>CM020246.1:40432034-41632034 GCA_009819775.1 Phoenicopterus ruber ruber | reverse complement strand
TTCAGTTCTTCACCAATTGCTGAAAATACATGTTACAGATACAAGTAAGAATAATAAGAAACTGGTGAGCATGACCTTGTCAATAATAAAATGTGGAATAAATGCTTAGTTATGCATATAGAGAATATTCTCTAAAATATGACTGATTTTTGCAAATGTAACTATAGATTTATGACTAATTTAAATATCTTATTGTGTGCAGGCTTCTGAAATCAAAGACGTTTCTCAAAAATGTAAACAGAAGCAAGATGCTTTGGAGATGAAAGATAAACAAGTAAGAGTCTTGATATTTGTGACTTTTTTCAGTGTTTCTTTGCTAATGTATTAATTCAATACTAGCCATAGCATATGCTGCATTCAGGCAGAATGCTGCTACTTAAGTTCTGCAGTAAAACACAGAAATAGGATTTTTTGTCCGCTCTTCTGTTAGCGGAGAGGGAAATTTCTCTGAAGAGGCTGCAAGTGCTTGCACATTGCACTCCTTCCAGTACACAATGAATCTTTAAAATGCTTATTAGTGAAACAGGTATTACTAAGGGACAGAAGTATGCTACATAATACAACAAACCTAGGAATAGATACTATATATTACAGGCTTTCCTTGAAAAGCTACAGCTTCTATAGTACAGTAATGCACTCAGCATTAAACATGCTGTCAAATATTCTATGCGAGAGGTTACGGTTATTGCTTCCTTTAAGCGTATCCATCCAGCATTTTTTAAAAAGAAAACGCAAAGGTATGTTGTAAAACAGTTACAGAACTTCATCTAAGCACTCGGTCAAGAAATGTATAAGTTAAATGTATAGGGTGCAGAGTCGATGTTGCACAATGTGTTTGTGCTATAGGTTTTATGCAATCTTAGACTAACTTTCAAATGTGTTAAGGAAGATCTTAAGCTTTAAGCTTCTGCTTTTGTAAAAATAAAGGAACTTCAGAACTGATTTAAAGGCTTGATTGTATTTTATGGTTTTATTGCATGGTTACATCAGCATTTAATACCAGTTGCACAGATATCATAGTTATTTGTCATAGGTTTGTAAACTTAACTCCTTTAATGTTGGAAATACTCAAAATTCTTAGATTGAAGAAATTAATCAAGCTTTGAGAATGAAGAAGGATGAAGAAATGGACAGACAGAGGAAAATACACAACACTCAGAAGGTGATAGAGGAATGGAAGAATGAGCTCAATACAATGGCAGTCTGTGAGAATCTTCAGCCACAAACTGACGCTGTTAATAATGAGCTGAAAAAATTACAAGAAGAAAGGGCAAATACTGATAGTGATATCAGTGATCTAGTAGCAGAGAAAATGAACCAAGAGAGGGAAAAGAAAAGTAAGTTACTTGGCTTTTTATCTGTTGATTTTTTCCCTTTTTTTTTTTTATGACTGTTTGTACAGAATCTACTTGTTGTCCTGCTGTAGTGAAATAATTTGAGATGTTTCCCTCAAGCCTCATAGTTATATGTATAGCAGTCCTCTTGTCTGTTATCAGTTTTATTAAAAGTAACTAAAACTGCTTTCAAAATAGAAAGAACAAGAAGTTTCAAAAGTGGCAATTGACCTTAAAACTATCTTTCCAGAAAATTAGTTTCCTCTGATCTCTGGGTGAGGAGACTGCTTTGCCAGTTTCATTTTTTTCTGTTATTAAATGAAGGTGTGTACTGTTGGCAGGATACGAAAAGCAAACCTGAAGCAAAAGCAGTTTGCAGTGTTTAAAATTATCTCTCTGGCAGTATATTAACTACTGATGCTGCTTTTGTCCTTTCTAGATGAACTTGAGCTAACTTTAATTACAGTAAATTCCTTCATACTAGTCTAGGATTTACAATTAGTTCTTTCTAAGAAACAAAATCCAAAAATTATAGCTTGGCGGGTAGGGGGTGTTGTATATATTCCTCAGTAAGTGTAGTACATTTGCACTTACCTATCTGTCTGGCACTTAACTTGTCATAGAATCCAAGAAGAAACTGAGGTATAGAGAGCCCAAGTGACCTAGGGAAGGAGCCACTATATATTTTACCTTGAGAAGCACAGAAAGTATTCGATCTCTGTTTCTCCTGAATAGCAAATGCTTTTGCACACAGTCTGTTGTCACACATTTTGTTTTCTGCAAGTATGAAATAACACTCAGGGATTTCATGTTGCTAGTCCCGCCACCTCTTTCCTCTTGAGGCATTTTTGCTTTTAAATACAAAGGTAGAACAAGTTTTGAAGAGACATATTTTTAGGACTAAATTCCTGTGTTTTTACTGCCCTACCATATTTTGTTATCCTTTGGGTAAGTCTGCATTTTATTTTAGATTTTAAGCTTTAATAGTTCTTAAGAGTTCTTTAGAATAAGCAGCATCTTGATTGTGGGAAGAGAAAGTCTTAATTCTTATAATCTCTTACCAACCTTATTGCTGGAGTAGCATAGTCAATAAATATTGGAAAATGCTAGTCATAATGTGTACTTGCTATGGACTCAGTTTAAGAAACTGCCTTAAATTACAGGAATAATTGATCGCCTTGGACAACTTAATAATATAATGAATATGAAGGAAGAGAATCTTAAAGGGAGATTCCGAGACACACACTCTGCTCTTATGTGGCTAAGAAAGAACAAAGACAAGTTTAAAAAAAAAGTTTGTGAACCCATGATGCTTGAAGTAAGAAAATTTGCTTGCATATCACTCTAACCAGTTAATGTTTAGTTTAGTTTACTTATGCCTTGCAAAACTTTGAGAATGACTTTAAGATTTTCAAGACACATCCTGAAATGAGCTGCCAATTACATGCAGGATACATTAGCATGGTGAACTACTTGTAATTTTAATTCCATAAGCAATGTAGTAATACTAAACATTGAGTAAGATGGGGTGGTTCCTTCCCTTTCCCTCTTCAAGAAGCAGTCCTTTATTAAGGTGCTCATTGCAGATTTCCTCTAAGGTACAGCCGATTTTTTAGAATTAAGTAGTTCTTATTTGATGCTTAAAAAAGCAGCAGCAGTTACAATTGAATACCTCCCCTTATAGCACAATCTGCTCAGTAACAATTACATGTCACTAAGATCCCCAGGTGGTTTTGTGGTTTGCTTGCACAGCCAGCTACAGACACAGAAACACTTAATCTATCCCTAGTTTTGTTTTGTGTTTTGGTTCGACAGATGCTGTGTTAGCTAGGAATAACAGGACTATATTTTCAAAGACACTATTGGTTTTCTAGTGCATTCTTCCATCATTATCCCAGCTTCTTGCAATATGTGCTCCACGTAATGTGAAGAGGATGAAGAACTCCAGTGCACTCCTCCTCTTCCTCTTCAGAATTGCAAGCCTATTTTAATAGTGTATTGCTACCATTTAAATTAGTTGAATGTTGAATATTTGTATACCAATTCTTATGCTTTGTGCATGCACTAATGCTGTTCAAAATTACTTTTGTTTAGTATAAAATACCAAGTATTTCCTGTTATTACCAGAACTTCCAATTCTTCCTGGAAGACTACATCAAGTTAATTTTACAAATGCCTTGATAGGATGTCTTTGCTTTTACTTTAAGGCTTCATTAACCTCTGTAACATCCACCATCATCTGAATTTGTTTTCTTTGATATAATGTAAGTCAGGCTCATGTGCTTATAAATTCTAGCTTTGAAATTGCTAGTAAGTGTACCCAGCCTTCGGCTAACTTGAGGTTATTAAATTGTGTAGTTCTGTGTAATTTTGCCTTTGTATGTCACATATAGTGACATAATGTCTAATTACTAGTAAGAGTTACTGAAGAATTCTAACATTAACATTTCATTCAGATATGAAAAGCTTCATCCATCTTAAATGTGGATTTTTTGGTTTTTTTAAGAGAATTCAGTCAATCTGTGAATCTCTGTCTTTCTAGGGCTTCACAATTCTATATTTGGTGACGTTCACTGTGTCCAAATCAAAGGGAACTGCATATGAACAATTTGTGGAGTGTGGCATTTTCTGCATTTGGTTCCATACGTTAATTGTTTCTAAACAATGAGATATCTTTAGTAGTACTGGAGCAGAGCCACTAGGCATGAGACGGTGGTGGTTGCAATTGTAAGGTTAGGGTGGCGCAGAAGAGGGGAAGGTGGTATGGTGGAGACAGTCATAGCTCCAGGAATGCTGAGAAAGGATATGGATGGCTAAAAACTAAACACAATGACATGTGAGTTATTGTAGGTTTCCTCCCAAGAGAACTGGTTGCAAAAAGACAGGGAATGTGTCTTTAAAGACATTTAAACATTGTCTTTGTTTTCATTAAATGTAGGCTTGGCTATCATCTGACTGCTTAAAATGTTGGGGGGGGGGGTGTTAAGTCCAATTGTATTAAATCACTTTCTCATTATCTTCCTTTATCAGATCAATATGAAAGACAATAGACATGCTAAATATGTTGAAAATCACGTTTCGGCCAATGACATGAGGGCTTTCGTTTTTGAGAGTCAAGAAGATATGGAAATGTTTCTTGTGGAGGCAAGTAGGCACCAATTTTAAAAATTGATTAAATACCAACTGGTGTAGGAGCCCTAAACTTTGGAGTCTACCAAATAGGTCTATGTATTAAGTTTTGATTGGCAAGATCAGCACAATAGCTAATACAAAATATTCAAAGGTTTTCTTCTGGATTAAGGTTTTCTTCTGGAGTAAAATTTTTTAAAGCCTAGACTAACTGGAGGGATGCAGGTATATTAAGAAAATATTTCTTTTTAGAAATAACTTTTGTCTTCCTTGACAAGGCAGTAATCACTGAGGAGAAAATACTGTGTACAAGAAAATAGCAAGAGCAGGAAGCTACAGATTTAGTACCAAGCTTTTCCAGTGCCTCCTGCCTGAAGAGGCAAGAGGGCATCTTTTGTGAGAAGACAATGGTCCAAGCAGCAAATCAGGCTTATATTTTCTTAATACTACTGTTTGCTGGAGCGATAAGGAGATTGTTCCCTTTGAGAGCCAGACAGATGATGCAGGAGAAAAAAGCCACAAGATATGGCATTAACTGTCGTAATGCTTCCCAGCTACTGTCCACAGAATAGTGTGGTTAATGACAAACTATTCTGCAATTTTTGAAGATCTATCTGCCCTTCACAGAAGCTAGTCATTTTTATATATGTGAACAGTAGTGGTGATACCTGAGGTTCTGAGGGCTTGTCTTGCCTCCGTGGTTGTGGAACCCAGTGCAAGGCTGTGATCTCTCATTTGTATTCTCGATCTTTTCTGTCCTGTTAGGATCAGACTTTTCAGAGCCTCTAGCCAGTGGTCTGCCATCATCTGTGCAAAATGGCCGTACAGCCTGAAAGAGGCGGCTTCCTTATTACATCCAGCTTGGCTATTTAGATTGAGCACCTGGCTCTGGATTTCTTTGATTGCTTTTGTTTTCTCTAATGCATGGTATTTTCATGGAGAGACATTAACTGAGTTTGGCTTTTAGAGAACTCAGTCATGCCTGAGCCAGAGTGGATTTTTGTGGGTTCTTCCAGAGGCTGTCAGTTTAAAATAATTCCAATTCTGTGAATCAAGAAGAAATACTCGATTTTCATATAGTGAATTTTTCTGCTCTTTTTTACCAACTAATCTAATGTAATCTGTATTTAGATGCGTGATCATCAGAAACTAAGAGTGAATGCTATATGCGCACCTGCTGAATCATGTGCTGAAAGCTTACCTTCAAGACCTCTTGAAGAATTACAGTATGTATCAGACTAGATCAGTGAGGAATGGTTTTAAATACAATGTTCTGGTGTTGTTGCTATATATTAGAACTTTCTATGCAAATCAAATTTTCACCAATTCAGTTCTGGGTTAGCAGGACTTCTTTCTGACCCTTCAGTAAGTTCAGCTTGCTTACCTGCCAAATTTTATTTCTGATGTGTGCTTTTCTTTCTCCTCTTCAGCCGATACGGATTTTTCTCATATTTACGAGAGTTATTTGATGCTCCTCATCCTGTGATGAGTTACCTTTGCTCCCAGTACCGTGTTCATGATGTCCCTGTGGGAACAGAGAAGACCAGAAACATGATTGAAAGGGTGAGATGTCCTAAATAGCACAAACATGCGTGTGGTCTAGAGTTTTATTTCAGAAATTCTATGGCAAGTTAATGTGGAGAAATGAAAAAAATTGCTTTAGCCTTTTATTTGGCCTTTAGAATTGAGAACAGTTCATATACACAAACATATTGCAAGACATTTTTAACAAATCCAGTCAATCTAATGCAGGGCTTCACAGAAAGTTAAATATATCTTTCACCTGTATACTGTTCCAAGTCAGTTATATGAAGTTATTATTTATTATAATAATTTCTACTTTAAGTGCCTGGGATATTCTGGGCAAAATTTTAATCGAACAGTTACTAGTACATGACAATGCTGTCCTGTTGCGTTTAAAGCAACAGTTAGAAACTGCTGCTTTTGTTTGTTTGTTTTTGTTTTTAATACAATGTTCAGTTTCTGGCAAATACAGTTGTATAGCTTCAGTCAGAATTGTTGTAATAAATAATATATAAATCTTTTGGATTCTTAGAAATAGGCTAAGAGCTCCCACTAGGAGTAATCTCCCTCCCTTAGTCTTTCATGGGTTCTTGCAAGCTCATCATTGCTGGATTATAATGGGTAACACACATGACAGTTTTCAACTTAAATCCTTATTGACTTCTCAGTCTGTGACATAGACAGACATCTGTTGTCTATCTTGTACATAGAGTGAACTCTTCTTTGAATTCAGAAGACTACTGCAAGCTCTCTGAGAACAGTAAGAGTTGCTTTTTTGAGAAACTCGGGGAACAGGATCTGCAAATAGAGAACAATTCCTGTTTTATTGGGATAGCTGTTGCTCCTTCCTGTCTTCTGTGTTTCTCAGGCTCTAAGAATGAGGAAGAGGAAAGTAAAAGTGAAGGGAGTCCAAGATGAAAAGCTCTTCTCTTAATATTTTTTCTAAACATTTTCGTCTCTAAACTGCAGTTCTTCCACCACTTTGTGTTTAGCACCTGATGAAGCAGATTACCTATATAAGAGGTCTTTGAGTCACATTTTGTGAACCAGTCAGAATTACTCCTTAGACAGTCCCTCCTTTCCAGAGCTCTGTGGTCAGCAAGTGAAAAATTGCTGGTCTAGGAGCAAAGATGAGCCACTATTCTGAATGTGTTGCACATGGCACTTTCTCAGTTCAGTTGTGTAAAGTTTTTTCTTTGTTTTTATTATTTTTGATTGTGAAATGCATTGTTTGCAATATTTTGTTTCACATGTGCCAGAGAAAGCTTTAGTTTAAAAGGAGACACGTTTCATAGAGCTGAGCATGTAGAAAAAGGACTAGGATGGAGATGTCATCAACCACAGTCTGAGCTGTAAAGCAAAGTAAACAGTTTTCAATGTCTGGGACCAAATCAACAGACTGTTGCTGGTGCTGTGTATATAAACTGGAAAAATCTTTAGTCAAATTTACGTTGTCCTATGGAGGCTTTTTGCTGTTCCTGGTGTACTGGACTCTATATACTTTTGAAGTACTATACTACCTTGCGTTATGGTAAATTTTTGTTTATTTATAATATCCTTTTTGACATGAGTCATTTAAAAATGGTAACTCTAGTATTTTTATACCTCTTTTTTTTTTTCATACAGATCCATTTGCTTCACTGAAGTCCATGCATTACAGCTCACCTTATGGCTTCATCTATTAATTTCTTAAGTACTTTTGGTTCTTTGGTACACAGGCTACATTTGCATGCTAGGCATGTACAGCAAGTACAATCCTTGTTCACGATGCAGTACAAATATTAACAGGTTTTTCCAGTGTCTATCTGTAATATCAGAATAATCAGAACCTGTTTAATTGGTTATGATAACATTCTCTGTTTGACAGTATCTTAACAGTTCTTTGCTGATCAGTCTGAATTACAAGTACAATGATACATTAAACTTAGCATCATCTTTTTGCAAAGGCTTGTTAACAAGTCAGAGTCTTGCATAAGCTGAAGTTCTTTACTGTGGATTTTAGCTTGTTTATCCCTTGTTCTGAATAGCATTGCCTTAAGTAATGCTTTTGTCAGATTAATATTTTTGTGTGTTTTTTAGGTCATACAAGAAACCAAACTTAAGCAAATGTACACAGCAGAAGAAAAATACATTGTTAAAGTATCTGCTTATACAAACCTAACCTTCTCTACTAACGCATCCCTGAGGGCAGCACAGTTTCTCACTAGTTCAGTGGATACAGATGAAAGAAGACAGTTGGAAAACCAGCAACAGGTAGGAATTTATTTCTGTGCTGTATATGATGTGAACTACCACCCATTTTATCATGCACTAAGCATAGCCTACTTGCATGTGTTAGTATGGTATGTTTGTAGTAAGAATGCTGGTGATGTGTGTTCTTTTATTTCAGGACATAAATAACAAATTAAAGTCATTGGATATGCGTTTGACCACATTGTTTGAGAGACAGAAGCATCTGGAACGCAGAGACAATGAGCTCAGGCAACAGAAGAAGGAGCTTTTAGAGAGAGGAAACAGGAGGAGACAGTTGGAATCAAAAATTGGTGTGAAGTATGATAGGTAGGAAACAAGCCATATTATCTATGGAACATGAATAGCTTTAATTAGGAAGGTATTTTGACTTCCTCTTACTGCAGTGTGCTTTTACCCCTACAAAGTAGCCAGTAGTTGAGCATCAGATACAGGTTATAATCAAGACAAAGAAGGTGTTCAGAAACAGAGATTAAGACAGTATTTGAGAAACCATGTAACAGTGTTCCAAATGGTTTCCTGTAATAAAATCATAGGATTCCAGTGAGAGGTCATTGCACTTATTTACTCAAATATTACTATAGTCTTCTGTCTTGGTAGCACGTATCTAGATAATACCATAACATACATAAATGGTACTGAGTAAGCATGTCAGGGATCAAGTTGGACTCTGATTGTCCACAGTATTTGTCTTAACATATTTTCTGGTTTTGTGGGCCTCTGCAGTTAGTTCTTCTGTTACTGCTTTGTCATAAGGGAGAACCTGGGCATGGTTGAGGAGGTATTTCACTTAAGGTCACACTCCCAGAAGGTAGTGTAGACGAGATTGCCCCAGGCTTCACTCCCTCCACTCCTGTAACACAATCTCAGCAGACCTTGTACCCTGAAATATTCCTGTATGTTCTTATGCCACACTACTTTCATTTTCTGAAAGTTGATGCTGGTGCTTGTGTGCACAGCTCTTGTGTTACTTATGGTGCATTAAACTGGAAGGGCGGATGGGGGGTGGAAAGAGGGCTGCAGGGATGTTAGAGGGACCAGAATCAACTGCTGTATAGTCACACATGTCCAGGTTGCTGTGAAAAGAAGCAGCTTTAAACCGTGTGCATGTGAGCTTAGCCTCAAAGCCAAGTATAGCTCTCAGGTTTCTTATTAAGGATACATATATTGTCATGGTGTTTTACTACGATACAGTATATGGTTTGAAGGCAAGAGGTGGACCCTTTACCTAAACAAATATTGATTAAATCCTTCCTTTTGAGAAAATGATTACACTCTCTTAATTTTGAATAGGGGTAAGATTCCTGACATTTGTAAGATTTGTACAGACAAGGCTGTTATAAATTTTCTTGCATGATGTGGATGTCTTTCTGTAGAGGTAGAAATTATTTAAATAATCCTTGCAGTGACTATAACTATTTTCAAATATTCATGTTTCTAATTTATATGCGTATCTGAATAAACCTGGATATAATTTTGAAAGTAATATACAATGACAGAATCACTCAGCTTGGAAGAGACTTCACGTAGTCTGTAATCCAGCCATGTTCTTTCTCAAAGCAAAGTCAACACAGAATTCAGACCATGTTTTCAGGGCTATATCCCACTGTGTCTGGAAAGTCTCCATGGGTACTGCATAACCTGTTTGGACATCCCATTCCACTGCTTGACTGGCCGTATGGGGAAAAAGTTTCTACTGACATCCAGTCTGGATCTTTCTTGTTTCACTTTATGTCCACTGTCTGTCATCCTTCTACTGTGCACCTCTTATAAGAGTCTGGTTCCATCCTGTCAGTGGCTTCCTTGTGGGAAGGATAGTGAGGGGTTACTGTTAGGTGTGCCAAAGCTGTCTCTTGTCTAGGGTGAACGAGCTGAGCGCCCTCATCCTGTCCTTCCAGGGCCTGTGCTGTAGCCCCTGACTGTCTTGGTTGCTTTCCAAGTTTGTTCCAGTTTGTTGATGTTTGGGGCAGGGGGCAAAACAGGGTGCAGTGCTGAACAAAGAAGAGAAATCACTCTCCTTCTGTCTGTGCTTCTGTTCATACAGCGAAGGATGCTGGGCGACCTTGTTGCTGACAGGGTGCACTGCTGGCTTATGCTCAGCTCATTGTCCCCCAATACCTCAAGTCCTTCCCTGCAGAGCTTCTCTGCAGCCAGTCTGTCTTGAGCCTGTATCACTGCCAGACCCACTTTCTTCCCAGGGCAGGACTCAGCGTTTGTCCTTGCTGAATCTCATGAGCCTTCTGTCAACCCCTTCCTCCAGCTCAGCAGACCCCTCTGAATGGCAGGCCTTTTGCTCCCCCCAGTTTAGTGTCCTCTGAAAACTTGATGAGAGTGCCCTCTGTCTACTCCTCCCTGTCACTGGCAGGGATGTTAAACTGAACAGGTCCCAGGACGTAATCCTGTGGTACCCCACTTGATATTGTCTTCCAGGCAGAATACAACGGACTAACCATGACCCTCTGAGCCTGATCATCCAACCACTTTGTTTTTTTATCTACCTAGTCTTCCACCCATCCAGACAGTAGTCTTCCAACTTAAGTACAACAATATTGTGGGAGACAGGATTGAAAAAGTTAAGGGAATGGGTCCGGATCCAGCAGCCTGAGAGGAAGGTGGGGCTGAGCAGCTTAATGCTCCCAGGTGCAACCAATAGTGAGGCTGAGCCTATCTTCCCAATAGACACATTCACACAGAGCACATCTAAACAGCACGTATGTACATATTACACGCAGTCAGCCTCGCAGCACAGATGGACACACAGAGCAATTGGGCAAACACAGCACCGGTGGCCTCATCATGTTCCTACTCTGTCTGAGCAGGATGGGGGTCCCCTAGTGAGACTCCTATGCATACATATGGGCAACGTGGATCCCATCAGCAGCTGGATTCAGACACTCTGAGTCTGCACAGTAGCTGCCCCTGGACCTCAGTCAGCCCAGTTGCTGGTACCTGGACGTGCAAACCCCTGAGGCTGCAGCCCAGCTCCTGTTGCCTGTGCAGGCTGCCCCGCTTGCCCGTGTGCACACACATGCAGAACTGGCTGGGACTCCCTGGTTTCCCAGTAGCGAACTCTGTGGTCTTGCCCTCAAAGGCACACAGACATACAAATGCACAGAGGTAGCCATGACTCCCCTAGTCCCCCCCAGTAGCCAGTACCCCTGTCATCTTACCCTTAGATAGATACACATGCCAGCAGGTCTCACTTCTAGAGACAACAGACCACATAGTCTCTGGCAGCCAGGCTGGACTCCCCTGGTTGCTCCAATAGCCATCTCTTCCTGTGGTCTCACCCTTAGTGACACACATACCCCCATGGCTCCCAGGCCACTTCACCTGCTTGCCAGCTAGTCTGGCTTGGTCTTCACTAGGCATCAAACATTCACTTGCACTCCTGCACCTGTACCAGGTGCTGGCACCATGGACAGACACATGGGTCTCTGACCGGTGGTTCCACTCCAGTGGCTGTCTCTTAAGTGTACTCACTCTGGTCTCTCCAGTTGCTGGAACCACAGACAAACAGGCCCTCTCCTCTGACTTGCGATCTGACTATAGTTGCTTGCACTTAGATTCCCATACACACACATGAATGCTGAATAAAGAGTCTCTCACCCAGGAAAAGAGTGAAAAATGGAATTGAATAAGAAGAGTGTGCCAATTGGGCATGGTGCGGTAAGCATATTGACCAGCCAGCTATTTACATGTAACTGTCCCTTTTATGCCCATATCCATTCATTTTCCCCCACTCATTCCTCTCCAAGTCATCTCGATCCCTCCCTTTCCCCTCATTTGTTTTCTCCCCTGATTATCCAACAGTAAGTCCTGTGCAGTCACAAAATGCTTTTCTGCTGCATCCCATGTCTCCTATACCCCCAGGAAACAACCCCTGTCAGTGCAGAGGGTGCTGTGGTGTTGACTTAACTTGCTGGGTTTCACACTTGGGCACTGGGACTGGGTGTCCCTTACTCTGAGTCCTTAATTTGGGCTCCCACCTGCTAGGATGCCTCTGTGCTCCTCTGGACTTGTGGAGATGGGCATTTCATGGGCTGAGGGCTCCTGTGATGGGCCTGGAGGTAGCCAGGGTAGGGTATTATTTGGGCTTCCCCCGCCTGCTGTTTTCTCTCCTTTTTGGGTATGTAGGTGAGCTTTTATCAGATAACCTAACAGAAAGCCTTGCTAAAATTGAGGTAAATGGCAACCACTTGATCTTCTGTCATCCAGTCATTTTACAATTGGTTTCATCAGGTATGATGTACCCTTGGTAAATGCTTACTGTTTCTTCCTGATCACCTTCTCCCTTACGCCCCTACAATTGTTTTCCAAGGGGACTAGCTCCACAGTTTTTCTAGGGATCAAAGTAAGAATGATTGGTTTGTAGTTTCCTGGATTATCCTCTTGGCCTGTTTGGCCGTCTTTAAAGATCTCCAAATGCTTTGCAGCTCACTGAAGATCATGATTATTTCATATAAAGTTCTTCATAATTATGTGGTTTTGAGGTGTTTTAAACCAGTGAAAATTCTGGTTTTCTGCAGTAAGTTAAGGACACAATTTTTGTTACTAGTTTATATAACAAGAATTAAGCAAACCTCCTGAACTCTCCTATATTGTATTGTTGCAAGGAGCTAGCAGCAGAAGAGAAATGTCATCCTTACATTGATTTTTTTTTTTTTAAATCAGAAATTTACAGAAGTAAAGGAGTGTGGTTGCTGAGTGATGCCCTTACTAGCCAAAATCAGAGTTTCTTTAATTACGATTTTTTTGTCTTTTGAATTTCTTAGGTTTAAAGTGCATAGATTGGGAATGCCTCTAATGTGTTTGGAATGTTTAGGTATACAAATTCCTATTCTTGCTAACTGTTGGCCTATCACCAAGATGAAGAATTTTTGTATTTTTGTACAATTTATTTTTAATCATGATTAATCAAATATTGATTCCTCTCATAGTTTAAGACAGCTGGAACAAGATGCTATCAACCTAGAGAAGGAATCTGAACAGGCAAATGTAAAGATCAAAGAAATAAATATCCAAAAAGCAAGACTTGTTACTGAATTAATGCAACTCATAAAGGTACGTATTTTTAACTTGGTACATGTTCCACTATTGTGAAAAGTCCAATTCTTGTAACCTAAGTAGGAGGTATGCAACATTCGGATGTGTTACAAGCTACAAGATGTTTACAAGCTAACTGGTTAAAGATAAATATCTTTTTAAGCTTCTATGAACTTGAACTTGTTCATCTGTCGTTGATTTGATTTGTAGATCATTTGCTTGCATTGATTTAGACTCTCAGTGACTAAAGTTATAGTAGGTGTAGGATATTAAAGTGATAAAAACTTAGATAGTCATATGTTTCAGGCATACTCACTTCTGCCACAGAAGGAAATTTAAAACATGTATGGGACTTTTGTGTGTTTGCATGGTGGCACTATGCTCTACTTTTTTAAGAGTTCTGAGGCTTGTGTGGAACAGTCAACTAGAGTGACAGGCTGCATGTATATTTACACAAATACACAAGGCAGAGTGTACCTGGCAGGTACCTAATACACATCGATAATTTACAACCAATTGACAGAAACAGTCTTGTTCCACTGTTTCAGATTCTGGCACTGCTTTTGCATGTAGTTCTCTTCGTGCTGTTGTCTTTGAATAATCTTAACTTTTTCCATTTTTTCATCTCCTTTCATTATGACTTTTTTTTTCAGTTTACTTCTGTGATAATTGTTTTTAAACTATTTAAGTGGATTAGAAATGAATAAACTTATTCCTATGTCCAAGTTCATGCTGTAGAAACTTTGCGTTGAAATGACAAATAGTAAAGATCTCAGACCTTGACTCACTATTGTGGTCAGAAGCTAACACTCAAAACTTCATCCTGCGGGTCCCGTAGGTCTACAGTTGGAACCTTGTCCTCCTTTTCATTAAGAGAGAGGACTCCTTTATATTTATATGCTGATCATTAAAAAATAATAATAATAAAAAAAAAGATAAACCTGTCTTCTCAATGCCCCGTAATTCAAGGTTTGAAGCTATCCTTCACACAGACAAGAATATATTGCTGATTTTGAAGCCTCTAGACCATTCCTGAGGCTGACTTCTTTAAAGAAGCAACCATTTTAATGTTATAGTTGTCAAACCAGGTTCTGGAGATTACTAAAGCCTGTTATGAAACTTCCAAAATAGAGCCTCCTTCGGGTGTCATACACTGTTCCAGTTAAGACACAAGACACTAGAGTCACTGTATATCCATCCAGTCAGTCATCTTGCATTGTCAGTGAGAGAGGCATTTATCTTACGTGTTTATTTTTTTACCCTTTTCCATCTCTGTGTGTGACTTCTGAGGTCCACCAAAATCCACCTGTTGGATTCTGTCTCCGAGAAACAATTGAGACGGTTCTGTCTTATCTCACATTTCACATGTGTGATATGTATATGCTTACAGATTGAAAGTGTATGGGGACTATACATCTTGAAGAGCTTGGGTCACCAATAAGTCACCTTTCTTTTTCATTGAATTTGACAGACAGCAGTGTTGAAGAGCTGAACACATTGTGAGATTGTATGCTATGACTAAAAATGGATAATTTCTAAAGCCTGATAGTGATTATATCAGTTTTGAGTCTTTTGTGGGGAAAAAAATGACATTTTCTGTTTTCCTATGTAGAATTGCGTATCACTGAACATCCTCAAAGCAGATTTGGTTCTTCAGAGCACTACAGTGGCTGCTGAGAAGACCAAACTAGAATCAGAGTATAAAGCAGCAAGTGTACAGCTAAGAGCTGCAGAGGTAACCATTTCTATAAATACTGGGATGTCTACTATGAAAACATCTTCTGTGGAAGCCTTTGTGGTGTAGAAGAGGATGCTTCTGTGTCTTTGTTTAGAAATGGGTATTAGTACTGCTAAATAATTAGCCTTAATTTCTGTAGTTTGACTTCAGCCTCTTCATTTAAAACTGAATAGGAGCTTTGCCTTCTTCAATTAAGACAGCTAAGCTTCTGTGAGAATGTGCTGAACAGTCATCATGTCCTGGATCTTTTTATTGTAATGCATAGTGTGTGTAAAAAATCTAGCTGTTATTTGGAAATACTGTTTTTCTTCCGAGTCTGTTGGAGACAAGTAGCCTCAACCCACATGGGAGATACAAGCTCAAGATGAACCAGAAAATTCAGAGCAGAGCAGAGCTGTTTTACCTTTCTTTCATAGCTTATCTTCTCATACTGTAATTAAATGCCTGTTTTGGAGGACAGAAAGGAGGATAAACAGTCCTTCTATTGATCATATTAGGAAGCTATGCTGTGTTCAGGTAAAAAGACAGTCTCTGAGGAATTAGTTCCACAGACATAGAGTACTCTTTTCTAAGAGCAGAGGATGTTGTGATGTCTCATGGATTGGTGCATAGAGGTCAATTTTTATATTTGTGTAGTAATACAATCTTTCAATGTACTGGGGAAAAAACTATCAAAGTACAGGATGGTAAATTTTTTCCTCATCTTGCAAGAGTCAAGTTAACTGTAACCTACTGCGAATTCAATTTGATCCACAAAAAAAAAAATGCTGTTAAATTGGGAAGCAGTTCAAAAGGTAAGCGATAGTTATTTTGGATGGATATGCCTTTCCAAGAAGAATGACCTTGGCATGTATTTAGAAAACGACTTGAGGTTATAGGTATCATCACTTATCACTTGCAGGAAAATTAGGAAGAGGAGAACTTCCTAAGAGGATTAAACAGTAACTTGGAGGCAGACAAGTCCAGCATGTTACTTTCAAAATCACTGTTGCATCAGTTCTCTCATGTGATGCAGCTGTTATTCATATGTTACCAAAATCCAATGCAAATCGCTTCATTGCTGGAGGTCAGTAAGGAGTAAGGATGTATTACAAAGCCGTGAACCTTGTGTGGGTAGTGTGTATCGTCACTGGGAAAGTTATCTAATGTTTTTAGTTCTCTCTCTCCCCATCTTCTTCATTGTTTAGAGAGTAGCTTGGGCTGGTGTGTAGGTGGATGTCTGGTCAGGTCAGTAGACAGGACTTGTAAGGTAAATGTTCTGATAGTTCTTGGTTAAACAAAAATTGCCTCCCTCCCTTGTGAAGAGGTGTTTGAGTCAGTTGAGGTCCCATTAGTCATCATTACTGGGTTACATTCAACCACATAAGTAGAGGAAATCATATCAGAGCTTATATTTTGGATGGTTGGTTCTAGGAACATTAAAACAGAAAAAAAACCTAAAATCAGTAATCTCAGTGATTAGAATTTTGAGAAGTTTAACTGCTCTGGAGGAAAACTTTTCTGAGTATTCAAGTGCATCTTAAGTTTTCACATACATGGAAGTCCAAAGCCATGCTTCCCCATATACTGCTTGTTGAGTCTTTGAATTAAGTCTTCAGCCACTTTTTTTAGAAGTTCTTTTTCCTGTATTGCCTTGTGAATGATGTATGTTGTACACTCTGTGGTTTATTTCTTATTTTCTGCCTTAAGAGATGCACTTTCATGGGGAAAACTCAGTATTTCTTAGCTTCATCTCAAATTAAGTGTTACTTGAAATAGTATGTTTAAATTGGCTCTTCCCTCCAACTTCTTAGTGGCTTTGGCTGTGATAAATTTTTTTCTACAGCAGTACTGTGTTAAGGTAGTCTTGCTCCAAAGCTGCCCATTAGGATGCCATCGCAACACTTCGAGGAAGTCTTACAAACAGTTGCTCCATGTTTTTATAAAATAAGCCTACCTGCAAAAAGGATGAAGCCAAACAGAAATAAGTACGTTGTACAAAAGCTGTGTAGTGAACTAAATTGAAGCCTAAACGTTACAATTATGGGACCATTAATTCTCTATTTAATCATCAGACATTTTTGCTTGCAGGTCATGTGCTGGTTGTGATGCATTCATTGAAATTGGAATGGTGGGTATCAGCCAGAGAAGCCATGAAACTTTGTTAATACTTGGCAGTTACTCATGGCATTTATCTCCCAAGCAATCTTGAGTCTTTATAATACCTGAGTAAATATCTGATTAAGATTTGAAGCAAACACAAACCCCACTTAGTACATCTAAGAGAAGATCACATATGTTCCTTTTGTGAGGTCTTGGCACTGGGATACTGTGGAGAGAGCAGCATGTTTGTTGCTTTATGGTGGGGTTTTTTTAACCACTTAGATGGAAAGGCCAAAAAAGTACATGTTTTTGAACAAGTTGAGTTAGCAACAACAGATTTCTGGGGTTTGTATTTTGTCGTTGCAGTTCAAGTAGGAACCTTAGTGTTATTTTAACAGCTCCTTGTATTGAATTTATTTAATGAGCCTAAGAAGCAAATCTGTGTTTGTGACCCATACTGCACATTAGGGAGGATTGTTAGCCCCATCTGCTCATTAGATAATTGGCACAGTTGCCTGCATGTTTATGATGGTTGTTTGAAAGAGTCTTACTAATTGTCTGCTTTGATAGCTTGTTAATTTCCAGGTTCATTTGGTGTAAATTTCTTTAAATAATTGGTATTAATACTCAGTATGTACATTGCAGCATTTGCTCCTTAAGCCAAGTCTGAAGAAAATTCTGTTTTTCTATGTATAAATTTCTAGACTTCAAATAATTAAATGCTGTCACCAAGCATGCATTCAAACACAAATTCATGAGAAAACATTGGCTACTGGTAACTATATTTTCTTTAACCAGCTTCTTACTTTGCACAAAACCAGTTGCAGTACTGACGAGCACAGCAGAATACAAATTGCTTGTACATACAGAGTATAATTGGTTTCCGCTGTTTCGTAGATGCCTTTCAGGAAGCTGTAATCACAGCCCCGCACTAGTACAGAACTTTCCTGAAGTACCCAGATAAAGCTCTTTCCAAGTTGGTTCTTGTGCTGTTGGCTGAAACAAATGTAAAGCTCTGTCTAGGCTATGATTTTTCATGGTAGCATCTCTGTTCAAAACAGTAATTCTTTCTACTTAGAATTACTTTTCTATCTAGATTGTTTTATTGAGGCACCTTCAGGAAATCAACAGGTACCTTAACATTGCAATGCACTTTTGAATATATAGGAGGAAGAAGAAATCAAAACTTGTATATTTTATTTATTTATATTTATCTAACTTTTATTTAGCATGTGGCCGTGACAATCAACTGGCAAAGCTGAATGAAAATTGAGACTTAACTTGCTGTTGAACTGTCAGCATATTTATTCTAGCACATGCTTCATAACCACATCAAATGTCTTTTGCTTCCCAGTCTTCCTGTTGAACGCTGAGGTTTTCCTCTGCCCAAACATGTATTTTCCTTTTCACACTCTGAAGAATTTTACTTGCCTTAGGCTTGAGTCAGGCATATTCAATGTTGAATCTACTTCAGATTTTCAGTGGCTAGAGATCAACTCATAATCTTGTTTCATGCAGCTCTGCAGGGTTTCATGTGGGACCTTTATGTACAATTAAGAGCTGAGATTTCCCACTTCAGATGATTCAGAATTTACTTTGGCTCTGGAGATGGTCAAAATTATAAAATTGATGTTCCTTGTCTAAAAACATGTGTGTGTTGCCTTTCACTGGATCCTTTGCCTTCGTTATCATGAAGTCAAACACATTGCAGATGAAGCCAGTTGGCTTTTAAATTTCTGGGATCCAAAATACAGTCCAGTTTTAATTCAGAACTTTCTAAAATATTCCTTAAAAAAATGTTTATTGAATGTATTACAGGGCATATGCAGATATGTAATGGAACATAAGTGTTGTGATGTACAGTTTTATTTGTGCTAATTCAGAATGACATAAGATCTTGGCTGTAAGCAAAAGGAGGGCCATCCTCCACTTACTACTGTTTTATCTGTATAGCTCTAATGCCAGTCCTTCTTTCTCCCATGTGACATTTCCCTCCTTCTCTACCATAGACTTTATGAAGTGGAGGGGAGGGGGAAATCTAAAAAAGTCCTCTTTTTTTTTTTTTTAAACCTTTCTGAAAACATCAACACAGTGTACAAAAATGTCTTTACAGTGTGTTTGTGAAGATTGTGAAATGCTTACCTCTAATGCAAAATCTGTTTTGTAGTGCTTGGTGGAGGGAAGGAAAAATGGGATTTTTCAGTTGATATATGCTGTAGAGAACAGCAGCCCTACTTCCTGAGTGAGTGTGAGAACTCCACTGATGATCACTCATGTTACTACTGCTTCTGTTGTATTTAGTAAATAAAGAGATTAATTAAATTCCCAGAAAGTAATGCGAGTTGCTGTCAGTGTCTGTCCTGTATTTTAAAAATGTAGAATAAACATTTATCTAACTGTATAATCTCCAAATGAACACTTCAAAATTTTTTTGCCACTGGAGGGCTCCCATATTTAACTGAAGTACACAACAATAAAAATTGGGAAAATAAAGCTCTCCCAAGTGTAGGAACATAACTAAACTGTCAGAAGAAAGTTCTGAAGCAAAATATTGTGCATATGGATTTTAAGTTAGAATTTTGGGCTTCTGAAGAAAAGCGAAAACAATGTATTCACATGGTGTAACTGTCTGTTAAAAAGACGGATTGCATGTGTAATCACTGAGTAAACATATAGTAAAATAACTTGGATTAAAAACTCCAGTATCTTGGTATGTACTCCTTTTCACTTCTAAGTGGTTGGCAGCTCCCAGCTATCTGCAGTTGGGTGCTCACCTGAGCTGGGAGACAGCAGCCAGCAGTTACTCCCAAGCACTGCCAGCTCAGCGTTTGGAAGCAGCGGGCCTGCAGTAGGGACTGTGTGTGTAGAGATAAGTGAGTAAGATTTCTGGAGGCAGAGGGGAAGAGATACTTAAGGCTCTCCAAGTTTTTTTTCCTGAATACTGCTTATTTGAGATAATCTTTAGCTTAGTGTTTCATGAAGGTATCATATTTTGTGTACTGTATTTTGACTACTGTTGTGGTAATATTGCATTACAAAAGCCATAGGGCTGGGTTGGCCACTTACCTGTAGTAAGTTCCATAGAGTTTAGCCTTGAGACCACCATTCAAAACCAGAAACTGTACCTGCTTTTCACTTATTTTTCAGCACTAGTTTAAAAATTATGTGTGTTTCTGTTTTGTATTTTGCTGGCTGTATTACAGAGGCAGCAAAGGAAGTACTTCTGATTGTGTAATTATGATGTTTACTCTGTAAAATTTCAACTAAAATACCATTCAGTGTACATCATGTCCACTGTGTTCTCCCAAGAAGATAAATACAGTTAAATGAAAGCTAATAAAAAATACAGCTCACAGTACTTGTGTTTTGGCTTATAGGGAATTTCTTGTAAAATAGTCTATTTTGAGACATATATTGAATCTACGGGCACACTTGTCTAGTTGAGAGAAAATAAATCTAGCTGTATTACGAGAACATGCTTTTGATCAGTTTACCTTGGCATCTGTTGACTTCAAGCAGAGAGGCAGAATGAGTTCTGTGTGTTGAAACAAAGATTTTCGATCTTGAAGCAATCTGATTTCACCTACATTCTCTGATTTGGATGTGGTTTGTTGCCAATGTGCTAGTGTCACCTCTGTAAATTTATAATAAATTTTTTTTAAAAATGTGTATTTTAATATCCCTAATATCTTTTCTAACAGCAACAATTTCGTGAACTGGATGATAGGAAGCGAGTTCTTACAGAGAACTGCAAGGAATTGCTGAAAAAAGCTCGACAAGTCTGCAAACTGAGCCCAGATCAACATCTTCCAAAAGAATTTCAAACTGTAGGTACAAAAACACATCTCCACATGTCTCTTAGATTTTGGACGACGTACACCATTCTAACTTCTCCAGCAAAGAATATTACCTATTTTGTATTAGAAGTCTACCAGTAAAGGATCATGTGTACTTCTGTTAGTGTTGACTCATATATTGTCACTTACCCTTTTAAAGCACCTTTAAATGGTGCCGGGATATCCTCTGACTATCACTTTTTTCTGTGCACAGGGGAGAGAAAATTTGGTCTGAAGTTTCAATTAAAATCCATAGTCTTGTGTTCACAGAAATAATTAGAGGCCGTATTTTGCTAGCTTCTTGCTCTAATGGAGCAACACAAAAGAACTGAAATCTGGGCCCACCTACTTACCTGGAGGTCTTCCCAGCCTCTAGAAGTATTTGCATGGCTTAACTAGCATAGCCCCTCGCTTGTATCAAGTCTGTGAGCGTCTGTACCTGCACAAGGTAGGCATCTAAAGAGCAATTAATTGTGTATCTTTGTTATGTAGTAGCACTTCTAGCCTTCTTTCTCTGCCCAGAATAGTTTGTGAGGGAATCTTGCTGTGTTAAATTTTGAATATGTGACATCCTGGTTAAAAGTAATAGAGTATTTTATGGCTTATTCAATTTTTTTTAGCAAACTTGAGTCCTTCATTGGCATTGCTGTGTAACACATGCATCCTTTCTCTTGTAGGCTTTTCAGGCTCTTCCGAACACGTTGGAGGAAATTGATGCTTTTCTGAATGAAGAGAAAACCAGGGCCTCCTGTTTCACAGGCCTGAATGCTTCAGTATGTTCACTGCTTTCCCTCCGCCCTCCCTTCCTCCCCCTCCACCCGTATTGTACTTGCTTCCCACTCTGTGCTAGATCTCTTGGTATAATAAGCTAGACAGCAGGAACAATGTGCTGTAAATGCCAGATTCTGCATCTATTAGAATTTTAAGTAGGTTCTTCCAAAAGAACAGTGTGTTCTGTGCCTTTTAAAAAAAAAAAAAAGAAGTTGCAGTAACCTGAAATAAGCAATGCTTTACAGTTTATTTGCTTTAAAGCTGGAAATGTATCTTGTTCAGTGTGCAGTGCAATAACCTATATAATTGTGTTTGAACAGAATCAGTGCAGTGTGGTATTTTTACAGTCAAGGTTAGCACTGGCAAACATTTTGTTGACTGTTTGTTTTTTTATTCTGTCAGGTTGTTGAAGAATACAATAAGCAGACACAAGAAATACAGCAGTTGACGGAATATCTAGAGGAAAAGAAAAAAGAATTGGATAACTATAAGCAAAACATTTCACAGGTAATAGCTGAAATTATCACTTCTGTATCAGTATGCCTTTATTAGAATAGAATGTATGTACAGAAATACAGGGTAACATTCCAGGTTGTCTTGAGTGTAAACTGAGATGTTAGCTTCTGTAATTATGATGTTTTTGAATTTAAATGCTATCTCTAAAGGAAAATTAAGTTTTAAAAATGGTTTTACATGGATATGTCTACTTCTAGGTCAAAGAAAGGTGGCTAAACCCCTTGAAAAAGCTGATTGAGCAAATTAATGAGAAGTTCAGTAACTTCTTTAGTTCTATGCAGTGTGCTGGTGAAGTTGATCTTCATGTGGAAAATGAGGTATGATTTATTTTTCATATGGAAGAATAACATTCATATTTTCACGCATCATCTTTTGCTTCTGTATTGCTAGAGAAAAAATAACAAGTTGTCATTTGGATCGTAGGATAGATATTATTTTAAAAATAATAACGAACTTTTACTGATTAACACACTTTTTTCTGCTAGAATTGATTTATCAGTCTGATTAAAGGAAAATGAATCTTTGTCCACATGCATAGGACTTCAGGTCACTGACTTTTGGAAGCTTCTTGCAATTTACAGGGCTTGGTTAGAAGCATTGTATTTACTTTAACTCAGATTTATTAAGTTAGTGATTTGATTCTACATTTTTAGCTAATTTGTGCTATTCTATTAGCATTTAGTGGCTAAATCTACTGTTATTGAGTGTTGTATGGATTTGGTTCTACATGTAGTTTCTACTCAAGTCTGATGGCTTTTTGTCTGTTTTGGAAGTAGCAATCTTTTGGCCCAGCCTGTTATGCCCTCAGTAACATTTATAGGCAGGGTTTACCTCTGATGAAGAGTTTAAAGCATCAATAGTACCTTGGGGAGAAATACTCAGTGCAGTGGGCTGAAGAGAAATTGGGTATTTTGTTTTAAATTGATCTCTGTAATGATGATTTTAAGACTCTCATATGTAATGCATAGACTCCACAATAGTGAAAGTAGACACTTAAACATTTTTTTGCTTTTGTAAATTACTCAAGCAGCTTTTCTTAAAATACTTGAAGTGGTAGTTATTATTGGGGGCAGAATCGTGACTGACAAGGCTCTTTACATGAACTCCATAAAAATGTTTACATAGAACCTAGTATTATGAAGCAGTGGGACATTAAAACATGGACTTTTCAGTTCTTTTGATAGTCACCTACAGGGTCAGATCTATATTACACAAATACTATCTTTTATCTAAAAGTAAGTTGGGAGAGAGTACACAGAAAAACAATAAAGCAGTTTAAAAACAAAGGGAGTCTGAACTGTCTTTCTGAGTATCTTCTTTGGAAGGTCTTGGTTTTCTCTTTCAAAGATGTCACAAACAGTTTTAGAGGTTAGGTAGTGGTACTGTGCCAATGACTAAAGCTTTTTCCTCAAGGGGTCAACGCCTATAGTACAGAGAGGTGGATAATCTGTTCTAGAGCTCAGATTCCTTACCCTTCTTCTCTGCAGGAGACTCTTTTGCCCTGACCTGTAAATATCAAAAGAGAGAGGCCTGAGGTAGAATTGTCTTTGTTAGAAATATTCCTGTGACACTGATGTTCAAGCCTCTGCTAGCCTGCCCTGCAGGAACCTTGAGATCTGATGATATCCTTGGTGATAGTACCTACTGCATGAACCACTTCACAAGGTTCTTCCTTAACATCCTAGCAGAAACCTCAGTGAATGTTCTGACTTTCCTTGGTAGCACTTGGTAACCAGAATTCAGAATGCTAGCAGTGATAACTCTCACCTTCTTTGATTCCCCACAGGGAGTTTTGAGCATTATTCTTAACAGGTACTGGAATATCTGTCAGTTATGTGAACTGGCATTCCCAGTAGTCTGGCAACAAAGGCCCGACTTTCTGATGCTGTTGCAGCTGTGCTGGAGGGCAGATCTTTTTTACTGGAGGTTTTGCCAGCCTATACCTTGTGAACTTCTCTGAGGCCTTAGGTCCTGTTTTTTATTTCTCCTTACATGAAGTCATTGTGTTCTTGATGTCCCACAGCCCTGTCCCTTTCCAAAGAGTATAGCAAAAACTCTGGAAGTATCTATTAGAGGAGAAACAGGAACTAAATTGTGAACTTAAGGATATTTTTTTCACTCCACTATGCGAAGTGTTCCTGATCATAAGCAAGCCAGACTATGGGTCTGTTGAGATTGATCCTGACAACCAAGTACCAAATCCTACTGAAATGGAGAAAGTTCATCTAAGCTATGGTGCTGTTATCTTCACTGATTAGGACAATGTCTTATTAGCTCCCCTTAGCAAAATACCACCTCCAGAAAGGTCAGTGCAGCAACATTCATTTGTTTTGAAAGCATGCCCTGTGATTTTCCTTCTTAGGCTCCTGATTATCGGGCATGGCTATCAAACTACAATCTGCAAATCCAAGAAGCTAATTATTCTGATAAACTGCATTAAATGCCAAAGAATAAATATCTTCCATAGCAGGGGAGAATGAAATGGTAACCAAAATCAGCTTGCAAATAATTTCAGTTGCATAAGCATTGCTTTGTTCCAGTGTGTCTGTCATGGTCACATAGCACTCCTTCTCAAGGCAGGTCTTCAGTTTGTCTTTGGAAGTGCCAACCCATTGCCAGCAGGGAAGACATCGAGGGTGAAAAAGACGACCTGTCTTCAAAGTTGGAAGAAGTTGACACTTGGCGAACATGAGTTTATAGCTGTCAGGTCGCCTTCATTCTCTCCTAAAGTGTACATGCATTTGCCCACCCTCAAGGATTCACGGTTCCATGTTTCTGTAATACTGGTACACCAGAAGCATCAGAGGTTTGTAGTACATGAAAGTAAATACCAGCATAAGACCTTACACTTTCCAGCCCTGAGGATGTTTGTCTGCCTGCAGGTGTAGTAAAACACCAGGAACATGGAAAGATGGCTTGTTCTTCTAATTTAGCAATTAGCTAATCTGAGAGGATTTGATAGATCCTCTCCAATGTTACATGCTATCTGGTATGTACATTACTCATCCCAAAGCAAGACCTGAAGGTGGCAAAGAAGCTGAAAATTGTTCCTACAGACCTGAAGTTCCTTAAGGCAGTTTTAAGACTTTAAGATGGTATAGCTTATTTACTTCATGGTGGCTTTTAGACCTTGTTATGCTTCATAAAATCCAGCCCTACAATGGGACTCTGCTCTGCCATGTCACCCAGGTCCATACGCCTTTTGATGACTGTGGTATGTGACAATCTGAACCAAACTGGTGTGTGCCATCCTCTATGGGATGGGCTCGTCTTTGCCACACCTGTCCTTTCTAAATCTAGAAGTATTCTGTGAGTAACCATCAGGAATCACCTCCACTCCTTTCTTCTACCCTATGCATTACAATTGTGTTATCAGAAAAATGTGAGTTGATGACCTTCCAAGTGCAGGATTTACGCTTCCACAGTGAATTTGGGTAGAGCTCTTGGAACTCGTTCCTGAAACTTTTGAATCTTCCATGTACCTCTCATTAACTTGATAAGTGCATGTAAAGATTGTGTCTTACGTAGACCGAACAGTAAGCAATCAGTATGGGCTTTCTACACTGGGGATTGCATTCCCATTCCTGCACTGACATTACCTGAACTTCAGAAATATTAGCAAGTACTCCAAAGATTTCTTTTTTTTTCCTCAAATCATGAATGTATTTCCTTGCATGGGCCTTCTTTTGAACCACATCTGTTATCCCCGCACCTATGCATCATTGACTCAGACCGCTGATGAGCGTCAGTTTTTTGTTAAAGAAGAGGCCAGGGTTGGAATCCTTGTGTGTGATTTCCCTGACTGAGTGTGAAAGGGAAGTTACTGTCATGGTGGATTTTGTAGAGGCTTTGTATCTCAATCTGTTAGTGGAGTGAAAGTGAAGACTTTAATTAGACTGCTTGCACATGAAGAGGTTCAGATGGGATCTTAGCCTACACACCCCATGCCCCCTCCCATCACCCTGCTGTTCAAGTTGATAGCATCATGTACCCTAATGCATTTTTTCCATTGAATGGAATGTATAGGGGCATTGCTTTCTCCTTTTTCTAGCCAAGAATTTTTTTTCTTGTCGATGTTCTTAATATGTATGAAGTCTTTCTTACCAGGTGTTGTGGTTTAACCCCAAATTGTAGCCCAATACCACGCAGCCGCTCGCTCACCTCCCCGCTGGGGTGGGGAGGAGAATTGGAGAGTAAAGGAAAACTCATGGGTTGAGATAAAAACAATTCACCAGGACAGCAAAGGAAAAATATACAAATATATTAATAATGATAATATATATAAGGATAATAGAATAAAACAAACGATACACAATTCCTCACCACCCGATGACCGATACAGCCCGTCCCGAGCAGCAGCCAGGGAGCAGGGGTATTCCCCTCCCCAGCTATCCCAGAACAGCAAGTTCCAGAGAGAGCAGGCGAGGGAACAAACAGCTGAACAAACGAACAAAAAAAAAAAAAAAAAAAAAGGAAAAACAGAGAAACAAAAAGCAACCCAAAGGGAAGCTTAAGGATTCAGGCAAGTTAAGGGTCTAAAAGCCTAGTGGCCCACCGGCCGACCCTCACTTGTACCAGGCATGACATCTATGGTATGGAATACTCTCTTTGGCCAGTTTGAATCAATTATTCTGGCTATACCCTTCCCAAGTTTTTGCACCTGCACATTAGCAAAACCTGGGAATCTGCAAAATGTCCTTGGCTGTTTAGCAGCAACCAGCAACGTCAGTGCGCTATCACCATTCTTCTCACACTGAATCCAAAACGCAGGAGCTGCTGAAGACAAAACCAGCTCTGTCCTGGCCTAAACCATGACACAGGGATTCCGAAATTAACAAATCATTGTCATGGAGAGGGAGTGCTATTGAAAATTCTCTTATCTAACAAGAATAGATCAGAGCTAAGGAAAATGTATGAAACAGAATTAATATATTGATATTAAGTGGAACCTGAGTAGTTCATAGACCCCTGTAGAACATGTGACAGAAATTTCCTTTAATTTGCATGTCATTATCTAATAAGCTGTAGTACAGAGAAACTGAGTTTAACAGGTACTGGCTTTTATAGGAGGAGTACGACAAGTATGGGATTCGTATTAGAGTCAAATTCCACAGTAGCACTGAACTTCATGAATTGACTCCGTATCATCAGAGTGGAGGTGAGAAAAGCGTTTCCACTATGTTATACCTGATGGCGCTACAGGAGCTCAACAGATGTCCTTTCAGAGTTGTAGATGAAATAAACCAGGTGAGGATCAGTAGTGCAGAATATAACCTTACTATACAGATGCTTATGACATAGTGGAGAGAACAGAGCTTTTTTTTTTTCTTTTAGGGAATGGATCCAATGAATGAGAGAAGAGTTTTTGAAATGGTTGTGAAAACTGCTTGTAAAGAAAGCACGTCTCAGTACTTCTTTATTACACCAAAGGTGCGTGGCAGAAAATGAAACTGAAAGTTTAATCTGTAGGAGAGTTGAGTTTTGTGTGATAATATCCCTATAAACACTGTACAACTTATCTCTGTTTTACCTAAGAACTTAATATTAAAGGGTTACTGTGAAAGAATTTGTCCATTTTAAGGACAGTCCTGGCAGGAATTCAGACAATTTACATCAAGGCTCATCTCATCATAAACATATTCTGGAATTGTGGCCTCTGTGGAAGTATTACAAATTAACCACCAGTAGATAGGGGTACCATGTAACAAGGCTATCAAATGTAATACCGTTAGCTCACACAGAATTGGGATTGTAGCAGAGACTAACATCTGAACGAGTCAGATAATGATACTGGTACACACTGGTGCTGCTGATGTCAGAAGAACTAGAGGAGTCCCACATTAATGGAGGAAAACTATTCAAGAAGTAATCTGAGATTTATAAGCTCAGAAAAGGTCAGTGCTATGCTCCTTGGAGAATGGCTTGAAGAGGACTTTTCAGTCAAGAATGACCAGTGCTTAATTGTGCTTTTCTGTTAAAATAAACAAAAAAATTGACTTAGTAGGTGATGCAGTGATATGATACTGTTGCTTTAAAGGACTAGTAAGTAGGGTGGCTGTTCACCTGTACCTTTAACAGAGGCTAATGTTATGTTCAACTTGATCCAAGACAGATTGAACCAGTAAAGGTTACTTGTACACCAAGGAGGCAAGCATTCAGTAATGGGCTGTATGCTTATTAAGATACCGGTTCTCCTGCATGCCATACTGCACTGTATTTTAGAAAATCTGGCTGCTATTCTTTTCTGTAAATAGCAGTTGAAGGACCTGAGAAAAGCCACCCACAGCATTTACCTGACTGAAAGTAGGAGGAAGATGATGCTTGTTGTTCCTTCTGATCTTGCAGTATACTTGCCTCCACACAGTTGATCGTTTCCTGTCCACACTACTTCTTTCTTGTTCTGTGTGTTATCTGTCCCCTTTTGTCTTCTTGCGATTTCTCTCTGTATTGGATCTGCTTTTCTGTGCTCTCTCCCACTTCGAGAAATAAGAGAGTGGTTTGGATGTTGAAAGGATAGAGATAGCTCTACTAACTGTAATTCTTCCCACATATAAGGAACTGTAGAACCCTGATGACTATCTAGCGTTCAGAGTCTGTTTTAAAAGTTGTGCTCATTGTCAAATTACTAAGAATAGAGAAGGGGTAAAATTGAGTGTGCAGAGCTAACCAGAAAGATGAGAGTAAAAATGAGAAAGCAGAAATAAGAAATTTTAGAGGCTTAAGAAAAAAAAAGTTCATTTAAGATTATGGTAAGAGGAAGATCAAAGAATGTGTTGCACCACTATTCAGCAGCAAGATACTGCTTTATGAAGAGGTGGCTGAAGGTATTTCTTTCTTCTTTCCCCTCTCTCTCTCTCTCTCTCTCTCAACTGCAAGTAGGTGATCACCACAGTTACCATGATGAAGTTGTAATGGCCTACCACAGAGAACATTACTGAGATAGCACTTCATGTAAAGGTTTTAGCCAATGAGATAGTTTGAGTGGGCTGCATCAGAGGATAATTAAAAGGTTGTACAGAGCAGGCTGAGGAGAAAGCCAGACTCTGCTGTTGCAGTGCTTTACCTGCAGTTCCTGAGCCTACGCTATATCTCATCACTTACTAGAAAGCAAGTATGTAATCACATACTAGGAAGTATGACAAATTGTCATACAAAGCTAAGTTCCGTGTATGTATCCAGTGGATACAGGAAAAACTGTTACCGTGATTTTTTTTCAGTATGTTGACACTTTCCCGAGCTATATTTTTAAGCAAGCTACAGAGGGGAAGGGGTATAGATTAATATGCAGTAGAGTTGACTAGGAAAATTGTATTCTGAATAGTTGTGATTCACTGTCAGAATGAGTAGATGAACTTAATGTGTTCCTTAGGAGTGAGTCTTGGGTTTGAAAATCGGTATTCTTAATATCAATCTATGCTGAAATAGATTACATTTATTAAACATGTAAATAATCACCGTGTTGGGAGTGAATGCTTCTTTGCTGTAGAGCAAGATTAAAATTCAAAAAAATCTTAGATTAGGTAACTTTATTTGAAAACAGGATGCATTTCAGCACAGACAAGCATAGGACTTGGTATTTAAGCAAGAAAAATCAACAGCAGCATCTGATCTAAAGCATAAATGCCTAAATGACTGGGGAGATAGTGGGGAACATCTCTTCTAGATATTTTGACTTTGGTTTTTGTGTTTTTCACCAGCTCCTGCAGAATCTCACTTACAATGACAAGATGACGGTGTTGTTTGTCTACAATGGACCTTTTATGTTGGAGGCAAACAAATGGAACTTGAAGGCTTTCTGTAGGCGGCGGCGGCGACTTGGAAGGATGGATGAGCAGTGATACACACACACACACTCACACACACGAATATATATATATAATATATATATATAACGTTTTTGTAGAACTTTTTCGAACATCTGGCTTTCAAGACTTCAGAAATTGTGAAAGATGAGAACCTGCAAAGAATTTATGATTAAGAACTTTGATTCTTAAAACTTGTGTAAAAGTGTAACAGATTTGAAGTGCATGATGGTTTTTTAAATCTTTCATAGTGGCCTCTTTCTCCAGAGAACCTACTTCTTCTCAATAGTAGTTTTAAATAAAAAGGAAGTTTCTTGTATTTTGCTATTTTATCAGTAATGTAGCATCAGAAGTACAGTTAATTTTTCTAGGTTATACTGGACTAATTCTATGTCTGGTTTCTCCCCCCCCCCCCAAAAAAATGGAATTTGCTTTTGGTAAATAGTGTTCCCCTAACACAGATAAGGATGTTCTCCAAACTTTTCTTATTGAAATGGAAACTTTTTGAATGAATGAAGATGATGATGTGTAGAAAGAGAATGGTTTGTAAGTAGCTGTGCGTTGGTTTTTGTTTTGTGAAAATATACCTGAAGTTAATACAAAGAATATACTATTGTTAGAGTAATGTACTTTATTATTGTCATTTATTATTTTTGAGCTAATGTTCCATTTTGTATTCCTGGAAGGATAAGGTCTTTATTTTTATAGCAAGTCTGTCAGCAAGGAGACTGACAAAGAGCCAGGTGTTTTTGAAACAATGAGCTAGTTAGCTTGCAGAAGTAAAACTAAGCAATATTTAACTTTTTGTTGGGTTTTTTAAGTAAAATTTTGTATGTTTTTGATGATAGATGGAGAAAATAGTCCTACTGATTTCACATGTAAGTTAAAACCAGGAGGCTTTTTACAAGGCTTCAGCTGCATTGGAGTGATTGTATACGCAATGGCTTTTCAACAGATAGCTGTAAAATTCATTAGTGGGGTTTTGGCCATAGGTGTTAAGCATTTGAACGCAGATATTATCAACAGAATGCTGAATACCTAAAATAAAGTCCTGGTTATTTAGTTAATTATAAAATAAAAATAAACTTAATACTGAATTGTGAAGAGTGTGATTTGTAAAGAAATGGAAACTATGATTGGTGTGTAAAATGTACGTAAAAATGATCGAGTCCCAGGACACCATCTGAAAATACGCAGTATCCTTGTTTTCACAGGGAGAGTAGCCTTCAATAGAGTTTTATACCAAATTTGGTGTCCACTTGATTTTGAGTGGGAGTTTTTCTTAACAGCATCCTGTCAATGAACTTTGCCAATGGAATTGATATGTCAGGCTTTTTACATTAGAATGTTAGAAATAAAATAACTCGCTGCAAAATATAAGCTAGGATCTGAAAGGTTTCAGGTATTAAAAGTTAAGTACTGTAATTCTTGTTTTGAATAGACGAGCCTTTAAGGGAATAGAGAACTACACATTCTTATATCACGAGCCCCTGTTGATCAATGGAGTTCTGTCTGACTGTGAAATGAGTTCCTGGAACAAGTTCCATGAGGATTAGTGTCCATACACAAATACTTGACAGAAGAACTAAAAGAGTGTGGAAACTTGGGCTGTAGTCCAGGGATTGAGTGGGCCAGCAGAGTATCCTCGATTTAATTGAGGCTACAGGCCTATCTGTCCCCTGTATTGCAAAGATCTGGGTTTTAAATGTGTTCTTTGATCTTCAAAATACTTGGCTTCTCGTAACCCTGAACTTTGAAGGTTATTTTTTTTTTTTTTAATTGAATGGAAAAACATACATTCTGTTTAGTCTCTGAAGATCACTATATGAAGAGTGCAGTTTGTTTTCCATGTCAAAATAAGTGAAACTACTTACATGAACATGTGTTGGGACTCAATTCTTCTATGGCTAGACAGCACTGACTATCCTTAATGCTGTCATCTTAGAACTTCATGGGATTTCTTCCTAGAGTTCAGTTCCTTTCTCATGTTTCAGGCTGAGGTATGAAATACAAGTCTGGCTTATTTCAAGAGCATGGCACTTCAGATCCTGTCTCAAAAATTATGTCTTCTGGATACATGCCTGCCACACTGCACAAGTGAAGAGAATGACGGGCTTGTGGGTGTTTGCTTCTTCTTTGGAGGTCTGTCAACTATTGACCGGAGGTCCTCATTTCGACGTATCTGGCTACAATCTTAATATGACACTGTCATTCATATTAACTTACCCCGGACAGTGTAACGAGCTGCAAAACTGTACCACTGTCGTTTACTGACCAATAGAGCTTCACTATCCAGCAGCTCTGCTAGCTAAAGCCTGTAAAAAAGAACCATAAAACCAACTTTGTATATAAAAGCAGCCATTGCTATTTGCAAATGGGCTATACAACATGACTGTGTGCCTCCCATACGCTCGTTCCCGTTAGTAACCTGCTAATTCGTGTGACAGGTGCATCCCTTCACACACAGAGACCTTCTGGCTTAAAAGGAAGTCTTTTGAACTGGATAGTGTGTTCAGCCGTGAAGAAGATTCACACGGAGTCACTTAGCGTAGCACAGCGTTATTTAGCATTCCTTACCTGTGTATAGGGCCCCTCCGTGCTGCCAGCTTTCTTGCTGTTCCTCATGCTTTGCTACTGCTATTCAGCTCCTCAGGGACTCTTGCTATAAAAACCCATGGAATTAATTTCAGTGTAACTTTGAGGAGGGGGGGATGAGCGGGAGTTTAGGTTAAATATACACGTAGTATCCAACTTTCCCTGCTGACTAGACAGGACATCTCAAAAATGTAGAAGCGGAAAGACCCCAAATAGTCCTGACAGCTGAAGTATAAATTGAGCTTTCTCCAAAAATAAGTACTTTTCCCTGTTGTTTAGACCAGCTGAAGACTATGGCAAAGATCCTCTTCCACCACCATCTGCAGTTCTGACAAACATCTGTGTCTGCTCATGTATTGAGACAAAGAGAGAGAAGCAGCATGGAAATTGTGACTTACTGTGAGAAATAAAAAGATCTTGAGAAACCAAATACTGAAAAGCAGTTACAAATCACCTTTTCCTGTATTTTATGACTGTAAGTGGTGCTCGTGCATGTATGTTATTGTTAACTAGGAGAGCTTGCTTAGTTGGATGAAGCAGCAAACGAGGATGAGGAGGGACGCTTGCACAACTACAATGCTTTTAACATGCTTACATGAAACTTGGGCTTTTATTGGAAGAAAAACGAATGAGGCCTGTTCAGTCTGTTGCTGACTGGGAACATCTATTCTCCAGGCTTTGGAGTTAGTGAGAGATGATGAGACACCCAGAGCTGGGCTGGGCTGCAGGATGCTCACTGACAAGTGTGGTAGGTGATCTTTGGAGGCCAGGATAGGCACCTGCGCCAGGCCCGATAGCAAATTTTACTTAGACTTAACACTACTGGAGGCTCTCGTGTATGGTTCATGCCAAGATGTCCCCTGTTTCGTTACTAAGCTCTCTGGCCAATGCTTGCTCTCTGGAAGCTGCTGGACCATCTTCAAACACTGCTTCCTATGGATTGTGGAAACTGACTTGGATTTCTTCCATGAGCCCGCAGTTACCTGCTTGTTCCTTAGCAAGGCCTCTTAATTTTCTGAACATCACTTACTAACAGGCCTTAATTTTCACCTTTCTTGCCCAATTCCCATGCCATTCCATAGCGTCTTCTTAAAGTGTTAGAGCAAACAGATACCTAAGATGCGAAATCTGTCATTCTGTTTTACAAACGCGTAACATTAACGTGTTGTCTGATCCTGTCTATGCTGTCCATGCTTAGGCTTTGGGTAGTGGGGTTTCCGGGGGGGGGGGGGGGGGGGGGGGGGGGGGAATGTGAGAAGGACATGTGTAATTCAAGATGCTCAGTGTTTACTAAGTGGATCAGCGGTCCCGTGGCTGCCCCTGGGGCTTGGCTAAGGGATGGTCCCAGACAGTGCATAATTCCTTCTCTTGTCCCTGCACCCCACAACCTTCAGCGCCACCTGTGCTGGGAAAGGAGCACCACGCTGAGGTGAAGGGCTATATTGGCTCAGCAGTACCTAGTGACTCTACACTAAAATGTGTTGTAATTTTATGGAAGTTGTTTTGATGTTGCATGCATCATTTCCCTGTCCTCTCTCCTGTCTTTATTTGGCCTGCTTCTTGAAAGGTGCACTTCAGTTTCTTCTGATTTGATTGGCACAATATCTGATGGGAGGTGTTTGGCAGGAGAGCTACATCACGGGGAACGGGGGGGCCTTGGCACTCTAGCTTCACTGTAAATAACTCTGAGCCAGAATTACTCTCTTCAGTTCTGACTCACTGAAACACAATGTCCAAAATAAATTTTCCTAGAACTTTTTGTTACAAGAGCATCTTTTTCCCAGTACCTTGCTAATTAAGAATAAAACTAGGATTCAGTACATCATAATTTGGAGAGGAAGGAGATGGGGAAGGGAATTAAATCCACCTCTGCTCCAAGAAAAACTCCCCCTGTCCCAGCCTGAACATGTGAAAATCGCAGGAATGTTTCTCTGCTGTTGCACTCCCAGACTAGGCTTGCCAAGAACCACGCTTCTCCCGTGAGGCTCGTTGATCCAGCTGTCCTTTGCATATTAGGACAGCCCAAATGAAAGGCTAGTGTTTTGTACGCAGGGGGTGACTTAGTATTTACTATACCTCATTTTATTTCAGTGCTAACTAGCCATTGAGAAGGCCAAACTGTTAAACAGGGAGAGGGGAGATGAGTGCAGGACCCAGATGTGTTTAGCCATTGAAAGCTTTTCAGGCACCACTGTGGCAGTGTTGAAAGCCAGCAGGGAAAACATGGAAAAAGAAAGGCCAGTAGCAACAGCAGAGGCAGAAGGTAAAGGAGGAGATAACCAGCACTGTAGCTGCCTGTCCGCTGACAGCCTCTCCTGCGGCTCAGCTCTTTCCCCATGGCGCAATCCCCCGCCAGCAATTCCCATCTCTGTGCTTTCCACCAAATTCCACCAGCTTTTCTCCACTATCCTGCTGCTCCCCTGTTGCTCTCAAAGTAATTCCCCAGTTGTCCAGTCTTCCTTCTGTTGATCTGTTACCCCCACTAAGCCAATGGTTTTTTGACAGTTGTACTGGTTTTGGCTGGGATAGAGTTAATTTTCTTCATAGTAGCTAGTATGGGGCTGTGGTTTGGGTTTGTGACCAGAACACTGTTGGTAACACAGGGATGTTTTGGCTATTGCTGAGCAGTGCTTGCACAGCACCAAGGCCTTTCCTGTTTCTCATGCTGCCCCACCAGCACAAGAAGTTTACAAAAAGTTGGGAGGGGACATAGCTGTGACAGCTGACCCCAACTGACCAAAGGGGTATCCCATGCCATATGACACCGTGCTCAGCAGTAAAAGCTGGGGGAAGAAGGAGGAACATTTGGAGTTACGTCTTCCCAAGTAACCACTATGTGTGGTGGAGCCCGGCTTTCCTGGAGATGGCTGAACACCTGCCTGCCGATGGGAAGTAGTGAGCGAATTCCTTATTTTGCCTTGCTTGTGGATGTGGCTTTTGCTTTACCTGTTAAACCGTCTTTATCTCAACGCAGCAGTTTCCTCACTTTTACCCTTTTGATTCTCTGACCCACCCCGCTGGGGGAGAGTGAGCGAGCGGCTGTGTGGGGCTGAGCTGCCGCCCGGGGTTAGCCCACAACAGTGTATGTTAGTCTCAAAACATGACATTGTGCATGTCATTAGCTAGGGTTTAGGACTGCAACTGTCACAGACGGACAACCTCTTTGGGAAGCATGGTGTCCTGATTTTGGCTGGGATGGAGCTAATTTTCTTCCCAGTAGCTACTGTGTTTGGGATTTAGTATGGGATTTGGTATGTGCAGAATGTTGATAATACACTGATGTTATTAGTTGTTGCTAAGAGATCAAGGACTTTTTTCAGCTTCCCAGGTTTTGCTAATGTGCAGGTGCAAAAAGCTGGGAGGGGTATAGCCAGTACAGTCGTCCCAAACTGGCCAAAGAGAGTATTCCATACCATAGACGTCATGCCCGGTATATAAGTGGGGGTCAGCTGGTGAGCGGGGCACCTTTCATTCGGGCTTTCATTCATTCATTTGGCTGTTCATTCCCTTGCTTGCTCTCTGGAACCTGCAGTTCTGAGATCGCTCTCAGTTTCGTTGTGAGACCATTCTCGGTTTCACTCCGTGATCACTGCTCGGGATGGGCTGTATCAGTCATCAGGTCATCGAGCAGTGAGACGTTGTGCATAGTTCATTTTGTATATTCCGTTATCATCATTATTATTATTATCATTATTAATATTTTTTTCCTTTGCCGTCCTAGTAAACTATCTCAACCCACAAGTTTCCCTTTCTTTCCAATTCTCCCCAGCCCACTGGGGAGTGAGGGGGGAGTGAGTGAGCGGCTGCATTGTACTTAGTTGCTAACTGGGGTTAAACCACAACACAGAGAGATGAGAACATGGCAAGTAAGCTGGAAAGGAATGACAAAATTCACTCTGTTGGAGATAAGGAACCATGCACTGTAGTGGACAAAGCTGGTTTTGCTAGAAGGAAGAAGGAGGGAACAGATGATAACTGAGAAGATGGTGGCAGAAGACAGCAAGGAGCCTTGGAAAAGAAGAGAGAGCAGAAGATGGCACAGGTAACATGCAACATGGGTGGCTGAAAGGGCATACACGCTTTAAGATAATCAGGATCATGTAATTTAAAGGGGAAAAGTCTCCAATTCCCCCTTCTCCAGTTTGTAACCAGAGCTGTAGACCGTGAACATTATGCTGCTTGATCTTGACTGCAATCCACTAACACTGGTTTACGTCAGTTTGGGTCAAGTAATAGCTTTTTCATGGACAACAAAGGTGTTGGTTGGGGTTTTTTGTTGGGGCATTTGTTTATTTGTTTTTGTTGGTGGTTTTCCTGAAGAATTACAAGCACAGAGTAAATACAAAGCAGATGATCAGCACAAGGAGTGCGAAGGGACTTGGTCTCAGACACCACCACCAGTATCAGCCCCACTCCGTGCTGCTGCAATGACGCTTAAAGGTCTGTTCAGGTGAAAAGCCACTGATGTTATTATTTTCTATGGGCCCCCATGGCTGAGGAATCTGGATCCACTTTGTATCTGCTTCTGAGCCCAATTGTGCTGTTCACGAAGGATTTTTTTGGTCAGAACTTTTGTAGTATTTAAAATACGCTTTGCTGTATAAAATGTACTGGTTTGATGTCAGTATAATTGAAGTGGTACAGCCTCCAGTGTGTATGCCGTTCCTCAAGCACCAGCATGTCAGAAATCAGTATGCTCGTGAAAAATCATTGGAGTAAGTTACATTGGGACAATCTCTTTTATTTCAGTTTGAAGGAGTTTACAGTAAGGCTGTCCCTCTTGAAATGTTTCAGTTAAAAAATGATACCCCTGAGAAAAATGGTTCATTGGACGTAAGTGCTGAATGTAGCTTAGCTTCTAGGTAAGGCCTGGATTGTCTTTCCGTAATCCAGTAAAACAGAGGCAGTGATTTACCACCAGCATTGCATAGACTAATAACACAATTGTGGTTTTCCCTGGCCTTGTGTTTTTTGACAGAGCAGTTATGCATGGCTTTTCATAGGCTCTCGAAAGTCTTTTCTGCTTGGAAACACTATTTAAGGCCACCAAAGCAGTGGTTAACCGCAGCAGAGCCCAAACCACTGTATGTGGTCTCTCCAGGGAGCTCTGATACAACTTACACCTGCGTCTCCTGAAACTTCTGCTGCTGTCTTTCTGGCCTCTGCCCATTACCCAGAAGAGGAAGAAAAGGCCATTTGGAAAGCCCGAGACTTTTCTGTGCACCTTTTTAGCACAATGTCAGGAGGCCTCTGATATTGTCTGTGCTCTTTGGTTTCTTTCTGTGTGCATTCTGAATTCCCATAGGGCTTTCTTGGATCTTGGGATGGTAAGCTGTCCGTATCTACTCAGTGATTCTCCTAGTCCTGTGGTTTACATGCTCCGTTTCCTTTGTACCTTGTGTTCAGCTGTGCAGACATCCAGGCGTTGCTTTGACCAGCATTACATGGCCTAAGAGGCAACAGACAACACCGAAACAGAGACTGATGGCTTTTGATATGAAAAGCAATAGGATGTTTATCATCAGTTGTCAATTGGGGGCCACAAGCCAGTGAAAAACAGTAACGGTTGTAGCAACTTCAAAAAAACAAGCTGAAAGCAATAGGGACTCTGCTCTCTCGTGTCCCAAAAGGCATACATGAGCTCCACATAGAGGTACATGAACTGGAAAAACACAGCATGTAATAATACAGAAACAAGTGTCTATTAAGGATTAGAACTGATGCCAGTGAAGACCTTCCCTTTTTGAAATGCGAAGATTTCCATAGTACCTGTGGAAGTGTTTGAGGTTGTATTTTAGGGGAGGGGGAGTTCCTCAGTTGAGGAGAGCATGGCACTGAAAGCACCATGGTAGCTGCAAAATTCTTGCCGTTGGGAAAGCTTCCCTTGCTTTAAGGTGGTCCCTTGAAGAGGACTTGGGTAAGGACATTGTTGATGTAATTTGGTAGATGTGGCTGGGTGGGGCAAGGAGCTCAACCTGGAAGAGATTTTGTTTCCAAAGCAAAATCCATTGAGCAAGGAGCTGTTGTTATGGAGCTCTGATGCGGAGAGGAAACCTCACTGACTCCTCAGCCCTGAATGAGTGCTGACCAACACTGTTCTAAACTCCCGCGGAGGTGAAAGTCATTCTAGTCACCCTACCAGGCAGGTTCACCACCCTTGCATGTGGCTTTCTGAACCATTCTGCAGGCATTTAACTGGACTTTTGTGGCATTTTATGGCACGTTTCCTTTCTTCGGTCCTCGGCAGAGAGGAGAATGAAAATTCACCTTATAGAAATCGTGCTCTCTGAATCAGTTGGTCTATGTTCAGGGTCACACCTCCCCGTGTCACTGTTGGAAGCCTGCCGGCATCCACTGGGGTGCACCCAGTCTTTGCGCGTCATACCTATTCCAGCCAAAATTTACATCACTCCTGGCAAGAGGCAAGACTATTCTGTAGAGTGTGTTAGATCTCAATGGCTGGAAACATCCTCCTAAGGCTAAGGCCTTCTCTACACGAGGAAGATTTTGGTAGCTGTTCCAATTAGAGCACTAAAGACAAATATTAAAGGGTTTAAGATGAAGAATGATAAATTTATGGAAAGTCCTTTATGATGGGATTGCAGGGGAACAAGGCCAATGTCACAGCCCTGTGTCCCTTACTTCTAAAATCAATGACAAGCTAAAAAAAGAAAACCTTATGCTGAGTTTGTTGTATCTGTCCTTTGGCCATCCAACCCGAGGACAGAAAACTCCAACTCAGCATCAAGTCAGATCTGGAGGCTGCTTACAAGTTTTGTTCCAGACGCAGATGGCACGCTTCCACCCCTCCGTCGCTGCCTGCATTGCTGGGGGGTTACATGTTCCCTTGGGTCCAGGGTCTCATCTTGCAGCAGTCACACCCTAGCACCATTCCCATGTACCAGGTTAAGTTAGTTCGTGTAAGCAGTTGCTTTTAGCAACTGTAATGTCAGTGACCGTAAATGTCAGCGAGCTTTTTGGCACAGGGTTCCTTGCCTTTCCCTCCTTCAGAGGCTGAGCGGATGGGGTTTTTTTCTCCTTACACCAGCAACCCCTCCAAACCCAGGGAACCCTCAAGGCAGCAGTGTGGCTGCGCAGGCTGAAGCACCATCAGCTCGTGGAGCAGCTGCGCGGCGCGAGGGAGAGCATCGGTCTGAGCTCAAAAGCCACCAAGCAAGGGGAGAGAGACTCCCTGGGAGCTGGAGCACGCTGGTGAGGGGACGCTTCCCCCACTGCAAGTTGTGTCTCTGTCTCCCTGCGGTAGCAGCAGAAGGAATACCTGGGAGAACACCTGGGAAAAGCAGAGCAACGAGACCCAAGCTCAGTAACGACCAGCAACACCAAGACCTTTAAAGCTGGTTCATACACCACTCAAACTCATGGATTTCATCACATGCAGCAGCATTTTTTTCATAATCATTCAGACTGGCTTACGTGACCACTGTTTGACTCCAATCATTCAAAACAATGCGTTTTTTTTAATCTCTTTTTTCTTTATTTGGACAATATATATATATATATATGTACAAAAACATCTATGCCTACTTTTTTTTTTTTCCTTTTCTTTTTTTTACAATTTCATGTGATTTACAAAACAGGACAGCAAAATAACTTATAAAGGATACGAATACTGTACAAAAATAAAACTGATCAAACTGTTGGAAGTTGGTATTTTACAGTGTTACAGATCACTAGTCTGTAAAACAGCATTTTGAAGTGTGTGTCCAGTCTGGTGTATGCTGGGCTAAGTCCATCTGCAAACTGAAAACAGATCTGTAATACAGCTCATGAAAAACTGTTCAAAAAAGATGTTGTACAGCTATACCTCTAAAGCCATGACTTGTCTATAGCAATGGGCTTTCTTAACCAAGGAGAGGAGCTGTCCTAACTTCAGCACTATTAAGTATTTCCAAAATAGTACAAGTACATACGGTATTAGAGAACCTGATTTTCCTTTTCTTTTCCAACACTTGCAACACTTCAGAACTTCACTTCAAGATGCAAAGAACTAACCTGCAGTTTGTTTTATGTGTTAGAGCCATTGTTTGCTTTTACTAAAAGAAAAACCAAAAAAACCCTAAATGAACAAAACAATAAAATGAAATCTCCAAACCTGATTATCCCCAATGTATTCTATTAGTGGTTAATGAATTGCATTAATCCCGTCTGTCCAATGCTGAAATACAGCATACGTCACAGCAAATGGGTTACTGTTTAGGAAGGTTTTTTTCAGAAACAGGATCTCGTCACACGCAATGACGACACACACCTGGATGTCCCATTGTCCCATGGACCAAAATATCCCCTGTCTGTTGATTTGTTCAGACTTTGCAGGAACAATGACGTTTCTTTAAATGTGCGCTCTACCCCAAATACACAAGGTGGAAACCATAAATCTGGCCATTTACTTCCACGTATCGGTTAATCCTGGTAGCTACAAGTGACCAAAACATCCACGCGCTGCTTTAGGAGCTGCTTATCAGCTGTGGTTTCCCGTAGTGGCTGATAGGAGGTGAGGGTGTCTTTGTTATTTCACAGGATCAGGCCTTAATTTTCCAAGTGCTGCACTTGTCCTACAAAATGGCAACAATCCAGACTGCAGGACAGGCTCGAAATTTTGCGTGATCTTCACAGGGAAGAACGAAGGTGAATGTGCACGCGCCTTTGAACCTCACCCGTGGCCCTGACCCCACTCAACAAGGCAGCATTAACAGTGCTGGTAAGCAGAACACTTTCTGTATTTCTAGATCAATAGAAATACCGAGGCTACCTATTTTTATTAGGAAGAACGTATGTCCCTACGACTCAATTTGGACATCAGAAATTAAAGTTTGGTTTCTAAAATAAATGTTTCAAAAAGCTGAAACGGAGGTAGAAAGTGTGCTTGGTTTCCTGATGTCTTCGCTGAAGAAAACACATCCCTTTTTACTCCACAGACTGCTCAATATCCCTAATGCCTTAAAAGCAGTTCTCTTCACACAGACGGAATTTATCATGAACTACACAGGTAAAAACACTATATGCAAACTGATTTCTAATGCTGAAAGCCTTATACAACTGTAGAAGAAAACACTCTACTCTCTGAGTTCATTTTTTTTTATGTTCATTTCTAGGAAGCAAGCTTTTTATCAGGTAAAACAATAAGATACTGTAATTGCAGGTGTACTAACAAGATTTTTTATGTACAGAATTTTACAAGATGACCTAAATTCATCTGCAGTGGAAACACTTTGGGTTTCAGTGTGATTACTCACGAGATGAATTTGGTCTTAAGTCTCTATAGTAGGGCTGCACCTCCCCTTCCTCTTCTGGAGGAAGGGGTAAAAACCAAACAGGAGAAGAATGTTTCTGGAAAAAATAATGTGTAAACAGAGTTTTCCCCCTTTATGCAGCTGGGGGGGGGGGGGGGGGGGCCACCCATAACCTCGTACAGTTCATGCTTTTAACATTAAAAAAAAAAGAAATACTCAGCTAATGACCACAACTTAAAAGTTCTCCTTCAGTGACCTTTTTGCTCCTTTTAAAGAGCAAAAAATAGCTTTAAAATAAAAGTAATATTGCCTTTATCAGTGTTTTGACGTGCCATGCATGACACGGGTACTACGCAAAGTACCAAGAGAAGCTTATGTCATAAGGAGTATTACGACACACCTTCTGTGCTATATTTCCAATTAGCTCATGGTTTTCCCCCGTACTCTACAGAAACAGCAATCAAGAGATACAGGAGCCCTTCCGAAGCGCTCCTTACAATAATTTCAGCTGTTTCCATTAGCAGAGTGCTCTTAAGGAAAGGTCTACTCTCTCCATAAGCGCACAAAACTCCCATAGGACTCCGCGGGAGTTAGGCAAGGGTATGAAGAGAATAAATCTTTAAGGCAAGTGTAGGAAGAGAAAAAAAACTTTAAAAAAGCAGCAGTTTTTAAAAAGATGGTAGCTGCTGTTATGCATCCATTCAAACAAAACACAGCAGAATAAAGCACTGTTAGTGGCATTTCTATAGTACAGTACTGTATTGACAAATTAAAAGTATAGGATCAATTGAGAGACGTATGTTTCTGCTTCCACGCCCCTGCCACGTTATCTAGGCTGACTTGTATTTTTCCAGGTAAGTGAATAACAGAGCTAAATACACATATGGCCAGAAAACGACTTGAGTTGTTGTGGGGTTTTTTTGCTTTAAGTATCTGCTTGAATTATACAGGTTTTTACTGGAAAAGTGCAGCTTATATTCAAAAGTATAGTTAATACAAAGAAAAATTAAAAAGACCCATTTACTTTAATGGGCCTTCTTGAGTATAAATTCACCTTATCTCAGTATATCAATCAGACGCTATTAGTAACATACGTAATGTTTCTCTTAACAGTCTCTTTAAATGCAGGATCGTTCTGAGACAGAAGTAAACCCACCTCTACAATGTGCTATGGAGTTTTTATCTGAGAGTTATTTACGTGACTCAGAAAGTGGTTTTACTCGACAAACTCTAAATACAAGCAGCATTACACTGTTCAACAAAACATGTTCATGACACAGCAATCACAAAGACCTCGGGGTCACGCTACTGTGGTGGCACAGGCCGGACCATCCAGTCAGACATATGTACACCAGCCTCAACGCTTTGCATTAGAGGAGGTGGTCGCCTCCTCTGCTGGCCATCCCTTCCCTCCTCTCACCCTCGCAGTCCACTTGCTCCAGACCGCTGTTCCCAGCGCAGGGTGGGGAGGTGGGGGACGGGGAGGGGGCCATGGAGTACTTTTATTTTTGTTTTTCTGAACGTGGGCTACATGTGCTTTCAGATGGCGACAGCAAACGGCGCCGCAGCAGATGCTCGTGCTCCGGCGCCGCTGCCTGCATCCCCGCTGTGGCTCGCCTCCCCCCCCGCTCCCCTTCCCGGGCCAGCCCTGCCTTCACAAGTTGCTGCCGGAGCTGGACTTTTTGGATCGCTTGATCATGCTGGGGTGAAACTCAGTGTGGCGGCGGGCATGCTTTGTCAGGTGGTCGCTCCGCATGAACCGCTTCTCGCAGAGGGGGCACCGAAACTGCTTCTCGCCGGTGTGGGTTCGGTAGTGCCGGGTGAGCTCGTCGGAGCGGGAGAACTTTTTAAGGCAGTCAGGCCACGTGCAGGGGAATGGTCGCTCGCCTGCAGGAGGAAAGGATGACAAGAGATTTAGGGGGGAAGGGGTAATGCAGGCTGGCACGTACCTACCAGCTTCGCTGAGGAGCCAGGGAACACACTGCTGAGGGGAAAAAGCTGCTTTTGTTTTCTGCCGTGGTGCCAGCGTCTGCGGAGTTGTTGATGACTTGCTTCATCGGGTTTCAGTCTCACCTCCAGCAGAAGCCAAAAACCCCTCCAACCGCACGAAACTCGCACTCCGGTGCACAACCTTACATGACCCCGAAGACTGTCAAAACAACAGATGAGCTCTGCCTGTGCCTGTACATTTTTCATGTCAGGCTCACTACAGCAGTTTGGGAAAGGAGTGCCAGTATTATTCCTCTGACACTTCCATTCTGCTGAATAAAATCATTTGTAACCATTAGAAAAGAAGCCAAACCAAGTCCTTCACCTAGGACAAGTCATTCCAGCCCGGGGAGAACTGCGCGGGGAGGGATCGGGGAGAGCGGTGCAGCCTCGGGGCTGCAAACATGTAGAGCAAAACCGCTGCGGCTGCAGAGAGAAGTCCCGTGCCCCCCTCTCCTCCCTTCCCCCAGAAATCTAAGCTGCTCCAGAGAGTAAAGGTCTCCCCTCAGTCTCTTAGATGGCTGATTTGAGAACAGGAAAACTACTTCATTATTCACAGCTCTATCGGTATAAATGTTTGCTACGATGGTGAAGAAACAAATGAAACAGCTTAACCTAAATCACACCGCACCTTTGCTTTTAAAAACAAGGGTGTAAGGACTGAACAGCACTCACTGTTGCTGGCAGCCCACATCCCTGCAGTTCACCTTTGCAGGCTGCACAGCCTTTGCCTACAGGCACAGACCCAACACCTCCTGACCGGCAAGGCTGACCCTAGTCCATGGCACAGCTGGAAATTAAAGACATTTAAGTTCACACAAAAGCTTTCAGTCACAGACATCATGCACCGCTGCAGTTTGATGCCTTAATTCCCTTTCTTAAGAGTCTCCTGAACGGAATATAAATGACAGCTATTTATAGTCAACCAAGAAATACAAAAACTATCCCAGGAGTGTTCCAGCTTGGAAGAGTTGGAAAGAAAGTCAAGAACTCCAATATTTCTTGGTACTAAGTCTGGCACAACAGGTGAGCTCGCTTTTGTATGGGGTTTGCATGGCAAGGTTGTGGTAGCAAGGGGGCTAGAAGGGTGGCTTCTGTCAGAAGATGCCTGAAGCTTCCCCTGTGTCCCATAGAGCCAGTCCCAGCCGGCTCTAAGACGGACCCGCCACTGGCCAAGGCTGAGCCCATCAGCAACGGTGGTAGCGCCTCTGGGATAACACATTTAAGAGGGGGAAAAAAACCTGCTGCAGGAATATAGCAGCAAAGAGAGGAGTGAGATGTGAGAGCAACAGCTCTGCAGACACCAAGGTCAGTGGAGAAGGAGGGGGAGGAGGTGCTCCAGGCACCAGAGCAGAGATTCCCCTGCAGCCCGTGGTGAAGACCATGGTGAGGCAGGCTGTCCCCCTGCAGCCCATGGAGGTTAATGCTGAAGCAGATATCCACCTGCAGCCCATGGAGGACCCCACGCCAGAGCAGGTGGATGTGCCTGAAGGAGGCTGTAACCTCATGGAAAGCTGGCACTGGAGGAGGTTTGCTGGCAGGACTTGTGACCCCGTGGGGGACCCACACTGGAGCAGTCTGTTCCTGAAGGACTGTACCCCGTGGAAGGGACCCACTCCGGAGCAGTTCATGAAGAACTGCAGCCTGTGGGAAGGACTCACATTGGAGAAGCCCATGGAGAACTGTCTCCCGTGGGAGGGACACCAGGCTGGAGCAGGGGAAGAGTGTGAGGAGTCCTCCCCCTGTGGAGGGAAGAGCGGCAAAGACAACGTGTGATGAACTGACCGCAACCCCCACTCCCCATCCCCCTGCGCTGCTGCGGGGGAGGAGGTAGAGAAATTGGGAGTGAAGTTGAGCCCGGGAAGAAGGGAGGTGTGGGGGGAAGGTGTTTCAAGATTTAGTTTTTATTTCTCATTATTCTACTCTGATTTGATTGGTAATAAGCTAAATTAATTTTTCCCCAAGTCGAGTTTGTTTTGCCTGTGATGGTAACTGGTGAGTGATCTCTCCCTGTCCTTATCTCAATCCACGAGCCTTGCGTTGTATTTTCTCTCCCCTGGCCAGCTGAGGAGGGGAGTGATAGAGCGGCTTTGGTGGGCACCTGGTACCCAGCCAGGGTCAACCCACCGCAGCTTTACATTTACAGCTCGCAAAAAAAAGGAGTCATTTACAAGGAAGTGTGCCTTGGAGTCCTCCCCAGACACCACAGCAGTGACAAAAGGCTGAAGGCTCAAATGAACAGCCCAGACACCAGGAGGACAACCAGCAGTGCAAAGTACTGCAGAGCTGTAGGGAGGAGAAAGGGGGCTGGAGGGAGTGACTGATGGTATCCAAAAGGCCAAGGGGAATGAGGACGGACCAGGTAAGCTGAGATGTAGCTACATCACAGGCCCTGAAAGCCCTAGTGAGCCTCTCTTAAATACGCAGCCATTTTCACAGTTTAGGCTCCTCGTGGTACGGTGCTCCGTGAGGGGCGGCTGCTCCGTCCCAGAGCGACCAGCACGCAGCGGAGCTGCAGCCGGAGCAGCAGGACTGCGCAGGCTGCAGGAGCCCCTCGGGCAGCCGCAGCACGGCTGCTTCTCCTGCGCTTTCTTCCCTCACCTCGCGGCGATGCTGGTCCTCGGTCAGGGGAGAAGGATGCAGAGGGAGCCAAGACAGCCTGGTGCCCGAGCCTGGTGGAGGCACAGCTGCCAGCCATCCGGACCTGGGGCTATTTTTTTTTTTATGAACAGGTTTCCTGGCTCCCTGCTGTACGCTTTTAGACATGGCTGGAAACCTTTCTGAACAGCTACTGCCTGTATGAAAGAAATTAATTAAAACAGTATGTAGGCTTACACGTGTGTGAAGGCCATGACGGCAGCTACATGGCTGAGCAGCACCAGGAGCCGTACAGAGCACTCGTACCGGTGCCCACCATCCTCCCCTGGCTTTGCCCTGCCCAGTGCCTGCCCTTGGCATCCAAGGCAAGCGTTTCACTTGCGCTGCTCTTTTGCTCTCTGTCTCATGGTTTCTGTCACAGCTTCTGGAAGCAGGCAGCAGTGGGAGGTGCAGAACAGCTTTCTAGCTCCCCCTGGAAACGTGGGAGAAGTGCTATACATCTTGCATGTGTGGAGGCATCTAGTATATGGCTCTATGTCAGGCACTTACAGCCCAGAGCAGGGGAGCAGCTGAGCCATCCTGCCCCATCCCCAGAAGCCACATTTCCAATCATCCACCTCAGGACAGCTCTTCAGCCTGCAGAAGTGTCTAACTGTACTACAGGGAGACTAGGTGCCTAGGCTGGAAAACAAGGACCACAGTCTTTGGGGTGCAGTGTCTACATTTTGGGCACAGCAGTATCCAACCTGGGTGCCTAAAAGCAGCGTGTTGAATCAGGCCCCATGTAGCCATCGATAAACTGGGCTTCCACCCCTGCCTTTCCTGGAACTGCAGATGGGAAGACAAAATGGAGCCTGGTTACTGGAATTCCCTCTGAAACGTGATGGGAGCAGCGTGATCTCCACCATCGCTACCCCGCACACCCATTCCACATGCCACGGGAAAGCATTTTTAGGTTATGCAGCATAACCACAAAGCTCTGGGGACAGGCAGGGCTCGCTCAGGACCCCTTGCGTACGTTTGGCACCACACTCCCCGGAGCGCCGAAGGCCACGGGGAGCCTGGCGTGGCGGAGGCATGCCCTGCTGCCTACGGGAAAGCCGACGTGCACCGGGATGGCGAATGGAGCAGAGATGGCTGCCGGAGACGAGCGGCCGCGCTCCCTCAGATGCACGAGAGCCACCACCGGCACCCGCCGCCCACCGCCGAGCCCCCAGGTACAGTGGCGGAGAACGGCTTCACCACCTCGGCAATACAAGCCCGCGGAGGCTGTCACAGCCGCTTTGGAAGCGTGTATGTGAAAGTAGGCCAGGCATAATCCCCAGCACCAGGACGCATTAAACTCCAGACTTCTCAGAGCAGAGAGACAAGGGGGAGGGAGGCAGGCTGGCTTTTCCAGGCCCTCAGGGGTTGCTCTGAGTGTGAAGGTCTGCCGCTCCCCTCGGTCACAAAGCCATAAGGGATGACACCAACCCAGAGGGATGGTGCTTCAGTGACGGACTTAATCGGTGCAGAGCAGGGGTGGGTTGTGCATCCAGGAGGCTTTTAAGGGAAGGCAGAGACGCTTGATGACATGTGATGATTGTCCACTCAGCAAAGCTGGTCGCTGTAGTTGCTGGTTGCATTTAACACACTATTTTTTAAAGCAGCAGAGATGTTTGTGGAAGAGTCCACAGAACAAACAGGTCTTGCATCGCATACACAGCTGGGCAGGCAATAGCACACAGAGCTGCAACGCAAGCTAGTGCTGCCTCCACCTGGAGATACGGATTTCTGTGTCACGTCTCAGTCAAGAAATACTTTTTGCATAGGACTTTTCCCCTTGAGTTTTGGGAGTAGTAACGCTAAAGCTTGAAACAAGCAGAATGAACCACCAAAACGGGATGCTATTATATGCCGTTTCCTTTGGTGGCAGTACGCTACTTAGGTTTTAAGATATGCCTTAGATGGGATTTCCATCAAGAGATGAAGGAATGGCCAGTGGTGTACCATGATCCCTTAAAACTATGTGTGATAGGATCTGAACACAAAAGATGTAAATAATTTTCTTTAAAAAAAAAATATATCCAGGGCATCTTACAGAAGTAACAAGTGAAACAGAAACTGATTTACAGGTTATAGGATTAGGTGTGTCTGCAGAACTCCCATTCTTTGTCCTGTGTGCCACCAGCAATGTAGTGGGAGACATAGTTTATGCTGAGCACAAGCTAATGGTGGCTCTTCACACGTCTTCTCTGGAGTCTAAAGAACTCCTGCTCCTGCAGCCCTGGCTTGCTTTAAATGCCATATGGATATAAAGGCCATTGCAGATCCTTTCAATCTTTGCTCTCTTGCTTCACCTGACCTTTTCTCCCTGTTCCTTCTTCCCACCCTCTACTGCAAATGGTTAGCTGCTTCTTTCTCTGCAAGTTTAGACTCTGTACCTAAGCTGCTTTTTATGACCTGAGGCAGGTCCACTTATTTTTATTCCATTTCCATTTTATTCTGACTAGACAGTAAATTATTTAGCTTTTTTGCCCTACCCTGGGATATTCCAGATTTTCCCACACTGCAGTCTTGTGCAGGAAGGGTTTCTGAAAAAGAATACAGAGTGGGCATTAGCAGACTTGTTAATGTACAGGTAGTACTGATATCCTGATTCATCATCTGCCTTCTCACTACAAAACACTGCTTTAGATGCAGATGACCAAGGTTAGGAGCTGCAGTTTGTGGTGGCTTTAACAAAGATGAATTCATTTGGACAAACAAGGGACAGAGAAGTTCTGAGTGACTTCTTTTTCTGGGAGGGGGGAGGCTGTGTTTGAAAAAGCTGAAGATAAAGTTGATGATCACATGCTTGGGCAATTCTCTTGGCATGTAACAGGACATGCACCAGGACTGGAACACACTGAGCTTCTGCGGTGGAATGAAGTACTAATTTTACACGAATTACTAAAATTGAGCACTGGCTTTACAGAAGACATTCAGAGATTGCTGCTGGTGGAAGGCTGGCAAAGACGAATGGTTTGCTAGGCTGTCTTCCTCGCTGACAGAAGTGAGGTTGGACACAGCCATGAGTCCAGAGTGTGGCATCAGTACTAGCTAACACAGAACAATTTGCTGTCAAATAATGCTAATGACGCTACTTCACACCTTAACTAGAAAGCCAAATGGACTGTAGCTACAGCTGCATGAATGGACACCTAATCAGACACCCTTGACTGACCTATGTTATTAAAGATGAGACCACCAAGCACATGGCAGGACCGTGCTGCCTGGTATTCATAGCAGTAACTATTTTAAGCATCAAAACTGAAGAATGGTTCAGAGTTTGACTTCTGGGATGTGATGTCTGTGCGCGACCCGCACTCTGCCCAGCATGATAAGCATTTCTTTTTTTTTTTTCCTTTTCCCCCTTTCTTTCCCACCCCTCCACCCCCCATGATCCCACTCAGCCACCACTCTTGCATGTCTCAGTGTCCCCTGAAGTCTAACAGGTTATGTAGGTGGATGTCAAGAACATGATCCAGCTTATTGCAAGAGGAAAAAAAAAAAAAGCAGGCTATCTTCCTTGCCACAGAATAGCTGCTATCTCAGGTCTCTCTCACTTTTTTCCCCCAGCGCATTGCTTGCCACACACACCCTGAATAAGCATTTTCCTGTGGGACACTGGATTTTGACTGAGTGATGACACACAAGATATTCTACTGAAGATAGATATTACAGACACCTGTGCATCCACTTCTGGGCAGAGAGACCTGAGGCCTTTCAAACAGCCTTTTTCCTCTTCTGAGATACCCCAAAATCAGATCATTAAAACACATGGCAACCACAAGGTACAGATGCTGGTGCGGAAGAGCACAGAGCGAGATCAGCGGTGAGGACCCTAGGTACCGTGGGCCTAAACCAAGGGTTTCTGCAACACTAAACCATGGCTATCCGGTCTGGCAGCAGATCAAACAGACACTGCCTACGGGACAGGCAGCGAATGGATGGGTTGCAGCAAGGGGTTTATTCCACCAGCACTCAGGACTAAACATCACAAGACAATTCAGGTGTTAAAATGCCGCTTTCAGCAAGTATTTAGACTGCTCTGACATCCTCAAAACCACCACTCAACAGCTGCTTGCACATGCAGGTGTTTGAGTCTCTTTCAAAAGACCAGATGCAAAACCACTTGCTAAAACCCACTGCTGCTGGGAGCCTAAATCCCAGCGAGAGTCAATCTTGCTGTTACCCCCATCTGACACAGCATCAGATGCAAGGGATATCCATACAGCTTCTCTGCCAGATGACACCCCCCCCCCCGCCTGCCTTTGGGGCTTTCTTTGGGGGACTGTGCCTTTTTTTTTAATATATATCTATAATATATATATATATAAAATAAATATATGTGTATATATAAGTCAGGGAAGCTACCTGGGAGAGGAGAGACCTCCCCAAAGCTCATCAGAGAGTTAAATCTACACTTTCACAGCTGAGAGAAGTGCCCTCAGCAGTACACTCTTGGGTACATGGGACAAGTTTATACCTCTTCTCCTTTCCTATCTTATCTCCATTTGAACTTCCTCCGTTAGCAGTAATACTTAAATATTAACCAAGCAATGGAGAGACCAACTCTTAGCCTGGTGCTTAGGGCACTTAACTGGGATCGAAGAGCGCTGGGTTTAGGCTCCTGTCCTGTCTGAATGATTAATGCTTGCTAAGTGGAAACAGCTTTGACAGGGGAAGGAGGAATGCAATTTTACATGCATTCAGAAAGATAATATAATTTTTGTTATTTCACTACGAATTTATTAGCTAGTATTTCAACAGACTCTTCCCTCAAGTTTGAGGCATTTATAGAGCGCTCCCAGGCTATTCACAGCCATCGTTACCTGAATATAGACGGTGAGCTATGCTACCACAAGTAAAAACTATCATCTGAAGTACACTTTGCCGTCACTACCCCAGACTCTGGCTGTTTAATCCTAACTTGGCCCCTCCCTGCTCCTCCAGCTGTAGGTTTGGGTGTTGAGCGAGGCCACGAGCAGCAGCCCGGTGCACAACAGCACAGCAGCCAACAAAGGGGAACGATCCTTCCCGCAGGGATCCTAACAGGGGGGGCTGCAAGACACACAAGCTAGGAGGAGCAGGTCACACCCACCACGTGGTCTTCAATGCCACAGCACAACAGCGTGCAGGAACTCCGTAAAGCTGCGTTTCCAATACATCCATCTGGAAACAGGAGTCGCACTCTTACGGGTGATGCCTGCTCACTGCTTCCGTCCTACACGTGCGCTTTTTTACGTTGACTCAAGACACAAATGTTTCTGGAGTGCTTTCCCACTGTGACACATACACCTGCTTAATGTTTTTATTTTTTAGCAGGAAAATTAAAACAAACCCCACAAAACAACAAACAACTGGGAGTCAGGCAACACTGAACTTAATCTTGAAGATTTTTGCCTACCTTACTCAGCTGGCAAGGCTTCCAGTCAGCATGATCGTGTTTCTCCGAGACTTGGAAACACGCCCATTAGAACTCCAGCAATTTGCACGTTTGCATTAACCCTTGAGAATGGGCGTTTCAGTTGGAGGTCTGATTTTAGCAAAAAATGTCCTGCTGGCTCCAGTTTCTGCCCTCCAGTCTTATTCTAAAGGATCTGGCAAAGTGACATTGCATGGGCTGGATAAGAAGGGCTTAAAATGCTAAATTTCAGATTACGTTCCCACAAAATACCCAAAAAAGCTCCCAGCAAGCAGAGGATTGTCAACATATCAGCATCTGTACAGTCTGTCGAGCTAGTGATAATCTACAACACAAATAACAAAGCAGCACAGTCAAAACCAAACTGATACAGGGGCTGGATCGATGCTGTGATACCTAGATTGCAGCACTAGCACTAGGCAGCTGCAGCACTTATCTTTCCTTTCTACCAGAAATGTTCCTCAGCTTCACCGTGCAGACCGCCGACCTACGGGTCCACGCCTCTGCCTACAGCCCTGCTACCCAGCAAATGTGAGAGCCAAATGCCAGGAGAGCTCAAGGGTGCATCAGCTGCCCGATGTAACAGAACTATTGGTGTTGCTCAGACCCAGTCTACAGGATGATGCAGTTGGTTGAAAAGCCTAGCTGAAGGTGGAGAACTTTTTGCACATTTGGTTTTTGTGTGTCTAACCTCTTAATGTACCTAATGCAGACGTGAACTTCCCATTGATCCACAGCACCACATATTGAGAAGCATCTGGGATTTGCCTCCCCAGGCAAGTAAACTCCTACAGGTCCTGTATGAGGAAGCATCTCACCAACTAGCTTTATGGTACCTTCTCTATCCTTCTTTCCTGATCAGGAGGATCTGCTCTCAGCAGCCACATGCCCTTTAACTGGCTTGTATTCACAACATCATAGCAAACATACATTCCTTAAAGTTTGTTTCTCCTGCCAGTTTCTCTCCCTCTCCCTGTCAGTGGCTTGCCCTTTGCTCCGTGCTCCCTGCTCAGGTCTTCTGACTGAGATTGCTTGTTTACTCTTGTATGCCTTTATTTTCCCTGGAAACACTCTGGCCTGCACATCCCTCTCTGTTAAGCTGCCCTCCCCCATCTTTGAGGCTAATAATAACCCTACACATTACTGGCCATAACCAAAACTCTAAAACTACCTAGAGAAGTCTCTGCATTTTCCAGGTAACTCTCTGTATACCTGCTGTTGCTTCTCATTTTCTTGGTCAGCCAAGTCCCTTGCTTTCTCCTGACCTCTGCACCGCTGCCAGGGCTTGGGTCTTGTGCACGTCTTGCCAATGCATCTGGGCCTTTTTCTATGCTCTGAAGGGAAAGTTGGCAAGGCTTGGTCATGCCGTCTCAACACTCAAGACTCCCAAGCAGACACAACACTCGTAATGCCTCCTGCCACCGCCAAACTTCAGCAGAGTTTACGTGTCCTATACTCCCATAACACCATCCCATAAGGGATGGGGAAACCTAAGGTATGGTCACGTTGTAGAGCTATCCCTCCACCTGCCTTCCCAACAAATGGTTTTTGGCTTGCAAGCTGTCGGGGATAATGCTGCCTTTTCTCTCCTTCACCAAGAGCCGCGCACCCCAGAGATGCTACTGGAAACAGCTCATGCAGAACCACCTTACCTGTAATGCTCTTCCTGCTCAAAACACCAGATATTAAATAATAAATTCCACGTTACTTTGGGATGGTAGTGAAGGGACAGGGGAGGCAGTAGTTCAGTTTCAGTGATATTCTTGTCCTTGTATCAATTTGCAAATTAATACGTTTTGACTGTAGGTACACATACATGACAGAACGAAGAACTGCCTGATTGTATCGCAGGAAGACCAGCAGCCTGTTGAGGAATAAAGGGACGACCCCCTTGGGAAGGGGCAGAGTTCAGACTTCCCTGGCTTCATCCTACAAATGCTGCTCCAGTAAGTCATGCCGAGTTCAGTGGGATTGGCGGTACAAGCAAGGGGGCTGTTTGCACAAGTAGGATGTGCAGTGCCACCCGCTGACCTTTTTCTGTTAAAATCAACACAGAAGACAATTTCTGATGGATGGCTAATTTGGGTCTTCTGGAAACTGAACTAGAGTCATCATCAAAGGCCCAAATTTCAAGGAAACAGTTATACAGATATTTTTCGTCTCTGAAATATGGAATGCTTTTGAACTAACAAGTTTAAAGAATCATTAATAAGACACAGACCTCTAACCTCTGAGCACCACGTCTTTGGTCTTCTGCTCTTCTACCTTTATTTGGCATTTCATTTCTTGCTCTGCATTAGTTTACCAAAGACGGTCTGGGGAGTTTTTAGATTCCCACCATCACACAGCACAGAGCAGTATCCAGAGCTTTCCAACTTGCTTGGTTAGTACCTGTGAGTAAAGAGAGCTGTGGCTACACAAGCAAGCTCATGGGTGTGAACAGAAATCCTAAAGCCATTTTCCAAGATAGAGAGACTGGGATTAAGTACTAAAAATTTAAGACCAGGAAGCTTCTACTGGTGGCTGTGTACATACTTCCACTAAAGGCTACACAGCAGCAAGAAACCCAGTTGATGGCCTGATGAAAAGTGGCAGGTAGATGAAAGAGATTCACGAGCGTCAGATATATGAGAGAAGAGCTATTTGGGGGGGAAGAAAGAAAGAAAATGGTACTAAGGAGGGAGCATTAATACTCTGCAATACTCAGTTATGAATAACTCCAGAAGTCCCATTGAATCCCACTGTTGCTAAGGAATTGTTCTGCCATCTATAAAAGTAATTAACATTAGCATTATCATTCAGCATTTCAGTTAGCTACAATTAACTGTTCATATTAGGAAGCTCTGAAAGTTCATTACTGCTGGATGTCTGTAGCGGTTTTAATCACACAGAACCACCGTGACGGTGTATCAGCGCATCTGAGTCAAACATCTCATACTTGGAGCTAAGGCCACCCACTTGTGAGCAGCACACGCTAAACCTCACGCCACTTGAGGAGATACTTATTATAACACTACTGCTTACAGCAAGCCGTGTGGGTTGTGCAGTACATTAATTTACATGTCATCACCCAGAATGCTATCCTAGTCGATGTCTTCTTTGGTTCCCGTATCGGGGTGGATATCTGAGCATGGGGTAGTAAGTGGAAATGATGCTAACGCATTTTCTTCGTCACTTGTGAGCCAACGTTTTGCAAGGCATCAGTTACATTCAGCCTCCAAAAGAGCATCAGAGCTGCAGTCTCTGAGCCGGTAACACAACAATCCCTGGCACCGGTCCCGAGGTCAGTACAGGGTCACCACTAACCATCCTCTTTACTGGCTCACGGAGACAGTCTTAACTGTCTAACCGCAGAGCTCACCGCTGAGCCACATCCAGTAATGCCCCCCGCCCCCTGATCTCCGGAGCGAAGCGCCCAGCAGATCTGCCAGCAGGGCACAGGTAGGCGACCAGCACCGGCTCCCCTCCTCTGCAGCGCACGGACCCCCGGGCGCACGGAAGTTTAGCTGGAGCTCAGATGTGATCATGCCCTACCCAGGCTGCGTGAAACACTACAGCAATGCCTCGCGGGACGTTGCTCAGGTGATAAACTCCTCTCATACTTCACCGCTTACCATCACTGCCAACAGAGAAAATCCAGACAAGAACTGTCATCTACAGAACGGATGCGAAGCACGTGAAATCAGTGTTGTCAGCGTCTGTCTCCTGTGATCCGCTCCCTTCCATACTCGCACACAACCCTTCCATTCAGAGCAATTTTTAGGCAGCCTTGTGTACTGCACTGTGACCCCAACTGCATTTCAGACACATAAAGGTTTTTACTCAGCCACTTGCACTAGAGGGCTTAAAAAAAACAAAACCAAAACCCCAAACAGGAAAGTCTACAATTGCTGTCCCCTTGGCGCTCAGGCAGAGCCGGAGGAACTACGAATTGCTGCAGCAGATATGTTTTTATCTCTAGGTTCCCACGTCGCCACACCCTCTAAAGCGCCCGGGCGAGGACAGGGGAACGGGCGCGGGCAGCCTGATGAATGAAGCCCTTGGGGAACACGCCAAAGCGGCGTCGCGATAACCGACACCGCGAGGGGCAGCTGGGCAGAGCAGAGGCCGGTGCCCAAATCTCCCGGGCCGGAGGAGCCGCGCCGGGGCAGCGCCGGCAGGGTTGGGGGAGTAACCCGGCTGCCGGCGGCGGTCTGCTCCACCGGGAGCCCGCGGGGCTCACCCCGGCTTTTAGGCGATGTGCTTCCCAAGTTCGCCCCTCCAGCCCGCCGGGTCCTTCGCCTGCTGGAGGGGGGTGTGCCGACAAACCCCAGGGGCGCAGCGCACCGCGCCGCAAGGGAGACGCCGCCGCCCCTTCCCGCGGCGCGGCGGCAGCCGGCAGCACGGCCACCGCCTGCTCGGGCACGGCGGCCCCGGGGCGCCCAGCGCCCCTGACACGAAGCGAAGCTCAAAGAAGGCTCTGCAAACGCGGGCCGTGCAGCGGGGGAGCGAAACGCGGCTTCCGACGGCAGGAGCAGGAGGGGGCGCGGGCAGCGCACGCCCCTCCGCAGCGCGGCGGGGGCTGTCCTGCCCCCGGCTTGTTTGGGGAATACGTGACCAATTCTGCCCCCCTGCAAGCGCTCGCCCGCCTACACCGGCAGAACACCCTGTTCTCGCCGCCCCGGTGATTTCCCCACCAACGCCCCGAGCGGGCTCGGCGTCCCCCGGCGCAGCCGGTGCCGCGGCCGCCAGAGACAGCGGGGCCGGCTGCTGCGGCGCCGGCTCGGCAACCCCAGCCCGGCGGCCCCGGCCGCCGCCCACCGAGCCGCCCCGGCCACGCCAACTTTATTCGGCTCCCCGGCGGCCGCAGCTGCCGCCCGCCCCGCACGGTCCGCGGGGGACGGGCGGGCTCCCGGCCGGGGCAGGCGGGCGGCAGGCAGGGCGCGGCGGGAGGCGCTGCCGCAGCCCCGCCCGGGGCGGCCGCCCGCTCCCGCCGGACCCGGGGCGCCGGTCCGGCACCGCGTCGGGGAAGGAAGGGATGGGAGGAAAGGGGAAAAAGGAGGGGGGGCAGGGGGAAAAGCCCACCCCAAAGCGGAAAGGCAGGGCGGCGGGGGCGCGCGGGGACGCCGGGCGCGCTGCCGGCCGGGTTCATCCGAGGACAAGCGCTCGCTCCCTCCCCCCTCCGCCCGCCGCCGCCGCTGACCTGTGTGCACCCGGTAGTGCGCCTTCAGGTGGGAGGACTTGCCGTAGACCTTGCCGCAGCCGCTGTAGGGGCACTTGTGCCGCTTCTCGGCCGCCAGCTTCCCCTTGGGGGCGGCCCCGGCGGCGCGCAGGCGGGGGGGCGGCCCCGGCGGCGGGCTGCGGGGCGGGCTGGAGCCCGGCTCGGTGGCCGCGTCGCTGTCGGAGCCCGCGTCCTCGTCGGGGCTCTCCACGCTGTCGCTGCAGACGGAGGGGGCGGGCAGCGGCCGGTACTTGTTCAGCTCCAGCAGGCTCTTGGCGATGGCCAGCAGGGCGCAGTAGTCCTTCCAGGCGTCGCGGGGGTCGCGCAGCTCCCGGGCCGCCTCCCCCTCGCCCGGCACCTTCAGCCGCGCCGCCTCGGGCACGGCGGAGCGGTTGGAGATAGAGACCAGGCACTGCGCCGCGACGAAGTCCACGTAGGCGACGGCCGACATGGTGCGGCCGCGCCCCGACGACGAGGGGCTCCGGGCGCCCTCAGTTCGCGCCCGCCGGGCCGGCCGCGCCGCCGCCAGCCATGGCCCGCCCGCGTCGCGGGGAAGAGCGGCGCGCAGGCGAAGGGGGAAAGATAAATAGCGGGGCGCCGGGCAGGTCCCTCACCGCCGCCCCCGGGGGCGGCGCGCAGCCGGCGGGGGGGAGCGCCGCCCGCCGCCCGCACGGCCGGCCCGGGTCCGGCGCGGGGGCCGGGGGAGAGGAGACCGCCCGCCGCGCCGCCGCCCGCCCCGCGCCCCCCGCGCCGCGCGCCGCCCGCGTGCTCCTGCCCGGGGACGGCCGCGCCGAGTCCCATCACGTCAGGTTCGGAGCCCCCTCCCGCCCCCCGATTGGTCAGCGGGCAGGGCCGGCCGGCTCTGTTTACCTTCTCCCCCCGCCACTCACAGCGCCCCTTTTCTAGGGGGGGTGTGTCCGCCGGGCGGCCGCCCCGCCAATCCCCGCGCTCCCTCCCCAGGCCGCGTGCTACTCCGGGCGCCCCGCCGCGCCCGCTTAAAAGGGCGACGCCGCCGCGGCGCCCCTGCCCCCTCCTCCCAGGCGCCGCGGCTCAACTCCCCGCCGCCGGAGGCGCGCCGCCGGCCGCGTCCGCTCCCCAGCCGAGTCGGCGGCGGCCTCGGCCGCGGGTCGGCGGGGGGGGAGGTAGCCCGGGGCGGCGCGGCCGCACGGCGCCGAGCGGGTTAAGTGCCTCCCTGGAAGCCCTACGGTCCCAGCAACGGGCCGGCCAATGGAAAGTGAGCCGGCTGATGTCACTGGCAAGGGCCCCGCCAATCAGCGCGAGGTTCCGAAGGGTGCGCAACACTTGTAAACCGGCGGGCGCCCGCGACCGCCCGGCCCCGCCCACCGCCCCGCGGGGAGCATCGCGGCAGCGCGCGCGCCCCTGCCCCCGTGTCGAGGTTTAACCCCAAATTGTAACCCAGTACCACGCAGCCGCTCGCTCACTCCCCCCCTCCCCGCTGGGGTGGGGAGGACAACCGGAGAGAAAGGAAAACTCGCGGGTTGAGATAAAAGCAGTTCACCAGGACAGCAAAGGAAAAAGATAATAATATATTATTAATGATAACAATGATTATATATATACAAGGATAATAGAATATATAAAACAAACGATGCACAATTTCTCACCACCCGACGACCGATACAGCCCGTCCCGAGCAGCAGCCAGGGAGCAGGGGTATTCCCCTCCCCAGCTATCCCAGAACAGCAAGTTCCAGAGAGAGCAGGCGAGGGAACAAACAGCCAAACAAACGAACAAACAAAAAAAGGAAAACCAGGGAAACAAAAAGCAACCCGAAGGGAAGCTTAAGGATTCAGGCAAGTTAAGGGTCTAAAAGCCTAGTGGTCCACTGACCGACCCTCACTTATACTGGGCATGCCGTCTATGGTATGGAATACTCTCTTTGGCCAGTTTGGGTCAGCCATTCTGGCTATACCCTTCCCAAGTTTTTGCACCTGCACATCAGCAAAACCTGGGAAGCTGCAAAATGTCCTTGGTTGTTTAGCAGCAACCAGCAACATCAGTGTGCCATCACCGTTCCTCTCACACTAAAGGCAAAACACAGGAGCTGCTGCAGACAAAACCAGCTCCATCCCGGTCTAAACCAGGACACCCTGCCTCGGCTGGTGCGGGGCGGGTGGGGCGGCAAGGCGCCCCCGTCCCGTCCCGTCCCGTCCCGTGCCGGGGGGGAAGGCCCCTCCCGCGCAGGGTTTCGGTGACCCGAGGGTCGAACCGGAACCGGCACCCTCCTGCCCGCGGCGCCGGGCCCCGCGGGACGAAGCTCTCGGGACCGGGCTCCCCGGGCCCTGCGGGCAGGAGGCGGGAGGACCGGCCCTGTGCGAGAAGCGGGAGCCCGGCCGCCCTGCGGAGCCCCCCCGGAGAAACCTGCTGCCGTTATCCCTCTCATCGTCACAACGTCATCACCGAGGCACGCGGCGCGTTCAGACTCAGTGAACGCAGGTGGAGGGTTCGGCAGAGAGGGACCCTCCAGAGCCCCCCGGGAGCGCGGCTGCTCTTTGCTGGGCACGCAGGGCTCCTGGCAGAGCTCGCCCTTGGGACACGCACCCCGGGAGAGAAGTTGTGTTCCCCTGCAGAAAAGTGGTACCGCTGCGTCGCCAGAGCGGGTCGGTTCGCGACAGAGGTGAGGCTGCTGAACGACGTTTCCTACCACCCAGCTCAAACGAATCCGGAAAACCTGCCATCTCTACCCAAATAACGTCTCCCCCATCCCCATCTGCTCCAGCAAACGTACAGACCTTACAGCGCGTCGCGAAGGTTAGCTGACCTGCACTCTGCAGGAGGAGAGAGAAAGATGATTTTCTGGATCAAGGGCTACTTAAAAAAAAGGGAAAGAAGTTGCCATCACCCATAAACCGGCACTGCTGAGGTGTGAAGTATGTTAGTTTGCATGTTTTGCTGTTTTGGACGTGTCAGGAGAGAGCGTAACGGGGAAAGACTGCCCTTGAAATAATGTACATAGGCGTCCACGTAGCATTAGTCGCAGTAAAAGCAGGGTGCCTCTGAGGCCGTCGTACAGCCGCAGAAGCAGTCCTGCTGTTTCACTGCGAACTGCGGCCCAAGGGGAGCGAGCCTCGGCAGCCCAGGGGCCCCAGCTGAACCTCGCTGTCCTCCACCGCAGCCCATCCTTCCCCGCAAAAACAGGCAGGGCCCAAATGGTGAACAGCTTTATGGATTGCTGTTAATCTCTTCAACTGAATATGGAAATAATGAGGAAGCGGCTAACAGAAATGAGGCAGCGTTGCTCTCTTCCTGCAGGAAATAAAAACGAGTAGACGTCAGTCATTTTGTACGCTAGCACGCTAAATCGCTAGGTACAACCTCGGGCTATAATAATCCTTTGTCATGGATAATTGGCATAAGGCTGAAATAATTTTGCATATCATAGCTGGGGAAAAACAAAACAAAACGAACTAGTGGCTACATCTGGCACTGGATCATCTGTAGGGTGATGAAGATCAAATATAAAACATGAATAGAGCAATTCACCTAACAAGGCAGTCATCAAGGGATGGATGTCGCTTTTGCCCTGTTCTCAGAGCGTTTTTCCCAGCTGATCCGGCATCCGTTGGCCTCCGGTGCTTACAAGGCACCAGGCAGAATAAGAGGCTGTGATCTCCGGGTCTGACGGGAAGCAGGAACAGAAGGGGTTGTCGTTCTTGTACCATGAACACTGTCGATATATACATCTCTTTCTGTTTCATACTGGTGGCTACAACCTTCTCTCTCCTTCAGAGGGGCAACAGCATTCTCCACGGAAAGCTGCCCCCCGGTTCATTAATCTGGATATCCGGGATGTAGCTTCAAGTTGCCCATTCGTCAGCTTTTTTCACAGCACTTTCAGAACTTCTTTGGCTGACACTGTCCAAAAGTTCCCGCTGGGAGATGTCATCATCCACCTTTCAGTGACACGAAAGTCGCTTCTCAGAAGATGACTTGCCTAATCCGAGTCTGATCATCACATTAACAAATCCTTGGTTACATGCCTCTTGCATTAATTTATACAGTTCAGAGAGGGAAGTGTTAATAACCAATAACAAAAATGCCAAACCATTTTTGTTTGCTAGCTTGTTTTGCTTTAAGCTAACTCTTGGCACCTAGTTTAAAGGCTAGAAAATAATCTGTGGCCAGTTCCATAATGAGGAAGCATACCGATCTTTTAAAGTAATTCCAGTATGCCTCTAAGAATACATCACCTGTTAAAGACAAAATAACATCTTTCATTTTGATGTATGTAGTAGTCCAAAGCTCCAAGACTCCAAGCTAATTAGGTCCAAATGACACTTATGAAGTGATGCCAGTGGAATTTTGTACTTGGAGACAGTGTCAAAATGACCGTGGCTACTTTCTGAACAACAGCGCACACGTGCCGGGGAACGGGAACATGCTCACAAACTCCTCTGTCTCCAGATGATCCAGATGATAGGGGCCATAACTTGGATTTGACTGTGGTGAGGGTAACAACGTGTGGATTTGGTTTCAGAGCATCCATTTAATCCATAGCTCAGTTTTTAATTCACAGCAAAGCTAATTTTTTGCCATACCTAGGCTGATCAAGGATGATCATCGTAGCCTGTCGATATAATAGCTTAAACCCACTACAACACTTCGATACAGCCTTGACACCTTGGGTGCCCTTGGCACCAAATGGCTCTCACTTGCCAACCTTGGAGTCCGAATTCAACCTGCAGTTTATGGCTCCAGACCAGCTCCTCGTGGGCAGATGTTTGCCCTCTGCGCGGTCCCCACGTACGGGAGCGTAGCACATCTGGCCGCTCCTTGCCAGGAGCAGCCGCTCCGCCGGTGTCGGGGTGGAGGTCGTCAGCGGCCGTTTTTGAGGCGGCTGCTTGTTCTCTGGGCCAGAGGAAAGGCGCACGGACAGGAGCTGCTATGGGGGGGCGTAAGCGAGGAAGACGGTGACCCCCAGGCAGCGAGAAAGGCACGGGTGGGGGCTCTGGTCACGGCCAGGGGCTCGCGCCTGAGGGGAGGGCAGGGAGACGTCGCAGGGGGAAGTAGCAAAGAGGAGAGTGAGAAGTGAGATTCCAGCGCCTGCAAAGAAGGAGAGGGAGAGCAGGGCTGTGTGTTTGTGTTCGTGAAGGAGAAGGCCATCCTTCCCGTGGCGCTTACGCTTTCCTTACCAGAGAGATGCGCACAGGTTCTGTGACACAGGGGAGGCTGCAGAGGAAGAAAAGCTCTTTATTATCTTCCAGGCTTTCAAAAATGTCTTCTGTTTTCAAAAGCAGAATTTTTTAGAGTAAAAACCATGCCAGCTCTCCTTTTCTCCACACCCCCCCCCCCCAAATCTCCTGCACCTTGACTCTGTGCCTAAAACACTGCACCGTTTGTTTCGGAGGATGAGGACGCACGCAAGCGCCTGGCAGGCATGCTCAGAGAGACCTGCAGTCTGCGGGAGCCCTCAAGCTTTTGTGCTCCAAAAGTCTCTTCGTGTAAATGACCTTCAGTGCTGCCGTGGCCACGAAGACTTTCTTTTGAAGGATCAGGTGGGTGCGTAAAGACCGGCAGGAGCCCATCATTCTGCTTCAAACCTTGTTCAGTTGCTTCCCGTGGGCTCTTCCACAGAGCGCAGAAGTTTCTTCTCTGACAGTGTCTTCCTGCCGAGACAAAATAAAGAAATCCATCCTGCTTCTGTATTAATATTTGCTAATATTTTGAAGGCCAGAGGCTCCAAGCGTTATTCCAGTTTATACTTTGACTTGTTTCCTTCTCCAGGGCCCTCGAAACTGCGTGTGGTGTAAGGCCCACAGGATTTGACAAGATGCTGAGGACTGATCGATGGTTAGAAATGTCTGAAATTACATGCCAAGATGAATGGCCTGTTTGCTGACCTGTGTTCTTAAAGCCTGTGACCATGCTGAAAATTTGTTACATGACTGATATTCTGGCAGCATTACAGAATAGTCATATAAATATGAACACGTCGTAAAGTATTTTACATGTACGCGGTATCTTTCATACCAGCGTGTTGCCCAGATTGTCTGCGTATATTACCGGGGGAATACAGCAACCTCTTCCATGAGACAACAGCCACTGCCTGTTGCGAAACCTGGTGCGGTAGGAAGGAAGTGTTTCAACCTCTTGAAGAAACGCGTCTCAGTCACCGAACACACAGAGCGGACAAAAAGTTGCTTCATAAAGCCATCTGAAGTAACAGAAGCTTTCAAATTTGACTTTTGTAGATCAGAAAGGGAAAACGAGAGTCAGCGCAGCTGATTGCTACATAAAGGCTTCCAAGACACAGTAAGTATGCTGAAACTAGTTTTTACACTAGCAAACTGACCTTCCATTTTAAAAGCAGCTACACAGTAGACAGCTACTGACAGGAGACACTTCTGGCCTCAAAATCCAGGAGTATGAGGATTAGCAGTCTTAAATTCGACTTCCTTTAAGAATAAGCATGGTGGATACAGAGCTGTATTGGAGAATGCGTTCCTTTCCTGTTTACTACTCAGTGTAGCAAACCATTTGCTACTTGGAGAATTAGTGTTTCTCTGTCCTTACCCTTAACTTTTTCTGGTCTAATTCCATCCATATTCTGCATGGCGGGATTGATCGCGGGTCTTGGTCTTGAGCTCTTTCTACCGTCTCCTGAATCACAGCTAATGTCCTTAAGTTCTGCTGATCCTGAACCTCAGAAAGAAGGACGACTCCTCCCTCCTGGGGCTTACCTCTGCAGGTGGTAAGTGCCCAGGGGATGTCTATGCCTCAATGAAATTCCAGCCCATGCGGGCACCAGGGATGTGGATTTAAACTCGGGTTTGGGTGCTGGTAGCGGTGTAGTCATGGCAGCATTGAACTCAGCGTGGGCTAGCTGCTTGAGTATGCACCCAGGATCCCAGATGGATTTTGCAGCCTGCATCAGACACCATCCTTCAGTGTGCTATGGGTGTGTGAGTCTCAAGTTCAAAAGCAGAAAGCTAGACTAAAGTTAATTTGGGAACGTCTACCTTCCGACTGTAGCGAAGACATCCAATGAAAAATGAACTGGCGGCAGAGCCAGCACGTAACATACGTGGGGAACGTGGACTGGGGATCAGCGTCAGTTTAAGGCTAGGTTTAAAGCATGTGATTCCACTCGATTCAATGGTTCATGCTGTTTTCATAAACTGATCAAAAAAACTCCATTCCAGCTCCTGCTTTCTCAAGATTTGTACCACTGTACCAGGTGAAAATAGCTTTTTGTCATTTCCGTCAGGGAACACTGGGACAAAGCTCATCAGGTAAGCTTGTGGAGCGCCTTGGCTTGCGAGGCCTTCGAAACTTCCTAATTAACATTGACGCGACAGCAAGAGTTGGCGGCAGCTCTGCCGTTCCACCGTGGGAGGCTGTCACGGGCGAAAAGGGTGCCGCGATACAGGCGGTAAGTAAGCACCGTGGGGCAGCTCATCCCCCCCCGGGACGAGGTGTTGCAATGTTTCATTAAAAAAAAAAAAAAAAATGAAAAGAAGGAGAGGGGTGGAAACGCAAGGAGCAGTCCGTGTGCTTCGAGGAAGGTGTGAGGTCTTCGAGGATGGAGATGGATCTTCCCCGGTCAATGCAGGCAGGGGGGCGGTCACAGGCCACAGCTCGGCCCCTCCGCCCGGAGCCAGGGACCCTGGACCTCGCCGAGGAGCCTTCGGCTCCTCGGCGAGGTCCAGGGTCCCTGGCTCCGGGCGGAGGGGCCGCCGGGGAGCGCTGCCCGCCCCTCCCGAGCTGCCCGCAGCCCCGCTCCGCACTGCGGGCTGCAGGCGTACGTGAGGCGCCGGTTGGGGTGGGTCCCACCTCCTCGTCGGCGTCGCCGCTTTAAGGCTCCGGAGCAGGCAGGGAGAAGCAGGCAGCCGGGTTCATCTGAGGACACAGCCCCAGTTCTCAGAAATCCCCGCGCTGCGGGAACATCGAGCTCCCGTTACCGCAGTTGAACAAACTGCCCTAGATCGGGGGTGCCGGGCCCGCCCCCCCCCCCCCCCCCCCCCCCCGCGACCAGCCCACGTGAGCCGCGTGGAAACAGCCCCCCTCCCCCCCCCCAACCCCACCCACGGCCCCCGCAGCTTTGCGGCTGTTTTCCTCTCCGTGCTGTATCACAGCGATTTTATTTTATTGTGGGTTTGGTTGGGTTTTTTGTTGTTTTCATTGTTTTGTTTTGTTTTTTTAAAATTATGAGTATTATTTTTATTTTTAATTTTTTTTTTCCCCCCACCGCGGGGAGGCCCCTGCAAGCCCACGGCGTCATCCTTCTCAACCCTCGCCTCGGCCACTGTCACCAAAATATATATATATAAAAAATTTATATTATTTTATACATAGATTTAATTTAGATGTATATATAGAACATAAAATATATCACATATATTATATACATTACGTATTATAGCTAAATATAATGTATAAATATAATGTATACATATATCTATATTTTTATAATTACATATAATAAATACATACCTATTGTGCATGTATGTTGCATATATTATTGCATATATACGTATATTACATACACCTGTATCATAAATACAATGTCTACACATTTAAATAATAAATATATAAAATATACATTTCATTTAAAATTTTTGGGGTGGTGGATTTTTGTTGTTTTGCGGGGGGGGTGGGGGGGGTGGCAGAGCGTAGCATCAGACCGCAGGCGGGGAGGGCTGCCGGGGAGGGGGGAGCCGGCGGCGCAGAGGGGGTGGCGGGGTTGGCAGCCTGCGGGAGCACACTTTTTTTTGGGGGTGTGCGGGGTGAGGTTTGGGGGGGGGGGGGGAGTATTACAACTACCGCGCCGAGCTGCTGCGGGTTATTAATAGCAGTCGCAGCATCCTCCCCCCGTCCCCCCCCGTTCTCCTCCAGCCACAGCCCATCCTCCTCCTCCTCCTCCTCCTCCCCGGCAAGGGGACGGGCGTCCCCGTCGCTGGCTCCGCCTCGCTTCACCTCGGATGCCCTCCGCCGCCGCGCTCGTCCACCGCCTCCATCTTACGCCCGCACGCCCGCCCCCCGCGGTGGCGCAGGCAGGGCGGCCGCCTCCGCTAACATGTCCGCCTCTCCTCGCCCTGCTCGCCCGCCGGTCCCGGGGCCGCCCGGCTCTCGGCGGGGGAAGGCGGCAGTAGCCGCCTTCCCCCGCCGAGAGCCGGGCGGCCCCGGGGCCGGCGGGCGGGGGCGGCGCTGCCCTGGCTCCCCCTGCCCTCCCTCCGGTCCCCCCGCCATCTCTCAGCATCCCCCTTTTCCCGCTTCCTAAAACCAGCAAGCTCCCGGCCCTGGGAAAAGGCGGCATTTCTCTGCAGAGGCACCCGAAATGCGTTTGAAGTTTTCCTTGCTCGAGCCGTGTTCACCTGTCACCGAAGGGGCCTTCGAAATGAGATGATGTCACATTAACCCCTCACTAAACCTGAGACAATGCCACGTGAACCCATCACCAGAACTGAGACTGTGTCACATTAATCCCTCACCAAAATGGAGATGATGCCACATGAACCCATCACCAGAACTGAGACCGTGTCACATCAACCCGTCACCAAAACGGAGACCACGTCACATTAACCCCTCACCAAAATCGAGAAGATGTCGTATTAACCCATCACCAAAACTGAGACCGTGTCACATTAACCCATCAAAAAAATTCAGACCGTACCATGTTAGCCCATCACTAAAACTGAGATGGATGCATTAACCCATCACCAAAACCAAGACGATACCAAGAGGTGAGGAGTCACCTTGCTGCTGCAGTAAAGAAACAGCGGTCTTCTACCACAGCACCGAGACGCCCCGCGTTTCATCACGGCTCCTGGCCTCAGTGTACGCACAGTTCCTGAAAGTGTTAATTTTCTGCAAAGCCTGCAAAGCTAATATAGCAGGTTATTCTCCTGTAACTTAATTGTTCAAGATTTTCTGCATGACAACAGTTCCTGACAAGAAGGTTTTAGGGAGGGCGAGAGGAAGGGAAACAACTTGGGGAATGCTTGTGTTGTACATCCTGAAGATCAAAGTTATTTTTAAAATGTTTTCCAATACAGTATTTGGTTTCCAGTTATGTGCAGAAATTTATCTCCTTTCCCTCCCCTTTACTGAGGTTTTTCACCAGAAACAAAACAGATGGGGGTGGGGGGAGGGGGAGTGTTTTCTGACTTAGGTTAGACTTTCTTACTGTTCTAGCTGAAGTTGAAGACGTCTGTGTTTTTCTACCTGGACCTGTGTTTTTCTCCTCGGGAAGCGAGTATCTTTTACAATCTCCCACCATTGTGTTGCTACTACTGCAAATCCTCCAGCAGCTGGAGTCCTGAAGCATTAGCATAGGCTGGCCTTGGAGCTTTCTCAACTGTAGTACTGGGAAGCCATGCTGCATGCTGTAACTCTAAGAGTAAATTAAATTTAGTAAACTAAATTTACTCTAATGTTGTAATTGCCACTGCTGGTGGCATTACACAGTTCAGTTGTGAGGGTTTGGGAAGTTTAATTCGTCGTCAGTAGAAATTCTTTCCAGACAAAACAAGTATCTGGAAAGCAGCTTTGCAGTAAAAGGCTGGGGGTCTTAGTGGACACCAAGTCGAACATGGGCCAGCAGCGTGCCCATGCGGCAAAGAAAGCAGAAGGTATCCTGGGCTGCAGGAGTGCTGCCAGCAGGCTGAGGGGGGTGAGCCTTCCCCTCCCCTCAGCGCTGGTGGGGCCACACCTGGAGGCCTGTGTCCAGTTCTGGGCTCCCCAGTACAAGAGACACATGGACATACTGGAGAGAGTCCAGCAATGTGCCATGAAGACGATGAAGGGACTGGAGCGTCTCTCCTGCGAGGAAAGGCTGAGAGAGCTGGGACCGTTCAGCCCAGAGCAGAGAAGGCTCAGGGAGGATCTTATTAATGTGTACAAATACCTGAAGGGAGGGTGCAGAGAGGATGGAGCCAGGCTCTTTCCAGTGGTGCCCAGGGACAGGGCGAGAGGCAGTGGGCCCAAACTGAAACACAGCAGGTTCCCTCTGAACATCAGGAGACACTTTTTCACTCTGAGGGTGACTGAGCACTGGCACAGTTTGCCCAGGGAGGCTGTGGAGTCTCCATCCATTCAAAAGCCATCTGGACATGGTTCTAGGCAACTGGCTGTAGGTGGCCCTGCTTAAGCAGGGGGGTTGCACCAGATGACCTCCAGAGGTCCCTTCCAACCTCAACCAGTCTGAGGTTCTGTGATCTGATAGCTGTATGGGTCAATCAGTGCAGGTTCAGAGTCAATGTTTGGGAATATGTGACAGAAAAAGCCAAGGGTTTAAACATACTAACTTCCTTTCACAATTTGGGATACTGCTGAGTAATATCCTCATATTGATTCTCCTGTGTTTACCGGTACCAGTGAAGGGGTCTTGTGGGTTCTACAGCTCATGCCCCTAATGCTTTTTCAGCTTTTAGGGTTTACTTACTACACAGCCTTTGTACATGTAGTACAACATGAATCGTACTGTGCTTGAATATGCCTGTGCTTGCACATAGAATCATAGAATAGTTTGGCTTGGAAGGGACCTTTAAAGGTCATCTAGTGCAACCCCCCTGCAACAAGCAGGGACATCCTCAACTAGATCAGGTTGCCCAGAGCCCCGTCCAGCCTGACCTTGAATGTTTCCAGGGATGGGGCATCTACCACCTCTCTGGGCAACCTGTGCCAGTGCTTCACCACCCTTGTAGTAAAAAATTCCACATATGTACCACATTATCATCAGTCATCTCTAAGGACAAAAGAGAGACTAGAAAGGCTTCCCTGGCCTTAAACTCATCCTCCTAGTCCCTTTGTTTTTCTAAAAGAAGATATCCCCATTAAAGAAAGTTTTGTCTCGGAAAGATGTACCTAAACGATATGATAGTAGATCCTGTTTTGAGGTCTGGTTGTACCAGCACAAGCTTTGTTTAGTAATAAACATTTAAGAACATTGTCTTACTCATTAAGGTTATCGTAACTGTTACATTTACCCTAGAATGTGAAAAATCCTATTATAACCCTAAACTGAAGAAAAGACTGGATTGTTTGTTTACACTTACAAAATGCTTTTCTGTATAACAATCAACCATTGACTTTAACTGTCACTCCTCTTCTATGCCTCTGTTTTAATGTTAGCCTGTACTGAGTTTAGGTAAAATCTCTTCTAGTCAGTCTTGCACTGAAATCAGCTTAAGCTGAAGTCTGTGGCAAATCAGCTTTTATTAACTTGATTTTGGCTGCTTTGCGAGAGACACAGAGGAGGTTTTAGATACCTAGAGCAGCACACAGGCACATAAACTCTACACAAACTCAAAATCACAAAGACATGCTCCACAGCTGACTCTTAATGTTAAAAGAGCTTAAACTCCTAACTTCTCTTAAATTTCCCTGATATTCAGCTCCTGTACGTGCCCTCAGACAATTTGGTCTTCATATAAATAAGCATTCGGTTTGTAAATTTGCCTAGGTTTCAGCCCCTGCTAAGAACATCAAGGCAGCTGTAGCAAGCCCATCAGGTCCATCATGCTGTCTGTAGCAGTGGCCTAGGGAAAAGTTTAAGAAACTGCTTCAAAGAAGCTTCAAAGCAGCTCAGAGGCTTTGTGATACCTTTAATTTTGATTGCAAAACACTAAGGAGCTTAGAATGGAGCCTGGGATTCAGATCTCACCCTGTTGCACCCAAGTATCCTAAGGAAGAAGTTCATTCTCTCAAAGTCAAATGGTTTTAAAAACAAGGGTGGAGACCATCTTCTCCAGAATAGCCCAACAGCCTGAGTGCTTGGTTGCAAGGTGAGAGCTGTGGGTGTGAATCCCCTCAGGAAATAGGAAACTCCAATTATCTCTAAGGACTGGTGTCCTGGGGACAGCCATAGCCTCAGAGCACACCAGGGCTGGGGTCCAGGCTGGAGACCACGAGTTGGGGGAAGCCTTTCTCTGGCTTGACTGAATAAGACTCCCAATTTCCAGAGAGGAGTGTGGCTAAAGGTAATAGTTCATCCTTAGTATTTTCTTCTTGGCTTCTCAAAATGTCCTGCTACTCAGTGCACTCGTTCTGAAAGCCTTTCCAAGGCTGCCATCGTTGGGCAAACAAAAGCACGCTCTGCCCTTGCTTCCGAGATAGCTGATTGCAAGTCAGCTCCAGTGTCAGCAGTTAACATGGTGCTAAATTAAAGATAATCAGTCCTGCTGGGGTAAAGAGCATATTGGATCGTGCTCACTGTGCTGACTTGGCTGGATAACATCTAGTTTGGAGCACAGGCAGTGCTTGAGCGAGGTTGCGTAGCATAGCCTGAGTTATCCAGCTTTTCTCTCCCACCGAGTATGGAACCTCAAGTGCCCACCTCAAGGCTCTGACCTCCACATGTCCATGAAAAGCGCATAGATATTTTCGCATATATAGCATGATGCCTCACCAGTGCCTCAGTAATCAGCAAAGCGGATTCCTGTCAACACAAAAGTTCAGGAGTGAGAAAGTTGTCACTGCAGTTACATCGTTGTCTGCAACAGAGATCTCTTCTTCTTTTTTTCTTTTTTTTTTTCCTCCTTAGAGATGCCAAATAATTTCCACGTAATCTTCTCAAGTACTAGTGCCTGTAACGCTGGAGGATCTCTGCCATCACAAATGTAATGCAAGCTCCAGGTTCAAATATGTATTTTGTGTGTGTGTGACTTTACCGTGGTGGATCGTCATGCATGTTGCATAGTTCAGTATGTAGAGAAAAAAATGTAAAGAGAATGGAAAAAAGATTAACAAAGATGTCAGTTAGCTGAATTTAATTATATGTCCAAGGACTTGGACAACCAGATGATCTAAAAGGTGCTTGATTTCTGAGGCAAGAAACTGGGAAAGGACACGATTCTCTTATGAATGTTTGTTCCTTCTTTTTAATGTAGCTATTTATTTATCTGTGCAGCTATTCATATATATTTCACTTGTTTGAAACTTAGTAAGAACAGTGGGTTGTTTTTTTTTTTTTTTTTGCTTTGAGTACCAATTACTGTTCTTTTTTTGTGTTACAGATACCAACATTGAATCGGACAAATGACACATCTTGCTGCAGGTTCAGAGCTCGGTGACAAAGTCAGTTTCGGATTTCAAGATTAGCAACGTGCTGTTCAGCATTTCAGGTAACTTTTGTCGCTCAGACGAGTAGCCAGGCCCAGGTTGGGTAGGTCTAGCTGACACTAAACCAATTTGTCTACTTCTTCAAGACACAAAGAGAACAAATCTTAGAAAGACTGTATCAGTCAAGACACCAAGTTCCTGGTGTCCTTAGACTGTACAAATAATGGTGCTGACGTCCAAAACCAAATAGTTTAACTTTGTGTAACAGCTGCAGAGGTTTATTTTTTGGGTGAAGCAACTTAACAAAGTTCCCTTGCAGGGAACTTTGCAGGACTAATTAGACAGTACTTCTAGCACCGTGGCTAGCTTTGTCTTCTAAGACAACTTTCTCTGTGAAAACATTATTATTTTCTCATTAATACTGTTCACAGAGCAACTATTGCTGCTGCAAATACAAAACTAGTATGAAATATCCTTTCTTATTGTTTGAAAGAGTTGGGTAGAGAGACAGAACAAGTCTACTATTTAGGCTTTCTTAACTTTGTCTACTGCCATGAAGCTCCCTTCACTTGACCTGCCATGAAGCTCCGGTCACTTGACTTGGCAGAACCTGGGAAACTCTCCTTTTTATGATCCAGATCACTCTGGCTGAGAACCTCCCCTCACAAACGTATGTGAGTCAGAAGTCCAGTTACATTTAGCATGTTCCTGGACAAGTCACGCCAGCCAGAAGGGGTAACACAAATCAAAAATACCAAATGCTTTCTAATGACCTGTAATGCAAACATACATAAATGGCCTCAAGTTGTGCCAGGGGAGGGTTAGACTGGATATTAGGAAACATTTCTTCATTGAAAGGGTTGTCAGGCACTGGAACAGGCTGCCCAGGGAACTGGTTGAGGCACCATGCCTGGAGGTATTTAAAAGACGTGTGGATGTAAGGCCAAGGTACTCAATGACTTTTTTGCCTCAGTCTTCACTGGCAACCTCTCTTCCCACACCTCTTGACTGGATGGACTGCAAGACGGGGACTGGGGGAGCAAAGTCGCCCCCACTGTAAGAGAAGATCAGGTTCGTGACCACCTGAGGAACCCGAACATACATAAGTCTATGGGACCTGATGAGATGCATCCCAGAGTCCTGAGGGAATTGGCTGATGTAGTTGCCAAGCCACTCTCCACGACATTTGAAAAGTCATGGCAGCCGGGCGAAGTCCCTGGGGACTGGAAAAAGGGCAACATTGCACCCATTTTTAAAAATGGTACGAAGGAGGACCCTGGGAACTACCGACTTGTCAGCCTCACCTCTGTGCCAGGGAAGATCATGGAACAGATCCTCCTAGAAGCTATGGTGAGGCACATGGAGGACAGGTAGGTGACTGGAGACAGCCAGCATGGCTTCACCAAGGGCAAGTCCTGCCTGACCAACCTAGTGGCCTTCTGTGATGGAGTGACTACATCAGTGGACAAGGGAAGAGCTACGGATGTCATCTGTCTGGACTTCTGTAAGGTCTTTGACACAGTCCCCCACAACATCCTTCTCTCTAAATTGGAGAGATATGGATTTGATGGGTGGACTATTCGGCGGAAGAGGAATTGGTTGGATGGTTGCATCCAGAGGCTAGTGGTCAATGGCTCAACATCCAGATGGAGATTAGTGACAAATGGTGTCCCTCAGGGGTCCATATTGGGACCAGTACTCTTTAATATCTTCATCAATGACATAGTGGGATCGAGTGCACCCTCAGCAAGTCTGCAGATGACACCAAGCTGAGTGGTGCGGTGGACATGCCTGAGGGACAGGATGCCATCCAGAGGGACCTGGACAAGCTCAAGAGGTGGGGCTGGGTGAACCTCATGAGATTCAACAAGGCCAAGTGTAAGGTCCTGCACCTGGGTTGGAGCAACCCCCGGCATCAATACAGGCTGGGGGATGTAGGGATTGAGAGCAGCCCTGCCAAGAGGGACTTGGGGGTACTGGTGGATGAAAAGCTGGACATGAGCCAGCAATGCGCGCTCACAGCCCAGAAAGCCAACTGTATTCTGGGCTACATCAAAAGAAGTGTGGCCAGCAGGTTGAGGGAGGTGATTCTGCCCCTCTACTCCGCTCTGGCGAGACCCCACCTGGAGTGCTGCGTCCAGCTCTGGAGCCCTCAGCCCAAGAAATACATGGACCTGCTGGAGCAGGTCCAGAGGAGGGCCACAAAAATGGTCAGAGGGATGGAGCACCTCTCCTATGAAGACAGGCTGCGAGAGTTGGGTTTGTTCAGCCTGGAGAAGAGAAGGCTCCAGAGAGACCTTATTGCAGCCTTTCAGTACCTAAAGGGGGCTTCTAGGAAAGATGGGGGGAAACATTTTAGCAGGGCCTGTTGTGATAGGACAAGGGGTAATGGTTTTAAAGTAAAAGAGGGGAGATATAGACTAGACATAAGGAAGACATTTTTTATAATGAGGGTGGTGAAGCACTGGAAGAGGTTGCCCAGAGAGGTGGTAGAAGCCCCATCCCTGGCAACATTCAAGGTCAGGCTGGATGGGGCTCTGGGCAACCTGATCTAGTTGAGGATGTCCCTGCTCATTGCAGGGGGGTTGGACTAGATGACCTTTAAAGGTCCCTTCCAACCCAAACTGTTCTATGATTCTATGATTCTATAAAATGCAATTTGCGTATGTTGGAATGAATGAAGTTTTTTATATTCACTCTGATCTCAATACCTATTCCATAAAGTGCATTTATTTTATAACCTAAGAGGGGAAGAAGATAATTAGGGAAACTCCAACTACTAGCTTCAGCAACCTGAGAAGCAGATAAAATTAGCTCTCAGATTGTGTCCTTATTGGCACCTGCTGAGCATTATTGTTCTCTGTGGACCTTCTCTGGTACAGTAGATTGAAAGTCAGCAAATGCTTATACGTAAAAAAGGAAGAAAAGTCTTTCTGTTGGTCTTTTTTACATGTACAGTAAAAAAGATGGGAATTACGAATTTCTGCTCATTTTTTTGCCTTTCAGAAATAGTAGCTGTAGTAGAATAACATAGGCAGTGAAATCAACAGCTGTGATTCTTAACAAGCACAGAGAGTAGGCTTCTCAAAATTGTATGTACATGTAAATCTACCTAAATGCACATTTAATCACTTTTCCTGCCTTTCATAGCTGGGTGACTCCTTCAAGGAAAAATCAAGATGCATTCATTTCTGCAGAAATACCAGAACTTATTTTGTTACCATGTAATAGCCAATGCTGCTTTAGGAGAAATAGAGTAGTAAATATTTACTTGCTTGATGAAATGAATGCTGAAATTCTCAGAACAGCTGCTGGTGTAAACATCAACAGGTAAATTGAATTTCCATTCAGAGTCTCACACAAAATATGGCATGATGGATATTAAGAGGAACAGCATAGTCATTTAATGTTATTTCTATGGGTAAATGTTTACTGAAGTTGACTTTTATTATTTGTTCTTATATCGAATTCTAAGCAGGACAAGTTGTGGATCTGAACAAAGCTCTTGGCAGATTCAGCATCGTGGGCAGTAAGCTCCTTTGTATGTGTAACTACTGGGCGGAGCTAAACAACCATTGCATACCATGAAGTACCACTTGCTATATGCAGATGACTACTTAATTAGCAAGCTAGGTCATTTAGATTAATATTTATAAAGAACTTCATGTGCAATGCCAGCAGCAGCCAAGAGCTAATTTTATTATAATTCTATTCTTGCAAACAGTGGAAACATAGTTAAATGTCTTTGCGTTTTAGGATGCTGGAATCCAAACTAGACAGGCAAAATCATAGACTCATAGAATCGTTTAAGTTGGAAGAGACCTTTAAGATCATCGAGTCCAACTGTTAACCTGTCACTGCCAAGTCCACCACTAAACCATGTCCCTAGGCACTACACAGAATCATAGAATCATGGAATAGTTTGGGTTGGAAGGGACCTTTAAAGGTCATCTAGTCCAACCCCCCTGCAATGAGCAGGGACATCTTTGACTCAATCAGGTTGCCCAGAGCCCCGTTCAGCCTGACCTTGAATGTTTCCAGGGATGGGGCATCTACCACCTCTCTGGGCACTTCTTCCAATGCTTCACCACCCTCATTATAAAACATGTCTTCCTTATGTCTAGTCTATATCTCCCCTCTTTTACTTTAAAACCATTACCCCTTGTCCTATCACAGCAGGCCCTGCTAAAATGTTTCCCCCCATCTTTCCCGTAGGCCCTCTTTAAGTACAGAAAGGCCGCAATAAGGTCTCCCCAGAGCCTTCTCTTCTCCAGGCTGAACAACCCCAACTCTCGCAGCCTGTCTTCATAGGAGAGGTGCTCCATCCCTCTGATCATTTTTGTGGCCTCCTCTGGACCCGCTCCAGCAGGTCCATGTATTTCTTGGGCTGAGGGCTCCAGAGCTGGACGCAGTACTCCAGGTGGGGTCTCACCAGAGCGGAGTAGAGGGGCAGAATCACCTCCCTCAACCTGCTGGCCATGCTGCTTTTGATGCAGCCCAGGGTACAGTTGGCCTTCTGCCCAGGATACGCTTGGCTTTTCTTTTTTATCTTGACCAGTTGTTAAAGACCCTGAGAGTGCACACAGTTGCCATTGAGAAGTTTGTGTACAGAAGATCATATAGTATCTTCACTTTGTAGTACTTACTCTGTTGAGATACAAACCTTGGGCTTTTGGGGATTGCAATCCACTGTTCTCATAAAGATGATTTTTAAAAAAACCTTTTAGTTATCGTTGTAACCTTTGTTCTCAGTCAGATAGTTTCAAAGTGATCACCACATTTAATAACTAATATTATTTCCTTGTGGAGTAATCTGTCCTTCAAGAATGTAAAAGATGTGGAAACACTCTGATAAAGTATCATACCAGTTCAAGCCAATCGTTCTTTTCACATGAGTGGTGAATACTGGAACAATCGCAAACACTACCTGCCTCATCTGGATTATCGTAGTGGTGATCTAAATCACATATGCAGTGCCCTCCAGCTTCTTTTGGCATGCAGGAATGCACAGCCTCCGAGCAGTGGTTAATGTCCTCCCTTTGGGAACAGCTCACTCAAGAATTCTCTTAAAAAGTGGCATATACATCCCTGGGCAGCTTTTCTGTAGTCATGATGTCTGTTGATCACTTGATATCTTTCCATGGATTTGGGTTGTTTGTCCTACTGAGTTCTGTGTGTGGCTGGTGTTTTCACTGCTGTCCAGAACGATTTGTAGCTTTGTAAAAACATGGCACAATACTTGGAATAGACTTAACATGCTGAGTATCTCACGGTATCAGCTTTTTTTCAGTGTTGCACAACGGACATGCAGTACAATTTATTTTTAGGCGATACAAACAGTAAACATCACCCTTGGGTTTGTTGTTGTTGTTTTTCAAAAACAGCATATAGTGAAAAAATCTCCTAGGACAAATGTAAAGCAGGGTCTACTTCTCCAAATTAATCCCTTGAGGTATTTGGTTAGTCACTAGGGCATTCTGATTGTAATCAGTAAGAAAGATGAAGCCTTACACTCTTTGAAAGAGGTAGGATAGGCACATAACGATCATAAATTAATGTATTTTTGAAAAAACATTTTGTTTCAGTGACTGATGCTAACTGACCTATCAAAATAAGCAATTAGTGGAACCTTAAAAACTAATACAGCAATTTAGTATGAGTTCTCTTTTTTCTCTTTGAAAAGGTACAGTATCTCAGAGTGTCAGCAGAGAGTGAACTTCCTCAGTTTCTAAAGAGTTACTTTTTTCTGGTGCTCTAGAAATGGCCTTTGAAAGTGAAGGAACCCTCCAGATGAATGCCGTTACATCCGCGATTTTGGTCCTGTTAAGTGGATGATTTACGGAATTATTAACAGAGTTGGTCCCCTGCTGTTTCAAGCAGACATTTTTATTTTCTAACAAAACGCAGTAAAGGAAAGAACTATGAGAAAGCAGGAGGAATCTGCCTAGTGGCTAATAGGGCTTGAGTATGCACTGCCAACTTATTTTTTACAGATAGTGCCAAAAAATCCTGCAGTATGTGTGGTATCTCTGACTCAAAGCTATTTGCAATTTGCATTTGGAAAATAAAGATCAGTCCATCATCCCCTGGGTCTCTGAGAGGCAACCCAGGTAAATAGATACTGAAGACTGTGTAACTTCATCTTGGACTGCCAAGAGAGTTAGCAGCTGATCATGATATTCGTTCTGTATTGTGCCCTCCTGAGGAATCTCCAAATATTTGAAGAGCAAGGCATGGGAATCATCATTTCATCCTTTGCTGAAAGAAACTACTTCCTCACAGGAATGAAGAAAAGTCAATTCTCAAACAGCACAAAAATGTAGGGCAAGAACTGAGGAATGCTTTTTATGCAGCTGCAGAAATATACCCAGAGTGTAATTATTTATGTTGGAATTTGAGCAGGAGATTTCAACTTCCAATCTTTCTTTCTGAAGTGTACAATGGCAACTTTTTTGCTACCTCATATGGACATGAGTTTCTCTGCAATGAGAGCTGAGCAGCGTTTCCTAGATCCATAATTTCTAATTCCCACTGGTTTCATTCTGACTGATGTGGAACAATGCTACCTTTTGAATTATCCAAGTTATTTTTGTCAAGTGTCTCCTTATTCTCTGGAAGTCTTTTGTGCGACTACTGGTCAGACCCATCACAACTCAGCTGATGAGATCTGGTCAAACAGGTATTGCTTAGACAATGCTTTTGATTAAAACCACGTACGTGTTTTTACTGCTCAGGTTGTTTCAACACTTCTCTTTCCCGACGTGTGCACAGGGCCGGCTCTGCAGCACCGCTGGGCTGCCTTTGGTAGGGGAGAGAGCTACTTCTTAACTCCCAACTTCCCGATGCTCTCCCCCCACGCCCCCCTCCGTGTTTTCCGCGCCTACAGCCTGGTGCGTGTACATCCATCCCGCTTCATTCTACCACTCCTTTTTAAGCCAGCAGCCTAATAATGAAGCTCTTGATGAGACTGCGAAACCAGTACCAGCAACAATGAGTCTTCGTTACTGCTGGAGAAGACTGGAGTGTTTGATATGCACGAAGCTTTGTGCAGACAGCTACGACTATAAACTGCCATTTGTTACCGTCAAACAAACAAGTGTTACAACTGTTTAAAAGTGTAGCTCTTCTCTAGCAAAAGATTTATATTTGAAAAAGAAAATAAAAACTAATTAGTCCTTTATCTTTGTTTCATCCACATCTAAAGTGTGGATGTTGGCTGATGAACAGAAACCCTGTTCACTGTTACTGCGTACTCAACAGGGCTGGAAATAATAAACAATAGGCTTGATTATATTACAAATAAGTGAGGTAAAGTGGTTGTGACCTGAGACCTAAGCCACCAAGTATTCTGGCTATTTGTATATGGTTACTACCTTTGTAAAATATAAAAACTTTTCACATAACTGTGTGTTTGTAGAGGTTGTTTGTAATATGTAACAGAGAGCCTGAAGATCTCACATGTCTTAACCCATTTTGCTTTCAGTTGAGCAGGAAGCGCAGCATTTGGCATACATGTTGCGGAAACCTAAGAGAAAAAAAAAAAAAGCTTAATTACAAGGTACTCCTCCCACTACCATCTCCCAAACAAAACCACTAAAGTTTTATTGGCAACAGCCTGCGTATCTGCAGGCAGTGCAGCTTACAAGCTTCCTGTCTGCCCAAACAGACCGAACACAGTGTGCCTCATCAAACGATTTAGAGCTGTCTCCTATATTCAAATAATTCTATCTCACTTCTCAACTAAATAATTTAGGTTTTTTTCTTCTATATCACCAGAGTATCTTATTCCTTTAGTAAATCTTAATGCCTGTGGATTTTGAACTTGTGTCTAATTTATGTCCATATGCATGAGGCATTTATGGCATCCTACTGAGGAAAAACCTTTTGACATAATGGCTAGGAAATATTGCAAGGTTATGGAATCTAGCTAGTTAGAAAAATCCCAGGCAATTGGACTTGTGTGAAAACTACAAAAGGCATTTTATTTGTGTGGATATTCCAGATGACTCTCTTCACAATACCTACCAAAAAAAGAAAAAAAAAAAAAGTATACATAATAGTTCTCTGTGTGCTCTACAACACACAGGAAGAAGACGGGTAATCACCATTTTCCTTCTCCTGGGGCAGACATAGCACCAGTCTGTAGTAGGAAAGGTGAGGAAATGGGAATGGCATGCATTTATACGGTTGGAACTGTACGTGACTAGATGGTGCTAACAAGAGGTTTAAAAACAGCTTAATATTTCTGACCTGCATATCGTATTTCTGCATTTGTACACAGACACACACACACAAGCACACACGTGTGTGTATGTGTGCATGCCCCCATCCTCCACCACTCATAAAGCTTTGACTGCAAACCGTTCTGGCACAGTCATTGCAAAACAGCAAGGGGAGTTCACAGCTGCTGTGGCAGCGTTCATGTGCTTTTATTCCTTTGGCTGGCACACGCTAAGAATGAATCTCCCTAAAACAAAAGAGAAGAAATCAAAGCTAACTCCTACCATGTTTTTAGCATGTGGATGAACAAATTCCTACAGCTTTTAAGGATCAAGGCAATTGCTGAGCAAGAGTAGTTACTAGGCCAGGGTATCTCACTGTGCACAAAAAAAAAAGACGTAGAGAAGAGAAACTGAAATGTGTCTCTGAGCATGCGTTGTACTCTACATCATATTCCTTTAGTACAATTGGTCTTTTTGTAATTTCTTACTAGGATATAAGACATGCAAGTTGCAGTGAATATAATTTTATGTGGGCAGCTAAACTGTGGTCTATCATTCTCTCTTAATCTGAGTTGACACTAAGATGGGCACTTTATTTCCCTGGGGTCTCTTACTTAGACCTTTTACAGTACTGGGAGAGAAAAGCCTGCTGACCCCTGTTCTGATTTAATACAAAAATGTGGATGACTTAGGGCTGTTCAGTCATTCACAGAGAAATCAAGACAAACTTTCCTCTGCCACTTAGTGCCACCAAGGGCCACGGGTTTGCTGAGAGGTAGTAGTCTCACCCCTGTAATAAGTCATTGCCCTTGACAATATAAGAGCGGATTAGCATTTGGATGTGCTTACTGACCCCACTGCGGGAAGCTTGTCAGATATTTCCTTCCTGTCTGCAGTATGAATATTAAAGTAAAAACAAATCATAATAACTTACATAAATTGCTCAAGACTTACTCCTCAGCATTCATATTCCAAGAGGAAAGTGTCCTTAGACAATGAAAACCAGAGGAAGAGAAGTAGTTGTCCTGAGACAGCATTAGTTCACACTGGGGAAAAACCCTGAATAGTGGGTGTGAGGGCAGTTTTACTGATAGAGAGGGCTAAAGGATCTCAGCAAACTGCTTATTAACACCTTATAGCTCAGCACAGATGAGAGAAAGAATTGGCCAAGCCATGGTTGTAAGGGGACTTTAAACCTCACTCGACCCCCTTATTAGCACTGAGTAGGACAGCACACGTTCTTGTGCTACCAGACAGTACTTGTGCCTCCCTACAGTCCTCCCCACCATTTAGACTGTGACTGATTTCCATCTTTAAAGGCCGTACCATTGCATGGCCTCCCCGTTTACCATTGCTGCTGCATCTAGTCCTGTTGGAAAATGCAGATGGATAAAGGATGTTCATGTTTTGGAGTACCTGCTATGACCACATACATCTATGCTGGGAGAAACAACAGCTATATCCTTCTTTTGTTCTGCTGTTGGCACCAGGGGGTGTTCTCTAGCACGGTGATATGATAGATGTATATACTTCTTTTACTTTGTCTCTATAGTAACAGACTGCCAAAAGAAGAGATCTCCTGTCTGGGAGCTCAGCCATGAGCATAGGGAAAATGGAGGGCTATGCCCCACCATCGGGAAAGGAAACTCTTTGGGAATGAATTGTTTAAACAAAGTGTTATGGATGGAAGACTGGCAATGACACACCTAAGTTAAGATGCTTGAAAAGAAGGTATTCCCCCTGTTCTCTTCTGCTGGATGAAAGGCAAATTGAAACGTCTGGCCTCACCTCTTAGAGGAAAGCAATGGGCATTCTCCAATCTCAACATTTGCTTTTATTGCTAATGCTTTGACACAAGTCCCAATGTTGCTTTATGGGCAACCACCACATTTTTTTCCTTTCTTCCCCCTTTATCTCCAGCCCCAGTCCATTCAACTCATGATAGTGCAAGCATACTTCTGAACAATTCCGTTCGTTCTTGAGTTTCTCTACCACTTTGCTGTTTCAAGCCACAACAAGTTCAAACACCCTTGCTCACTTTCAGCATTCTGTGATTCAGCCTCTTACATGCCCTTTCATTTACTATGCTGTGCTATTATCGCCTCCCCCCTTTGTAATAGCATTGTTTAGCTACACATACGTATTAGCACCTTGCGGTTTCTAGGCTGGCAAAGTGTTTCAGCTGCATTTCAGGGTGAGAGCCAAATATGCAACAGCTTTGCCTGTGCCTTCAAAGCTCAGCATTAGGATTTAAGGAAACAACAGTGGAGTTTGTAGCACATCAAATGTTTTGAGAACCATTGGAATTAAAAGCCAGAATTAGAAAACGGAAGTGATGAAATGCAGAGACTCACAAAATCCTCCCTGAGATGTATTGGCTGCTTCCTGTTGAGTTTTAAATAGTGATATTTCTGGCTGAAAAATGAATGTGGATGAAGAGACCTTGATGATCTTCTGTAGGCCATAAATTTCTTTTCTGTTTGCAGCATTGCAAAAGCTATCCTAGCCACTCTGCAGGTTCGTGGAAAATAGGTGTGTGTGCATGTGTGTTGTGTGCGGACACATACGTGATGTAGAAGGTTTGCTATAGTATGGTAAGTATCGATCTCTAAATTTATCTTATGTGAAAGCGACAATTCAAAGCATTTTAAGAGCAGGTGCTTGTCTTTCATTTTCACTGCATTTTTTTTTGCCAATACATAAATGTTTAGAAAACCCTCCTTGTATTTCACCACTGTCTGTAGAATTGGGGCAGCATATTAACTACGAAAAATAACAGATTCAGAAAAAAGCCTTGTGAAATCATTCCTTTGAAGCTGAAATAAAAACATAGTTACACCCAGAGATTAATTATGAATAATTGGATACTAATGCATTGGCACTATGCATAGAGACTTTAATCCATTCAGTTAAGGAGGGAAGCACAGATGAGTTGAGGAGGAATATTTTTCCATCTTAAAGTGATCAAAGTCTTTTTGTATATTTGCAGAAATTGGAGGAGACAGATGACAGTCAGTGAGGGGGAAAAAGGGTGACAGTTTAAAATAAATAATGATATCAGATGAAACATGGAACAAACACAAAAAAATGGAAGGAACTTGTACTAGAGGTTATGCAAAAATTCTGCACGGTTTTGTAGAAAATAGTAAACTCTCAGTTTCCCTATAAACTCCTATCTGACTCTGTGGGAATCTAGTTGTTTTCAGCTTCCAGCACTGCAGTTACAAAAATAGCACAATGTAAAAATAATACACGTACAATAAAATGGTAACAATGGCCAAGGCCTGTTTGCTCAATGAGGAAGCCAGTGCTTGAGCTATGCAGTTGGACTTTGCATGTGTTCTTTTGGCTGTAAATTTCATGATTCATTTCAAAGTTTCTCTCCACCCTTTCTGAAGCTTATGCATCAACGAGCCAGAAGTTCAGTCCTGCAGGACAGGAATGAAGAAATAATGTGTTTGGGCCAGAGATGTATTTTTGTTAGAGAAGGAAATACTAGGAATGAGTAATATTTGCTTTTTTTTTAACCTGCCAATGACTCTGGTAAGTCTAAGGTAAAGCTGGAGACAACTTTGTCTGCCCACGTGCTCCATTTACAGCCAACAAGGAAGCTGCTTACATGCAGGCACTGTAAGATTGAAAAGACAGTAAGTACCACAAACTTTTCAACACGCACCTTGGAAAGTGTCCCTTTGCCCCGGAGCTCTCAGCCTGAGCCTCCTTCCGTACAGGGATCCCCACGCACAGTGGCTTGGGCTGCGTCTGTCTGCAGAATCCCAGTTCCCACCTGCCTTCCCCTATCAGGCACCTTTAGCCTCCAGTTATTATCTCTGTTATTAAAGACAAGCAGCCTTCCTTCTTCATGGCCTTTCCTCCCTCTCAGCCTTCACTCTGGTGACCTTTGGTTTCATTTTGTTGACATGCCCTTACACTAGGAACCGACTGTCAGAAGAGTATAGTTGGGGTTTGTTAGTGTTGGATTCTTTCTTTTTTTTTTTGTCAGAACTCATACTTTTTTCATACCCAGGTTTCACTATAGGTTATATGAAAGAACAAGCCTCAGTGCTCTTATGGATGTGGAAGGCTCGTGGCTTTCACAGTTCTCTGCATTTTTTTCAGAAACAGGAAAAAAAGCCAGATTAGATGATGAGAGTATAGTACAAGTCTCACTTTTCTATATTTAAAGCATAACAAGATCCAGCGGCTGCTGAAGTAATGAATCACTGTAATTTACATACACAGGTCAGTGGAGGACAGCTGAAAACCTCCCTTCAATCAACACGCTCCTTTACGACTCCCGTTTCAGCCGCCTCTCGGCATATCCAGCCCAGTATCTATGCATCCCCATTATCGATCCTTCCAAACAGCTAACAGGTTGCGAGACGAGGCGGTCACACTTCTCACTGCTGGCGGGAGGCCCGACAACACACGGGGACCCTTGCCCCGTGAAAGACGTAGCAGGGCTTGGCTGGCTCCAGCGACACCCGGGGCTCGGCGGGGGGAGGAGGTGCTCCCCGTTTATTCTGTGATGTCCCTCTGAGGCCACTCAGACGAAGTCCGTGGCAGAGCCAGGCAGCGGTCCCGAGGTTCAGGTGCTGGTGACACGCAAAAACACCTTCTCCAGTGCCTGGCGGAGCCGCGTTTGAGGGAAGGGGGAAATGGGAAGGGCAGGATCGTTTCCTTGGAAATGCTTTTGCTATAATTAAACCCGGCGGGTGGGGGCTGGGGTGGGGGGTGGAGAAGGAAAGGACCTTCCCCACCCTTTTTACGGTGAGGGGAAGAAACCTCAGTGCTCACACCGCAGGCGGGAAAAGGGGCGACTCTGCGGAGGTGGGTCACCTGCCCGGGCCTGCCCGCGGGCCGGGGGAGCGCGGCCGCCCGCCGCCCCCGGGCCGTGCTGCCGGCTGCTCGGGCACCGCCGCGGCCCCGCTCCGCCGCGGCTGCTGACATCGCGGTGGCGGCGGGGCTCCGCAGCCGCTCGGCTGCCGTGCCGAGTACGGAATGTTCCCTGCCCGCCCCTGAACTGGGGTTGAACTTCCCCAGCCCGCCGTGCTCCGGGGACCGCACGGGTACACCCCGGGGGGTGGGGAGAGAGGCCGAGCATCAGCGAGGCGGGAGGGGTGGAGAAAAGGAAGTTCCCAAAGGGTTTGTTTCAGCGTAAGTACTTGGGTTGGGTGGGGTTTTTTCCTTTTTTTTTTTAATTTTTTTTTTATTTTTTTTTTTTTAGTAAAAAAAAAGCCAAACAAAAAACTGCAAGGCAATCAGCATCCCTAAACAAATGTACTTTGAGAAAAGGTGGAAAAAAAGACACGGCAAACCTGCTTTTACAGAAATACGTTTATGGCACTGTTGTTTCTTTGACTGCCTGCCGTTGTTAAACAAGTACCTTTGCTTTACTCCCCCCCCGCCCTTGTCGTGAACATTACACTTCAGTTCCTTTCCCAAAAGAAAATGAAAGTGCCGCTGACCCGCACCTGAGAAAGAAAAGGCTAAAGGTGTGATGAACGCCTCACCCCCACCAGCTTTTTTTTAAGAGTATGTCTTCAAAGCTGGTGTCTCTCAGAGGTTTTGTGCCACTGTGTCGCAGTTCTCAGGCAAGGCTGTGTGGGGCTGTCAGGACCAAAATACCCCGTGAAAGGTGTAGAGGAACAAATTAAGCAGTTTCAGCCTGCAGCAGGTAAACACGTCAGCAGGCTCGGGAGCATGGATGCCTTGGCATCGTGGGCAGTTCCTCGGCGCTGCATTACTACGGGTTTGTCTCTCTAAAAGCTTCGCTAAAAGGAGTGACTGGATTGGCAGCACACTTAGATGTTTTTCTTGTTTAGTACAATCAGTTCTGTGCCAATCTTGGATCAAAATGAATCAGGAATCTCAGGAGATTTTGGTAGCTCTTTTGTGTAATTTCCTGTATTTCATGCAAACCTCACATGTTCACAGCTTTTGAAAGACTTCCTGCCTCTCTCTAATTTGGTTTTGTTATGGAGATCATAGGGTTAACCCACTCACTCAGTGTCTGTGTATTCTTCACAGTAGCTAATCTCACCAGCTAGTCCAGTTTAACTGACTTCTAATTTATTTCTCAGTGCTGACTGGATGCCATCTGCATATATTTTTTGGTAGCAAACTGGGATTTATATCACTGTGATGTCTTATATCCTTGGTGTGTTCCAGTCCATTAAACACCTCATCAAATCTGTCAAGAATATTTTTTGTAGCCTGTTCAATAGCTAAGTGATGCACCCTCTTGTGGTCTGCAGTTCAACCCCAGTGAGCAAGGACATTTTTTCCCTTGTTTTACGACTGTGTTGCCCCAAACATGATAAGCCTCTTGCCTCTCAAATGCAAAAACATGCAGAAAAACCCCACCACTCTCACTTTGGAGTCCATTCTGTGTGTACTGTGAGGAAGGTTATACTATACTATACTATACTATACCTTTAAAAGTTGTGCAGGTTGCCTCCTGCCAGATGCATCCAGCAAGTGCAAGAGCAGCCCCCCGGGTAGCACTTGCTCCAGGCCTTGGTCCAAAAGGGGGAGAACATACAGCACCCTTTTGGCCTGATTTGCACCCTTTGCCAGCTGGTCGCCAGCAGTGTGCTGGGAGCTGGAGCACCCCGTGGATCGAGAGGAGGGTAGGCAGAGAGGTGGCACTCCGGGCTGGGGTAAGATGCTGGGGGCTGTGTAGCCTTGTTACAGGCTGTAGGGCTATGCACGGGTGGGGGACGCGTGTTGGCCCTGCCCCACGCATTCCTCACCTGCTAGGGAAGGAGACTCCCAGTTCCGTCCCTTGTTGGGACACATCTATCTTCCTCGTTCTCTTTCCACCACAAGACACCCCTTGTCCTTGTCCCATGTCCCATCGATACTCTTCTCCCTCTGCTGTTTGTCCTTTATCTTCCAGCCACCCTGTTTTTTGGCTTTTCTCAGATGTTGGCGCCTAGCACTGCACTGGCTCCTGCTTCTTATCAGTTAATGTGTCTGTTTTGCAGCCTTGTGTGTTTTATCTTATCCACAGCCCTTGAGAGCTACTTTAGTTCTCTTTCCTCGTGCTTTGCAAGGCTGCTGTGCCGTAACTATACAAGACCCATCCAAAAGTAATCCAAGGTCGCTTCCTTTCTCTGAAACAGGAGTAAGCTACTTTTTGTAGGCTGAGGGCTAGGTTTACGGACAGTTACCATGCCCTGAGCAGCAGGTAGGCAGATGCATCAAGTTTGCAGGTACTCCAGAAGCGCAGTGCTCCAGGATGTCGCTTGGGCTTTTTGTGACGGTGGTCACTTGAACCTGAGCTGTGTCCTGGACATTCTCAAAAACCAAGAGCCTTGTTCTTCCTCCTCTGAATGTGCACCAACTCCTGCTCTAGTATCTGTGCAGCTGATTTGGATCAGGGAGTTGATCTGTCTGAAAAATGGTCTTTTCTGGGTTGTTATTCTACTGGATTGGGTCAGTGATCTGACTGAGCCCATAAGTTGCAGGGTGTGGGGGAGAGAGGAGCTGGAAGTATGGTGAACAGAGATGGGACAGCCTTTTTTTCCTATCTTATGCATGTATTCCTACTTGGAATGAACCTGTGGGCTGGATAAGGCTCTTTGATGAGGCACATTGGCCTTCAGGCCATAAACTTGGGTTTCTAGTACTAGACAGTGTTGAATCTAAGCCCTGGCCGAAAAGACAGGGTTTAAGACACACCTGTATTTTCAGTGGTTGCTAATTAATCTTACTTGCCTGGCTCCTAACACAGCTTCCTGGATTTTACAAAAGCTTCCCGGTTTTCCATGCATCGCAGAGCAGGGCTGTGTGTGTAACAGAGCTGCAGACTTGGCATGAAGACCAGGAGTTTAGGGGGCTTTTGCAGCTTTTTATGCCACTTAGTGAAACAAGCTGGGATTTCCACTCTAAAATTACATGATGTGTGTCCCTCTAGATCGTGACTGTGGTAACATTGCATTTGGAGCCACTGGTCTCCAGGAAGTTTAGCTTTTACTCTGACACAGCATTCTCTTTTTGTATCATTAGGAATGACATTTTTTTTACTTCATGACTTGCCCACTAGCTACATGTATGTAACTGTATTTTGGGATTTATTTATGTATTTGTTTATTTTGTGTGCTTCTTTGTAGTTTTTGAAAACAGGGTCATGTCCTTGCAAAACAGTTGTTTTATTATGTTCATGGTATTCCTGCCATTTGCAATGAGCTTTTTTTTTTTTTTCATCAGAGAAATTGCTTTTACATCTGTACCAGGAGATGGCACATTTCTTTACCCCTCTGCTCTGCCTTCATGTCCTTCTGTGCACATATAACTGTATGGGCTGTTTTTCCAGCACTCACTAATGCTTTCCCCTTAGAATCTCAATGTCCACAAACTGCAAAGATCTAATACTCTTCAGAGAGTCAAGGCCATTTGTCACAATAATTTTGCTTTGACCTGACCATTGGCTACACCACAAACCAGTTTAATCCCTAATTACTCCGTCTGATAGCTGTTCAAATTCAGAGTCCTTATTCTTGTTCATTAGGGTGACATGACACATGGATCTTACAAAGAAAATGTTCCTTCTTCAAGTGAATTCTTTTGTATGAGCAGCAGAAGTCTTAAATTTTTTTGAATAATCCTTTCTAGCAGTTTGCAATTTTCTTCGTGCACCCATGGGAGTAGATTGTAGGTCTCCGATAGCTCTGGGCTTGCTGCGTGCAGCAGGGTGGAAGATCTCATTCTGAATGATTTTCTTTCATCACCACTTTATCGGGCAATAATGGGAAGTGTTCTAACTATTTCCAGCAATTTTATCAAGTTCTCTTCCAGTCTGGAAGTTGCAGGCAACTTTATTTTCTCTGTTTTCAGTTGCCTTTTGGACTGTGCATTACTAAGCTGGCACAAAAAGCGGATAGCCCCAGTGTCTGCCATGGTCTAGGGTTACTGTACAAGGCAGAGGGAGTTCCCAGCTCGGTTGAAGATGATGGCTCACAGCAAGCTGTTACTTTTTCCAGTGGCAGGGCCTCCAGCCGGCTGGGCTGAGCAGCTCCTCAGTGGTTGCGTTGCTTTCTGCCCTGTTGGAGGTAGAGCTTGCAGGGTAGGCAATGACTTGGAGTTAGTCATCATTATCGTGATGACAGCTGATGCCCTCCAGATGGGTGAGGGAGGGAGAGGGTGATGCCGCCTTCCATGTATTACAGCATAAATAAAAAGTAACCAGACAGCAGTGAGAGTTGCAGAAAAGGGTGGATGGTCTTGCCTCCTGTTTCTATCTGCAGGTCCACAAATGTAAAATAAAGAAAAGGTCATAATTGTTTCCTTTTGAAGAAGTGAGGCTTTCATCTGTGTCTGGGGAGGAAACAGCTGTGTGTTATCAGCAGTCCCCAGACAGAAGCATTGTGGTCAGGGTGAACTCAAATGCTGGGAATCCTGGGGGAGTGCACAGTGCGGTCTCATTTGAGGCCACTTGAAGATGGGAGCACTGTGTCCTTGCTCCCACAGCACAGCTCTGCTCTGTCATCTCCTGCCTCCCTCCTGGTGGGGGTCCAGTGCTTCCATCAAGAATAGCGTTCTCCACCCCTTTTCCTGGCTTTTCCGTCCTTTGAAACCTTGTCTGCTGTAGGGGCAAGGGAGGCACTGGTAGCTATTTACAGCTCTTTCCCCTCCACCTTGAGTTTTTTTTGGGGGAACCAAAGAAACAAGTTCCTCCAAGACCTGACAGTAAGAAATTTTATTTCTTTAATAGGGAATGTATGCATTGGCACCACAAAAAGTGTATTAAGATGTTAAATATATATGCATATATATATGCAATACATGTGTACACACACGTATTCTATATATAGGTATAAAAGAGCTGCACATCTCTCTCTATATATGTGTTTTTTGAGAGAGTATAGTTGATGACTTTATGAAAGCTTCTGATGTAATTAGCCTGTCAGAATGGCTAACTAATCCTCATTACTATTGCATAGTCAGAACTGTTCCGGCTCTTGCATCCATTCCTTACAGTCATCCTTAGGCCTTAGATTTAGCATGAGATCTTTAGCCTTAATGACAGCATATAAGTATGGCTGAAGTCTTCTCCTTTTCTTCCATCAGACAGACAAACCTCTTTTGTGATCTGTCATTTGAATGAGTAGCAAACTTGCATCAGGAGGCTGAGCAGCATTACAGCACTTCACTCTGAGGAAGCGTGATGCACAAATGTACCCATGACCAAGTTACAGTTGGAGAAGAACAGAAAAAAAAAAAGTAGGGTTCAAGTTCTGATCCTCAAATACACGTGGAACTGGGTTTAGTGCCTGCGTTAGAAGCTAAATGTTAGACCCTCCAGAGGGGACCTGGATTCTACCGCACTCCAAGCTTGTGGACTGGTTTTGTAAGATTTGAGATCAAAGGTTGTACTTGTGTTGTTTGAACATTTGAAGTTCAAAATGCTATAAGAATACCCACTTTTGTGGGATGTTGCTAGCTACTAGCTTAGAAAATGCACGTCTGGTTTGGGATGCAGTTCAGAAATCTGCAAGGCTGGCTTTGAGTTTGGCAGTTTGATGAAATTGGATTTCTCCCTTTCTCCAGTTCAACAGCTTTCATTTAGTTGAATGGAAGTGGTAGGAGCTCACTGAAAAAGGTAAATAAATTAAACAAAGCATGTTTCTAGTCTGGAGTGGGAAGGCAAACAGGTCCCATTGCCATCACAGGATGTATTACTGTGTTGTGGAGGGGTTTTGCAGACCCGTAGCTATATGTGGGAATGGCTATGGAGGTTTTCTGGTGGGACAAGGAAGTCGCTAGATGCTGAGGACATTCAACCCCTGACGGATCTGGATGCCAAGAAAGAGTACTTTGATTGTTTAAAGGAGTTGAGTTTAAAAGGAGTTGAGTTGGAGGTGGGCCTACTTTTGGGTCGTTTTTTCACATGCAGAAGATATGACTCATGTTGGGAGTGTAATCTGTGATTTGAGAATACGTGAGTATTTTAGGAATACGTGTGTACTTGGTGATGAAGGTAGCACAGTATGTATCAGATCAAAGGCTGTTTTTCTGAACTTTTGTGTTGAATTTCTTGACTCATACGTTTGTTGATTTTCAAACCGTTACGTGTATTTACAATGACAGATCGGTACTACTAAAGCATTAGAGCTTGTAACCCTATTTTAAAATGGTTGTATTTGTATTTAAAAGTTAAATTAACATAGAATTTTTTGATGAAACATCTAAGTAGGCTTCTCTTGCTATCACTGATGGCCTGAAAGTTCAAACTGTACTCTAAAAAACCCCTATTAACTAACATTTTCTTGGCAGATTTTCTGACATAAATGTTTTCCTCTGAATACATTTATCATTGGTTTTTTGGGTTTTTTTTAAACTCCTGGATATGAGTATAGGGACACTTTTCATCTCTGCCAGATTTGTTGAATATATAACATATATTCTGTGAAATGTATGTGAAACCAGACTTAACAAGTCTGGCAAGGCAGAATTTTCTTGTGACAAGTTCTTCATCCCAAGAAGAGGCTGCAAAAGAACCGGTAGGAACTGCTAGTGGTGGTGGTGCAGCGGGTGTTGGAAATCAGGGAACTCAGTCAAATGTCTGAATGTGAATTTAGATGCCTAGTTTTGAAATCCCTGGCCATGAGTTAGTCAGCTTATGAATTTTTACAAGCACTGCTGTTTATCTGTAGTACTGCGTGAACTTTCAACTAAAGATGTTTGACTATGGGTGATTATAATCTTCGACTTGTTTAGCAAAGCCATAGATGTAAAGAATCATGTTCCAATCACCTGGAACTATTTTTTTATAGCAAAATCTCTGTTGGCTATAGATCACACAGGAGATGTTTTCATATTTTTTAGAATTAGTTTGGCAAAGCCACAGGTTAAAGTCGTAATAGTTTACAAGTCTGGCTACTAGATTTGTATCGGTGACACAAGGGGGAAGGTACCTGTAAAGGACATTTTTGAGGACACTTTTATGGCAGCCTGTCATAGGTTGTGAATTGAAGGCAGAAAACTATGGCCATTTTCCTTCTTTCTCATGCTACGTAGTGCAGTCCAATAAATTTATAATCATTTTCAGTTGCAGATAAAAGGATGATTGTCCCTGAAAATTAAACTAATTTTGTATTTTTTTTTCAAGAACAAAAAGTTGTTAAGACCTCTGTAATAGTCGTGTCCTACAATACAGAAAGCTCTTTTATGAACCAGATACACTCAGTAAACAGAGCAAGTGGCAAAGTAGGCTTGAAAACGAACAGGATGCTTAAGGGATTTATGCCTAACTTTGATACATTTGGGTATTCTTTTTTGTGTTGTGCCAAAGCTGCTTTTTTAAACTCCCAGGTTTCTCCAGCGCCACTTGAACCGGACAGTTTGTACCAATCTCCTCTGAGAGCTGTCAAACAGAGAGAACAGAAATCCCTGTCTATTTCAAACACCACACGAAGACAAAAACAAGATACCAGGTCATTCACTCCAGCTGTGGATAACAAACACTGCATGGGGCTTGCGCTTCTTACAGAGTCCTCTGCGGGAGAGACGCAGCTGCGCCCCAGGCTGTCGCTGCTCTCAGCCACCTCGCTGGGCGAAGCGGTGCTGCTGCTTGTGTGGGCTCAGAGGCGAGGAGCCCGAGCCAGGGAGGAGGACCTCGCTGCGCTGGCTGCGGTGCAGGTACCGGCTAAAAAACCAGACACGGACTTTACAAGCCTATAGTGTAAGGGAGCGTAGGAAACAGAGAGACAAGTAGAAGGAAGCAACTTGGCAGCACCATACCAGCCCATCAGCAACCTGACCAGATGAGTTTTTGGTAGGCATTGGGCCTTGCACAGGACTTCAAAGGACTTCTGGTGGAGTAATGAGAACCTTTGGGAGTCCTTCCCAGGCATGAAAAGCAGCATATGAGGGAGGCTGACCTAATGACTGACTGGAGAAATAGAGAACAGACAGGGGCACGAAACTGACAACAAATGCATTATCTAGAGGAGAGGACGGCAGTCGTGTCTGTGCGGTCATATCCACAACATATGTTCCTCTCCTCTGATTGCTGGTCACTGCTGAGAGTCTGCATCGGCCGTGAGGCAAAGGTGGCTCAGTCCAACGGGTTGTTGTCCACTGTGGCCGTTTGGATTCTGGAGTGTGTTAGGTTACCACTTGGTCAGAAGGTCTGGAGTTAAACTCTCTCCCTATCCGCTCTGGTGCTTCCTACTGAAGTTTATCATTTTGTACAGTAGTAACTGGAGGAGAATGCAGCCCCCGGTTCTGCTGATGGATAAGATCAGATGCTTTCAGTATGGGCTATAATTTTAAAACCATGTCATAAATTAAAGAGGTCACAATCAACTTGAAAGTCAGATTTTCTTTCTGATACAGTTTTCCATATTGCTGCAGATAAAAGACAAGATTCTTTCAGTTGCAGCGGCAGCTACACTGCTTAGTTAACATTTCTGTGTTGGGTATAGTGTCTAGATTAATTTCCCTTTGACTTTTTCCTGGGGGTAGTGTGTTGGCTTTTATGTGGGTCTTTCACAGCAGTGCAGGAGTGAGGGGCACTCAGGAGCTACTGAAAGTCTTTGACAGTAATTTCAGTTGTTCAAAAACTAGACTTCGAGATGTCGATCTCCTTTTAGAGTCTGTGTATCAAGCAAATTAAAACACTGGCCTAATTCTGGTCTCTTTTTATCTGAGGATAAGCCAGGATTAGTACCACTGACAAGAAATGAAATATAACTGATGTGAAGTTAAAGGTAAGAAAGAGACCTTTCCGACATACTCACTTTCATATTTTTGGCAACATGGAGGCCTTTCACTTTCTAGCAATTGAAGTAAACCGCTTGAGACTTGGAAACACAACTGTTGCTCAGAGAACCATCTTTCAGCTGCTCGGCCTTCTTTGATGTCGGAGAGGCAGGACGCAGGGACACGGGTGGACGGCGTGCAGTGGCGGAGAGAGCTGGGAGCTGGGCAGGGGCAGCCGCGGGGGAGCTGGCGGTGGGGACCGGGTAGCCTGTCTGTGGCCGGCTGTGAAAGGAGAAGGCCTGGCACTCCCTCCCGGCTGCCGACCCCGGAGGTGACACCAGTTGCTACCAGTCACTCCATTAATTCAAGCGCAAAGCTGCAATGCTGCAAGCTCCATCTCTGCTATGGTCCAATAGAATTACACATGAGGAATATCTGGGGGGGGTGAGTGGGTGGGTTGTTTTCTTCCTTTAAGAAAGATGCAAATAATATAGGTGTCCCAAACTACTAATATTAATCTTTTAAAGCTGCATATTCACAAGTTGAGAAAGGCTACACTTGGAGGTGCCCATATAGCCTCAGTTAGACCCCTGAGGTTTGTGTGTTCAGCGGTCTTTAATTATATGATTATATACCATCTTATCCACAGGATTTTGCCTCAGTCTGTGCAAGGATGGAATTGCTTTGGGGATGAATAAGAGGTGTGCAGCAAAGGAGGCTTTTGTCTGCAGGAGTCAGATTTCATTTCTTTCAGAAGTCTGAATAAAGCTGATTAGTATCTAACAACCCCTCATGTGGGGAAAAATGCATTTGGATTTTGGTGTGTTTTTTTTAGAAAATTTTCTTCTCCAATGGGTATTAGATTTTTTCCTTTTTTTTTTTTAAAAAAAAAAAAAAATTATTTATCAGGGAACAGAAATATATTTTTGGCTTCCTGGATGCCTGAGTTTAATTTTGACACTTTTCCCACAGGCACAAACTGATGATGACAAGGCCCTTCCAGCTCTGGTGCCATTAGGTGGGGGACTGTGAAGCCTCCCTTCCCCTGCCTGGCTCATGAGGAGGTGGAAGAGCCTGGGGGGAGCTCAGCTGTGCAGGCAGGTGTCAGCATGCTCAGACAGAGAGAAAAATGGTCTGGGATTGGGTGGGCTGTTGAAGAAGGACTGGTTTTGCTTCTGTAGTTTTTCTACATCCTAAAGAATATTTGATTTTTCTAAAAGGACATTTTCTATCACAAAATACCCCCTCGTGGAAAGCTTCCAGTCAGTGGTCATGAATGCGACAGGGGATTCCAGGAAAAGGAAAGAAAATCACATGGCGAAGACCTTCTCTGAAGGACTGGGGTTTGTCCCTGTTTCTGCCACAAAGCTCTGATGGTTTTGGTTAAGTCATTTCAATTAAACTTTTCACAGCCACCAAATCTCCCTCATTTTCCAGATACCTGACCGGAGGCCATTTGCAAAGGCAATATATGTTTACAGCTGTAGAAAAAGCCACCAAGAATACCTAAAATGGATAACATTCGGTATAAAACATGCTAGAAGTTCGGATGACAAGTTTTTCAAATTGGGTTTCCACAATTACAGACCCTTTTGTAAACTGACATTATCAACACGTAGTCGTACCAGAACTGTGGAAATAATTCATAAAAATGCAAAAGCATTTGATAATTTAACAATGACTATTGCAGAAAAAGTCATAATGAAATTACAAGTTGATCTTCAAGAGCAGGCTGAAAAACGCGTGCAGGGATTGATGAGAAAACAGCACAGCTGGTCCTTAATTTAAACCAATCCTATGGGTAGGTGGGCGGGAAGGAGGGAATAGTATTTGAATATGTAAATAAATCTATCCTTTTGTGCAGAAAGGGAATGCGTAGATGACCTTCTGATTGTTAACTTTTTAGGGCTTTGCAACTTTAATAATGCTTTTTAATGTAGGATAGAAAGAAACTAAAGTTTGTAACTAGAGTTCCCGGTACCTTCAAAATACAATGAAAGAAAGCCTAGTGTTCATCTTACTGCTCACAGTTTTGAAAGACCTGAAAGCTCTGTAGGAACTGTTGAACTGCTTGTATTAAAACATGCTTATTGTGCTGATCCCACAGTGAGCTAGACCGATAGCTGAAGAATGTCAATAAATACCTGTTTACGGTTTAAGTGACTTACTGTGGCTGAGTCTGTGACCTTTTTGAATAAACTTGATAACTCAATTACAAAAAGACTATTTGGCTGAAGGAGAAAAGCTCAGCTCTTTGAGTATTTTCATATTAAATTACCCATGAAGAATTAGGTGCTAAACACCTTCAAATATCTGATTCTGAGTCACAGTCTACTTAAACAGAAGTAGAAGTATTATCTTCTGATTTCCTAGACCTGAGCGAGGAGAATACTGGCTTTTTCCTGCCCCCTAAAAGCCTGTGTGTTTTGTAAGAAGTGAGTTTTCCTTGAAGCCTTAATTGAAGCAGCGGTTTCAAGTGCTAGTTGCAGACTCTTTTAGAAGACATGCTTCAAATTCATACGTGCAAGAATTAATTTTCCAGAAAAGGATTTGGATAGACTCCAGTTTGTCAGAGAATCTAAAATGTCCTGTTCTTTTATTATCTGGTCAAAGAGAATGAGCTGCTTGCAAACAGTCAAAAACTAAGAAAGCGTTTTGCAGATATTTGACAGATCGTTCAAGCAGAGAGTGATTCTGAAAAAACTAATACTAGTCCATGTACTGTTTGCTAACAGAGGTGAACTTTATAAAAGTAAATTACTGTATTAATAAAAAATATTGGCCAAAAATGACCTCAAAAGTTACAATCATGCAAAGCTTACTTGAGAATTTTTTTATTTATTTGTAGGACATTGCTCTTCCCGTCTTTTAGTTATTTACCCATTTTCCAGTGCTTTTTTAGAAAAATAAAGTGAAAGTTTTCAAGCTGAGGGATCAATTTTATCATGCTATTTAACTTTTGGTTTTTTTTGGCAGGGGGAGGGCGATGTACAAATGCAGGTAAGAAGCCCATAGAAATGCATGAACATGTCAGTGCTTTTAGGGGAGAGGGAGAAGGTCTGGGTTGAATGTACTGCAGAATGTTTTTCTAACATGAAAACGGAAAGTTGCAGGGCAGAATGGCGAGATCCGAGAGTGGTATAACCCTTTCAGCTGCTGTTCATAATCCACCGTCTGTACAGAAAAAGGTACAAAGCTCACATGACCATACCCGTACCAGATGCTGGTGCAGATGACAACAGTTATAACAGTGTTAGTGGCCTATGAAGCACTCATCACAACTGTGCTCCTTCTGTACAACAAAACCCAAGTAAATCTGTGCCAAGAAAGACAATCCGCAGTCTATTTACTGAGGGCCTATGGTGGGCCACAAGTGGTGGTTCATGCTAGTGGCTCTGGAACAAATGAATGCATCTTAATCAACAGCATGATAGGAAACGAGCTGCAAAGATTGCCTGTAACCCAAAGATAGGTAACTGAAGCAACGGGACTCTAATTGCCGCTAAAAGCTCTAATCTCAGGGTGTACCTACTTACAAGCACCCTCCTTAGCAAGTGCTTAGCCCGTCTGTTACAGATCTCCATTTCTGCCTCTGGGCCTTTGATCTGGAAGCTGCTCTTTTTTTCTTGGAGGCAGTTCCCCACTGAAAGAGGATGGTGGTTTATGTTAATGCCCTCATTTAGGACAGCAGGGACCATACAGCTTATAGGAAATGGCCTGTGAACTCCTCAGAGCCTCACCTGTTGAAGCCCCCCAGCTTGCTTAATCACACCTGTTACGAGCAAAAGGCAGGTGTGGATCCCTCAGGGACAAGGCACAACACTCAGCGAGTGAAAGCTTTGGCTTTTTGGAAAGTGTAGCGTTACCACGGTGGGAGCCCCGGGACACCAACGCTAATCACATGGGGACCCGACGCAGTGGAGCCCTGCTCGGGCGTGAAGCTCAAGGGAAAGCACCGCAGGGGTGGATAATAAAACTTGCACTGCTTAACATACCGTACATATGCAATGTCCTGTTTTGCTCATTAGCGAACTCGCTGATGTAATGCAGGTGCTGGTGTCCGAATTCTGAGATCCGCAGCTGGCCGTCACGTTGGCGCCCGTGCAGGGGTATGTGCAGACAGGGGGGAAGCGAACTACCCCGGGTTACCGTAACGAGCAGATCAGACGTGCTTGGGACTCTGCATACTCAGATAGGGGAGGCGAACTGCCCTGGGTTGCCGTAACAAAGCCTTCTTGTGCCCTACAGCACCTTAGTGTCTCTTCCTGCCATGCATTGCTCCCTGCATAGCCGATGAGCCGTTAGTCTGGGATCACCTATGGTTTCCTTGCTGGGAGCTGGATGGCTGGAACATGCGTTAGGTGGATAGTTATGGCTCTTGTAGCTAAGCATTGTTATACTGATCTGAAATTATTGTAGTGTTGTACGGTGCTTAGCTACAGCTGCAATTTCACGTAAAGGCTGCCTAATCAGACACCTTCCACCCCCCCATCTCCTGTATCACCTAACGTTGCCAGGAGGAAAGGCGACAGCTGGCTAGCGGAGTTCACCCTGCACATCCGCGCTGGCCTCATGAGTTGCTGTTTGGCTTACTGTACCATCTGCGTATGTGTGGGCTGGCGGGTTTAAACAGGTAAATGTTCTAGTTCTTTTATTTCCAAGATTTGGCTGGGGAAATCGCTTGAAAATGCTGGCTGAAAGGGGGAGTAAAAGAGACTTTCACCCTTAACTTTTCATTGATTACAACTCTGACTAATCGTCAGCTATGAATCACTATCATTTGTGTGCACAGGTAGGCTTTAGGAGACTGGTGTTAGATTTGGAAATGTGGCTATCAATAATAATGGCAGTAATAGAAACATATGCCTGCAGTGTGCTTCTATAACTGGAATAAAAGACAATTATAAATGCTTTTCTTTCAGCCCCGATTCCTGGGACTGTAGTGCTGGCAGCTGGGGCAATGTTTTGCCCTGATACTCTAACAATAGCTTTTACACAGAAGTTCAGGGCTGTTAAGTTGGCCTGCTGTATTGAAAGGAAATAAAACCTTGCATGCAGCTACTATGTAAATTCTGATGAATCATTGCAGCCCACATGGTTTATGAACCACCAGCATATATGAGAAGTGGGCTGGAATGATTTTTTTGTAGAAAGCCATAAGAAAAGTAAGGTTGATACATCCTGTTGAGAAAAATTGAGGCAGCTCTTACTCATCTGAGTTTAGATGCTCCTTTATTTGGAACAGAGAGCCAACATCACTGATCACACTATGCACTGCTGGTCAGGTGGATTTCATTTGTTGTGCTGAGTTTTGCTGCTAGTTATTTAAATTCCCAGTTTGAGTAACTTGGTTGCTTTAGTGCAGCAGACAGTTAACCACTTTGGGCTTAACCAAGGTGAGACTTTGATATTCAAAGTACCTGTTGCTCCTTCCATTTGCATTTTTGATACTCTGTTCAGAAAGCACAAACAATGATGTTTCTTTGCTGCGTGAAGGCAATTGTTTGTGACGAGTTTATTTCTGAAAGTTTTGTTTTATTTAGGTAGGTAGTAAAATACTGATTTTCATCTCTGTGTTCCCACCAGGTGGCTGCTTTCAGCAAGATTTATTTGTTATTTGTGTACCCAGAGTGCTAAGTGACTTCTGGCCCAGACATGCACATTCTGCTCCCATTTCCATTCAGCTATGGCTGTTCTGCTCACCACAGCGGGAACATGAACTGGTTCACAGCAGCGTAACAGGTGTTGCTTGCTTAATGTTTCTGAATGTTCATTTAGTACTATTTTTTAATATTTTGATTGCAAAAGGAGAAAGACATGAGGTGTAAAGAGTATTGAGTAGAAGACCTTTGACAGTTGGTTCCCTGCTTTGACTAATTTATATTTGAGGAAACCTCAAAGGGCAAAGCAGAGGAACTGATATCTTTTAGGCTATCCAACTCACTGCTGTAAAATGGAGTAAGCAGGACTTAGCCCTGACTATAAAGGTTTCAGAAGGATAGACTGGCAGCCAGGGGTTGCCAGGATTTCTTTGCAGTCCTGGATAGTCCCCTTTTTTTCTGGATGGAGAAGCAGATGTATTACAGGTGGTCCTATGCTGCTCAGAGCCCTGAGAGAAGCAAACCTGGGAGTCTTGTGATAGCTGAGCTGCTTGGGTGGATGCAGCAGTCAAGTTTTCCTGTGGTTCGGCCTTTGCACTGCATTAAATAGATGTGAATAGAAAGATGGCAGCAGAAGACCCCTCCCAAATTCCAGATTAATAGACAGGTTGAAGGTGTGATACTGCCACAGCAGGGGATTAAAATCTTTAACACTAGTCTTCACTGTTTTCAGTCCTTTCTCCTGTGCAATGCTTCTGTTGGCAGGCATGGAACTGAAGAAGAGTATGATTTAGCACTGGATCTTTAAACCAATGCAATATCATGGCAGTTTGAAACCTATGCACACAAGTTAGATTAATATATCTGCCTAGTTGTTGCCTAATGCAGTAGTTGTCTAAAGTTCATAACGGCCTGTGTTTTCCCAAAGTCTCTTGGGGGAGACACACCCAGTACCTTCTATGCATGATTTTCCCAAACAACCAGGAGCTTGGCTGATATATGAAGTCTGTTAAGGAATCATTAAACAGGTTTTCCCCCCTCTGCCATTTTCTTTTGCTTTCCAAGCCTAGGAGGCTTAAAATAGGACAACTCAGAACATGCGTAATAAAACAGGGAGCAGGAGAAACAGCTGGTTATGTCATTGACGTCCACTTCTACTATACAGCATATAAAAAGCACTCTGAACTTTGAAAGATATCCCACATTTTACAATCTCTTCTCTGTCTGAGACTCTTCAGATTGCACCAGGGGAATGCCTTAACCTAGCTTTGCTCTGGGCTTTGGAGCCCTCTGGCTCAGTGAACAGCTTCGGTCTCCTGGCTGAGAGTGGTTTCCCCAGGAATACTCACAGATGGAAAAGTGATTAGCTGCTCTCTAGGGACGTGGAAGAGATGGATTTATCTTAGACAAATTTGACTTAGGGGAGGGATTGTACCCAATTTTTCCATGTACTGGATGAATATTTTAAAAAGAAGGGTTCTTGGTCCTGAAGGGTGAATATAGTATAAACACACTTTCTCCTACTTCTTGTATATGGGAGCAGAAGGACAGGTAGAGAAATGCCCTGTCAGGAGATTTGGTCCTGATTAGGGACCTGCTTTCTCAGAAGTTTTGGCATTATACAGCAGTGCACGTCCTCAGAGAGCAGCTCCCACTGACTTCCATCCATCCCAAGTGCTCAGCCTTCTCGCTCACATGAGAAAACAGTTGCCAAAAATTCAGAAAATGAGAAGGACACAATTATCATATCACCTTGTTGTTCTTCAAGGATGTTGTTTTCTGATTAATGGCTCCCAAGGACAGTGTGCCACAGTGCAAGATAGATGCCAGTTGCCCAGTGCATGGTTAGTACAACACTTTCTGTGGCTCCCTATCTCAACAGATGTCCAAAAGTCCCTTGATGGAAAAAAACTTTTCATACAAACAACCTTTCAGTTTTCAGGCTTTCTGTGCCCAGGCTCAGTTTAAAGCCAGGGCAGACCTTTGCTGGGGAAGGTTTTGTGGCTTGAGCGGTGCATGATTGTCTGAAATTTTTACATCTCACACTCCAGAGCAGCAAATCAAGGTTGTAGGACCTACTTTTAGTCCAGCACTTCCAAACTTGGAATGCTCAACTGCAGCCTTCTAGCAGGGAGAATTCACCAGCAAGGTGGAAACCTGTGTATCTGCTACGCAGATTTCTGTTATGCGAGATAATTTAATAAAAGACTGGAGTAAGAAACCTCCTGTTTCTACTTTTGATAACTGGTCTAAAAATGACCTAATATATCACAATCCTACAGGTGTAAATAAGTCCTCATCAGTTTTCCATGTCTACCATGTGTAGGGAGTTGGACTTGATGATCCTTATGGGTCCCTTCCGACTTGAGATATTCTATAATTCTATGAAATCTCGACAAGTTTTAGGTGGCAAAATAAAAAACATTGCTGCTCATTGATTTTAGTGTATGCATGCAAAATTCAAATATGAGGTGTTTATTATTATTTTTAGCATGGACAAAACTTTCATTTGTTTCCCTGGTTACATTTACCTCCAACCAGTAATCAGCCTAGAAAATTTCAGCCTTAAAGGCTGCAATGTTTAGCAAAATTCTGAACAATTAAAACACGATCAAGATTTCCTGATGTTTCCCTACATAAGAAATAATGTTAGCATTCCCATATATAATAAAATTTCAAATTGAAGACGATTTCCACATAAGCAGTTATGCTATTTATGCAATACTCCTGGAGTTGGAAAAATTGTGATGAGCATGGGTAATGCAAATAGATCAGGCACTGCACTTTTTCCTCCAAAGCTGCTTGCTTTACATAGTGGTAGGTCTATCCACCCGAGAGTCTAGAGTCTATCTAGAGTCCCAAGATCTAGAGTCTATCTAGAGTCCAAAGAATTTACTTCAGAGGGCTTCCCACTTCAGCCTGCTGGTGTTCATAATCCTTAATTGCTAGTATATCTCAACCAAGGTTCACTGTGCTTCAGTCAGCAATCGTAGGGTTGCAGTGTCACCTCTGTTATAGCGGGGGGCCTGCTTGTCCCCTGGTGCTCCTGTATCACCTGTTCTTTCAATAAGGGATGCTTCAAACAGTTATCCTGGGCAGGCCGGGAAGCTCTGTCTTTTTTTGTCCTTAAGGACTCCAATTCCCTTATTTTGAGCCAGAGAAATACGTCTGTGTGGTTGTCCCTCGGAGATCAAACAGTGACATCCAGCGGCCACTTAAACAAAAACGACATCGTGTCATAAAACCGGTGTTAACGATGTGCAAGGGAGAGCAAACGGTCTGGTGTGTGCAGGGCGTGCGTGGGGCAGCGTGGCAGCAGCTTAGGCTGGAGGCAGAGCACCCCACGCCACTTGCGGCCCCAGCATTTCTTGCCTGCAGGGGCTGAGCCTCACCCTTGCCTGTGGGAGGACAGATGCCAAAGCAAAAAGGGTTGAAATGCTGTGTTTCCTCTCCATGCAGAACGCGTGTTTTCCAGTATCCCTCCATTCAGCTTTTGAATGGCTCTCTCTGGCTTTCAGCATAAATAACTTTAGATAGAGGTAGAGCTAACCGACACACCCCTTTCCAATCAGGAGGTTACCTAAATTCACAGAGGGCAGTACTTAATGTGCCACGTTACCAAAAATGTAACTGGGATCCTAGGATCTACTTGGTATGGTAGAGAGGTTCTGATTGCTTCGTACTAACCCGGCAGGTCAGCCAGCTCTGCCCTTAACGTCACGTTATGAGGCACAGTGATCAACTCTGTGTCTTTGAAGGAGGGGAGTCCCATAGACATAGGGGTGTGGGAACCAGAACTTACATGGCACCACATAAGCCCAGCCTTCCCTGGGTCAAGCGTGTTGCTAATTTCTGTAACTATCTCAGCATCTAGTGCAAAGAACAAGTGGTTTCCCTCAATTATTGTAGATCATAACTTCTGTTAAAACATGTTAAAATGTCGCATTTTGATTGTAGGGTTAATTCCACCAGAACAGAAAGGAGCAGTTATTAAGTATCTCCCTTTTAGTAGAGGCAAGATAAAGTTCTTGGTCCTTTCTTACACATGAAAACATTATCAATCAGAACAGTTTAACAAATAATGCATACTGTGCATTATTTTGTATTGCATTGTAGTACACGTTGTGGAAAATGCTTATCTAAAAGAGAAATTCCAGTGCTAAGTTTCAACAGAACAGCAACGCATGTTAGTAGTCTTCCTTTTGTGATTAATGTGTTTTTAACGTCCAATTACTTTGTGCAACTTCTTCTGAACTTAAAAAAAAACATGCCCAACTTCCTGGCACACCCAGAACTAAGTTCTCAGTAAAACTGAGTCTTTAGTGTCTCTCACATTAAGCCTTGTTTGGATCCATAAATTAGGTGCTTATCTGCTTTGCCTTATCGGCAGGACATGAATGTGTACACTTTCGTGGTGACGAGGGGAAGAATTACGGCTTTAAAGACAGCAGCTTCATGCGCTTGTCTTGCAGAGGGGAGACTCAGGGATCAGCTTTGTGGCCCAGTGATTACTTGACATGAATGCTCCAAGATGCTGCTAAAATCTCTCGTGTATGTTGCTTAAGTACATAAGGATCCGCACTTGATTTTATTATTTATATAGTATTTTACTATGGGATTTGTAAACTTAAAGCACTCAAGATTTTTTGCAATCCTACCCTTGATCTGTATCTTGGACTGCAATGAATTGTTTGGATTTACCTAGGGTAGACCTATATGTTACAGCACATGTTCTGACATAGTTCCACCACAGCTCAGGAGGGAATGAACACAAGAGAAGAGAATGGCGATACAAATAATCCTCCGTCTCCCAACCTTACTGTCAAGCCTGTCTTGAGTAAACTGGCAATACACTGTCCATGTCCTTTCTGCCTTCCTCTATCGGCTGTTCCATTTTCTCCTGCCGACTCAATGCTGAAGTTAATAGACCTAGTGGACCCGTCCATCCCCTAAGGGGGGGATGGCACCCATCCCGGATGCCAGTGCGGGCAAGCTGAAACATGCATTACACAGAGCTAGTGTAAGGCCAGCTCAGCTTGCCCCAGGGCTAGGGGCCCGCTCTGAGACTGCAGAGGTGCTGCAAGGCACCGTTTCCTCCATCGTCCCAAACAAAATGGAGACGGTTGAGATTTTTTATCATCATCAGTGGTCAGTGAGTAGGATGAGGTACTGTTAAGGAGAACTTGTTTTCCCATAAATGTCCACAGTGCCTTATTGCCTGAAAATACCCAGACGTTTTAGAAGAGATAGTGTTTGGACTACAGTAGGCTTAGCTTATTTTCTAAACTGATTGAGAAACCAAATAAATAAACAAAAGTTTCAGCTAAATGTTTAAAGGACTGCAGTGGTACTGTAGGCCCTATCTATGCCTCTGCACAGTGAGGAAAGGGAAAGGAATGTCCCTGCATTGCTGTGTACTTCCCACGGTGGCTGCTGCTCCGCTCTGACATAGCTGAACCGGGGTGGAGATGAAGGCAACCTGCGCCGGCTAGAAAGCCAAAACGCTTCAGGGAGAAAGTGAGAAACTGGGGACCAGGCCACATTTTCTGAATCTTTGGCCCATTCTTGCAACAGGGCAGCTATGCACCGTCCCTCAGATGAGATAAGAGCAAAGAGACAGAATGTCCTTTTAGATATTCATCAAAAAACACTCCACTGGGATGGGGACTATTTATTCCACAACAAGCACAGATTAACAATTGTTGCTGTAAGTTGTTTGTCTAAGTTACGATTCTCTGAGGGACATACTATAGTATTAGCAAAATAGATAGCATGGTAGAAATGCATTCATCACAAACTAACCTTACTACTAATGGCAGAGCTATGGTATAGTTCCCCAAGCATCCACTCTGGAAAAAAGTGGGATCTAGCCATATAGTGTAAGAGTGATGTGAATTTGAGAGTTCATTGTTTATATTTTCCTTTAAGTGGACTAACTTTCCCCATTTCCCATTTGCACACCCCTTGCCAGCTCCCTTTCCTCCCCGAATTACAGTGCAGTTACTGTAGTTCAGCAGCTGTGGGTTGGAATTCAGGCTTCTGACTAATATTTCTCAGGAGTTTTTGAAGAAAGTAATTCTTCAGTCAGATTTACTATTTTTTACTGATATTTCCAGAAGATTGATTTTTTGCTAAAAATGCAATTTTAGTTTCAAGATTTTCATTAGTGCATAGTGAAATGCTAGATTGGTAGTTGAATTTTTTGTCATCTTTCAAATAAAGGAAAAACAAAAGATTATGTGTTAGTATTTGCAGTAACGTCCTTAGAGCCTTGATATGTTATTTTTCCAAGCTTGTTACGAAAATTCTCATCTTGCATACTGTAAACAAAAAACACTGGAATATTTTATGAGGATAATTCTATCACCTCCACAGGCTGATTCAGCGGTGTGCATGTGATTGTTCAACATTTGGCTACATGCTAAGTGAGGAAAGGTATAGCAAAAAATTTAAGTTCTAGAAGGTGGTAGGAGCATATCAGTCTCTCCAACCGTCTGTACAGCTGTCAAACTTCTTGTTTTGAAATCCAGACTAACAAAGGCAGTTTCTCTCATAGGTGTTCTTTTTCCACCTATAGTTCTCTACAACAGGAGCCTGTATCATCTGCAGTGGGATGTCTGTAACTGTTCACGGGCTACTATTGTTATTTGACGTAAACATACTGCAGTAACCTTCTCTCAGATAATGCTTGTCATTATTGCCTCCCAAAAGTATAATCCAAATATACAATATTTATGCCTGCAATCAGTTATTTGAAAGTTTCAAAATAATGAAATCCTGGATATAAGTTTTTTGTTGTTCAAGAAATATAAATGGAGAAATTCGAGCTTGATATGCAAAGACAGGGAGGGTTGCCATAACTGTAAATTCTTGCTGTATTCAGTCATGAGGATAATGAATTTGGGTTGACTGCCATGGCCAACGTTAAATGGAGTTCTTTGCCACTATGCGTTAATGAGACTAAAAGAGACTACTCCACTGCCCTAAAAGCTACAAGCTTGCAGCTCATGGGAATGAAAATGAAAGCTGGTAATGTTGCTTTTTTCCAGCACTTACTAATTGGCTGAATTTAGGTAAAGTTTGTTACTGTGAAAAATCCCAGGGAGACCAGAAATATGGTGTAACCTGGGAAGAAGCATAATGACAACTGTCTGGCACAGATTTTTTTTTAAATATTTTTTTTAAGCTTCAAAGCTCTCATAGTCTTCACTGAATGGCAGTCCCTGAGAAAGGATTAGATAAAATCTGATTAAGGAATTGAACATTTCCTTCTCAGAAATCTGAAATAAAGAACACCTCTTGAACCATTCTTCTCTTGAAGCATGACTGATCTGTGCAGAACTGTTTTGAGTATCTGATATCTTTCTTATTGAATAAGATTTGTTTCCTGTGTTTCTTTTTCATTTACCTAAAAGACGTTATTATCTCAGTCAAGGCTGACTTGTGGAGGCAGCAGATCCTGACCTTGGCTTATTTTGTGTCAGTGCCTTTTTTCCAGCATTTTTGTGAGGAAGTATCAGAGCCAGTTGTAGCTGCATGAAGAGCAGGAACAGGCTGCCCAGGGAGGTTATGGAGTCTCCTTCTCTGGAGATATTCAAAACCTGCCTGGACGCAGTCCTGTGCAGCTGCTCTAGGTGACCCTGCCCCTAAGCAGGGAAGTTGGACTAGATGATCTCCAGAGGCCCCTTCCAACCCCGACCATTCTGTGATTCTGTCATTCTGTGAAGAGACAGACATGACTTCTTTCTCAAGGAAGGTGAGATACCAGTTCAGAGGAGGTCATAGGTGCCAGCGGATTACTTGGTGCCCTTTGTTTTTAATGAACCTTCTTTAGCTACAAGAGCCATCAATGCCACCCATCTGGGGACACTGCCATACAACGGAGCATGCTTCTTCCAGTCTATGTGGAAGCAATTTAGAGAGTATCTGCAATCGATGCTTATGTTTCCTCCCTTGCTGAAATGGTAGCTACAAATAAAAGAAACTATTCCCTCCTTTTAAATAAACACACCGAGAAGTATGTCTGTCTTTTAGTTCAAACTGGGGTCTGATACTGGCCAGAATAAGAGACACCTGAATGACACCTGATCTCAGAGGTGGAAATAACTTACAACATTCAAAACGTCTGTGTGCAATAGTGTAAACCCTTTGGTTTTCTTTAAAGCTGTAAAGTTAGAACTAGAGCAGTGAGAGATCTTAGAGAAAAGTAGCTGCCATTGCACCATTGCTTTATTGCTTTGAAAGCAAATGACCATAAATAAATGCTCCGGTAAGAACAGATGTTTTGAACTACACCTCTTTTTTTATTGCAAAACAATTGTTACAGAAATTTCAGAAAGTTCTACTGTAGTAATTGCCAACTTCTGCTTTTTATTACGTATCTAAACACAGTCTAAAAGTGCATTGTGAATCCAGTAGACCTTTGGAAAGGACCGTTTTCCCTAGTGATATATATTTAGACAAATCATACTTGAAAAGCTTCATATTAGTAGGAATTTGTTTAAAATGACATTTTAATCATTTTTCTCCCTTTATAAATGATTGTTATACACTTACAAATGATAGCCCAAATAATAAACGATTAAATAGCTATTAGTATAGTATATTGCAAACACTGTTCCAGACAGCAGTAGCAGCATATAGACTCTCCTCATGTACAACAACTGCAGTGGTGGAAGAAGGATATAACTTTAACACAATTTACTCTTGTGCAGGCATAAAATTGTATTTCACAGCCAATTCCCACTTCTGTTCCTTCCCCCTCCCTACCAAATACTAAAATAAACAAGAGTTATCACTTCCCTGCAGCAGAAACAGCAGCAATTTCATAATCAAACATTTTTTCCTAATAGCTTTTTGAAATAAGTACTGTGTAGCTCTGCGAGAGATCTGAAAGCATACAGCAAAAATTAAAAGGTCAGTGACTGTTTCACAACCAGTCTGGCTCAATGGCTCAGTCATTAGACTTCCCACTTGATGATGACTTAGGATAATCTGTGCCATGACTCAAAGTAACATAGAGTTAGAAACGCAGAATAAATCCACCCTCTGACAAAAGTCAGAGTACCCCATTGAAATCAGTGGAGTTTCTGCAGCTTTGCACCAGCGTCAGTAAGACCTTAATCGTAGTCAACCTCGGAGAAGAGAAGCCTGCGTGACCTGTAGTGTTCACCCTGTCATCGGCTATACAGCAGGGTAACTCGCACCGGGGTGCAGAAACTCAGTCCCTCCACATGCAGCACGACTGCTTTTATGCCAACGTGTGGCAAGGCCAGTGAATACCACCTAGAGGAATGAAGGGTTTCGTTAGGCAAGCAGACACCCCCAGCGCTTTCCTTCTGACCAGTTTGGGCTGTGCTGTTATTTGAGGTGGATGAGGGAAAATTCATGCTAGGAAGCTTTCCCATTCCGTTTGAAGAAGGTGATCTATACCTGGTATCTTTTAACAGAACTGAAAATGTGGCCTTTGTTGAAACAATTGTGCATATTTGTGCAAAAAATGCAAATATACTGTTACTTTTAAGCAGGGAGAGACATCACAACTACTTAAGTATTCCTAGGGAAATCCAGGAATGACCAGCTCACATTTTCCCTTCTGGTGATTATCAGATCCTCTTAAGTATATAACCTGAGCAACATAACAAGACATTTATGCTTGTTTTGAAAATTCGCACCATGAGTTTACAGAGAATTTTGTTTCACTGGCTCACTCTAAGCTAATACTTTTGATAACTTCTGCTCTCAGGACAGATACTTGTTTGCTCCGACTGCAGTCATTGGACTAAGGCTGTGTGCTGCTACCAGCACTTTTTCTGAGCAGTTATTTGTGTAGTTGCATTTTCCATGCGCTGACAGTTTCTAAGAAACAAATCATTTTCTTCTCATACAAAAAATATACCTAACTAAGATATTTATCCCCGACAAAAGGCTATCCATTCCACAAAAGGTACAAATCATTTTTTTTACCAAAAAATCTAGAAATGGAAAATGAAAAAAAAAAGCAATCTATATCTGGAACCCAGAGGGATTTCCTTATGTGGATGAATGGATGTTTTGGTTTTTCATTATATTTTCAAATTATCCCCTCACTGCCATTTGTTAACTGGCACTTGTGCTAAGAACAACAATGTAGCACCTTATCTCTTCCAAAAAAAGAGAGAGCCAAATGTCTGAGCACTGCTGTAGGTTCGCATTTTGTGTTGAATATTTCGATTTCATAAAATACAACTGTCATTTAAAAATAATAAAAAAAATCACTTACTTTGCTAAAGAGCAAACATAATGGAAATAATGTAAACATCCAAAAGCTTGAATTCATTCCTAACTGGATTCATCTTTACAGGCAGGCAATAGCAAAATGTTAAGTCTCATAGTAGTCCAAAGAAACTCATGGAACAATGCATGCATTTTCATTGACACAAAAAAAGACTGGACTGTAAGGAAGAGAAACTACTTCAGTCATATCACACTGTTATTGTGAAAGAATAATGTGCTATAATCCAATACCTAGGACAAGTGTATACCCCAACTGTAGAATAGCATCACTTAAACTGGAAACAACAGAACGGATTACTATAGGAAAATATTTATAAAATACTGTACACCGCTTCCTCAGTCGGCCAGCATATGTAAACAAACAGCTAAGTTCAGTTGAGTTTCAAAATATTATTAAAGTTCATTTATCTTATAATCTTTTGCATAACATGCCAGTTCATCTTTCACACTATCACAACTCACCTGTCACAGCCCACAGCGGCTCATTAGAGGTTTACACATCAGCTCATACAGACATTTAAGTGGAGCTATACAGAGAAATGTGTGAAACATACCAAACTTACACACTGTGACCAGAAATGCATATTCCATATGTAAGCTAATAATTGGATAGTGGAACTTAATGCTCAATGCAACATGTGCTATTTTATTGAATGTTACAGATTTACAAACAAGACCTTATAATGTGATAATAAAACTGTCCTGTAACGTTCACTAATATTACCACATGTCACAACTATACTGGTTTATATATGGGAGATATGTATATATGTGTGTATATATATCTATTTCATAAGCTATCCTTTGATACAGAATATGTCATATGGCACATGCTATAGCTACATGATGATGGATGATAAGACTTCTACTCTCACTAAATGGTCATAATAATATCTGGAGCGGGAAATCTGGTCCCATTGCAAGGAATGGGTGTTTTACCACCAAATTCAAAAAGGAGCAGTTTGATGCAATGTGTAAAAAAACAGGTGAAGATAAAATAATCTAACATCCATCATAATATATTCTATAGACACCACATTGTAGAATAAATGGGAAACATTCAGGAAAAGTAGTGTTCTGACATCTTGCAATCACACTTTTAACATCTGAATTTACATTTTATATATAATGGCAAATTTTAAGAGGTAAATAAAGTGTCCTGTTTCATTTTACCTGGAATGTGTGCTCCAGATCAATAAAGTGCTGTATCCTAAACACTTATACAGCTTCTGGGTTTGGCAAATTCCTTTACCCTGACAAACTAAGCAATGACATCTACCCCAGAGGAGAGCCCTATGCCTTGAACTAATTCACTAAGCGCTGTTGAGGAATTTCTAATGAATCTGAAGTTCCTCTAGAGTAGGCTTGTACTATGGTGAAGGTGGAAGAGTCCATGAACAGTTTTAGCAGACATTCGTAAAAGTAACAAAGAAAACAAAGTGAGAATATCCCCCTCTACTCACCAAGGATAGATAGATTTGGAGAAGCCTTAGGAAAAGGCTGCTAACAAAAGTTGGCACATTTGAAGCAGATTGTTAAACACGAGTTCCTTTGCCCCTGGGCGTTTTGCTGTTGTTCAACAATCAGCTTGTCACAAGCATGCTTCATAATGCACAGAAAGGCTTCTGACCTTTCTCGGTGTTGCCATGTGACCGTAACGCTGCACATGGACTGCAAGGCAATTGCATAAACACGGTGTCTTGGTGGCGTTTAGCTCATTTGAAAGCCTGATCAAATAGAAGAAAGCAAGGAACACGTTGGTGCAGGAAGTATGAAACACATTGTGCTTAAGGTCCCCATGCTGCATTTCTTTATTTCCTGAACTTTCCAACGGAGTGACTCGGTACCTAAATGTTTTCACCTTCTTGGCCTCTTTTCGTGAGGCTGATGATTATTTTTATGTCTGGATTTGTTGCCTTTCAGACTTAGCTCTCATATGGTGCTCAGTCTCCCAGGGTGAGATCCCAGTGAGAAAACGTCAGCCTGCATTTTCAAAGCTGCCTTAGAGATTTGAAAGATAATTTCCATTTAAATAATGGGAAGTATGTACCCCACTCACATGTGTTCATTTTTAATAACAAAAAGGAGCTGGTTCTACACAGATGTTGGTCATTGTAGAGATGTTTTAATTTTTAATAGCACTAGCTTCAACTCTTTACAAGGTTAAAAGTTGTGCCTTTGTAAAGGATGTGAAATTTTGATCCAGTTGCAGTTTATGCTTCTCCACCCTTTTCCTATCTTCTGTATACCCTTCCACATGTGACCACTGTGATATCTTCTCATAAGAAGTTTGAAGCTCTGGTTGACATTGTGGACCCTTGGAACGTGGGTGGGGTCAGTGGAGTTACGACTGCCTTCAACCAAAACCCATAACTGCACTACCGTTCAGATATGCTTTCTACTACTAAAATGCACGTTGTGTGATACGCTGCTGAACGGTGGAAGCCTAGTCGCAACTAATGGCTTTTGCTGTTTACAGACACCTGCAGTTTCACTTTGGTTCTTTAACTTACCTTAAAAGCATATATACTTTTTAGTGTTTTCCAGTCCTCTGCCAAGAACTTTTTCCCATAAGCAGCTTCAGTCTAATTCCATTAATGTGGATTCAGACTACTTGATAAATCTTGTATACTTTGAAATGTTCAAATACGGCTATGTCCTCATGAAAAAAAAAAAGAAAAGTGTATATTTTTAGGTGAGGGAATGATGTGAAAAATCGGCAGCTCAAACGGAACAGCAAGAAGAGCCTGGTAGCAGCCTGGTGGATAAATCTCCCCTATTCGTATACATAATTAAATGGAGCAGTGAGAACCTGACAATATTACTGTGCTCTGCTCTGATCACCCTGTTCTTACTGTTCCATCACATCCTTTGATTTAGTGAGACAACATATTGATGACAAATGTGGTAAAAAAATAAATATATACTATTCCGCTTAATTACATTCATCCTGAGCTTGCTCAGCTGTGCTAGAATCTAGAATGCCTGTTTTATATAGGAAATCACCTGATATATTAACATAAATTCTTCCTCCATTTAAGTTGCAGTACAAAAGGCATTTCACTTCCCTTTCTGCTCTTGAAAATATAAACTTTTTGTGGCACTAGAAGTTGATACAAAAAGAGACAAGTGAACATTTTGGTTGTTATCTTGTTCATCTTTCTTCATTTCCACAAGTGTGGGATGCAAGGGATTTGGGAGACTTTAGTTTTTTTGCTGCTAGTTCCTACAGAAATAACAAATGCTTTTCATCAGTCATCACAACGGTGAAACAGATGAAAAAGAAGTTGTGATTGAAGTTTAGAACATCTAATTTGTACACCTCTTTTTGCCAGTTAATTCCTGCATCCTAAAAACTTGAATAATGATCAAGGATCTTAGGATGCCTTCTAATAAAAGGCAGATTTCTGAACCTAGTAATTTATTTCTTGTGGCTTTGTAAAGGGGGCTTGTTATTCCTGTTGTTTACTGAAGTCTTTGTAAAGCTTTCATCCCTCCCTTTTTCCTTAAGTGCAAATGTCAACTGGGTCAAGATGCAGTAAGTCAGTGGGCGATGCTGAGACTGACAATGTGCTCCCTTGACCAGTGGCTAATGCCAACTGGAGTTGACATGGGGTGACGTGAGTTTTTTTTTAATTCTGCTAAGAAAAATGAACTGGAGAGCAGATGACCCTTAGACTGCCGGTGAGCTTTGTCGAGGCCTAGCTGTGCTTGCTTTCAAAGCTGCGGAAGGCTCCCGTTCTTGACAGTCTCCTCATGGACAGGTTGTCCCCTCTGCTTTCTGGCCTCGAGGACTTACTCCTCTGGAAGGGGTTTCGCAGGCCTGTTGCGTTTCGCTGCCTGTCAAGTTTGTCACTGATAGAGTAGCTCTTCCGCGTGTGCTGTGCATACAACATGTTGGATTCCTCTGCAGAGTAGCTGTTGGCCCGCTCTATTTTTGGGAGTGGGATGCTGTTGGCCAGAGTTCTTGTAGCATTGCTGTCTTGAGGAGATAAGGGGATCCCCTTCTTGTCTTTGGCCTCAATATCCTCATGATCGGAGCTCGGGTGGCTTAGTTCAGCTTCTCTCTCTGGGTGGCAGCATCCCAAGTCCTCCACTTTGCCCCCGAGACTTCCAGGGAAACTGGCCCTCTCTGCGATGGCCTGGGGAGCACTCACACACCTTGTGTCTATGCAGTCCGTAATACTTGTGTACTCTGCTGTTTTGACTGGGACGCCAAGGCTGCTGAAGTAGCTTCGAGATGGAGAGAACATAAAACTGTGAGATTTCACAATTGGCGTTTCCTCCAGAATAAATGGAGTTGTAGCCAGATAACGACTGCTTTTAGATCGCTCTAAAGTGTGATACAAGGGAGGGTCTGAATCCCAGGGGATTTGGCAATCTGTGATTTGTGAATAGTCTGAAGAAAATGCTCTTGTTTCTATTCCAGAGGTTTCCTCGTAATCAAGACTCCTGCCAGAAATTTTTTCGCCAGGTGTACTGCTAATGTACGCACTGTTAGCTAAAATGGAAGAGGCTATGTGAGCCTGCAGAGCTGCATCTCCGGTACCAAGAATATTTATGGAGCTGTCGAGAGGCTCTGTGTCAGAATGCATCTCATCCATGGCAGAAACGTAGATGTCTATACAAGACGAAGGCCTTCTGGAGTCTGGGGCAATCGACAAAGTGCTGGTAGGAGCTAAGGGAACCTTTCCTTCTTTTGCTATTGAGTGGGAACTGATAGCCCGATGCAGGCTTGGAGATCTTTCCTTAAAAATGCTTTCAAACTTTTCCAACCCACACTTATCCTTCATATTTGTTGCATAGAAAGAGTGGCTTCGCATGCGGGGTGTGATCGTAGGAGATGTTGGGGACATGGACTCCTCTCCCGTGGGATCTATGCTCTCTTGAAGCTTGTAAGTATTTCCTTCCTGGCTATTGAAGCTACTCTGCCTCACAATGTAGGCTGCATCAGTACAGTCGGATGAGGTCCTGGATCGTATCTTGGTCGTCTCACCTCTCTCTATGCCGGTCAGTTTTTCTAAGGCGGTCACCATTCGTCCCATCATATCTTCCAGCTGAGCGAGCCTGATGTCAACAGTCTGCAGAGAGGCCTTCATGCAGTGCTCTCGCTCATTTACTTCTTCCAGTCGCATGGCCATGTTCTCTACCCTTAAGAAAGCGAAGAATTAAACAGGTTAATTTCTAAAAAGCAGTGATGTTCAGCTAGTAGGTCACCAAAACAAATGGGAACAAATAGGTCTTAAAATTCAAAGCCAGTATCTACACCACCTCATCGGCTTCAAAACCCAGCTAAAAGAGGTTCAGCAAACAAATACCACTCGCTCAGGAAGCTGCTCCAGTGGTTTAAACCAGGGGTGTCTGCTGCGTAATGTAGAGGTGGTTTTGGGTGTGCCCTGTGCCAGGGATAGGGGTTATTACAGAAATGTTACTATGATTTGCTGCCTCTCTGCTGCCGAAACTTCTAATTAGGTTGTTTTGAATGAGTAACACTTACAGCAGATGCCACATGATGTTCTCCCCAGTTGTGCCACAGGCAGGACCACTGTGGTTAACTGCAGAACTAAATGAAGTAATGGAAGTGGGCAATGTGCCATAGAAGGTGGGTAACATCCCATTTTTTTTCTGGTGTTCACCCCAGATTTACACCAGCTAATGCTATGTGGACCTAAGGAGGTAGTTTCATTGTTCTCTGATTAATTTTTAGCTCAAATATATATATAAAAAAAGGTATCAGCTATTGTATTGAATGTAGGTAATACCAAGTAAAGTACGCATGAAAACTGCAGGGAGGAGAACACTGATCAAACCAAATACAGCCTACAACAGGGTACACACACTAAGATTGCTCCATTACTGTGATTGTGCTTTGGGTGGTCTGTGTTAATAGTTTAGGGATTGAAATGATGGATTTTAAAGTTATTTATTAGCTATTTATCATAAGAAATAAATAGAAAGTTAGATTGAAGTATTAATAGGTAATAATTGAATGTGTGATCCTAATTTCAGTATATCTGTTCTACACTGTTGATCTGTCTCCTTTTAAAATGTTTTCAACTTTAAGGTGAATTGTGTACTAATTTATGCTGGTGGCTTTCAACCATTTCATTTTTCTGGCTTCTAAAACATCTCTACTGAAGTATTTATATGGAGTCCTCTTATTTTACACAATGAAATTGCCTTTAGCACATATGAAATTTCTTCTCATAACTATTTTCTCTGGTTGTAGTCCCTAGGGTAGACCAAGGACCTCCATTATCTGCCAAAGAAGTAGTAAAAGCAACACATTTATGTAGTTATCTTTGTCTGATTTTTAAGGTTACAATTCTGGTTTTCCTCATTCCTGTAGACACTGAAAAAATGAACAGAGAAGCGACAAATACCAAATGGCAAGATTTCCACACTTTTCTCTTCACAAGCCTCTTACTCTCTGCCCGTTAGTGCAATTCATACTCAAATGTTAATAGGCGCCCTGTCAATCATAGCCAGGATTTCTGATGAGATAAGTATCATCTTCTACTACTGCTAGTTGAGTTTCCAGCAGGACGAGTGACCTGAAACTGGCAACACCATAAACACTCTTACTTGCCCAGAAGGAAACCAGATTTTAGCAATGAATGAGTATTGCGCAGCGTTGATGCCTTGTTAATTAATGCACAGAACTTTAGCTGGTGAAACACTGAGGTCTGACGACCTTGTGGTAATGAGCAACAGCAACCTGCCTGCACAAGAGAGGAGAGGGAGGAGTGTGACACCGCTCCCTACAGCAAGTCTCACATTCCTGTGAAATATGGGCTTCTTCTGTTGAAGTTTGTGCGTTTTGAAAGCACAAGCACAGCAAATCAAATGTGAAGCAGTAACTGTATTGCTGTCATCAGACTTCAACAGACGAATGGTCAAGTAATCACTGCTAAGAAATGAACCAGTAGTTTCAAAGAATCTCATTCTACTCATCTTATTATCATTTAGGCACCAGTCTACCTCTAGTTCTACCAACTTCTCCAACAAAACAGATTAATATTATTGCAAGCACAGGATATAATTCCATAGTAAGAGAGCAGTTTATATGGGAAGCAGTTGAATTTTCCCTCATGTTATTAGTTATCTGAACTACTTTTTTATAAAAACAATTATACTTTTGAAATATTTATCAGCTAATAATTGAGTGCCTCGTCACAAATTCAGATTCTGTAACAACTGCTACAAGATGATGAACAGATATAACATCCCAATGTTAGGGCTGTCAGACCTACGGAACAATTTGAGAAACCTCCTGGATTTTACTTGAGAATGCTCAGCTTACAACCAACAATAAACATTCACCCCAGCAACAGTTACCCAAGAACTGGAATGAATTTATAACATTCTGTGAAGCTAACTGGATAGTGTCATGTCCGTCCCCCCCCTTTTTTTTCCCCTTGCTTTGAGAGATGTATCTGGAATATGAGTAAAACTGTCCATAGTGAGGTAAGTTTTGCATCCTGCATTCATGTGAGGGATATGCAATGCTACTGAAAACAACTAATGCATCCCAAGAAGAACCCAGAGTCATACCTTGCTGGTATATGTTCATATATTTGTCCTGCCTTCCCTGAACATGATCTGTTAGCTACTGCCAGAGGCACAGAGTGTAAGACTCGTGGTATTGCTGGCCAAGACGAAGAGCGACTTTTGAGTTACATGGTGTGTTGGTTGCTATGGAAGTAATCACAGATGTGATTGCATTGATAGTAGTGGGAAATTTATACAGAAACTCAAAAAGATAAGGATAGTGCCGTCTGGGTTCAGAAACCAGGGGTAACCAGAGATGTGCATAGATAACTGAGAAGTACATACATGTATTTACGCTGGATGGGCCCTGACTATATAATTTTATTGACAAAAAGAAAGCTTGAGTGATGATTATCTCCTCCAAACCCAATGCTATTAGCTGAATTTAGTATTTTTTAAAATATATATTGCATATGGCAACTCCCAGATTTTTTAACAAATATTTATGCTTTTAATTAGTGATATTATCTTATATTAATTTGATGTTCAGTTCTGCAATCATTTGTCACACAGAACAGCACCATACTCTGGGAGTAACCCTACTAGAAACATGATAAAATCACATCAGCCAAACACTGTGGACATAAGAGGATACGTTCTGGAGAAATACAGTCATAATCTGGTCCTTAAAATGTTTTAATAAGTGAAATTTTCTATTTTCCCATATTGTTGGATGATCTTGCACTCAGTGAATAGACAGGAACAGTTTTGAATTAAGACACTATTTCAAAATAAGAATGCCCAAGTTTTGCTTTAGGTTTTTTTTTTTTTCCCATATGTATTTCAGATAGTATAAACCTTTTGGCAATCTCACAATATCCATGTATGATGCCTCCATTGCACCTGTGCTTTTCCTTACAGCAAGATTTATCCAATGTATGAGAAGGTGCCAAGCCATCCTAACAGACGGGAATGAGAACAGAAAAAGAGGAGGCTACATGTAAAATATGCATCAAGTGTGTTCTGCTGAAGCTCAAAAATTTCTAATAGTGAAACAAACATGGTCTATCTGAGGACAATATTCAGTAACCAGGAAAAAAATAAAAGGTCAGAACTGGGATTTTATATTACCTGTGATGAGCCTTTTTAATTATGGTTTGGAAGATGATGGCTTTTGCTGGCATTGATTTTGGTTATATTTATTTTTAACCTTTGCACATCAGCTCATCAATAATTTAATTGAAGTAACGATTTAATGGGAGTAAGGCACTCTTTTCAGAAGGAGACTTAATTGAATGCTAGAATTAGGTTCGCAAGTCCCTTTGCGGACTTATGTCCATTTTTAATGCATCATTTATACTTCAAAATCATTTTCAACTGCTGCAAAGGCTGTAGGCACTGAAAGTCACTTACAGGGGTATCCACCCTGCTTGTTACAGGTGACTATAGAATGGTTTTATTTAAACAAAACATGGACGGCAGTTGCCAAGCCTGTAACAGGCTATTGGTACTTTGCCTGACACCTTTTGGTAAAGCATTTGTGATGCAAGTGGCCAGCCAGTCTTCCCAGGTGCGGGGGTTTCTGCAGGCTAAGGATGTTGAGTTGTCCTGGCCGTGTTCCCATCTGGAGCCTAAGGCCACTTAACTCTGTGACCACAGAGAGATGCCGCTGGATTCACAGACCTTTCCTACTGTCACTCTGCGTGTGTGGCCGGATCTGGTAGGCTCCGTAGAGGCCCTTTTACCAACCCAAACCTATTTCTCTGCACTTCAGCCTGCCATCTCTGAGATCAAGGCAATAACTATGTCTTCATTCACACGGATGCTTTTAGTGTAACTGCACTGCAGACTATAAAGTGTTAAGGTGCTGTAGTAATGGATACCATATAGGACCAAAGATGACATAATAGTATCTACTCCAACCAGCTTATCTGCTTTTTACATACTGTTAGGATATGACCCTGCTCCTTTTGGAATCAACAAGAGGTTTTGCATTGGGTTTGAAAGAGTCGAGACCTGTCCATATGGAAAAAATGCCTACTGAAGAAATTGTTTTAGTGGCTTCATGCAAGATCAAGAAAAATAGTGCAGTCTTTTTTGATCATATTACACGCCTCTGTGCTGGTCAAAATGTGCCACTGAAAGTTTCACAGTGATTAGAAAGGAAGGCTCTCCAGGAAAAGCTGTGATTCTTCTGCTATGCATGAAGTGAATTTGTCCAACTTTGCTTTCCTCATAGGTCTCCAGGAGCTTCACCAAGATTTGCCTAACCTGATAAACGCAGTTAAGGGAAACACCTTACAACTTTGTCCTGCTTTGTATTTTTCCGCTTAGTCAATCTCTTCCTTTGATGTGTATCACTAACGTGCTACTTCCACGTGCCTGTGTGGGATCCTAGCTAGTGAGCTACTCCTCCAAGTTACTTAGTACCTGGGGTCAGGGAAAGACAAACGTCAAGTGTCATTTCATGCTTTTAATTTCTGAATGTGAAAGGATCAGGTAAAGGAGAGATTCTGTGTGGTGACACCAAATCTGGACACCTCCACGGTGTTCTTTGTTACAAGAGAAGTAAGGTGATTGCTGAATGAAGACAGGCCCCACAGGATGCCAGGGTGGATTATTCCCAGGTGAGAGTATATACTGCAGCTTGTTGTAGATGAGTCAGACAAGATGCTGTGGTCCTGCCCCAGCACAGCCACTGACCGCTTAGCTGAAATTGTTCATTTGCACCCAGGTCAATGCAGCAAGAAACAGGATCTCTTGTTCTTTTGCTCTCCTGAGCTCCTAACCTGCCTCTGGGACGCACCTAAGCTGAGTATCAAAGCAAGACACTGTTCCCATCTCCTGTTTCCCTTCCAGTGCTAGCCCCCTACTCCCTCTTCCAGGCATACTGGGCTTTGCACCGCTGGTGTGCAGGTGTTCTTCCTCCAAGCAGGACCTGGGACACTCTGATAAATCCAGCTGCAAGTAGGAGCCGCTCAAGCAAGAGGTGAGCGTATCACAGACACGTGGAGGAGAGGGAAGGCAGTGAGCGGTCCAGGTCCAAGTGCAGGTATGTCACACAGGGCTTGTCCCAGCCCTTCCTTCTCCTTGAGCCTAACAGCATCCTCAGCTTCCTGCAAACGGAAGGTCTTCAGGGGGAACTTCACTCACATTTGCAGGGCTTTCTGGTTCAGTTTTACACCATGTAAAGCTGAGTTAATTGGACAGATGATTAAGCTGATATCTCATGGCTATAATGTAGGTATTGTACTTGGTCTACTACTACAGGCTAATGACTGGACATTGGAAAAGAAACTGTATAGTCTTGCATCTTCTCTGTTTTCTTTGCTTTACATCTTGTTAATTGTACACAGACATCTCTATATAGAAACTATAAAGTGCAAATCTGAATTCTAAGTATTTGAATGTTCCACAGGTTAGAAAAAAGAAGTTTGGTGTTTTAGATTAAGAACACTTCAAGGGATACTTCCCTGGCCATAATTGTAGGCAAAAAACAAGACCTGGGCATCCAGTTTTTAAAATGTGTGTTATTTAATATAGTTAGATAGCCCTGGTTCCTCAAACATCTTTAAAGTATTCCTCAGATCTTTGAAGTATTTGCACTTGCCTTGTGTGGTAGAGCATTGCAGCTGGTTTGGCAAGGAGAGAAGAGAGCTGCAATGGATGGCTATAAACTCTTCAGAAGGGATAGGCATGGAAGGAGAGGCGGTGGGGTAGCCCTCTATGTTAGGGAGAGTCTTGACTGCCTAGAGCTCGAGGACGGCGACGAGAGGGTTGAGTGTTTATGGGTAAGAATCAGGGGGAAGGCCAACAAGGCAGATATCATGGTGGGATTCTGTTATAGACCACCCAACCAGGATGAGGAGGCAGATGAAGTATTCTACAAGCAGCTGGGAGAAGCCTCACGATCGCTAGCCCTTGTTCTCGTGGGGGACTTCAACTTGCCAGATGTCTGCTGGAAATACAATGCAGCAGAGAGGAAACAGTCCAGGAGGTTCCTGGAGTGTGTGGAAGATAACTTCCTCACACAGCCGGTGAGGGAGCCAACGAGAGAAGGTGCCCCGTTGGACCTGTTGTTTGTGAACAGAGAAGGTCTTGTGGGTGATGTGACGGCTGGAGGCTGTCTTGGGCCTAGTGACCATGAAATGATTGAGTTTTCAATTCTTATAGAAGTAAGGAGGAGGATCACCAGAACTGCCACCTTGGACTTCTGGAGGACAGACCTCGGCCTGTTTAGGAGACTGGTTGGCAGAGTCCCTTGGGAGGCAGCCCTGGAGGGTAAAGGAGTCCAGGAAAGCTGGACATTCTTCAAAAGGGAAATGTTAAAGGCGCAGGAGCAGGCCGTCCCCATGAGCCGAAAGACGAGCCGGTGGGGAAGAAGACCGGCCTGGTTGAGCAGAGAGCTCCGGCTGGAACTTAGGAAAAAAAGGAGAGTCTACAACCTTTGGAGGAAGGGGCAGGCAACTCGGAAGGACTACAAGGATGTCATGAGGTTATGCAGGGAGAAAATTAGAAGGGCCAAAGCCCAACTAGAACTTAGTCTGGCTACTGCCGTAAAAGACAACAAAAAGTGTTTCTATAAATACATCAGCAATAAAAGGGGGGCAAAGGAGAATCTCCCTCCTTTATTGGATGCGGGGGAAAACATAGCGTCAAGGGACGAGGAAAAGGCTGAGGTGCTTAATGCCTTCTTTGCCTCAGTCTTTAACAGCAAGGGAAGTTGCTCTCTGGGCACCCAGCCCCCTGAGCAGGAAGAGGGAGCAGGGGAGCAGAATGAAGCCCCCATAGTCCAAAGGGAAATGGTCAGTGACCTGCTACACCACCTAGACACACACAAGTCTATGGGGCCAGATGGGATCCACCCAAGGGTGCTGAAAGAGCTGGCAGAAGTGCTCACCAAGCCACTCTCCATCATTTACCAGCAGTCCTGGCTAACTGGGGAGGTCCCAGTTGACTGGAGGCTGGCAAATGTGACGCCCGTCTACAAGAAGGGCCGGAAGGAGGATCCGGGGAACTACAGGCCTGTCAGCCTGACCTCGGTGCCCGGGAAGGTTATGGAGCAGGTCATCTTGAGTGCCATCATGCGGCACGTACAGGACAACCGGGTGATCGGGCCCAGTCAGCACGGGTTTATGAAAGGCAGGTCCTGTCTGACCAACCTGATCTCCTTCTACGACACGGTGACCCGCTTAGTGGATGAGGGAAAGGCGGTGGACGTTGTGTACTTGGACTTCAGTAAAGCCTTTGACACTGTCTCCCACAGCATCCTCATGGAGAAACTGGCTACCCACAGCTTGGACAGGCATATTCTGCGCTGGGTAGGAAACTGGCTGGATGGCCGGGCCCAAAGAGTTGTGGTGAATGGAGTTAAATCCAGTTGGTGGCCAGTCACAAGTGGTGTTCCCCAGGGCTCGGTATTGGGGCCAGTTCTGTTTAATATCTTTATCAATGATCTGGATGAGGGGATCGAGTGCACCCTCAGTAAGTTTGCAGATGACACCAAGCTGGGCGGGAGTGTTGATCTGCTGGAGGGCAGACAGGCGCTACAGAGGGATCTGGACAGGCTGGATCGATAGGCCGAGGCCAATTGTATGAGGTTCAAGAAGGCCAAGTGCCGGGTCCTGCACCTGGGTCACAACAACCCCAGTAAACACTACAGGCTTGAGGAGGAGTGGTTGGAAAGCTGCCCGGCAGAAAAGGACCTGGGGGTGTTGGTTGACAGCTGGCTGAATATGAGCCAGCAGTGTGCCCAGGTGGCCAAGAAGGCCAACAGCATCCTGGCCTGTATCAGAAACAGTGTGGCCAGCAGGACTAGGGAAGTGATCATCCCCCTGTACTCAGCCGTGGTGAGGCCGCACCTCACGTACTGTGTTCAGTTCTGGGCCCCTCACTCCAAGAAGGACATTGAGGTGCTGGAGCGTGTCCAGAGAAGGGCAACGAAGCTGGTGAAGGGTCTGGAGCACAAGTCCTATGAGGAGCGGCTGAGGGAACTGGGGTGGTTTAGCCTGGAGAAAAGGAGGCTGAGGGGAGACCTTGTCACTCTCTACAACTATCTGAAAGGAGATTGTAGAGAGATGGGTGTCATTCTCTTCTCCCAAGTAACAAGTGATAGGACAAGAGGAAATGGCCTCAAGTTGTGCCAGGGGAGGTTTAGATTGTGTATTAGGAAAAATTTCTTCACTGAAAGGGTTGTCAGGCACTGGAACAGGCTGCCCAGGGAAGTGGTTGAATGACCATCCCTGGAGGTATTTAAAATACATGTAGATGTGGCGCTAAGGAACATGATTTAGTGGTGGACTTGGTAGTGATAGGTTAATGGTTGGACTTGATGATCTTGGAGGTCTCTTCCAACCAGAATGATTCTATGATTCTGTTATGAGATGAGAACTGCATTCACCTGGGATTCCATTGCTTCAAGTCCCAGTAGTGTGCTTGGGTCCAGGAGTGGCTTCTGTACCCCGTGGGGTCACTACCTGGGTCTCCCTTACCCAGCTGGGGCAAGCTCGTTTCCACATTAGACTGTTGGCTATGGTAAATGGATTTTTAAAGAACTATTTCTCTGTGGGGCTCAGGTGCTTGTCTTCGTTTAGGATTCATAATCATGAATTCTCTTCTGGAAAGAGGTACTTTAAGCCATTCATGTAAAATAGAGATAAGGGCTCTTTTCCTATAAAACAGGGCCAGCACAGAGTGCAAAGGCAGACTGTTATGTATTCATTTTCAAGGACTTAGAGCACTTGCCTAATGTAGGGGAGGTCCCAGCAGGATTAATTCTTATTTATGGAGGCTTCAAACATACCTCTTCTTTCCTTAGCCACCAAAAGGAAAGCTATGCCTGAACAGAGATTTGAACCTGCATCTATGATTTTCAGGTTAGTTCTCTGACCACTGGACTATCAGAACACAAGAAAAAAAGGTACTGAGTTGGACTACAGATCAATTTAGCCCACTATCTTACTTTCAAGCATATGTAATTCTTTGCCCCTTATATTCTCCAGTTTCTAAACATTTTCTGCTCAGGAACTTTATGGGCTCAATATGATCTCTATGTATTTAGCAGTCCTTACTGGATTTCTCTTCCATAAGCTTGTCTAGTCTCTGTTTGAACCTGTGTAGACTTATAGCTGACATCAGCTTCTTTTAGACCTCATCAGCTTTCAAGAATTTGCTCTGTCCCACTACTTACTGCATGAAAAAAATCACCTATTTTTGTTTATTTTGAACCTGGGCTCCTGCTAGATTGATCTGTTGCTCCCCTATATCTTGTTCTGGGAGAGACAGCAAACAATTGATTTCTACTCACCCTCTCCTTGCACTCATAATTATATAGACCTCTATCATTTCATTCTTCATTTGTCTCTTCCAGGCCAAGTAGAGCTGGATTACTTGGCCGTTCTTTACAAGGAAGCCATTCCATGCCTTACCATACATTCCCTCTAATATCCTTTTCTAAAATATGTGTTTTAGGAGTGCTGTTTTCAGTAATGCAGATGATTAAAGGATATTATATCTGATAATACTGCTCTGGGATAGATTAGTTCAAAACCAAATTAAAAGCGTGTTTCCTTGTCTACAGAAAACATAGTTTAGGCATAGCTGCCTCAGGTGCAGTGCTAGAAGATTATGTACAAGGAGAAAAGTGTTATAGCTGTATAATCGATTACAATGACAGCTCACGTGACCTCTGTTATTCAAGTTAAAGTGGAGTATTCAGTGGTTCATAAGTTTTATGAATATCTAACAGGATATTGCCCTGAAATATTTATTGGTAGCAGTGCTATGAATCAAACAGCAAACTCTGTCCTCAAAATTTAACTCTGTTGCTCAGCTGCTGTGTGGTGAAAGCATATAAGCACCACAGCAGATGAACAGATTTATGAATTTTTAGGACTGATGAATTTGAGGACTGGTACCTTGCACTAAATTAACGTATTACCTTTGTCCTCTGTGCATTTCATTGCTGTAGGTTAAATGTCTAGTTCCTTTTAAATTAATGGCAAGATTCCTGTTGCTCTCAATGAAGCCAGCTTACCTAGCAAGGCCATCCTGAAACAAGGCTCGCTTTTTATCTGAATGGCTAGCAGGTCAGTGCTAAAGCCGTAGTTTTAATTGAGGAACTCTTGTTTACTCTCCCATTGTGTTCTGACCACTTGTGCCCTAAAGTTCTGCTTTAAGAACTGAAATGCAAGCATAATTTGTATTTCTCACTACATCAGTTGTGTTCTAATACAACTGGTTAAAAGATTCACGTTTTCAAAACTTTGAGAACATTCTCTTTAGCAAAAAAGAAAAAAAGAGAAAAGAAATTCACCACTTTTTATCATTCTACTTTTTAGTTAAGACTTATCAAAAATACCTCAAATGTTTCCCTTTTCAAGAAAAAGAAAGGAAGAGTGAGAATGGCAACAGAAACACATTTCCAGATCAACTTATGAGAGAACAAACAAAAAAAGTGCACCTTTCTGAAGTGACACGGATTCTTTCATCATTGGAGGAATTGAATCTGTCATCCTTTTCTCTAAAATATTCTTCTATGCATTGCTCTTCAAAATCATGAACTTTTTTCAATTCATCCTCAGTTATGAAAAGTTCTGTGGAAACAATGAAAAAATGTGAATTTGGCAAAGATTAACACGTGAAATTAACTACTTTTTTGTTATTGTGGAATACATGGACTAAACTTTCAAAAGCAGGCTTCAAATTTATCTGGCATTTTGGTATGAAAGCAGATAGATGCAGCTAATTACTAAATTAGTGGCTTTAATTATATATGATTCTGGAGACAGAAACACTTCAGCAGGCAAATGCTGAACAAACATGAATGTGTTTTGATTGCATGAGGTCTAAACACAGCTGCTGGTCCGGTCCTGGAGAGACGGTGGGAGCCAAAGCCCACCTGTAACCCAATACAAATATAATCAGATGAGCAGACTGCTAGGAAAGGAGTCTGAGAGTACAGAGGGTCTATCTGACATGGCAAGAGCTGATATCTGCAGGCTCACAGCAGCAAGGGCTGTGGCAGACAGTGTGATGTGAGTGGGAGGAGAGCAGTCTGGCTGCACTTGCATCTCCAGTGCCACCGCATGGCTCCAGCTCCCTCCTCATGGAGAAGTGGACTGTGGCACGGGCTAATGTTGGGAAGAGATGTTCATCCCTTAGCTCCCTGCCTCTGGCATAGACACTGGGGGAGGTGGAGATCTTCTACTTTGAAGAACTACATAGAGAAGAGGAAAGAAAATGTTACCAAAATAATCTGACAGGTTTTCCATCATGCTTATGGGATTTCATATTAAAGCATTTGGAGAAACCACTCCTCCAGTTTGAGTCAGTGTCAAGGACAGAACGTGTGTCTACAAAATAATTACTTCTCACCATCTCTCAGCTTATCTAGGCAAAAAGTGTGTTGGGGGGAAGTATGTGCTGTTTGCTCAAAAAGTAGGAATGCGCTCTCTGTATTTTCAGAAATAAAACTGAGATCTGGAAGTGCAATGGACCGTAAGAAGAATTCCAGCAATAACAGACCTTTAGCAACAGCAAAACAAACCCTTTTGCGTTGAAGGAACAAAGAGGGGAACAATCCCCCCAAATCCCAGAAAAACATAGCCTCTGAGGAGAACTAAGGGTTGGGCAATGCAGATAAAACTGATTCAGGTCAGATTTTTGCAGTTAAAAATAGTTGTCTGCTGGAAAGGTTATGAAGGTGCTGGACTTAGCCTTCATTCCTGTCAAACACTAGATATTACCAAGGTCACTGCAAAGTTCCACTCTGTAAATTGTCTAAGACTTACTTAATCCATAGTCTCTCTCATCTGGATCGCTTTCATGCTTCCGCCATCTGCAGCAGAGGTGTTGGAATATCATAGTCATATGGCTGAAAATGATCAGAGGAGGTGGGAGAACAGGTCTTTCATGAAATGTCATGATTAGCTGATATCTTTGAAACTTCCATACTTGGTTGGATATGGATTTGACTTCAAAAAACGTATTGCTAGAAGGCAAGAAGAGGAAAATAACATCAGATTGAAATGGTTTTGGGTACTTTGCCAAAGATGATATGACAGCACCTTAACTAGACACATTTCACTAATAGTGGCAAATGTTTCCTTGTTGCAAAATAAGGAAGAACAAAAGAAATAAGTTGTGCTTCAGCTTCAGCAAAGCACAGTGGCAATCAGCCATTTCAAAGTATCTTACTACTGTGTATGCCTGCTCTGTAGAACCACTGAGTCTTACAACAATCTAACGAGACAGGAAAGTATTTTTATTCTTGTTTTCCATATCGGGAGTGAATGATGCCATAACTGAACTTTTTTTGGCTTCTCTGCCCTGATTCCCATCAGGTGTCTGTCCTTGGAAATGAGACAATGTGAAGAACTTGGCATTTCCCTCATTCCCTGGAGACAAGCTACTGCCTCTTTCCCTCTCACCCTGATATCCTCTGAAAATGGGTCTCAGCCAAAGTCTTCAGCTTAGCAGCCTTCTTAGGCTGTGAATAATGTTCATCTCCCTCAAGTCCATACTTTGCAATGTGTCACTCTGTCGTGGTTTAACCCCAGACGGTAACTGAATGCCACGCAACCGCTCCCTCCCTCCCTCCCTCCCTCCCCAGTGAGGTAAAGCAGAGAATCAGAAAGAAAAGGAAAACTCATGGGTTGAGATAAAAACAGTTCACCAAGACAGAAAAGAAAAAGATAATAATAATAATAATAATTATATTATATATTAATGATAATAATAAAAATAAAATATAATGATAATAGAATGTATAAAATGAATGATGCACAATTTCTCACCACCTGATGACCGATACAGCCTGTCCCAAGCAGGAATATTCCCCAGCAGCTATCTCAGAACAGCAAGTTCCAGAGAGAGATAGTGACTGAACAAACAGCCAAACAAACGGACGGAAAAAAGGGAAAAAGAAGGGAACTGGTCCACCGGCCGACCCCCACTTATACCGGGCATGACGTCTGTGGTATAGAATACTCTCTTTGGCCAGTTTGGATCAACTATACTGGCTATACCCCTCCCCAATTTTTTGCACTTGCGCATTAGCAAAACCTGGGAAGCTGGAAGACATCCTTGATTGCTTAGCAGCAACTAATAACATCAGTGTGTTATCAACATTCTTCACATACCAAATCCCCTACTAAATCCAAAACACAGTAGCTGCTGGAAAGAAAATTAGCTCCGTCCTGGCTGAAACCAGGGCACACTCACTTGAAAACAGCAATGAGGAGGTTCACCAAAAGGATGTTTGCAACCAAGAGGTAACAGGCCATGATGGCAGGAACGATCCATGCTCCTGTCTTGCAGGGAGGTAGCTGGATTATTTTGCCATCTTCTCTGGTTTCATTTTGACCACAAGGAGCTGGGAACAAAAATGCAAAGAAATGCAAAATGGGAATGAATCTTACTTTTTCAGTGCTTTTTACAGAAATATTTAAATATTTATAAAGGCCTGCCTGCCAAAGCAATATCGTCCAAATAACAGTGGCATTGATGCTCCTCCCAAGAAGTTTGTACTTGCTATCACAGATTTTACAAGCTGCAGTTCTTGTTATTGTGTGTTATTCGCCATGAATATCAAGATATTCCCCTCAGAAATTGCAAGAGACATGCCCGGTGTGAGGAAGCTGCCTGGTTGCATACAGCTAAAATATGGCGCTCTGATAGTAATTAGTGGCTGTGCAAATAAAACGATCAAAATGTTTAATCCTGGAAAAAAGCTTATGTATTATTTTTTTAATGGTGAAAGCTTGGTCTTATTTGATTGATGGAGAGGGATGTGATAAATAGCATAAGGAAAAAGAACTACATGAAAGTAAATTAAAGAGTAGACACTTATTGCTGTGAACTGCCCTGCCCCGAGCCGCTCTGGGACATACTCATAATGACCCTCTGCTATTAAGGACTTTTGACTGCATGCCTAGAAACAGTGGGGGAGATTATCAAGTCTTTACTGCACCAGGTAAAGGGACATGTAGGCAGCAGAGCTGCCACCTGTTTCTTCCCTGAATGCTTTGGAACCAAAACATTCTCAGTATTAATGTTGTAGAACTGAAGCAAGGGGAAAAAAACCATTGTGAAATAGTTTTTCTTGCTTATTTTTTTACATGCCTTCGTGTGCTGTGGTGGGTGATCTGCATTTGCAAGCATGGGTTCAGTTTATTTCTTTCTAGCCTCAGTCCTAGTTGTCCTACATACCTCTGTAATCAGCTTTTCAAGAAAATAATTGAAGAAGCAGCTTACATATACAAACCATTTTAGTAAATTTTGTGCGGCACTACAGCTAGCTTCCCTTCATCCCCATCAAAAAGAAGTTTAAGTGAGGAATTTTCAAAGTGCTCAGCACTGGCTCAGTTCCTGCTGATATCAATGAGAGTTTCCCACTGACTTCATGGACAACAAAGTTTGCCAATGCCGTATGTTTTGTAAAATTCCACCCTATGTCACAAATCCATGATTTCTGATACCAACTATTACTTCTTCTCAAAAAGGTCCATCTGAACTTGGTTCACAGAGCATGGGATTCAACTGTGGGTGTCTGTACTGGCAATCATATGATATTATGTGTGATTTGGGCACTTGGTTTTGGCCACTATATATAGCTGTTAGGCTATTACATACAGAACTATTATAGCCATATGGGACAGAAGAATACACGACACATTAGCTTCAAACAAGAACTCTCCCAAAATACTCAGCTTATGGAAAAATAAATGGCAAAGCGAAATACAAGTAATACTACTTCTACAAGCAGCTCTGTTGTGTCTGGACCCATGGTGTCACTAGTCCTTCCTACTTACAAAAATACATTTTATTACTGGAACAGGCTGAGAATGCACAATTCTTTATTCCTCAGAAGGCATCACCTTGCAGATCATTTTACGTTAGTGATGATTTCATGCTTCCTGCACTGCTCCAAGCAGCAGTTTCATTTAGGCATTCACAATGCCATCTGTGAGCATGCGGGGCTATGTGCACTCAGCCTTCACCCCGCAGAAACTGGGACATTCAGTACCTCTTGGTATCAGCACTCAGTGTGAGACTTACATCTCTGTTTGTGTGGAAACACTAACTTGCTCACATGTTGATTCAGAGCTCCGAAGTCCAACACAACAGAGTACTGAAACCCATCATGAACAACCCATAGAACAATCACTCTATCAGCTGATGAAACCTGTTGTCCTTTTGTGTGTTGAAGAACAGAAGAAATAATGTCTTTTGTAGCAATGAGAGAAATTGGTGAAAGGCATATTTTAAGCCTTAGATCAATGAGATCAAACACTCAGCTCAAAGTCTGGTTACAATTCTATTATCCCATTTTTTCTATTAAAAAAAGAGAATTTAATCTAAAAAAACCCCAGCTTTGACAACTACCAAGACAGAAATGATTTCTCCTTCTTTATTTGTCTATTACAGAGTATTTAGAATAGCATTAATGCATCCCTGTCGGTTTATGGCACACAGTGATGGCAAAATTAGACTTCCTACAAAGACAAGCTCCCATAGTCTATTCTATACATGCATAGATGTTTGGCTTGTCCTGAAGGTTTGCCAAAGTTTTTCTCTTTTGCATGCTCTGCTGCAGGAACAGTTTTTAAATAACATGGGAATGCTAATTTCATGCCTTACTTTATGGAGAACTAAGCCACCACTTAATCTTCACATCTTCAGCTGCATGAGAAAATGTAGGATGTGTGTCCAAAACCCAGAAGCCCGTGTTCCACTGCACATCACTGAGTATATCCTTCCATCTTTAAAATATAACATTAATTTTAAAGACTTTTTTCCCCCACTATTAAATAAACTGTTTGTTTAAAATAATTGCTCCCAGGAAACCAGAAACAGAAATTTCTCTCTCTGTGAAAAAGGACAGAGGACTCTGGCAGGCGGCTAAAAGTAGCAATGATAGTCTTTTTAGATAATGAAGACACTTGTCTACATTTAAGAAATCAGAATTCTGTTTGTAGGGTTCGAGAAGACTGTTACGGTAACCCAGGACAGTTCACCTCCCCTATCTGAGTATGCAGAGTCCCAAGCACGTCTGATCTGCTTGTTACGGTAACCCGGGGTAGTTCGCTTCCCCCCTGTCTGCACATACCCCTGCACGGGCGCCAACGTGACGGCCAGCTGCGGATCTCAGAATTCGGACACCAGCACCTGCATTACATCAGCGAGTTCGCTAATGAGCAAAACAGGACATTGCATATGTACGGTATGTTAAGCAGTGCAAGTTTTATTATCCACCCCTGCGGTGCTTTCCCTTGAGCTTCACGCCCAAGCAGGGCTCCACTGCGTCGGGTCCCCATGTGATTAGCGTTGGTGTCCCGGGGCTCCCACCGTGGTAGCGCTACGCCTTCCATAAAGCCAAAGCTTTCATGTGTAACACAGTTTGACTATTTTAAATATGTTTGGAAAACTGCAGCAATTTTTGTAGCATGTGCAGTAACATATTGTGATAACAAACTTTTTTCAAAGCACAATTTTAACATGTATGAAAACATACCCATCTTTTTACATTACTGCCTTGCTTTAACAAAAAATACAGAGAGTGCTTAATTCTAGTGAAATGTTTTGCTGAAGCAAATTCTGCTAGTATAACTATATGCCTGTTTCAGGTAACTGAAAAGCCCAATCAGTCTGATACCTGCAAGCCATTGGATAAAGGTTGGACATTAAGTCCTGAAATCAGGCTTTAGAAAATACTAAACTAGAAAATAAATAATAAATGGCATCTGTGGAGGTACATATTTTTTGCATCTCTTGTTTCCTTTTTCACAATCTCCTCCTATGCTTATTTTTCCTTCCTGGCTCCTGTTTACAGTTTCCTGTACGGGCCTTTCCTGCTGCATACCTAACCCTTCCTCTTTCCTGGCCAGCAAATAGTTGCAAAGCAAACAGCAGAAACCCATGCCTCTGCGTGTTTCAGGCCTAAAGTGGCAACAGAGCTCGGGAAGAATTTGTTTCCCTGCTGTAACTACTGTCATGACATGGGCACGGCTCATTTTTACTGTGTATTGGGTGGAGGGCTGGGAAGCAACACTTGCAAATTTCTGTGTCATGACTCTTCCCCCAGCTGCACCCTTCCAAAGCAGTTGTGGGAAATAACGGAGAGAGGAAAGTGCATAATTGAACAGCTTTGTTACCAAATAGCTTTTTGCCTTTGATGAAAACTTCTCATGTAAAAATGCACACCACTTTTACAATACATATTGATTTGTATGAAATCACAAGAAACTGTGGAACGGGTTCATATGATCACAATTCTAAAGAATAAGGAAACCAATATGTGCATATTAACTAACAAACCAACCCCCTTTTTTTTTTTTTTTTTTTTTAATTCAAGTCTGGACATTTTAAATGCACTTTCATCACCCTGTTTATGAGTATATAGGCATCTTCCAATTTTGATCTGCACTGAACCCAAAGGATGTGAAAGCATTTTGTAATTTTTTAATCAAATGTCTAAGCAACCTTACCCACTTGCCAGGCTGGTAAATATTGAAAAAAGGCTAAAAGAGCTGCCTAGGGCTGTCCACTTCTTCACTGACAGAGAAAATACTGAACTCCAGGAACTCTGAATCTCACACTATTGCTCTGTTCATCAGCAGAAACATCCAGGGAATTGAACAGTGTCTCATTACTTCAAAAAAAGTTGCTTTAACTACAGCATCGTGACCTTACACTTTGCTTCTTGCCCTCAGTCACATTAAAAATGACTTTGAAGCGCCTCTCCAATCTACTGGTATTTTAATCATAATTTATAGTAAATCCCTGTATTTTTCTTGTTCTCTCTAGTGCTTTCTCCCTCGTCCTCCCCACCACATTAAAAATATCCAACCAAATGGAACCCAAAATATAACCCTGGAGGAGTGCTAGGAAGGGGAGTACTATTGCAACTCAGGCCAGAGACTTTCAAAACTGTGTGTAGGCTGTGCACAAATTCTATCCTCTGCCTTTGTCTAACAATGCTAAAAATATTGCCAGTGCTGGAGAGCTGCAATACAGATGCAAAAAAAAAAAGGGGGTGGGGGTGGGGGTGGGGAAAGCACAGGTATGATTTATCCTGTTTTGTGCAAAGCTGCTCTGTTTGTTCTAACTCCAGAATGATCCATGCAAATGACAGCCATTACAGCAAGCTCCTACGGAGACAGGAAAAGCATAAAACCTCTAACATCGTATAGAATTAGTATAAAATTTTCATTTATACTAAGAAACCTTCAAGAACTTTACAAAAAATAAATAAATCTAACAGACTAAGAAATTTAAAGAATTTTTAAAAAGTCTTTTGTAGTAATTATACTTTCCTCTTAAGTTCATTGGATAGTTAAAACCTGTGTATAGTTGTCTCTCATTTTCTGAAACAACTGCATTCTGGGCACTTGGCACTCCTCCAACACAATTGAAAGAGAAGGAGGCCCCACCTTTTTCTCTTCAACTATGTAGGTTTTTCCTATAAGGGAGTAGGCACAGGGAACAAACACAACTCAGACTGATCTTCAGATTCCAGATGGCACTTGAAATACTGTCAGCTGGAAAGAAAATCCAGATGCAGGTCTGACATGTGAGACACCAGGCAAATCTGACATGTGAGACACCAGGCAAACCAAAAAACCCAAACCCATGTTGGCTAACAGCACTCTCAGTTGCTTTGCCTTCTCAATATAGGAAAATGTGAGGTCTGCTGCTGATTTTCTACAGGTGACTGCCATTTCTCAAGTTGCCATTTATGTCATCTATCTACATTTTTTACCAAGCAAACTCACTCCCTGAATAATCCTTTCTTCTTCAGTATTTCTTATATACTTCTGTACCCATAGTATTATGGAGGGGCAGATAGCTTGGTGAGGAGAAGACAACGTTCTTTGCATGTTGCAACTGTGTTGTGAATTCTTTGGCTAAAATTGCCAGCAATAGTGCCAAAGTAAGTGAGGTGAACTGAGAGAGAGATTTTACAGTGTTTGTGGATTTCCTTCTGGACAGGCATTCACTGAAGCAGCCGAGTGCCTGGCTGCGGCCCCATGGATCCCATCGGGCAGCACAAGGCTCAGCTGGATTAGGAAAGGCAGCCTAAAAGTGAGACAGTTGCATATACCATCACTGGTTCCCTGACCTGGATACTCTTTCCTCCCCCAGCTAACGCGGCTGTGATGAACTGTCAGTCTGAAAGGAACTACTTTGAGACTGGCTTTGCTCTTTTTGTTGAATTTACCTGAAAATTTGAACACAGTTCTAAAAGATTTACTCTGCCTTTTTTTTTTTTTCCCCCTCTTTACAATTCATTGATAGTCAGGAATTTGTAGGAATGTAGTATTTATTTACATCACTGATAATAAACGACACCACTGACGAGTGTATTCATATTCCCAGAAGTGAGGATATAATTCTGTCCCCACTTTTGAGCTGAAGATGAGATCACATGCCAACAGGACACTAATGCACACTCCAGTTAACATATGTATTTAAAAAATGAATACAGAAATTATAGCTAAAAAATGTAAATGTGTATGACATGCATTATTTTAGAGTGAGACATTTAGCTAGTGTTTTAACAGTGCAGTGTGTTGAGATAAAAATCAGAGTAGATCCACTGGATGGACAGGCTGCCAGCTGATGAGATGGATCCAGACATTGTATCTGGTCAGCCTTAATAGCATGCTTCACAAATAAACAGAAAAATGAAAAAAAAAAGAACAGTAAGTTAGAAATTTTAGAGTAGCATACTTTTTTGTACATTTCTCAGACACTAGGATAATTTCCAGGAGCATGGCTCAAATGCATATGCATTTCCAAGATCAGCACTTTTGCTGACTCCCAAACTTGCAAATAACATTGCAATATTAAACACCAAAATATAAAGAAAACCACAAAGAAACCCTTTTGGTTTGGTAAAATAATACTAATAAAAAAACCTGCTCCAAGCTATAAAGTTCAATTGCAGTTTAGATGTAGCATAACAATTTTAGAATGTTTAGCTTACTTGAGAAAGTACAAACACTGTAGTACTCTAACATGAATACAGTGGCTGATTTAGCTTAGAACAACTTGGAAAATATATATAACAACAAATTTCCAAATAGTGAAAAAATGTAAGTATACCAGTAAAACCTTTTGGGCGCCAGTCAGGTCATTTTGATTGTATAACAACATTACCAACCATTTGCTCATGCTCCCAGTCTATTCCAGAGGTAACGTTTTGGAGACAACCGAGCCTCAGACAGACATGACATACTGCACATATTTTGTGCTGAAAGAGTGGCAGATTCTAATTCCCTGCATCATCTGTCTCTCGGGAAGGAGGAACTAGGTGCTGCTTTTCATTTTGGCATCACCACTTTTAGCGCAACTCCTAGTTTCCTTGACACAGGCAGAACAACATGTCTACACTTATAGCTGGAGTTGAAACCATCAGGAATTTTGCTTTCCCTAAGCCCCAGAAGTAATTACGCTGCATCTTTTTTGCAAGGTTTAAATGTTGGGCATCTGAATAACACACAAGGCTATCCCTAAATCATGCAAGGGTATGGAGCCTGCCACCCTCTTTTCATACTTAAAAACCATGCTTCATTCAAAGACACTTTAGTTTCTCAGGTCTCAGGGTTCTAAACTATAATCAGCACTTCATCAAGAAAAATACCAAGAACCTTGTATTCAGCCGGTTGCCATATTTGTTGCACTATGGTAGTTACTTAGTACAACATCAATAAATGGCCACTTGTAGAGGGACAGAGAAGAATTCTGCTTGTGGAAGGAAGTCATAGTTTAATGGGATAAACCTTTATCCCTCTATTACACTTTTGAAGGAAGATGAAATTTTATACCCCCAGCTATTATGCCTTTGGAATGAAATGAAGTTTTAAAAAGAAAAGAAAAGGAAAAAGGATAAAAATGACGGAATCAGGTAAAAAGCTAAACTCAGTGAGAAGCTTTGTGATTTTAGGTGTTTGTTTACTTCCTTGCAGGCCATGCTGCCTCTGAAAACGAAGTGGGGAAGTAAACATAAAAAAGAGGTTTCATCTGTATGCACAGTAATGATTCTATACTAACCAGGAAGAAGAAATGAACATGGAACTGCTGAAATATCTGCCATGTGATATGTGTATGTCCGTCCATCTGAAACTCCGTTAAGTTGGGGGGGATTATTGGTGATATAGATACATTTATTACCTTAACCAGCTCAGGAAAAATTAACACCTTTTTTTCCATTCAAACTTGGTCAATACTGAACAAGCAGAAGATAAATTATGAAAACACTGCCCTTTCCTAAGGTGATACACAGGATAAAAAGGAATATCCTAAACAGAGCTTTAATGGATGCCATCTGCCACTGGAAAAGATACTCACTTCTAAATGCTGCCAAGGCTTACGCATATTTAAGTATGAATGATGAACATCAGTTGCATGTCAGTGTTCGCTAAAGATACATTGTTTATGATTCTTAGTTTGTTCATCTACCGCATCATTTCTCATGACCTCCTCTCTCCTTTGGTGTAATGCACCGGGTGGCACCAGGAGGTTTAATTTAAATAGAAAACTGGCATTTTCCTGATCACCAGCCAAATGAATCCTGAGGAGATAGTATATGAAATACTGGCTTTCATTCTGTTTGCACTGACGTGAGCACAGTCTTGCCTTCCAATAAATAAATAAAGCAAAGGTCTAATAATGGATCTACTGGCCCCAAAGAATTGCATCACATGGTTTAGCGTAAAGGTGGTGGCAGTGAGTAGGTAACCGAGGAAAGAAAACACATTGGATTAGATCCTCATGAAGTGCAGGAGCTGAAGGTCTAACCCAGTATTATTAGACTTCATGCTCAGTATGAAGTTAGGCAAAAAGTATTTAGGTCTAAAATCAAACCAATGGATGGGAAAAAAAGAAGTGACTTTTTATGTCCCAGGTATGCGAGCGAACTCATGGTGGATACCTGGGAGGGTATCCCTGTCACCCAACTGGTAAAAAGGAACCATTTAAAACATTCTTTATATGCAAGGTAATTTAGCATTACAGATTTCTGGTTAAATAATTGCAAAGTAATGCCAACAGCATGTTCTGAAACTGACATCCCAATATTAGCTGAAAAAGTATTTTTGTGACCATTCTCCATGATGAAGGAGTTCCTCTATCCTGAGCCATTTATTGAGCACACACACATGATCTAATAGGACATCATCTGATCAAAGTTGGATACCTGACTTTGGAGTATGAGAATCATAAACTTGCTTACGGTCTATCTGGTCTGCAAACACTTCCCCATAGATCATCCAATAAGGCATGTAAAAAATGTTTTTCGCCAGCTTCCACGAAGGCTCCTCATTGGGGAAGAGAATAGCCTGTCTTGCGACACCAAAGCTCATCAGAACCACCAACATGATGATGACAAAGTACATCATGTCTATCATCTGAATGTAATGACAGGAAAAGAGAGAGAAAGAGAGAGAAGGGACAAGAATTAGAGGAACTTATTTCTCCATATTCCTATTATTGTATGCTGCAAAAAAAGTTTGTAAATCTTTGAAACAGAAGTTTCAAAACCAAGTTTTGAAAACCCATTCTCAGTTTTACACATAACAAATTTCATTTTCAAAGAAGTGAAGCGGTATTATTGTGTCCTTGGTTTTAGCCAGTGTTGCATGTAAGAATAGTTTAAATGTTATGAATAGGCTTGAAAATACAAGATACCATCTGGTCACACCAGTTGCCTGAACAAGAATATAGGTTCACTGGAATCAGCAGCCTGGTCTGGGCAAAGGTCATGAGATTATGTATTGTTTATAGGCACCTAGTGGCAACTGTGCCAAAACAAAAGGGCTGACATGGATTATTTTATTCACTGGTAGTCATTGTCTTGGAGCAAAGGAAGGAAGCTGCATCTAACATAAGGAGTAACGGGTGGCAGAACAGCCTGTTACTGCAACATAAGGGACACCATGGTGGTAACCAGTGAGAAAGGAAAGCTGTGATACTGGCTGGACTAGAAATCAGCTTGGTGGGGGAGTCTGACAAAGGCCATATTTTAAAAAAAATAAATGCAGATAACACAGACACTCAACTCTAGTCTTCTCCATTGTTGAAGGCCTCATTAGCATATGCACAAGTTTAATTAGTGTTTGCAAGCAGTGCCTACCCATTCAAAACGTTCCTGGAAAAAGTGGGACAGCCATCCTAGGAGGTGCTGAAGAGAGGCTGAAGATTAGAAGAGGCACTGTGCTAGAAAAGGCCCTCCAGAGAGCAGAGCAATGGGCATCAAGCAGGTACAGCAGAGATGCTTTATAAGCCAAAATGAATGTGAAAAAAATGATAGTCCTGTAATGTCCCTGGTAAGATCCCTTTAAAACCTTTAGTTACAGGTTTACTTGTAGGTCTTTAGTTATAAGGCTTGTTACGACAGAGCTGTTTTTCACAGCTTTGGATGTAACTTTTGTCTCTGGCCAAAACTTGACCCAAAACTCTTCTAAACCTTATGAGTTTTAATCCCTTCAGACTCTTCATTTTCGGGCTCAGCTGCATTCTGCCTTTCCTGCGAGGCAGGTGTGCAACCAACCTGCACCTCAAACAGTGGCCTTATCGCTCCACAGACCTGCTGCAGCTCAGGAGCAGGGCTGCTCATGAGAAGAGCTGGTGGAAGAGAGGACTCATTTGCGGCAGATGAATCTGGCACTGCTGCGGGGATTCTTCAGTTTTAAAGCACAAGGAGACAGATCTGAGGTCAAAGTAACACTGGGAAAGTATCTAACAGAGAAAGGAGAGGGATACAGAGGAGCAAACAGGAAAGGATATTCTCATATTTACTGAGAGAGGGGCTGTAGGAGAAGGACAGCTGTGGGGCAGGGCTCTGGTAGGAGAGACTCAGGGAGCTAGAAAGAAGGAACTGGGGACAAGTGAAAAAAAGACAGGGGAAAACAAAAGTCTTGAGGTCCATAAAAAATGCAGGAAAGAAAGAAAAAAAACCTGGGGACATGAGAGAGGAAAATAAATGCCTTAAAGAATTAAAAACCAGACAAGTAAATCACCAACATTCCTATGTTATTCAGAGCATTAATCTTTAAAAAAAAAACTGATTGAAGAGAAATCCTAGGTCATTGTACCTCAGAGAGCATCCTGAAATGGGAAAGCTGCATAATTACATTTAGTTCTTACTGCTTTTAGGGAAGGAATTTGGAGATGAAACTTGGTTCCTCCTTTCTTCTCTGATAAAACTTTGTTTCCGGTAGAAATATGTAACATGATATTATGTAATATAACACCTACTTTAAAATATCATGCAAGCAAATAAACACCATGAGTATTTGGTGGCAATTTAAGACAATTTCTTAAATGCTTCCCGTGTTTTTGATCAGGAATTACACAGGTTTGACCTCACGTTGCAAGCAATAAAATTTTCAGTGCTATTCTCTATTCACGCTGCATATTAGCTTTTCCCTCCTTCCATTGGGTATCTTTCTAAAACCTCCATAGTTTGTCTGAAATCCAGTGAAATAGATGGGCGAGTTTCCACTGACTCTAATTGGGCATTGTATCAGGCCCTTTGGTCTGCAGTCAAATTACAATTGCTATTTTAACAAGGCAATGGCCATTTCAATCATTCTGAAGAACTTTAAAAAAGTGATAAAAAGAGGAACTGTTGGTGCAGTTTTATAAACAAGCTGGCTCCATTCCCCCTTTTTTATTTGCAGAGAAGCTAAGAAAATGTAGGCATTCCCACACAGTAAGGGCACCGATAAACTTCTGAGTCTCTTGACATGCCACAGTGATTTAATTCCATTCCCAAATAAAAGGGGAGTAAATCTATCACTGTGCAGGGATCAGAAAAGCACATTATAATAAGCATACTCTGTTACTGAATTTAGTAGGTAATAATAAACTTGGCCATTTAGCTTCCTCCTCCTATCTTCACCTTTGCTTTAGCCCATTGCTTTTAAACTACTCAAGCCCATTCCTGCCCTTTGCTTAATTTCACTTAAATATTTGTTCACAGTGCCCAGAGGTAAAACCTATTACAGCTATTTTGTTGGATACAAGGTAGAGGCAGGTGAAGAGAAAGTTCCTTAACACTGGAAAGATGGAAAGAGTCATCTTTTTCCTCCTCAGCCTAGAACTTACTCACAATAGAAGCTCGGGATAAAAGCTCAGGCTTTTATGGAAATATGGTCTGTTGAGGAACTCGATAGCTGTGATGGGCTTACTCTGTAGAAATATGTATAACCAGCTTGATGTTCTCCGTAGTACTAAATGGTACTTGCAAGACCATAAAACGAAAAAGACAGAACCCAAGGAGGTAAATGGACATGTGATTAAACAAAAATACACAAGGGAGCCCATTGCAGCCTGAGCAAGCAGGTGCAACTCCCAGGGAAGTCTGTGCATGATATAAATGGGATGGCCATTACACAGGGGAATAAGTTGGCCAGAAAATAGATGCGAGAGGCAAATTTGTGTAACTCAAACCAGTTGGGCATTGCATGTGTGGCCAAAGTGGATGTGTCAGAGTTGCTGAGTGCACGGAAAGTTGGATGAAGTATGAAAATCAAATAACAGGAAGGCACAAAATAAAAGCACTTCCCTCCTTTAACACTTGCCCACCCCATCAGAGTATTCTGGTAGCTAAATTCAACACCCTCTGAGTGGGTGCTGAGCCTAGAGAGGCTAGTGATTTTCCTGCATTTGTTTTCCACAGAAAGTGGAGTGAGGCTTGATTTGTTTTACACATGTGAGGATGACAAAGGAATGGAAATTATATTATTTTGCTGATTTTAACCACTTCCTTTCTGTGTTGACCCCAGGAGAAAAATAAACCACTGTTTATACTATTGGTAAAGCTGGGCTCCTGTCAGCCACCCATAACACTTACTACTAGAAGTTTGTTATTCATAGCTGATCTGTTTATTACTGAACTGGTTTTCAGACTGCCTTTGCTAGCACCACAGCTCTGAAACTTATTGTGCATGGCACCTGAGAAAAATACAACAGAGTAGGAGGGTAGTTGTTTTTTAGGGGTTTTATACACTGTGTATTGTGTAAGCCCCAGTGACCACCAGATCCCCTGATGGAGGGACATAGTCCAGGTGGGGCAGGAAAGAAATAGATGATAATGCAGTGTTTTCCCTTTGGTCTTTGGTCCTTTCTCTTGTCCTGCTGTCCTTTTACAGTAACCTCCAGCAAGAACTGTTGAGTGTTTTCACCTCTGTACTCTGGAGCTCTGAAAAATCCCTCCCATCAACATCCTATTGGCTTCCTTGAAGGAAGGTAGCACACTTCAAAATCCTGTTGGCAGGACATAACGATTCAACAACCCCTTTCTTTTGTGTTTTCCCTCTATCTCTCCTTCCTTTGGTGTGTTTTGTTTTTTTTTTTCCCCCACTAAGCCGTTCTTTCTTTGTCAAACCCACCACTGTCAGTTTGGAGTTGAAAGCTGGTAAATTGAAGGGGTAAGACAATGGTTCTCCAGCCAGCTGTTGGGTAGGGAGCCTAACTGGACATATATTTTGCATTTCACTTTTATAACTGCTTAGAATCACTGAGCTTGTTGTGATTAATGCAGTATCAAGGAGGGATTGTAGTCCATGCATTCATATATGAACGGTTGGACTTGATGATCTTAAAGGTCTTCTCCAGCCTAAATGATTCTATGCTTCTATGCTTCTATATGTCCCCTTTTCCTATGATGGTGAGGAAGGACAGTGGCTGGGTCTTTTCTTTAAGGACCATGGTAAGGCAAACACAACAGACAGCCTATTTGGACTTGCTGATTATTGTCCACATAGCAATCAGAAAGCAGTAATATTTGTATTTAGAAAAGTTAATATTCAGTTTCCTTTTTTTACTGAATGCCAGCTTCAAGGGTTTTTTACTCTGTTTTTTAAAAAATACATCTTAAACCCCAGAATGCATGAAACAGCCATGATTTACACAACAAAGGCTGGATAACTGCATATAAAACATGAGCATGTATTAGCTACATGTGCAGGTACTCAAATGTCAGGGACATGTGCATGTGCATCTGTAAAGCCAGCCATTTTGTTTAACTCATACAACCAAAATGCTGCTTTAATGCAACATTTCTACTGAAATGTAAAAAGAAAAAGCCCAAAAGACAAAAGTTATACATCTGGCAGCAAATATCTCTCAGTTCCTCCTGTATGCATTTACTATTACATAAACTATTCATACTCCTGCCATGTTGTGCATATGTGATGTGGCCAGGGGACAGCAGCTGCAGTTATGCAAATGCATTTCTCATCTCACAAACACACACCTGAACAGGAAAGATGGATGAACATATGGATATGGGGCAAACAAAAGTCACAGTCTTAATCATAACCATTATAGTTTTGAACATACCATGCCTATTACAACACACTTTTTTTGAGAGTCTCAAGGTACCAAACACTTTTCTTTTACATTAACAAACCACCCTCCTTTACAACTAGTTGAGAATTATCATCCTTTGTATTTTCTGCAAATGAGGCACAGAGGTGTAGGATGGATGGCTTTGCTGTTGAAGAGAGATCTCAGAGAAAGACAAGAAATACATCATCTAACAGAACAGGGAGAGACTAATCCTCACTTCTGGGGGGTCTATGCTGAGGTTTTGATTCAATAAGGCACTGATTTCTAGCTTACATGAAAAAGCTAATGTGTAAAAAAAATACAGATAAATCTGCAGTGATGTCATCATCGGCCAAAGACACTGAGTCAAGAACATGCTGGTAAAACATAGAAGGGGTACACCAACTTCTCTTACCATTTTCCCAATCATCATAACGTATGGTCCCAAATACTTGTTTACTCCGAAGATGTCCAATAACCGTATATACCAGTAAATGATGTTAACACAGTATATCACTCGGCCATCGCTCCGGAGTGGCAGATCTTGCAGACGGAGCACCATCCCGACGGAGAACAGGAGGATAGCTATGAGATCAGTAACGTTCCAGTACTCCTGGAGCCAAACTTTTACTTTCTGTAACAGTTTCCCAGGCTCTGACATCAATATCTGAAGGACATGGAAAGGAAAGGAGCTGAGCTGTCTTAATTTAAGCTTGGAGAAATCTATAGTAAACAGATATATGCCACATAGGCCAAACGCAAAGCTGATAGACTCCTATCACACAAATCTCTCATATACTCTCTGATTTTTTTGAGAAATCTTCCATTTCAACCATTCTTAGCCTGTATCTATGTGCAAAATACTTAAAAGAAAAAGGACGAAAAGCTCACTTGCTCTAAAACCCCCATGAAATCAGAAGAAATACAGGTATATCTTTCTGTTTCTCAAATTTATTGACACTACTTAGAGACTTGGAACAGAGGGAGAAACACTGAAAGATATTTCATCAGATAGTTCACATTTAAAGAAGCTGTAGGTTTAGAGAAAATTATTCTAAAATGTGTATCAAACTGTAAAGAAATAATTAATAGCCATAAAGATCTGGATTTAGCATTTAATCCAGAGAGATACTAGCTACTACTTGGGCCTGGTTTTGGAAATTAAGTTCCACATCTGAGAATATAATTCACAAAAATAATTAATCTTACCTTAGGAATTTATCGTCATTCTATTTGCAAGATCATTTGGGAGACTTGATTGTTTTCCCAAATTACTGTTGAAACTATTCCTCAAGTGATTTCTATGAATAATTCCTAGCTTTTAGTGAGTTAACAAGCTGTTTGTTTTAATTTTCTATATTTAGCCTGAGAACATTTGAGCAGACTCATACAGTTCCTTAAAAAGATGAATGCCATTCTTATAATTTTCTTATAATTCATTTTCAGAATGAATTTTAGGCTCATCTTCTGCGAACAATCTCCAACATCTGCTTAGAAATGTATTCCGACAAATGTTCTTGATAGACTTTTGTGGAAAGGACAATTTGGGGTGAATGATTAGACAAAAATGGCACACACGATTCCTGCTGGCAGCCTCCCACCTACTAAGCCAGTGGTGCTTTGTTTCCATCAGTGTTGCAGAGTCCTCGTGTGGCTACTGCCACCGTTTTCCTTTTTCTTTTGGTTAGTGAAGTACACTCATTATAGGCCACACAGGTAGTGTCTTTTCCTCTGTTCTTTTTATTTCTAATGTAGAGTTTACCATACAGTGTTTGAAATCTGCCTTTGAGGTCTAAGCGGCTGTTGCAAGAAGATTTTTAGTCTAGTCCTCAAAAGCATTTGCTCCAGAAAATACAAATGTAGATAGCAACAAATTCAGCCCAGGGGTACAAATGTGCTGTTTCAGCTGAGGTCAACGGGACTCGCACCCACTCACATCAGGGCTGAATTTGGCCTCTGGTGTCATTGTGGAATAAATGCGCATTTGGCCAAGTGAAAAGGGCACAGCGGTAGCTGCAAGTGGGAGAGACCATGAGGGGCAGGGGATGGCAGAACAACTTCACTCTGCCTACAGACTGAGCGCCACCTTAAATGCTCTGTCACTGCTCTACGTGTCTGCTTTAGCATCTTTAGGGAAATGCATGCTATTGCTTAACATAATTAGCAAAAATTTTCAAGATTAAAAGGGGGGGAAATCCTATTAGAAATGTGCTGCAATATTCAACCTGGATAGAAGTTTTCCCCCAGTTATGGCTGGTTTTATTTAAAGCCTTTTCATGAGATACTTGGACAGATGGAACAGCTGTAAATTTTGAATGAACTCTATTTGGGGTGGGGTGGAGATTTGAACATGGACTTTTCAGTTGTCATGCAGTCATGTCTCTGTGTCCACTCTGTTATAGCATATCGCCTTTTCCTCTCCCTGAAACATACTTCAGTTTCTGGGTCACATTTCAAGGAATATAGCCAAACTTTAAGATATGTCAGAAGACCGCCCCATACTTGTAAATGCTATTAAATGTGCATCACACAGAAATCTGTACAGAGAACTTCTGTGGGAGAAAGAGAAAGAAAGGGAGAGATTCTTGATTTTAAAATGGAGGAAGATAGATTTTTTAGTGGTATGTTTTTAACAATCCATCTGCTTTTCTGAAAAAAAAAAAGAGCAATTTTATGATAAGCCCGTTCATCAAAAATTATCCTGAGAAAAATAACAAAAACAGATATTAAAATGAAAAAAACCACACTTATTTCTTTTTTATTCTGTCTTTCTTGGTTGGGGTGATTTTACCTCTCTCATCTTCTCTATTCCCAGAGTGAAAATGTATGAGATGACAATCCATTCCTGTGTAGATGGCCAGCGATCCATCTTCACTAACACTATATAATTGAACAGCATCAAGTAGCCTATATATGCCAGCTGTAAAGAAACAAATGAATATCAATAGTCACTATATTTATACAACTAGGCCAGTTTCTTGCGTATGCTTTGATATTCCTAATTCCACTGTAACCAGAGTTAAACAGATAAAAGAACAATCAGTCAGTGTTCTGAGTCACCTGGAAAAGCTCACATTAAATCACATACAGTGTGGAATCTGCAAAATACATGCACAAACATCCTCCCCTCTAGCCTCCCCAACAAAATGGTATTAATGCAGTCCCCTGGATCATCCCACAGTGATGGGAACCACTATACCAACTACCAAACTAGGTTACCTATGTGAAGATTTCTCCCTCATCTGCTTCTAACACCCTTTACTCCTCTAACACCCCTCCTCTGTGTTTTTTTCTCCCTGTTCACCTAGCCTAGGCTGACTCTGGCATTCCAAATCCTTTTTGCACGGTCCTTGCCTAGAGCCCAGAAGGTCCTAGGTGTTGCTAGAGGTCTTTCTACCCAGTGTAGTACTGACCTAACCTATACCATGATTCCTCCCCAAAACACTGCTACTCCTACTCGCATTGCTGCAGCAATTAGCCAGGCATAGCCATGCACTCATTTGCCTTGTATTTTTTGCAAGTTTTTATGTATAACTGTTTTGTTTTTCCTTCTCTAATCTACTTACCTTCTGGCCCAATTTTACATGCAGTAGAAAGTGTGGATTATGTTTTTAGTTTGTTTTTCCTTTCTTTCTACAAGCTGAGTGTAAGGAAATGGTCAGTCAAAAAACGACAAGACACGTTCATAAAATGCAGAGAAACCCGAGTGTCACACTGGAGCATGGCTGTAGCAAGGGTGAATGGCTGTGGCTGGGGTCTGTGCTGGCCAGAATCCAGTTGCCTGTCTACTTTGCCTTTCAAACAGCAGCGCTGCAAGATAATGCATCTTAAACCAAACTTAAATCAGAGAAAAGATGATTCAGTTCTGTGCATGAACATTTCAGTCATTGTGACAGAAAGCTTATTCCATACACCTATATTTCAATACAGTTTTTCTCTCTCAACTGCATGTTACTCACAACTATTGTGTACTTGGTGTCAGACTTAAGATGAAACAACCACAGAAGGGGTTTAGACTTTTGGGCAGGATTATTTCAGTGTTCAGCACCTCACAGAACAGGATTTATAGTCCTGTTTTATTCGTTAGAGAACATCACTTCTGCTCTGTGTAAAAGCCACAGGGTTCTGGCTTTTCTTCCAGTTGCTGGTTTGAAGGACACTTGAGAGAATTCTTTACATTGGCCATAACTATCAGTACGGAGAAGACAGTCAGTTGAACCACTGCTTCTTGTCTACATAAAACAGAGGAGGAGATGATCTCATTTGTCTTTCAGTTTGTGTGTGATGATGGATTGCAATGCTCAGGTCTAGAGGTTGGTCTTCCCTTAACACTCCTAAAGGAAATGGAGAGCAATATTGACTTAGGTCAGCATCTAGGGTGTCAGCTGAGTCAGCAGAAACCCTGTCTGGACAGGCAGAACTGGACACACACCTCCCTAGCTAAAATAACACCTTCTACTACAGTGCAGTGACAGGTGATACTGTCACCTAACACCCCGCCTCTTAGATCTTATTGATTATAAATTATCAGCAAATTTTATTAATTTGGTCTGACTCAGTAGCATTTGGTGAGCATTTGCAGATAGTATGGCAAAAGAATAGGGACATTAAGGTTACAAAGGTGACAGAAACCACAAGATCCTCAGTGTAACTAGGGGCTTTTTCTTCTTCTTCATTCTCTTTTGAGGTGTTGGGTTTTTTGTTTTGTTTTGGTTTTGGTTTTGTTTTTGTTTTTTTCCAACCCAAATTTACTGAAAATTGCTGAAAATTTTTGCTTGGCAAAAAAAAAACAAGAAAAGAAAAAAAGCATCTTGATTTAAGAATAAAATGATGCTGAAATTGCACCATTTTTACCCAAGAAACAAGCCCTTCAGATAGTGAGTGACACCATCCTTCTCCCTCCCCAGACCTGCAACTTGCTCCTGCCTTCCAGGAGGATGTCCTGGTCCCACACTGTTGCCAAACCTCAGTACAGCTGCCCATGATGGTACTCAAGATTCTTTGAAAGTGCTACCACACAGGTAGCTGAACTCTCTTTTTCTTGCTTTTACATGGCTTGACAAAGAGCTGGGGGCTGCCATTTTCACCCCTGAGGGCAGTACCTGAAGAAACCAAGAAGAGGAATGCCTGCTAAGAAGTTTCTAGCGTGGGTTGGTCCCTGCCCTCCTATGGATGCTCTCTCATTAGATAGAAAATACTCAAATGCTTATTATGGTAACGGACAAACCTGGAAATTGTACCAGCAGGAGAGTGCTTCAAGAGGGAAACTACCCTCTCCTTTTCTCACTGATTGCAATAACTAAACGATCATAAAGTGAAGTGATCCCAAAATGCAAAACTTAGGGCAAAGCTATTTTGATGGTTAGAAGATGACTCTTACCTGGGGTTCAATTCCCTCTGCAGCTATTCCTCCTCAAAAGAGGTAGAAATGTGGCCTCTTACATTCTGCTAGCATCTCAGCCTAAAGATACTAGTTAAAAGGGGAAGGCCATCCTCTTCTCCTCAAGCAATCTGTGAGACGAAACCCTTGAATCGTGGTTTTCAATGCAACAGGCACAAAACAGAATGGAATAGTTGACTTTTGAAACTACTGCATGCCCAGAGAGAAAAGCTGAAGTTTTTTTGGTTGAGAAAAAGCTGTTTATTTTGGCTCATCTGCTGAGACAAAATGTTACTTACTCAGACATTCCCACATTTAACCCACTCTTGTGTATTTTAAGAATGAACGTGGATACAGCTATAGAATAATAGCAGATAGGTAGATACAGAATAATCAAATTATTTTAAATGGCATACAATAGCCGTAAGTATAGTCACTTTTCTTGCATTTTGGACTGTGGAATGTAAAATATGGACGATTTCTTGATTAGTATTTCTGCCTGTGTCCTTGTAAAAAGTGTGATAGGCTGTGCAATTTTAACCCTCATCTGAAAGTCGTTTTGCTTTAGTCTCCAGGAGTTTCTCAATATAGCCAGCTGGTCAAGCACTGCAGCCAGAATCCACCTTAATTTGCTCTTCAAGTTCAGTGTAGCCAAGATCCAGCTTTAATAAATGACCTTGATTGAGACCTGCCTCAGGACATAAAACTGTAGGAACAGGTCTAAATGGAAATGCAATATTGATCCTCTTCTCCCATTTCAGAATTGAACTAACAGGGAGAGCCAGGATGCTTCTTTCTGTTTACAGTGTAAAGACTTTTCTGGTTATGCATAATACATATTGCAATTGATAATAAGACTAGGCTGCTGATGAGCAGTTTCTAGACTCATCGGCCTGATTAATGTTCAATGGCCACACAGTTCAGCAAGTAGTTACTCCAAGTTGCTAAACTGGAGCTATTTGCTAGCATAAGCTGTCCACCACAGTTTAGTTTCTGTTGATGTGAGTTGTTCCTGCTGTCTTTAGGTGTATTGCCTGGATCTCAGCAAGACAATTCTTCTTATAAGAAGTCATCTACAGAAGGATGCATTCTTTGTGATTTGCTATGCATTCAGCAGAATAATGGAAAATATAACTGGGAAGGATCACCTGAAATCATCTGGTAAATTCCATAGGGCAGAGGCAGGATTAATTACAGTGTGCCATAGTGGACATATGTTTTGATAAGATAGACTTAGAAATCACTAATTATGGAAGATCTACCATCTCCTTACACAGTTTATGACAGTACTTCTCCGAGCAGTTAGAAACTGTTTCCTAACATCTTACCTAGAACCGCCTTGCTCCAATTTAAGCCATTACTTCTTGTCCTGTTCAGCAAGGATTTGGAGATTATTCCATTTTGTTCCTCTCTGCAGCTGCTTACACATATTTGAAGACTACTACATTCCTTCTGCAGACTTCTTTTTTTCCAGAGAAAACAACCTCACTTCCTTAAAACTTTCCCCTTAAGTCATGTTGTACAGACCTCTTGAAACATTTTTCCTGTTCTTTTTTCTGTCCTTCAAACCAGTCCACACTTGTCACATGATGCAGAAGCTGAACTGGCATAGAATATTCCAGTCAAGGAGACTGAAAGGATTACTTTCTGTGTTCATTTTACTTTTTGAACTCATCCTTCTACATTCTAGTGCAATTTGCAAATTTAATAACTAATCTACTCCATCATCCAAGTTTTGAATGAAAATACCAGATAGCACTTGATGTAGGAGAAACTCTAATGGAATGCTTTCCAATCCCTGCTTCCAGCTTGGTAGTGAATAATTAATATCTACTCTTGAGGACTAATTGCCAAAAAGCTTTGTATCCACATAGTAACTTTAATATTGCAATTACTAATTTATCTGTGAGACTACCGTGTGAAGTTTTTGATACTGTCTTACTTCAGTCAAAATATATGGCACATTTTTTTTCTGCTCCATCTGCAAGGTCTGTTTCTTTATAACACAGCGAGATTATACTGATTTGACATAATTTGCCCCAGAAAAATGTACATTAGCTGATACTCATGTCTTTGTTATCTTGTGTGTACTTACACAAACACTTTCTCTGAGAGACACTCTGCAGACTAGTCAAAACAGAACAAAGGAAAAATGTTCCAAGAAAAGAAGTGCTCTATTTGCTTCTTTTTTTCATCAATTATTATACAATTCGATATCCTGATTCAGCCCAGCTTCTCTTTGGGCTTACTATTGGGAGCTTTCCTATTGGGAATTCTCCTACAGGGAATTCCTTGGGAGCACTGACTGCAGCAAACTGCCACTTATTGCTGTATTTGAAGAAAAACATACAGTCATTCAAATTTTAACCATTAACGTCCTGAATGAAATGATAGTCTTTAAAAGTCTTACACAGGTTTGCAAGCGCCAGCTGACCTCCAAAAAAGATTTTTATTAAACTCTTTATGGGTAAGGCCTTCAATGCACAACATGCAGACTTTCAATGAAACAAACAAGATGACCTTAATCCAATTTCACTATTTGTCCAAACTGTAGTAATATAACAGGAAAGATTTCTTACTGTGTAAAACCAAAATTTAACGATGGGAGCATTGTAGAACTCATAAATCTTTCTTCCAACAGGGATCAGTCTGTGCCTGCTCTGAACTTCCTCTTCCTCCTTCTTTCTTGAGGACTCTCCATTCCCTCGTCCCAGCATTGCCTACAAGAAAGGATATTTTTGTGTTTCTTTCTTTGTGAAAGACAAATTAAGCTATTTTTGAAATTTCAAAAGGAAACTATTCAAAACTTCTCTGATTTCTTGATTTTTAGACAAAACCAGGTGACCATGGCTAAGTGTAAAATGCTTTGTTCTCAGATTATCTTTTTTCTTGCAAGGAAGCTGCTGTTTCATACTTTGTAAACCAAAAAAGTAATGCTTTGGCAGCAACTGTCAGTACCAGTGTGAAATCCTCGACTGGTGAACAAAAAATGAGATATGGAGAACATTTCTCCTTTTTGCTGACATTTTTACCTGACAACAGCTTTTTGTGGTGTACTTCTATACAATGAACAGATGCACACAGAACACGGGTAAGTTTTGGTTTTAAACAAAGAGAAGTTCATAAGGCTAAGACTGAGAGAGAACAACGGGGGGAAAGATGAGTGGGCAGTTGCTGGACTGGAAGCAATGAAGCCAGTGACTCTTTTTACGTTGATCACCAGATCTGTCACAGGCGATGATCCCACAGTGAACCTCACACGGATGTAGAGGACTGACCAGCAGAGTTCACTGCAGCATTAAGGCCTTGGATTGAAAGATCCTTCTACATGATTGTAGCTTCTTCCATAATGAAGTTCCAGACTGCTCATGCGCTGCCCCTGCTAGGCTTGCTCTCACTGTTGCCATTGCAATTCAAACTCAGTGAAGAGCTACGCTGAGCTCCAGAAACACATACTTAAGAAGTCCTCAGCTGTAAGTGCAAACCTAACAGGCAAAAGACGGTAATATTTTGTTTACTCTTAGCTTCATGGTTAGCTGCAGAGAGGTAGAAGGAGTGACTAAGCTATATACTCACTGAAGTTAATGCTTAAAAGAAGGTATTCCTTTGTATTTAGAGTACAGCATGATTTATTAAATGGTTTTTCTGAAACAATTCTTTTGTGAATAGTTGACTAAGAGTGGATTTTAAGTCACTGTGCCTTGAGCAAGTTCTTACTATTTAGTTTGTGGCAGCACCTATAGATTGTAGCACTCCTGCACATGAAAGCAATTGCAAGAATTGAGATACAACTGTCCTATCTAAGTATGCAGGGATTGCGCGATGATACTTTTATTTAAATGCTTCTATAATGTTTTTCTACAAGTAGATCAAAGCACTTTCGTACTTTTATGTTAACTGAAGCAAACTTTCACCATCCCTGAAGATAACATTGTTCTTATCTGCAACCAAAAACTGTGGAAAACTAAGCCCCTAAAGAGAACAATTAGATGCCAGACATATTGTCTTTCAATAAAGAGGTCCTTCTTTTATCTATCTCTGTGCTCTCTGATTCAATAGGACGTTCAGCACATACTTAACTAATCAGCTTCAGGTGAGCTATTTGATCGGGTTCTAGTGCCCTGCAGGAACAGGAGATGCACTTCTCACATATTTAAAAGTAAGAATCACAATCTTTCCTTTTCTTCCTTTTTCTAGGCCTCATATGGAGCTATTCATATAGGTCTTTGGTCCTGTAAAATAGTAATTTGTAACGATAAACTGATGACCACATTTTTTTTTTCTTTCAGTCAGTGTAGATATTTGTAACATTATTCAGACCGTGTATGGTCCTACATGGCTTCTGCCTAATATTTCTGTTTCATTTCATTTATGCAGTTAGTTTTTCCCTCTGGTATTATTACTTTCCACATGGTCCCTTATATTCTTGATTTTGACTATGCACAGATGTTACCCTGCATATTTTTAATAAAATAGAATAAAGATTCAGGGAGCAAGTACACTGCACTGAAACTACCCTGCTGAGATCCTCTTAAAACTGTAGCCTGCTTTGATGAAGTTACCTATTTCCTTTACCTTTTTATGCCTGCAGATTTCTAAGTTCATTGCCATAAACGCAGATAAAACAATGCGTATTAAAAGATTAAATATCATAAAATCATAGAATAGTTTGGGTTGGAAGACACCTTTAAAGGTCATCTAGTCCAACCCCCCTGCAATGAGCAGGGACATCCTCAACTAGATCAGGTTGCCCAGAGCCCCATCCAGCCTGACCTTGAATGTTGCCAGGGATGGGGCTTCTACCACCTCTCTGGGCAACCTCTTCCAGTGCTTCACCACCCTCCTTGTGAAAAACTTCTTCCTTATATCTAGTCTAAATCTCCCCTCCTTTAGTTTAAAACCATTACCCCTTGTCCTATCACAGCAGGCCCTGCTAAAAAGACTATCCCCATCTCCCTTACAGGCCCCCTTTAAGTACTGGAAGGCCGCAATAAGGTCTCCCCAGAGCCTTCTCTTCTCCAGGCTGAACAAGCCCAACTCTGTCAGCCTGTCTTCACAGGAGAGGTGCTCCAGCCCTCTGATCATTTTTGTGGCCCTCCTCTGGACCCGCTGCAGCAGGTCCATGTCCTTCTTGTGTTGGAGGCTCCAGAGCTGGACGCAGTACTCCAGGTGGGGTCTCACCAGAGCAGAGTAGAGGGGCAGAATCACCTCCCTCAACCTGCTGGCCACGCTGCTTTTGATGCAGCCCAGGGTACGGTTTGCTTTCTGGGCTGCAAGTGCACATTGCTGGCTCATGTCCAGCTTTTCATCCACCAGTACCCCCAAGTCCTTCTTGGCAGGGCTGCTCTCAATCCCTTCATCCCCCAGCCTGTATTGATGCCAGCAGTTGCTCCAACCCAGGCGCAGGACCCTGCATTTGTCCTTGTTGAACCTCATGAGGTTCACCCAGGCCCACAAATATATATCCTGTTGATTCTCACAGAGCACATAAAACCCCTTAAAAGTCCATCAAGAGTTTCATAAAAAAGGAAAAAGATGAAGTGACTGTTAAGCAGAGGAGAAGGGTTCTTATAAGCAGATAGTCTGCAAGAACATGAGACTTACTGAATATAACTATAGTAGCAGAGATTACACAGCCTTCGCAGAACCCCAGGTATTCTTACCCAAAGTCTACAAACCCAAAGTGATTCCCTGATTTATATCAAGGATTGTTTATTTGGGGGAAAAAAAAAGTGGAATATGATCTGAATGCTTTGGAAAAATTACAGCTCAAGAAGGTACTCATTTCTTCTCTCTACCTCCTGACGCTGTTTTAGGGAAAGCTGCCATCTGGTGCTATAGAGTTTTCTGTAGCTTTTCCCAAGGCTTTGTCTCTGCTGTCCTCTGCTGCTCAAGAATTTTGCAGCAGAGTGAAAATGAATGCTGGCAGCTTTAACAAAATAAGCAGTGCCATGCTTTAGTGAAAGGGAGTATTTTACAGAGTTTAAATCCTCCACGATTTTATAAATATACTGATTTTGAGACACCATTAGTTTCACTGGAATCAGTGATTTGTGGATGTTTTTAGGATAATGCTCTTCCAGTACCTGGATTTATCCTTTAGCTCATGGATGCTGATTTCCTGTTTGCTATTGCTTTCTTGTTGATAATGATGCTGAAATTTTATCTTGTTATAATTATTTTTGAATTAATTGTATCGTATAATAGTAATGTCTCCCCTCCCCCATGCTACAGATGGGGAATTGCTCTGAGATGGCTGGGGATTAGATTTGACCTGATGTCCCCGACTGTTAATTATATCACAGTATTAACAAATTGAAAGGCCTCCCCATTAGAAACATACAGAAATAACCTAGGTGTCTGTGTTAACAGAATAGCTGCAATGCCGAATGTGAACAAATGTGTTTTCACTTGGAGGAGGAAGCAATAGGGTGGGAATAACTCAAGACGCTGCTCTGTGTGGGCGGCATCTCCTTCTCTAATACACAATTTTGTCCATGATTCACCATGAGTCATGCAAGGTAAGCCCGACAGCAGCTCAACTACATTGTAAAGTACAGTACAACTGCATCATTTTAGCCTGCGGGGATTGATATGCGCATAGTTTTTACATGGAGATTTTTCTAATCAGGATTCTGTTTGGCGTTTGTTTTTTTGGTTGTTTGGGGGCTTTTTTTGGCCACATTTGGTTTATGTAATTGAGGCCCATTCACTCATAGGGAACCAGGACTGTTTTGGGTTGTGCATTTTTGCATTAATAGATGTTAATGATCCTATAATCTATTTATCTGTTTTATAATTAAGTAACAGGAATTTCAGTCCTGCTAGAATGATCACAGGCTCTTCAAATTTTATCTTTGGTGAAATCTACATGCTACATATAGACTTACCCTGTATTCACACAGAACTGCTGTGGAAACGATACATAGGTGGGTGGATATACTATACCTCTCGCTGCACACCCCATTGTATCCTACGCTGTGTATGCAAATGCTGCCTCCATGTAGTTGTTCTAGGGTTACCATTCTCGGCCTTGAAAGACTGGTAGGAAAAAAGGTTTAATGCCTTTGAGTTACAGGTGTGTAAAATTGGATTTTGCATATGCTCAGTGTTTTTTTAAGGTTAATACAGAGGAGTGGGGCTAAAATACCAGGTGCTCAGTTGTCCTGGCTGCTGAGCACAGCGAAGGACACGGAGAGTGCCAGGGCAGTTGTGTGACGGTAGTATAGGGGTTTCCAAAACCCTCGGAGAAGAGGGAAATCCCTCCTTATGGAGAGGGCCAGCACTTCTGCCTCGTGACCGCTGGCAGTGTCTCCCACTGCCGTTTCTCAGACAAGCTGAAGGGGTGCCTTGCTGCTGGCATGCGAGATGCTGCGAGTACTGTCCCCCAGCACGATGGGTGAGATGGGCCAGGGGCACGAGGACACCAGTCTTCAACCTTTCCTATCTTAAGAACTGTATTTTTAGTGATATAATATTTGGTCTTGCCATGGAGAAAAGGCTAAGCACACAGGTGAGATAATGTGAGCCCAGAGGCCAACACAACTAGTTTTGCTGCTGCTGCAAAGTCCTAACTCAGACTCTTAGTGATGCCCAGTGAAGTCCAAACTTCCTATTTGATGTGGAAAATTAGAATAAAATGAGCAAAACAACAACTGAAACATCTTCTAAAGGACTTAGATGAGTTATTCTGTGTTCTGAAATAAGACCATTTACTGGGGAACTCTAATTACCAAACAATAAGGCACTGAATAGGGATAAGGATGCTCCTAGTTATGGCTTCCAGAATCAGTGTTATTTGGGGAGGAGAGTAGACTGACCTAAAAATCAGCAGCTAATTAAGGCCCTGGTCAGGACACTGTACAAATACAAAATGTCCCTAGCTGTTAAACTTTAGTGCCCTTCTACTCCTCTATGTCTAATATTCAGGATTAATGACTGGCAGCTCCTCGCATAAATTGTGGTAAATTCCTTGGTGCTGAGGGAGCACTGATGACAGCAGTATTCAAGTGTGTTTTTGTGAGTAGCTGCTATAAGGAAAGTCTGTTGCCTAGCATCTAGGTGTTAAAGAAATGTGTGCCCAGCACTGTCATATATCTGTTATAAAGTTAAAAGCAGGTGTGAGTAACAAGTAGTTTACAGTGAATAAACACTACATCCTTACAGTATATCCAAATGTTCAGCTACCCACCAGATCCTTTGAGAGGAGCATAAAACAAATACATACTCGCATGCAGATGCACTCATGTGGAGACTTACTTCACTGTTGCTGTAGTCTGTGTGATCACATTATTCTGTGCAAATGAGGTGTAAAATAGTGCAAGAATCACTGTGGCCCTGTACCTCTTCCACTCTGCGCAAGTGCAGTCCCGAGGAGGAAACTGACTTTTTTGGCCTGTCATTAGTCACCCGGGCTTAGCAGTGCAGGACACACGAGACTTCATAAGAAATCAATGAACAGACCTTGACTAGATGTGATCTCTTTATCTTAGCAGTACTTTTATAAGAATGCATATGGGCATAATATTATAGGAATACAGAGACCCGAGAAGTATTCATTGGGCATGATTAGAAATAGAGTTAGGCAGATTGTTTGGATGATACATTATTTGCCAGAAATGGTCTTCTCAGGTGACCAAAATGATGTTTAGTTCATCAATTTTATTTGTTTAAGCTTTAAGCTGAACAAAGCTCAGAAACCCAAACCATGGAAAAATTTAAAAAATATTTTAAACAATCATGTGCCAATTAAGTAAATGAATAAAATAAAACTGGAATAATCACAAAAAGAAATCTATTTGTTTCTCTTGAAAGGAAAAAAAGTGGAGAAAAATATGCAGGTCATTCTGAATACAATAGTTGGAAGCTATGGTTAGGGTAAGTGACTGATCCATTGAGCCAGAGTTCAGCAATTGATTAACCATTTGTGATATCACATCACAATCAATTATTAATTTTAATGAACTATGAATAAGGTATCCTTAATGTAAGTGTGGCTAAAGGGAAACTTCACAAAGGCACTTCCCAAACAGTCTTGCAGGCATCCTCTCTCATCAGTGGAGAAGAGACCCGACCTAACTTACGCCAGACCATTTGACTAAGGCTGGAACAATGCAAAACTTCAATCTAAAATGTTTTCTTTTATTTAAAACATGTCAGGTAGGAATACTCTCCCTAACACGGTGCCTGAAGGTGACTAAATGTAACTGGCTATGGCATCTAACCACAGAAGTACATGCAAAGGTCTCTTTGCTATCAAATCACCTCTCCTCACCGCTGAAGGGGACCTGAGTGAAGAAGCTGTGTTAGAAGTCCTAAAGCACAGTATAGATTATACGCAGAAATATAAAGTCAGCAGTAGTGTACCAAAGATACTGTTTCTAAACTTGCTGGACACCACAGAAACAGTTCTTGTTTTACAGAAAAGGCTCTAAGTGTCTGAAACTTCACTAGAATGATGCATCAAATTTCAGGAGTTAAGGGCAGAGTCAATGACAGGAAAGAGCAATAGGACGGTCAGCACATGGAATGGAGAAGGGAGGGAACATCTAAGACTCATCTGGAAAAGCAGATCCAGTTCACACATCACTTCCTTGTAGCAGGTGTCATAAGGTAAAAAGGCAACACAGTATTGTAGACAAGAAACCAGGAGCTGGGATAACTGCAGAGAGATGGAAATGACTTCCTCCCCAAATTTCTCCCCATTGCCAAGAAAAAAGGCAGGTTGCAAAGTGCTTATCTGATTTGAATAGGCACTTCATAAGTGGATCAGAAGCCAAGGATAGTAAATTGCAATTAATAGCTAATGAGGGGAGAATGGCCCATTGCTGCTATCTGGCTTCTGGTCCTTCCCAACGGCCAGGTTCTTGCCTGCAAACGGGTCCTGTAGGTGGGTCTTGTGGGCTGCTCCTTCGGCTTGCCTGCATATTGGGTCCTGTAGGCAGGTCCTTCTGCCTGCCTGCAGATGGGGTCCTGCGGGCAGCTCCTGCTGTTTGCCTGTGGGAAACAGTCTGGGTTTTTTTTGTTTTGTTTTGTTTTGTTTTTTTTTTTTTTGTTTATTTCTTTTTCTTTTCTTTTTTTTTTTTTTTTAAATTAACCAGGAAAATCCCTTTTACTTCTATGCCTCTGTCCCGACCTTGACCATCTGGGGTTGAGTTTTAAGCCTTTCAAAGACACCACAATCAAACCCAAACCACAGCAAACCAAGCTAAGCTAAGGCAGGTCTGATAGCTCATATGATAATTGTCCAAATTAAAAAGTATCAAACAAGCCTGAGAACAAAGGGCTGGAAGTAGGTGACTTGTATAGTTTTCAGAGCTTTAGCTATTTGATTCTCTTTGTGGTGCAAACTATTCCTCTAAGGCTACGTTATTAATACAGGTAAGTCCTTCCTTACACAATTCTGCTGAGCTGCAGAAGCTCTTAGTAAGGGCTGAGCTGTCTAGCTGCTTGATAAAGTCTTCAGTGGATTAAAAACTGCATGTGTGTATGTGTGAGAGGTCATGATCACAAGTTCATAAAGAATTTTGAAAAAAGGTTTTCATCATTTTTCTTGCCTGTTTGCACACTTACTTGCCCTCTAATGAAGTTAACCAAAAGAAAAAAAATAATCTCCAGCTTCTATGAATCTTTGGGCATTTCCACCCAAAGCTTAGCAAGCTTCTTTTCTACCAGAGAGGCCCACTCATCTATCATGGCTTAGTGCTTTCAATTCTGAAACCTCATTAATTTATTTCAGACAACGTGGCAACAAATTGAATCAAAATATGAGGATATTACATCACAACATAATGCTTCAGCATCACCATGCACTGCTGCAACATCGAGACACAATGATGCCAAACGTGTCTGGTTTGAGTCTCAGTGAGGAGAGGGGAGTGTTAAGAGTAGTATCCTATCATCTGCTAAATTTAGCCATCGGACAGCCTGCAACGCCCACAGAGGTGAGAATAACAAATTGACAGCACTGAGGCTGGTGATGTATTGTTGACACTTACGGTGAGTTCCATGTCCTCCTCCTCTTTTTCTTTCACTGGCTTCTCTGGTTCCTCTGGCTCCTTCTCTTGCAGATGGATCTCATTGGCCTGGGACATGTAAGGCATATCATCTTTGTTCTTGAACTCCAAGCTGAGGATTGAAGGAGGAAGTAGAATTCCTAGAATTACCTAAAGCAATAATAATGATAACAATAATCATCACAGTAAACAGATTACAATCATGATGGTTACTTAGTATCAAATGGAACAACTCCCTCAGGACATTTAGGAAAAGAAAGATATGCGTGCATGTGAGTTTTCATGACAATAGAGTATTTGTCACTTGGGGTAATGTTTTCAGAGCTCTGTAGAGAAACAAAGCATGTAACTTCTATTAGCATTGATGTGAGTGCTATGGCTAATTGCCTTTCTTGAATATTTTATCTGCTTGCTCATCAGATGTGTATTGTTGCATACCAGAATATATTTACAAAATACTACACAAGGTCAATGGCTGGTGGGACCATGGGGGTGTTCGGATCTCGGACCTGCAAATTTCTGCATTTACATAATAGACAGTACCAGTGTAAATGACACACAGGCAGTATTAATTTCTACAGAGAGGGTTAATAGGTCTCAAGCTCTCTGTGTCCATACTTAATGCGTACAGGTAGTCAAGGCGTAAGCGTGTGTGGATCTGAGGAGATAAGGCAAAGCCAGCAATAGCAAATGCTGATGTGCTTAGCTATGCGGTCCTCTTAGATGTTGCTTCAGTAACCTGGCAGCTGTGTAATGCTCACGTTAATGTCAGCTCTTTCTTTTCTGCCCTCCCTCTCTTATGATGTGGGAGTGCAGAAACCATTAAAATTACCTTGTGTGGATATACTCAATAAATGATGCTTGGGGTTAAATCAGTAGTATTACTGAAAAGATATCATAATAATACAAAAAGAAGTGGCTTGTCTGTATTCACCAGCACAATAGCTGCTCCTGGTTTTGCTGTAATCTCATGAAAAATGATTTTGTTATAAGTCTCTCCCTAAACGACAGTGAAACCAGATAGTTAGCTTGTTGGCAGGTCACGGAGGGTGACTGCTTGTGCTCATCATATCGACAGACAGCATGTGTGTTGTTGAAACCATTCAAAGTACTGCAATTGGGAGCAGTTAGCATATTATGAACTCTGTGCCCAGCCTCGGAAGAGCTGAGCACCAGGGTGCCTGCACTGCTCCTGCACTCAGCTTGTCGCAAAAGGATGTGTCCAGGGAGAAGGGGTTACGGGCAGACCTGGCTTCCCAGAGACCCTATTTTTAAGAACAGGCAGGATTAACAATTGCCTCTCCCCCTCCCATTGGTGCTATACATCCCTGGTGAGACTCTAAAGAATTACATTTAGCCTTCTTGCTGTTTGCCAGTTTTGATGGAAGAAAATTGTTCATGGGAAATAATCCATGACTCATACTTGCAAATTTATTTCTTTGCCATGCTGCCTCTTGCTTATGTAGCTTGTAGCCTGCTTTAGCTCTAAACAGGCCCTGCTAATGAGCTTCAGTGAAATAAAACACAGACTAGAAACTGAGTAAAGGATCCCTGTGAAGCCCTGATGTTACAAGAAGTTGAAAGGGAACAGAGTCTGTTACTTTCAGTTATTCATTGTGAAAGAAAGGTCTATTTTATGGCTTAAGAGATGCATGCTGCAAAGAAGAAAGCATGCAGTGGGAGATGAGTTGCTGCACTGTTCCCCATCTACTCAGGCTGAATATCTGCAAAGCCAAGCAGTGAACAAGACAGCAGTCCCTCTGAAGGGCAATGGGCCTGTGAGTCGAGTCAGAAAAATGGGTAGTAAAGATGTCTCCAAATGTGAGAATGCTTTCTGTCTGTAAGCAGAACAATATGTACACACAGCTCCTGCAGGAGGAGGATGAGAATGCTACCAGCCACTTATTCATCACTGTCACTGGGTTAGACCCAGGATGATAACGATGCATATACTCATAAGCATTCTCGCCACTACTGAACATCTTTTCGCACAGCACAACAGCTGAGCAATTACCACTTTTCACACACATGATTAATGCAGGAGAGAGAACCCCTTCACTGAAAATATTTCTCAGTCATGTGTGAAGAAGAGGCAATTCCTGGTTGTGTACTGACTGGTGAGTACTTTGGTGAAGGTGAAAGATGCCAGCCCATGGACACAAATTCACCTCCCAGAATTCACCTTGCTCTGGTAGCAGTTTCACTAACTGTGGAAGTAAAGCTTAAACAGCTTTGAAAATTGAATTTTCCTCTCGATCCTCTAAGGTAGTCCCTTCAGGTCAGTCATCAGGAAGATTGGCAGGGCATTGCAAGAAAATTTGTACTGCTTGCTTTGGCCTCTTCTGGGGAAGGTTGTCGGATCAGCACCTTCCACTAGCAGGTAATTCACTTACACATCCTTTTTCTTTATTTATCTTTAAAAACCTTGGCTAACTCCTCAAGTATCCAGGCAGAGTGACATACTAACCTCCTGGCTCAATTCTTATTCCGATAACTCTCACTGATGCCGGAGGGGGCTTTGAGAAAGATGATCAAAAAACTAAGTAACGTGTTTTCAACCTGGGTTTGTGGTAAGCTCCCTGCTGAAAAACTGAACACAGGAAGAATATATCCTGCTTAACGTCACTACAAATAAGCACCTGAAATATGGTTAATTGAGCCAGTTATTACTAATTTGTTGTGAGCCCCATCACCATCTATTCGGACTCCCCTGACTGTTAATTTTATTTTAAAACAGTGCTGACCTTTAGGCCAGAATTTTTGCGCATCCGGAGACGACCCATCCACATGTCTGTGAGCAGCATTTGGCTGCAAGTGTGAGCAATGAAGTCCCTGTGCTTGGCTGCCACCGCGAGCTGCAGGCATGTGGCATTACTCCAGTTCTTCAGCTCGTAGGTCAGCAGTTTCATTGCCAGTTGCTCGTCCTGCTTGTACGACTGGTCCAACAGCTCCACCGCCAACTGGCCGAAGTCCCTGCAACGGGGAGACACGCGTTCATTCCCATTAGCCCAAGCAGCCTGCTGCAGAAAGCACCCCCCTGCAACTGACAGCCTCTGCAAGGGGGGCATCACCTTCCATCATGCAAATCGTGATGTTGACTGTACGCACAGAAACCCACATTTTCAAATGTGAGTGGCTAATGGTAGGCATATAAATAAGTGCCCCGACTCAGCAGTGATGAGCACCCACATCTACCAGCTGTCTGCTCCCACCTGCCTGCCCACCTCCCTGACATTTTCTAGTTGAAATCCTCTGGTTATCTGCATCTTAGAGGACTGCTTCTGTGCTGTTTGCCCATGGCTTTGTGGCCAAGTCTCCTGGAAAAAGGAGACTGTCCAATACCCTTTTTCAAATTCTGTGTCTCAGACTTTTAACATCAGGAAAGATTATTATGGAATCTAGTATCTTGGCTTGCTCACCTAACCATGAGCCTTTGGTTAATTAACACTTCTGCCTGAATATTATGTTTGTAAGGATTTCAACAATTGTTCTGCTTGGGATGAACAGAGTGTCTTGAAAAAGCACAGAGAAAGGTTGCAGCCTGACTCTTGAGGCCTCAGGGAGAACACATAGACAATATAGATATTTCATTGCCTCCTTGACACCGTCTCACTTCAGAAGTTATACCGCTAGCAACTCTGCTTCTCTGGCAGACAGATTGTTTAAAAGCCATTTAGACTTTCTGTAAAGGGACTGCATTTTCCCTGCAAGTTAGAAATGAAAGAAGGGTAGAGATAAGCAAATTTCAGGCAGGTTCAGCAGCCTCTCTCCTTTCTTGTTTTTAAACCCAGAAAAGTGTACATGAAAGAAAATTCACCTGGAATTGTGGTTCAGCTCTTGGGATATGTCATCCACCATGTCATTTTCTGATGCTTCGTGGGCCATGGCTTTGCAGAGTTTACAGGCTACCAGTGCTTTAGCCATAGCCTCTTCCCCATGCTGCCAAAAGAAGAGGGCCATCTTCTGACGCTTCATCAGCACAGCCCACACCATCAGCTCGTGGAACGGGAAGGGGAAATGATTAATCTCAGGGTCATCCAAATCGATATCAACTTCTTCTTCTCTTTTTTTTGTTGTTTTCCTCCCTCGCCGCAAAGGGACATCATCCTGTGAGAATTGTAGAGAATTTTTTTTTCACCAGCGAAGGAACTGAATCAATTCACACAATGCACTGGAGTCAGTACCTGAGATGTCAAACACATTCCCTGCAGGCCAGCCCCTTCAGCTTTTTTGGACAAAGTATTTAACACAGGAAAACAATGAAAAAATACTGGTCCATGCACTGTAATTAAGAAGTCAGTAACCCCATACCTAAACACAGGGAAAAATTGCTTTGGACTGTCACTCTGAACTGTTCTTTCTCTGTAAGAACACAGAGCACAATCACACAATATCCAGAACCATTTTGGAAAAGCCACTATTAAAATAAAGCTAAGAGTTCACTCCAAATATAATATCTGTTGTAACGCACCTGCCTTATTCCACCTCCAGAAAGCACATATCCAGGGGATGTTCTGGTCTGCTGAGGACTCCCTCCCTGCTTATTCTTGTGTTTCCTCCCTTTATCTTTTCACAAGAGTAGCAATTGCGCTTCTTCACTCCCATTCTGCCTTTGCTTATTCCTTCTACCTATGTTTATTCCTTCTGCCTATGTTTACTCCTTCTTTCTCCAGTTCTTTGTTGTTTCTATCGCCTTTAGTTTCCTTCCCATTTTAGCCTACTGCTTTTATCAGATGAGCTGACCTATTCTGTGCTGCATCTGTTCACAGCAAAATGAAAGTTGTTGTATAAAATAAACAAACAAGAAAACACTACTATCTCCTTGAAGCATCGGGGTAGCCAAAAGTGTCAACAAAACTGATAGAAATTTGGCCCATGCAAAGATTTCTGCATCATTTGCTGCAACTGCTTTATTTCTCTGAACATGTTTTAAAGTTATATAGTTATCTGACTGAAATTCTGCTTGGCCTGACAGACTGGAACATTTCGTTTAATCTTCTTGAAAAGAAAAATGATGCATAGAGGGGGCAGAGCCTTCTTTTCTCTTGTCTATCTCCTGGAGTTTTATTAAGACATGTTTCTTAATCTGGCCCTTGTGTAAACAAGTTATCTGGATGAAAAATAGAATTTGTGTTGCACATTTCTCATACGAAACTTGAAAACAACTATTGGTGCCTCCATTACAGTGAATTTAAACATTATCTTGATATAGCGTATATTTGTCAAAGAAAGAAAAGACATTAAGATTTATCACAGGTTGCCTACCTCCATTCCCAACAGTTTCAGGGCTTTTGGCTGTGCAAAAAAGTTAGAAAAATGTTATTTCTCCCAGAAGGGTGACGAAAAATTACAACTATATGTGTATACATACATACATACATGGATGTGTAACGTGATGTATAACATATAATATAGAATATATAATAGAGTATATAACAGACAGTGTATAGTATAATATAGGTAATATATATGTAATGCAATGTAATGTAATATAATACACATATATACATCAATCAAATAATCACACATATATATTTAATTCAGCCCTGAGTTTGACCCTGTTTCACCAAAACACACAACAGAAGACATACATTTGGATTCAGGTACAAATTACAGCTGGTTTGGGGCTGTTCTAGGGGAAGAGAGAGAGGAATTACTGCTAAGGCATGAATGGATTTCTCTGGAGTACATCAGTATTTCTGCCATTCCCCTGGCACACTTTTATTGTCTGCTGTGGAGCTGCTCTGTATGTTGGTTCAGTATCTGTGAAATCACTACTCAAACGCTTTTCTTGATGGAGTGACTAAGGGAAGAAGGTCTCTCCCAGCAGCTACAATTACTACCTTTCCTCTCAAAAGTGAAGAATGAAAGCGTAGGGAAACAAATACACCCATTTCAGGTGTTTGACTGCAACCGTTTCACACAGCTGTTGCTCTTTATGGCCACTTAGACCAATGGTGTGTATTGCTAAAATCTGAACTGAGACAGGAAATGAAAATGTGAGGTAAAAATAGGCAAAGAAAGAACTACAAATCTTACTGGGCACAGCTGAGCAGATTTTTGTTCATGTTGGATTGGGTCAATGGCATTACAGATGACAATAAATATCTTTTATGTTTTAGAAATGTAGTAAACTTACTTTGGATTCACAGAATTGTAATCTATCAAACATGAAAACCACAAAAATACTCAATGGTGGTTTTGCCATGAGACCACTGACTCTGCTGGAGCCACATCCAGCCAATAAAGCCAATTCTGAGTTACAGGTTTCTTTGCCCTGATACCTTCAGGCCACAATCAAGAAGATGAGCCATGAGATAGGAAATGCATCTATCAAAACACAAGTTTTTTCAAATCTAACTCAGGTGCCCTATGGTATTATTTCTACAGGTCAAAAGACTTGTCTTTCAAAAGATGTGGATACTCATAATTATGGATTTTAGAGCCAGAGGAGACTGTTTCATGTCCTGGTCTCACCAGAGCAGCAGAACCCAATAATTTTTTCATTAAATTCATAAAAAATGTAGCTTGTATCAGTGGCTGGCTTGTGGTGCATTGTGGTGAAATAGCTGTTCTGTACATAATGGAAATAAATTTGAAGACTGAATAGTGTGTGCATGTGGATCCTCCCAGCCTGGAACTGTCTAAGAAGCTACGGTAATCCCTGCCAGTGGGTGCAGTCACACAGATGGCACATAACTTGCTCCTTACCCTCTTAGGCCCAAATAAGTTGTGGTACAGTGTTCTAAACCGCTTTCGGGTGTAATTGCAGCGATATGCTCCTCCCATCAGGTACTCTATCACCAAACCAATATCAATCAGACTTATCCGATAATCAGGAGGTAAGTTTCCCTGCAATGAAAATAAGAAGGATGGTGGGGGAGGGAGAAATGCTTATTACTGGCATTGTTAAATATACTTTATAATGATGTTAGAATAAATCAAATTAAATAGTTAAAAACAGGAATGTATTATTATGCTGGTTAATTAATTCACCTTAAAATAGATCCAACCGAAACCTGGATATTCTCGCTTGGAAAGAAGACATAAGTTAAATAAGAAGGTGAAGAACTTGTTGGAAGTAACAGAAGATAACGTCAGTACACAGTACTCATATTCTTCAGCTGGGGAAACAAGGAACACGACTGCAGAACAAAAAGCACGAGGATCAGCACACTTGAAAGGTCAGGCACAGTTGCTGGACTCTAGTCCTGCAAGATAGCACCTTTTCTGCACCATCTGTCCCCCACAACTCTTGTCCTGGCATCTCACACCTCTGCTGACATCTCTTTGGACTGCCTCCTCTGCACTGCCAAGGCACAGCAAGTGACATCGTGCGATATCATTTGTTCACATGGAACCAGCTCCTGCGTGTGATCTTCCCATCCTGCAGTGTTTCCTTCCCATGTTCCAGGAAAGGAAGGGCAGTGTTATTTACTCTAGAGGACTTACACAGTGCGTGAGTTATTATTGCTAGTTGCTAGGGGCAAGGAGAGTCTGTTAGCATTTGTTCTTGGGGTTACGTAGAAATAAACACATATCTTTCTTTGCTTAAATTTCACACCTAGTATGAGGAAAGCATCTGTATGTATGAAAGTAAGTATGAAAGTTGTAATAAACAAAATATCTGTGGCTAATTCTTTGGGGTTTTGTTCAAGAAGAAAACTACAGGCCTAGCTATTTTCTTAGATGGTGCCTCCTTGAACTCCCAACCTATTTTACTGAAAGCCCCTCTAAGCACAGTAATCTTGCTACCTAATTTCCAGCAGTGCCAGAGAGATTCTCTCCCGAGAAGTAAATTGTGCTTGTGGCAAGGGTCATTAGCAGGATCGTGGAAAAGTTGTCTACATACTTGCTCTTCCATTACTTTTCCTTTCTTATGCTCTGTTAAATATAACATATATATATATATATATATTCAATGTCTTCAGGATGCACCTTTTATTTTGAAGGGAAAAGGAATGATAAATATGTCCACATCTTACTGCCCTCACTTTGTGAACTCTCCTGCACACATCTTCCTTCTCTTCACTGTCAAGCATGAAAACGGCAACACTGAAGTTACGAGTTCTCCAACACTTACGGCTTGTAAAGCGATGAAGAAAGATCTCAGTAACAGATTGTGTCTTACTGCATATGGATCTGAGTCTGCCTTTGAGTTAGCTGGGCATTTCTATTCTCCGGCAGCAGTAAGCCTGATGCGACACCTAGCAGGCCAGAACAATTTCAGGGGGGGCTGGTCTCACGGATGCGCAAGCGAAGCGCTTTTGGGGGTCTCTGGCAATGGAAGAACAAAACCCCAGTGTGGGCACATCTGCTCTTCCATTCCCCCCTGGGAACTCCACAAGGAAAACTCTGATCCCTTTACAGGAGGAAAAGACTAATAGGAAGGGAACGCCCCCAAATGAAAGTTTGCCTCCTTCTCTAAATCACTGCCTCTGAATTGTTCAGATGGCAGTTTATGGTTCAGCGAGCAGTTTGCTACCAGAAAAGAAGGCATGATTCAGCAAATTGTGAATAGGTCACCCAGATCTAGAGATCTCATTAAGAACCCTGCAGATTTACAGAACGCACTCTGTCCTGTATGTCACTGTGCAAGAGACGTGACCACAAATTAAAGGCGGGAAAAGAGGTAAATTATCCTTCCGTGAACTACGAGTGGTAGCCTTGGAAAAAGAGAAAATTACTCTAGTAAAAAATTAACTTGTATGGTCAACATTGCAGAAGGACCAAGAAATTGTAATTGTTAGCTTCAAACTTTTTCAGTGCACTGTAATAAAATAATCACATTTTCTATAATGATAAACAGCACAGATTACAGTTAGCCTGTATCTCTTTTTATGTGGTCATCAAAAGAAGGTTAGTAATTCGCACGGAGCAATTTTATGACTGCTGTGTCTTGCTGGAAATATCTGCATGTCTGCAGATATCTGCTTGGCTTCTCTGCAGATGTGCTTATTAGATTCAGAGCAGAGAAACACTAATGGAGAGCAGATGGCAACCGTTTCTGCAGAAGAGATGAAATGGATGCAAAGATCCTCCTTCCTCTTCTACTTTAGCCAGCAAGAGCAACGCTTATTACCCTCCCTGCTCACCGTGGTACAAACGGCACGCTGAAAGGTTGAGGAAGGAGAGAGGGAGGTAGTGCTGTGGTGTACCATGCCTAGCAATGGGCTGGGATCCCAAGGGACAGAAGATCAAGCAAATTTAGTGGCAAAAGGTGAGCTGCCAACTATCTTTCAGTAATGTACCTTAGCATATTTAGGACAAGAGGAAATGGCCTCAAGTTGCGCCAGGGGAGGTTTAGGTTGGATATTCGGAAACATTTCTTCACTGAAAGGATTATTAAGCACTGGAACAGGCTGCCGAGGGAAGTGGTTGAGGCACCATCCCTGGAGGTATTTAAAAGACGTGTAGATGTGGAGCTTGGGGACATGGTTTAGTGGTGGACTTGGCAGTGCGAGGTTAATGGTTGGACTCGATGGTCTTAAAGGTCTCTTCCAACCTAAACAATTCTATGATTCTATATCCTTTTGCACTCTTCCTACTCTTGGCTAGTCTGATGAGTGGAGGAATCACTATGGTTTGCAGGAATGCATATTAGCTTAGTTTATTTGAATCCAATCATTTTTATTTTGAACCGTTTAAAGAAAAATAGTGTAAATCTAAAAATCAAATCCTGCTACTTTGTTTGCTTGTTTGTTTCTCCCCCAAAATGTTCTCTCTCCAGAATGCTTAAGGCAATGACAGTTTTACTAGAACAAGGATGAAGGCACTGGAAGAAGTGGGAGTTGTAGCTCCAAGACAGAGTTGTAGTTCTTCCACAGACTCCTGCTGTCTTAATGTAAGACACTAAAACTGAATTATATTATTAAGTGGCAAAAAATACTCCAGCAATTAAGAATGCACAACAGGCATCAGGGTGCTTCATGTGTTAGAAAGCATGAGTTTCTTGATATAGTTCTTCTGACTTCTAAAATTTCATAAAGGGATTTAGACAAAAAAATTCCAATAGAGTAACTTTAATAAAAGATGCATCTAAACCTCCCAGATAACATTGAAACACTTTACTAAAGAAAACTCACAAATTCACAGTAGAAATACACATTTTATAGACATACACTTATGTATGGCTCCATGCTAACACACAATTACTTTCTAAAGTGAGCAGCCCTCGTAAAGCCAATTGGACCATCCTTGTGAGAGGAGTTATGCATGTGCCAAAGCGTTTGCTCTATCAGCAGACACCTTGCACTACCCTGGCAGTGGTGAGTTTGCTTGTAAATGAAGCACAGTGGTGCCAGTGGGCCAGAACCCCTCCAAGAACAGCAAAAATTTGGATAGGCTAATTCTAGTACAGCCAAGGAGGTCAGGAATGACAGAGGAGAAGGTTTGATTTTAACGTATGATAAATACCTCAGTTAATAATCAACTAACCTTTTAATGTTGGGACAAGCTCTTCAGTGCTAATGCATTATTCTTTTCCTGAAGAAACTTTAAACTGTAGCTAATCAATTATTTTTTCACTTCAAATGCATTTTTATATTCAGCAGGTACCAAGCCTCTGATTTTGCATGCTGAGGAAAAAATAATACTTTCAAAATTCTGTATATTGCTTGTTAGTTCTTTGGAAATGTAGACATACAGTGGCAGTCCAAAATAAAGAACTTTGAAAACTTATATCACCCCAGAGTGGGATTAAGATATATTGATTATATGCAATTTTCGGATTAAAGAAAAAATTCATCTGTTAATTTCTACTGATCTTCATTAGCCAGTTGAGCCAGGGAAGGATTTTTTAAAAACAACCTGTAGAGGGCAACCTCCACTTACAGACAAGATGTCAAGCACGGCCACTGTTTCTTCCTGCTTAGCCTGGATGCATCAGTTTGCACGGCCTAGGGAAGGAAGTCAACCCTGTATGTTAAATTCTGTACCCTTGACAGAAGATGTCAGAAAGGCCATGATGCAAACAATGCAGGCAGATTTGTCCCCATATGTAGTTATGGAATTGAGAGGATCGAAAAGAGAGATGAGCACAGTTGCCTCTAAAGCAGAGTCATTAAGAAGTACTTTGTCTTGTTAATATATGCAGAATTTAAGCGCTCTGATTACTGTAAATTCTTTAAGACTATGTCTCCGGGCCTTTACAATATGCTGCCCAGGCTAACAGTCTTCACAGTGATATTTGGAAATCCAAAGAGAAAATAAACCATTGTCTTATATGTTTGTGTGTGTGCGTGCGTGTGTGTGCGTGCGTGTGTGTGCGTGCGCACATGTGTGTCTGTAAGCTGCCACAAACAGGACGTGGTAATGTGACTTCTGTTGTTCAAATTCTTTGCTTTATTAAGTAGCCAGGGTTTTGTTTGGTGTTCCCCCCCTCCCCCAAAAAAAGAGAACCCCTCCTAGTGATTTATACAGCTACGTCGTACAATACAAGTAAATTAAATAATGCTTCTATGATTTGTAAGCATCCATTTTCTATTTGAGAATTCACAATGATGCAGACATAAATAACTTTATATAGCATACACCCTTTTAAATAGTGCAGGTTTTAAAATTGGGATATATGCACAAAAAGCACAGAGTATGCATATCCTTTAAGTGTTGTCTCAAGGTGACATACTACATTTTTTGTATTTATATTTTGTGATACTCTAATTAAATCTGAGAGGTTAGGTATCTGGCATCAAAATATACATAAACTCAAAAAACTAGCATCAGCAGTATGGTCTAGTGGGCATGGTGGGCCACTTAATTGCCAAATAGTGATGTCCATTAAGAAGTTATTTCCAAGGAGGTGTTTTCATTTAAACTGTTGTCAGATCTGCTGACTGATGTACAGCTTGGTTGACTGGTAAGGGATCTGCTCAGATGGAAGGGCTATGGCGAGCTGTCACTTTTCTCCAAGTGAACCATGGTTGTTCCTCATCACTGACAAAATGAGAAATACAGCCCCAGACTTGTAGTTTTCTGATGAAGGTGCTAGAGGGCTGCACCAGGCTGCTTGTTTTTAAAGCCGTTAACTATATTCTAATCAGTAGAATACACGAAGTCAGTGTGTATTCTTGAGTATTTACTGGGAATTACTGGAGACTTTAGATACGGACGGAGGAAAGAAAGATGAACTTATGGAAAAATGACCATCACCTAACATTTAGCAATCACTGTGGAACAAATAATGTCATTAAATATCGTGTAAGTTTATTTAATGCCAATGTCTATCAATCTATACCTATAAGTACTGATTGTATTTGCCTATTTTGATGCCTTTTTTTCAAGAGCTCCTTTAAAAATACATCTTTTGTTAGGGACTTGGAAAAAGATATTATTTAGCCACTCAACATACAAACTGCTATGCCTTCAAAGGAGGACTTGGAAAGGTGATGATGGGGGAGAGCAGGTGTTTGAAAAGGAATATATTTTAAAGTAAGAAGACAAATGATGCTTGTTTCAAACTCTTATAGGCATATAAATAACTGCATATTTAGTAAAAAAGATATTCTGGTAACTTGGGCTTCAAGAGAAGTAGCCAGTCTAAATGCATTCCAGCTTTACTCTGCTCCATCCAAGGGTTTTTTTTTGCATAAGAACAGTTTCAGTTTCTTCTGTGGGCATTTCACAGTTTCTGATTGTCACTTAATGTACTATATATAATTGAACAATCATGATGCCATGTAACACACTAACCAAAGATAACCACCTAATCTCCCTAAACATAACTACTGATTATTCTGTAGCACTGTTTAACAGAAAGATGATATATGAAGCACTGCCACCCTCCTCCCTTAGCTGCCTTCGGTTCTGCTCAGCTGTCAGTGACAGAAGAAACCACCAAAACCTGTGCTCTTATAAAAAATCTCCATTCCTTTTTCAATCTTCTATCTAGTCCCACGTACAGAGATCTCCTTTCTCAAGTGTGCTACCCTTGAGGTTTGACTTACGTAATGTGCAAGGTTGTAATCTGCACATGCTTTGGGAGAATATTCAAGCTGATGAGGTCAGTTGCAGACTCCATCTCCTTACTTGATCCATATATTAGGAGGATAAGGGATTTTCATTCATTGCTGCTGCTGTAACACTTTTAATCCTGAACACATTGCTAAAGGTATTTGGTATCCCCTTCCTATTGCTATACCTTTCTGTGTTTCTGTCCTGCCCTCTTAATGGCTCTTTATGATTCAAGATGCTTGAAATTAACTTGATAAGGGGGCAGGGGAAAGTTACACTACTTCTTTCGGTATATTTCTGCTGTGGAAGATGGCTACAATAGACCACACAACACAGAACAAGGAACTGCTTCAACAAACTAGGATCCAGCACAAGAATAACAGCTATTTTACAGGCTCGGAAGTAAACTAACAACATGGAAATTAGCTTTGATATTAGTTGCAGGTATGGAAAAATACAGATAACAGCATAAACCCACACAGTATGTAAGAGCCTACAATTACGCTAGCAGAAGCATCTAAAACCACAGAGAAAGCAAGCCAAGTAACTTGCTAATTGTGCTTTGTATGCAAAAAGTTCATATTCAGTACATACAAACAGGACATTCTGTAATGGTAGGGGAAGGAGAAGGCTCTGACTGAAAGCTCATGCAAGACAGAGATTGTATCTAGCTACAAAAAGCAATCATAGCATTACCTCCAACCTACCGTCTATTGGACTCTTACCTTTTTGACGTCCCTGACTAGATGATACAGAGTGTTGGATGGTCCGTGTCTCTGCAAAGGACAAATAAAGAAGAATAAAATAGTTTTGCATTGTCCAAAGACCTGCAAGATGTAAATGCTGAAATGGCTTTCTCACCTTAGTGGTTTAAAAATCAGGCAAATGAGCACTTCAATTGTACAGTGTTAACAATTAAAAAAAAAAAAAATCAATTACAAGAGCATTATTTCACCTGACTTCTCTTTTGTACAAAACGCTTCAGTAAGAAAACTACAAGAACTGCCATACTGGATGAAAACTAAGGTCCTATATACCAGATTAGGCTCCTGGCTTAGGCAGAGCAGGAGCCTAGCACAACATGCACAGCCTCTGGGCTGTGGAAGGAAAAACAGCTGCTTAAGCGTCAGCCTTCCTGCACTCAGGATCTCCAGTTCCACCATTGGTGGCTCAGAGAGCCCCTGAGCCAAGCATTGCATCCAGGCTGTCTCGTCTGAAAGCCACCAACGGCATGCACAGTCTGTGAACTTGTCCAATCCTCTTTTGACTCCACCTGACACGCAAAATATTCTGCAGCAGACTCCCACAATTTCAATTATATGTTATGTGGAGAAGTACTTTCTTTTCTGTTGTGCTTTTGACTGTTGCCGATATTTTAAGAGACTTTTATGGGAGATCTCCTTGGCTGTAACTGATGATAGATGAGACCACTGCATATGTGCAGAGTCAGTGTTTCCACATATACATTGCTTTGCAGTTGCTAACAGTTAATTTTATGTAACCCCATCACTGAGCATGATGAGACTTCCCGTGGTTCTTCATATGCTGCTTCAGATTTGCCCCGAGTGATGCTAAATCACCTGCAAACATTGTCCCTTCAGTAGTTACTATTTTTCATATGATCTCTAAACAGGCTGAACAGCAGTGGTCCCAGGACACGGTCTTGAATGACCCTGGCCATAATGTCCTTTTGTGGTGAGAACAGACCATGTATTCTTACTGTCTGTTTTCTAGCCTTCAAGAAGTTTTTAAACCACAAGTGCCCCTTAACTTCTATGCCATGACAGTTAAATTTCTTTAATAACCTTTGAGGTTTTCAAATATTGTCAAACAGGTTTTGCGAAAACAGGTGGATCAACATCCTTATTGTCCTGCATGTTGACTTCAGAAATGGTAATAGATTTCTAAGGCTTAACATTTTCCTACAGAAGCCAGGTAAACTTTTTCTTGATATGAAATTGATCCCCCTGTCTATTAATTCTATTCTTTATTGTACTTTCACAAATTTGCTATGGCAGAAGTCAGATTCGCTGGTTTGTAGCTTCCCAGGTCACTCTCAGAGCTCAAGTTGAAATTTGATATTTTTTAACTGACTCTGTAATTTTTTTTGGTGCTAAGGCTATTATGGATGCATTAGGTCATATATCATAATTGGTAGTTTAAGCATTTCTCAGCCTGGGTCTTTTGGAACTCTTGCCTGAATAATTTATGGTGATTTCTATAGCTCACAATAAATTTATTCAGAGAGGCCTTCTTTTAACTGTAGAACTGAAGACTTTCCTCAGAATTACTCCCTGTAAAAACCGACTTTGGTACAAGAACTACAATGCTTAATTCTGTAGCAAGAAAGCTCATAGACTCTCTGTTCTTAATACATAGACGCTATTTGATAGGCAAAGTTTAAGCTGATTCAAAGATCAGATGGGAATCCGTCGCAAGGGGGGCACAGATACATGCTCCTCTACATTTTGCATAAATTTAATGAATTCTTTTCATATTTGATATTTTTGAAAGACTGACTTCTGGTCACCATCAGTGTGAAACATCTCTGGATAACAGCCCAGTGTGGCAGCTTATGATGGCAGGGCTTTGAAAAGTACTGACATAAAAAAAAACTTTTTGAAAAGGGCTATGCACTGTGTCACAACCTCTCTCCAACAGACAGAACTAGCAATCCTAAGAACTAGACAATGCTTTAAGATTTTTTTTCCATACTACTTAAGCAATTTGAACTTACTGGTTTCTCTCGGTAGGCAATAACGATGTGAATGCTGGAATGTGTTTTTCAGTTGAGAACTCAGAAGCAGTTTGAACCTGTGCAGTTTTATGATCATTTTAAGGGCAAAGATATAAAACTTGCGAACAGGCTTTTAGAAGTCAAAACTATCACTTTTGGAACATTTGGTGAGGACATGGGGAAGTCCTTCACTGCAACAGACGCCCTGAAATCATCAGAGTTCACCTTTAAAATCAGAATATTATCCCAAGAAGTTTGCTTCTATTATTTGTTTTCTGGTGGCTGAGTTTGATTAACAGTTGCAAGATTTTTCTGAAACCATAAGGGCTTATACTGTCAGGAGCGATGTATCACATCCTACAGGTCCTAACTTGCCAGTTACTGTTTTCCAGCCAGTGCCATCTGCCTAAATCTCAGGTTTTTCATACTGGAATTACAACGACCAGAAATCAGCTGGTACCGTGTGGGGCTTAAGCCATGCCTTACAAAATCCGTGCAGCAGATTAGGTGGGCAAGACACAGTGTGTTCCATTATATGAGAGACAAAGCTAAGAGGCAATGTGGACTTCTGACATGGAAAATTTCTGCAGCAGGTGTTGTCTGCCTCGTGCATCATCATGTCGTTGTAATACAAGTGGGAGGTAGAACAATGAATACAGAGATAGAAAATTTGCCTTAGGTTGGCCCTACCGTATTGTACAATTCCTCTAGCCGGGAGATGGTGAGAAAACGATGCATGCTTACTCCATTTTCTATGAGTAATTTCACAAAATCCACTCTGTCCAACACCAGTGCATCCAGCATTGCTTGCTCAAGGGAGCCCACCTGCAAAGCAAGCGATTAATTCAGGCCATTCCTGGGCATCGCAGGCTGTATCCGGCTGCTCCGGTCACCCTGGCACAAGCAGGGAATCCTGACAAAATTCTGAGGGTTGCTCTGCTAAGCTTCAAATGGGATAATCACAGTTTTAGTCTATATTAGTTTCTCTGATTATGGGCAGCATTTCAAGAATGAGTGTCAGAGTGTTGAGATTAACATACTCTAGGAAATCCAGGTTAGGACCAAGGAACTGGAACCCAGGAAACTGGTGACCACACCTCCACACTATTCATCTCCTCATTATTATCTTTATTTCTTGCTTTCCTGACAAACATTTTATTTATATTGTGTATATTTGTTATGTGCACACACACTCACTTTAATTCTGTCTTTACTAGCTTTTTCCTCTGTTTGTGGTGTGGAAACTCAGGGAAACTTTGACACCAGGAAGCAGAAACAGCTTCACAACTAGCATTTCCCTGAAAGGCCAAGTGCAAGAGCTCTTCTGATGCAAAACCTCTCCTTTTCTATCTATATATCTCTTGCAGGTTGAGGGGAGTTAGAAGGATGAGAAATTATCTCATACTTCCAGCTTTTAGCTTGCAAAATGATTGCAGCTTGCAGCATTTATGCAAATTTTTACTATGATGTGGTGATGGAGTGATAACGATAAGGACAGTTTAGTACCATTAAAATCCCTTCTATGTTTTGATGCATACTTATGCCCAATATTGAAAACAAGATAAATGGTCCTGTTCACTCCATAACTGAAAAGGCAAGAATTTTTGAAACTAGCTTTAAGGGGCAGCAAGCTCCAGAAACTACATTTAAAGCAAGGATATTTAATCAGAAGCTTTTCCTTTTGTTATAATTTCTCCATGGGGAGTTTTAAATGCTCATGTAACAATAGCATATGAAATTTTCATGACCGTGACAAAACAAGTGTCACAGTAATGAATATTGTGATCCAGCTAAACCTTCTGAATAAAGATAAGGTGGGCTTTAAGGAGCTACAGGTAGAGACAGAGTCCTGTTTTTTTCTGGGTGACCACTACCACTGTAAAAAGTGCAACACAAGCTGGGAGTTGACTACTCCTCCTCTGCCCCACACAGCGTTCAATAACCCCTCTATTTACAGCCCTCGCACTCCTGCAGAGAAGCTCTGCCCACGGTGCCCCCCAGGGGAACGGTGTTGGCCAGGGAGCCTGTCCCCACAGCTGGCAGCTGCAGCGTAGGATAGGGCAAGATGTGGAGCAGGCGGATTGATGCAGAGCAGCACTGGGCACAAAATTAACAGCAGCTCAGGTCGGGAGCCACAGCACTTCTGTGGAACATTGCTGATGAGCTCTCGTGGTCTGCTCAATGACGTCCAACATTTGTGCAGCATATTTTTGATGTCTGATCAACACCAAATTCAGTATTTGTATATAAAAGCATACTGCTTGAAGAGCAAAAAGAAGTTTTGCCTTTCCTTTAATTTATAGCCTAACTTTGTATCATGGCTGTAAAAAGATACTTGTTTTTCTTACTTTGCAGAATCATTGCTTGATAGTATAAATGTGCCAATTGCTCTTTCTTTAAAGGTGTGGTCTCTCAGTGTTAAGGCATCGCTAGATGTCACCATATCCTTGAACAAGCGAACATACTGACATCTTTGTAACCGTGCTTGCCTTCAGTAGCTGTGAATGGGAACTTTGTGTTTGACTGGGAGCATGACTCGGTATATTTTAAAACATGTTAAAACCACTGCCGCCAACAGAATGGATTGAATGTTGTATAGGGTTTAACGTGTTTTCAGTAGATGATGCTGTATATATACTGTACCGGCCACTGTTGCCCGTAAATAAAGATCTGACTGCGGGCGATGTCTACTCTGTTCCAGGCTAATGCTAGGCTCAGCTGGTCGGGAGCAGATGCGTTAGCTCCTGTGTATACAGATAGGGGTGCAGGGAGGAGAGGAGGAGAAAAAAGAAACAAGACATACTTCAGACTCAGTCAGCAGACCACCATGGTAATTCCTCTTTGTCAAAAGTCTCACAAATGTCCATGTCATTTCTGCAACTGATCTCATATTAAAACAAAACCAAACCTTCCATTGTCCCTGTAATAAAATAGTGTTTCTCAAATCTGAGTCTATGGTTCTCAGATTGCCTCATAAACATTAATTATTTCCTCAGATCCCCCTTGAAAAATACAGTAGGTACACGTGATATCAGCAGATACAAACCGCGGTGGAGTGAACTGGTTTCCCTCCTCTCCTATGGGAAGCAAGAGCAGAAGCCAGGAGGGATACAGATGCAGCTGCAGGAATACACACACACGTATGCACATGAGCGCACACATACACACACACGTGCACCTAGCAATTACAAACAGGTTCAACTCGCACAGACCCCATCTATTTCAATAGTCGTGCATTTTATGCACATCTTTTATGCATTCCCAGGTGGGCACAGGAATTTATCCTCTATCTGTTTGTACTGAGGGCTCTTGGTGGGACAAATTTCCCTTCACACATGTGATATTCATGTAAGAAAGCATACTATAAAGCTAGTATCAAGGCATAATATATCCGAATTAAGTAAGAAACCATGCAGGTGATAAGATGGGTTTGGAGCTGTTTGTTTTTTGGAAGGGAGCGTATGTTTTTCCCTGTAGTTTTAATGGACTCTGTGGGACATTCCTGCCCTGCTGTGCTTTTTTAATATTTCACGAAGGATTTCATGGTTATTAGCTGATTTGTAATACTAAAACAGTATTTGTGCTTCAGTGTCACAGGGAGAACTGGCCCGAATGAACTGATCAACCAAATAAATAAAGGGCCCTTCAACTTTTAACTACATAGCTGCTTGCAGTGATTAGGTGATTGTATAAAGGCTCATTTTTTAAAGGCCTCATACCTCCACTGTTTTCTTGTCTCTATTAATTCTTACACTGATATCATGGACTGAGGACAAACAAGAGCTTTCCATTACTTCAAAGCACTTCTGTCCCTGTTTCAATACTATTCAAAATCACGCACTGTTCCAGCTGAAAGTGGACTCTGAAATTGGAGGCACACAAAACATAAAGCGTAACATGCTGGCCACTGAAATTCTCTGTGAAGGATCCGTTCAGCAGACCTTCGTGAAGCTTAGCCTACAGTTTAATTTCATAACTCTCAACTTTGCAGTCAGTTCCCTGCCATGAAACTTTGCCAAATACTTGGCAATATCTCCAGCAATTATTTGGGAGATAGTGGCGTGTAGATGATCCAGATCAGTTTCATTTTATTACATAAATGAGCTCTGATAAAAAGGTAGGTGATGCAGGAGCAGAACAATAGAAAGAAATGAGGAAAAGAAGAAAAAACAGTGAAAACAGTAAAAGACCTTTCTGTGAGTAAGATGTAACAGGAACATCGCTTTGCATGAGACACAGCTTCTCATTGCTATATACTTTGACACAGACAAAAGCTCTCACAAGAGACCTCATGGCGGATGCCAACGATATCTGAACCTTTCTGAGTTTCTTACACAAGCAACATGCAACACTCAAGAACAGAAAATATTTACCTTTGGGAAGGGCAAAAATGCCTCTACCGTTTTATTTATAAAAACAGAAAAAAACTTCCCGCAGTGGGTATGATAGTGTAAATTAAGTACAGAGAGCAAATAATGTTCTCCCCGTCTGAAGCAAACAACAGATCCTCTCAAAATGCCATTGGATCTCCTCCTTCCCATCCACGTGCCAGCAGGAGAAGCGAGAGCTTCGGCAGGGGATCAGGCAAGCTGTCTGGTGAGCAGTGGAGGAAGCAAATGGGTGAACTCCAAAACCCAGGGGCAGTGATGGTGATCCTGCAGCCTGGCACCATTTTGCACGTGTGCTGGGGGAGCTCCACCTCCCGATTTTCCTAAACTGACTGCAGCCTACAGTTGGGGCAGCGAGGGGTGCAGCCTGGTTAGAAACCATTTTGGATCAAGAGTGGATCAGATGGACTTGGGGAAGGAAGTGGGCTACTTACAGTGCCCCCCCTTCAGCCAAAACTCAAGCCAAATCATGGAGGCTCCAGGTGAACACCTTCTGACCCCTAGCAGGGAGCCTTCCCCAGTTTGTGTTGAGTGACCTAGAATTCGTGGGCCTTTTTGCAAGTTAGGAAGGACCTGGCCGCTGGATGAACACAGGACCTTCTGGTGCAGACCATGTGAAAGACCAACTGGCATGGGGCATAAGGCAGTGGCTGCATCTTCAGAAAGGCCCCCAAGCCCAGCAGTTCATCAGAATTGTTTTCTTTGAGCATGCTTATTGCTCCAAATACTGAGCAGAGGGGAAAGCAAGCCATGGTCCAGCCTCTGTCCTTCCCACCTCCCTCCGTGGCGTTTAAGGCTGCCAGCAGTGGCCAAGTTTTCCTGTGGGTGCATGTACAGTCCCAGAGATGATGCTCTTCTCAGTCCTTTTTACCATAAAGGTTCATTTCATTGTCTCGCAGAGCACTGCAGACATTTGGCAGTTGAAGGAAATGTATGGTTTCTCAAGGGGTTTTTGTACTTCAGGTCCAAACCCATCTATCAGCTAGGGCATAGACTGGGCACTACAGGTCTGCATGCTGGGGCTCTGATGCACATGGCAGGATGGCTGCTCCCAGAGTGAGTTTGTTGCTGGAAAGCCCTTGAACCGTTCTCTTCTTTCCTGTCTTCCCTATGTGGTTTTCAGGTGAACGTGGATTACACTGGCATTACATAAGAGGAGGAGATAAATCAAAGCTATAAAACTTTGTACAGAGCAGCATATGGGCTGCAGATGCCATTTAATCGACTTTATTCCGGGATGGACTGATGACTTTTGACTCAAATGAAAAAGAAAATATTCAGGCTCATTCAGGTGGAAGTCTATCCTATATTAAGAAGTAAAAATGATTCCACTAATATAAGAAAAACTCCCTAGAGCAAATGTGAGGTGGGCTTTCTTAAGATACTGTCTCCTTTCAATCATTTCCTTGATTGCACTTGGTGCCACAGAGCATGGATTTGAGTCAGTAAGAAGAATCCAAAAAGTGATGTATCTGAGGACTCATCTCACTCATGAGCATCACTGCAATGTACCCAAATCAAAGCCATATTTGGGAAATAAAAAAATAAGGTAGAGTTAATAACCTACTGCTCTCATCAACTCAATAGAGGGATCACACTGGAACCACTTCTTAGGCCCTTAACACTGTCAGTAGTAAGAAATTAGCATTTCCTCTCTCTACATTCCTGTTTCAGCTTGTCTCATGGAAAGATTCTCTGTTTAGTTGCACTGTATTATTTTAATTACCGTAGTATATTTAGTGCTTTAAATAGTGTTTTAGGCAATATGACTAATGTCTATGTAATATTTACTCCGTATCCCGGTATCTGGCTGAGCATAAGATATGTTCCTCAAAAGAATATTTTAAGACAATATGACTAATGTCTGCAGTGGGACTCTTCCTTCCCTTCATCTGCTCCTAGAAGAAAAGTTGCATTTGGGATGCAATGCATTGCTTTGGCAGTATTTTATTTCAGTACAGATATTGCTGGATATAGATAGACAATGCAGGAATGGTGCAAAGTTGAATGAACAAGAAGGAGATCTGGGACAGCTGTTAGTTCCTGCAGGTGTTAACTTCATGCTCTTAGGCGGCCATCCAGGAGCGCTTGGATATCTTGCATAGATTCTTCTGGTAAAAAGTCAGATGGTCTACCCAGTATCTTGGACCAAAAATGCAATACTCCTTGATGATAAAGCCTGGGACCATAAACTTGACTCTGTATCCTAGGTGAGCCAGGGTACCCATCAGACAATGAGTATTGTACCCTTGCAGGATCCCAGATTACTGAGGAGATAGACTACAGGCTTTTACATACTGGTTAAAGTTTACTATGATCAATGTAAACCTCTAAAGGATTATCCTGGGATAGTCTATGATACTTAGTGCTCAGGAATCTGGAAAGCTGAAATGACACAAGCCTGATCTGTCTAGAAATGGTTGTTGGAGACTCATTTCCACAGTGCTTCTAAGCATGTCAGAGTTCTCTTTGAATCATCATTTAAAGAAAATAATTAGATTAGGGAAAATAGCAATCCAAATTAACTTTCTGCTCTGCATCTCAGCAGGTCTTACATTGTCTTCTGTTTCAGCATCTCTTTGGTGAAAAGGCTGTGTTTCCACTGCATTTGCTACAAGCATCTTCCTGGCATTTAGCAAATCAATTGACAATAACAAAGCTGATAGCAACAAGAACTATAAGGGCAGTAACCAGATATCTGGCCTAACTCTGAAATCCTTCTGTGTCAGTGATTTCATGGTTGGCAGACCATCACATTATCTTCCAGGACCATCTGATACTACATGATGGCTGTTCAGTGAGCATGAATCATGACTTATTCACAGGCTGGAAAGTATGCAGAGACATCAGATCTGCATTACCCTAACACAGCTTATCTCAGAGGGTTACATGGCAGTAATATTACAATATGCATATACCACACAGCACCTCTTTCCCAAAGCTAACAATTGCACTGGGAAGGCTTCTGGAGCACCAGCTGAAACATAGCTGGTACTGCTAGTATGCTCCAGACGTTGCAACAGCTTCGTGAACTAGGATCTTCGATGCCACTTCAAAACAATTATATTTTAGAACATCGCCATATGCTGTCTTTAACTTCCCTGTCATATGCCTTCTGCTCAATTAGCAGCTGCAAAAGGACAAAACCCATTACTGTTTTGAGTTCCAACTGCTCAAGTTAAGAGAGAACAAACAGTTAAACTATCAATAAATTTACTTGCTACAAATTCATGCAATTGGAAACTTACTTCCCACATTTGCATGTCTCTCAAAATTTAAAAAAAAAAAAAGGAATTCACAAGCCATATGCTGTTGTGACATCCACGCAATGTAAATTGATAACCAGTTTGGATGCCATTCCCTAGTTTATTGGAGATCACTTCCAAGAAAGATAGATCTGCTGACAAGATTAAATAAGCGACTCATGAAAACAAACAAGGAAATAATCTCTCCTATTCAGTGCAGGGTTTGGGGCTTGTGGAATATCCCGTCCAGGAGAGTTCCTGCATTGGCAGTGTGCCTGATGCGGGTTTAAAAAGAGACTAGCTCATCGCAAATTTTACACAGCAAGCAGGAAATGATACTTCGTGTTTCCCAATCCTTGTCCTCGTCCTACTCCCTGAACAAATCACTCACACCAGGGTGGGACTGGTAATTAGCTGGTATGCGCCTTGAATACTGGCTAGCAAGAACTGCAAAATCCTCATCAGTGAGACTGAGAAAAAATAATCAATAATCACTCACCAGTTTCATACTTTTCTCTGCCCTCTTCTCACAGAGTGCTGAAGAGGTGAAAGAGATTAATTCCTGAATCTAAATTTGTGAATTTCAAGACAATTCAGATCCAGCCTTCAAATCTGCTTACTAGTGAATCAATAGACAAGTGGTTCAGTATTGCTACCTTAGATTTCTCGATTTGATGAAAAACCCAACCATCCATCAGCCTGATGGGGTATATTTACAGAAAGGCAGTATTTCTTTCAGGGTGGGCCAGAACCTTTGTACAAAGACATGGTACAAATAGGGACAACTGACTTGCCTGAGACAAGAGATCTCATCTTTGCACACATTGATTAAAAAGTCATATGGACTTTCATTCCCTGTGTTCAGAAAACTCAGATTAACAAGAGGCATCTGATAAATCTAATCTTCATTGAGTACCTTCATAATCAGAAAGTGCTGAGGAGCAGGGAAGACGAGGTGTGAGTTTTAGTTCCTCTGGCTCTTGAGCAAGACACAAATGCTGATGCCATCGCCAGGTTACCAAATCAAGATTGTCAAGCAAGCATGAAAGGAGATGTCAAAATTACTTACACAGATCCAGGCACCTTCTGAGCTAACAGAAGTTCACTACAATGTTTTGCACTACGATTATGAAGAGGGAAGGTAATTTTATTTTACTAAGGAGATGACAGGACCAATTAGGCACTTGCAAAATGGATATTCCAGATCAGAGAGGACTACTCATATACCCAGACTGCAATCATAGTGTCTTTGCTCATGTAAATACTGCAAAAGAACTTTTCAAACAGAAAACAATTTCAGGCCTATGATTTATTTTCTCGAGCTTCCAAAAGGCAGCTTTCAAGGTGGTAGAAGACTCCAGGGATCTATGGTGGGATTAGGACCTTGAAAATATACCTAGAAAAAGTGGAATCACAACTTTAAGACAATCTGTATCTTACTAACAGAAATCAAGAGCAGTACTTTCAGTGATTGTCTTGAGAACAAATGTGAAGAGAATACAATTTACACTGAGGATAATGAAGGATCCAGTTATATTTAAGACAAAAATGAAACCTGCAATTAAAATATTGCAGGATAGAAAAGAGGAATTTGGTGATGGATGCAGTTCTTGTTCCTTGCTTTGAATTAATTTATTTTTCCTTTCCTCACCTTGATTTATATTGTTTCTGTGTGAAGATGTCCAAAATGCCTTGAAATTTAATTATGCAGATGGCTAAAACTTGTTACCTCAGGGTAGCAGCAAAATAGTCATGTTACCTGCAGGACAAACAACTGCTATCTTGATAAAAATGAGCAAAAGAAGTGGAGAAAGCAAGACTACAGAAGCCTAAAGAAACAAAAGCTACTGGAGCAAAATAATTCCAGCTCATTTCCTTGGCTGGTAGCTATCAGCTTGCAATCATACTTTTGAAGTGGCCAGTGCTTGTTTACTCCTCTGGTTCAGGCTTTTGTTTTAAATGTTTGAAGTAACGGTTTTGAGATGGGATTAATAAGTGTGTAAAAGGTAAAATACTATTTTGCTTGGTTAGGTAGAAGTTACTCAGACCTTGTCCCTTTTCTCTTCATACAACTTTTGTGAGCCTGCACAGGAAGAAACTGAGAAGAAAACTGAGCCCTGGAACAAGCAAGAATAATTCCCATTACCTTCTGAATACCCAGTACATCTATTAAATTTTTTGTTATGACTCAAATTCAGGTCTGCCACATGGCATTATGTACCCTCTTGTTCATGTGTGGGGGTGGCAATAGCATGATGACAACTGCTAAAGAGCCTCATGAAGCAGTCACCTTGGGAAGTCCATTCCCTAATGTTTCTCAGATTGCTTCTTAAAATTGTTTGGTATGTCTTCTTCTCCATTTTTAAAATCAGTATGGCCTGTACTACATAGCACAAAACAGTCCAAACAGCAACAAGATGACTACGGTGATTGATACATGCAATTTGTGAAAATCCCACTTGGGGAGATACCATATAAATGGAGGGCTAGAACCTCCCAGCCCCTGCTTAGGTGAGTAATCAATCCTTCATCGGGTAAGTACATGTGCTTCAGAGCTTTTCAAATCTCACCTGTTTCTGTATTTGCAAGCAGATATTAAATTACCTGATAATATCATATTTTGAAGGGAGCCAAGCTAAGTGGTGTAAGTGTATGCCAGACCGGGGTTTATAATGAACTGTAGCAACAGCGGCTTCATTGTAAGACAGTGTTTTAAGAGCATAAGTGTAACATGTAATGGCTTAGAAAGATTTAGCGACCTGCGAAGTTTAAGATTAAAACCCCTACCACTCCAATAGCTGAGTTCTTAGCTCTACCAGTGGAGGCTAGAAGGAGCCCCACACAGTTCCCAAACTTTCCTACGGTGACTACAGATAACATTGTACTTTGGCAATAGTGCCAGTTTTATCTAAAGGGAAATACACTCCTTCTGGATGTTCTACTAGTCACCAAGGCAATCTAAGCCTGAGAAGTTCTTTGGCTGTCATCTTGTGAGTACTAATGTTCTCAAGTGCTCAGTGGGGGGTCATCACTGATGTTTCTTGTGATGCGTTAGTGATGGTGGGTGGAGAATAAAAATTCAGAAAGGAAAAACAGTAGCTATTTAAACATTAAAGAAAGAGCTGGATTTGTATAAAGCAGTTAGAGCAAAAAGTATACTTCAATTTCACAGTATAAATTTACCATCTCGATACAGTAGATATTGCCAATAAATGCAGGTTTCAGCACAGCAGAGACACAGAGTTAATCCATTTGGATTGATACAGACTCACTGTGGAGTGAAACTCCATTACCTTTTAGTAATGCTGTCAGGATAGCTAAATCAATATCCTGGTGTCCTTCTGATCCCATGCGAAATACTGTGATCTGAAATGTTAGAAGACAATACCATTATTGAAACCAGGGTAATTTTTTAAAAAAGAAATTAAATCAGGGCAGCATCATTTGGATCTGAAAATGTCCTGATGGCTACAAGATGATCTTACTTTATACATTTTATGAGAAGCTTATTAGATAGGATTAACACACAGTATTTTTTGTGAGATAAAATTTGCTAAAGATAGAAATTGTATTAATAAGCTTACGGAAGAAAAGTATTCAGTGATACTTACAGGGTGAAATTAGAGATGAAGGAATGTTCTTGTATTAGAGTAACATTAGATTTAGTGTTCCCAATGCATTACTAGGAAGAATTAGGTGTATTATAGGTTGTGGACCTAATTTATGGCATACGGCATTGAATAAATATTTTCTACCAAAATTAGCAACCTATTCAACCTCATGATTTCACATAGCACAAAGTTAGATAAATAATCTAAGAATTAGGCTTCTAACAGGTCCAGAAACGTTTTTAGCCATGTGTCGTCAGTGACCTACCACTGTAAGGTATCAGCTTTGAGGCAGTGAGGTGAGATACACAATTGATAAAGAATAAGAATGAATATAGTGGGGCTGTTCTTTCAAGCCAGTTTCACTCTTGGTTAAGACTGCACTGAAACATATAGAAATGTAAATCCCCTCGCTCCTTTTGTTGCCATGGCAATAGCTGCTCTTGGGCCTCTGCTTCTTGTGAAGCAACTGAGACTGCAGCTTTTTATTAGTGCCTTTCCTTTACTCATGAAACCTATGTCATCATTTTGATCTGAATACCTGTTACCTGTTTTTCTTCCTTTTGCCAAAGGCAGTACAGACTGCCTCAATTTTTTTTTCTCAATTAAGTGATACCTTTAATTAGGAATTGCGTAAACATATTTTACATTCATATTCAGCAGCGTATGTTGTCCCCACATTCCTAGATTCCTACTCATACAGCATCACTGAACTGCAGCAGCATCTGGGACAGAGGCCAGCAAACATCAGGGCACAAAGAACAGTGTACCGTGACGGGGAAAGGAGTTATATAAAGTGGTCAAGGCTAAGACCACGCTTTGGTGACAAGCATCAGTTTGGCAGCTGAAATAGCCCTGCAGAGCGTATCCCAAGAAATCCAGTGTAGCCCTCCTGTAGCACCTATTCTACCTTCCCTTGACCCTAGAGCTCTAGGGGGTTCAAAGGGAGGTAAGAGACTTTGGCGTCAGCGACAGTACTACAGCATGTTAGAGACTGAAAAGGCAAACTGGATCGAGTAATAGGAAATGGCTTAGCTCAATTAGTCAATTGATTTAGATGATGCCTAAAACAATTAATGTGAGAAAGCATTTATGTCAGGTGTCCTCCCCAGTTAAAGCAGACTGTTTTCAAATTACACTTAGTTTGATCCTTCAAAGTATTCCTGAGACAAAGCATAAATACTGCAAGTCATACTTTAACAATCTATTTTCTCTCTCCCCCTGAAATCTACAGATGTTTCTGGCAAACCACTTGATGTCTATCCCCATACCGCAACTTTCAGAGCAGACCAGACTAGACTAGACTAGACTAGTTCCAGTCAGAAGGGACCTACAACAATGGCCTAGTCCAACTGCCTGACCACTTCAGGGCTGACCAAAAGTTAAAGCATGTTACTAAGGGCATTGTCCAAATGCCTCTTAAACACTGACAGGCTTGGGGTATTGACCACCTCTCTAGGAAGCCTTTTCCAGAGTCTGACCACCCTCTCGGTAATGAAATGTTCCCCTAAGTTTTTCTTAATGTTTTCCCTAATGTTTTTCTCATCTACTCAGTGACTGGCAAGGAAGCTGTCCCTGCAGCGCAGGCAGTCTGCTCCTCTGACGTGCAGAGCACAGGTAATGCGGGTAGAAATACACATTTCTATGTATGTCTCATTTCAAAACACAGTAAAAGTGTGAGCTGATGAGATCAGCCCCTCTACTGTACGCGCTCATGATGTGCTTCCCATGCCACAGATGATGAACTGTGCCACAGAGGTTAGCAGCCAGGCAGGCGGGTCAGAAGGCAGAAGGAAGAGAAAGCCTTCCTCCCTTACCCAGCGGGAGAGAGGAACACCTCCCTTCTCATGGCAGCTCCGGCAGGTGCTCACAGTAAGTGGGTGAATACAGTATTCCCACATAACAGTCTGATCGTAACATCCTCACAACGCTTTGCAATTTCCTACACAATTTTTGCAGCAACAGGCATCGCCGTAGCACCGAAGCGAAGTGTGACAGCCTGGCAAGCAAATCAGCTGATGCTGGGAATGTCATGTTTGTGTCACTGCGCTTGGTGGCATCACCACATGGCAAAACGCCCTTCTCCTTCCTTAAGGCCAAAGGTGAAGCAGTCTGCACATCAGGGACTGAAAATACTGAACAACAGGAGTTCAGCGGAAGAACAAAGTACATCTCAAACTAAACACATGCTCAGTGAACTCCCAGCTTAATTGAAAGGCATCATACAAATTGCAAGCACTGAACAGTTTATCACCACAGGAAAACTAAGGGAAGCACTTTGTATGTATTGGACTACATCATAAAACCCTAAATTTCCAACTTCTCTTTCATCCCTCTTCCCTGCATGCCTGTTGTGGTTTAACCACAGCTGGTAAACCAGTACCACGGCGCCGCTCGCTCAATCCCCCCGCCCTCCAGTGGGGTGGGGAGGAGAATCGGAGAGAAGGGAAAACTCATGGGTTGAGATAAAGACAGTTCACCAGGACAGCAAAGAAAAAGATGATAATAATTATATATTATTATTAATAATAATAAATTATAATGATAATGGGATATATAAAGATGTTGCCTCCCAACCTGGTGAAACAGCTTTTTATCAATCTGGACCTCATAGGCAGGTCTTTGCCCTGTCATGTTTTCCCAGGGTTTTGGGAAGATCGATTGTTTCTTCTTTCCACTATTGCCCTAAAGCTTGACCAATGTTTTCGTTCATTCACAAAGTGAAGGATTTAAAATAGGACTGCACTGTAACTAGGCGAGAAGCCAACTTTGTCACACTCTTGATAAAATCTTTCTCTCTGTTGATAAAATCTTAGTCCTGATCTGCAGCATTCTTCAGGTATAACTTGTTTGCCTTGTATCTTTGCCAGACGTGTTGGTTGCTTTCACTATTGGATGTCAGAGATATTTGAGTATAATGACATTTACTTTTAAATGGCTAAAGGAAAATATTTCAGCACTTATAGCTCTGCAGAACGAATTTAGGAAGACGCGGCTTAAAGCTGCAGCATGCTGGCTGCTGAACCATTTGTATCATCATCACTTCCCCTTTACCTGGCAAAGCCAGATCATTATCAAACTACGCAGCTACAGCTTTTGTTCTCCTTCAGCAACTATTTATGATCCAGGGACAAGGCAGTGGGACTGGAGGAATATCGCTGCTATGTTGTGGGTCCCAGACTAGCAGCCTGTGAGGAACCCTGAGCCTCTCAAGCAGACCGATATTGCTTATCCAATGCAGCTTTATGTTAGGCTGGTGTCGTGCTTGAATGATTCATTAATGAAGAGGGCTGCACATTCCCCCTGCCTTTTTTCACAACTTCTATTGGAATGCATCCCCAAATGCTGCCCCTTTTTTTTTTTCCTGTCACATTTGAATGTGGATAAAAAGAGACAATAAACAAGCTTTGTAAAACACTGAAGGAGGCAGAAAAACACACAATTTGTTGTTGGATGAGATCCCAGTGCCTTGTGCGAAAGACTCTATTGACCTTTCCAGAAAGAAAGCATGAATTTTGTTTCTGCATTTTGCGAGTACAGTTATAAGGAGACTGCAATTGTTGCTGAAACATGGATTTACTTCTTTACTTATACGGCCTTTGTAGTTTTTCCAGCATCCTTTAATTTTTGTAGTCAGAACCATGAGGAAATAGGGACACATCCTAAAGTATTTATGCAGACTTTACACTTAGAAATGTTCAATGTCTCTTGGTCTCAAAAAACCCATCTGCCTGTCTTGCTGGAAACCTATTCTTGTCATGATTTCTTTTTCCCCAATTAGCAGGTAAGAATTTTATGTTTGCAATATACTTACCTAGTTTCAAGAGTCATTAATGTATCTGACATCTTGCTACTTGGCATTTACAGGTACTGTGGTGGGTAAATCACTGCAGAGAACTGAGAAACAGCACATCAGTGCTGTTTAAAATAGGACATTGACTAGAGCCCTGTTGGAATGGGCTACACATGCTACTGGACTAATGTATATAAAACTGCTGTGCTAAAGGAAAATATCTGGGTCAGTAAACTCTATTCCCAGCTGCCTCTTGCTGGATCAATGTCTGCCACTGAGATGCAAAAATAACAGTAAATTAAAGACTTAGAAACCCACTTAATAACTCATTACTAAGAAAAAAAGAAAGTCTTTCTTCTTTAAATGAAGAGACAGTGGCTAAGAGTCATTCACCTTTAAAAAGACCTACTGTAGTCCCATTTAAGGCTGTTGTTGAGTCCTAGTCTCTTACAACTTCAGTGAAAAAATAAAAGGAAAAACAACCTAGTAAGGTGTGTATACGAAATCCAGGACATTTAATTATAAAAAAATAAACCCCAAGAAGTTGGGGTTAAAAGTAGTACTTGCTGAAGACTTGCTTACCCGGCCAAAAGAAAACAAGGGGTAAGAGTTGCAGTATTAGTCAGACTACCTCTAGCCATTCTTTTGTGCTGCTGTGAAAAAGGGAAGATTAGTTTAAACTGAGAAATTTTTTTTATGCTGATCTGATTCAAACTGTATCTATAAAATGGTTTTCTATTTTTCTGAGCATAATGAAATTGTATTAGAGAGAAAACCTGCCATTTACGCTACTCAGCTATTTCTTTTGAGTTGAAAAACAATTTACATCCAAAGAAGAAAAAAAATCCAAAAAATCAAGTACTCTTTTTTCTCCCAGGGATTTGGGCCACATTATTACTTCCACGTAGCTGGTGGTTTCAATTGTTGATGTTAAACTCAATTATTTTAAAAGAATAGTCTTTTCTGTTCCTCTGCCACCACCTTGGGTATTTTAGGGTTGGTCTTTTTTCGCTTTCCTCCTTTCTTTCCTCAGTGTTCACACAATTTATTGGCTTGAAATGACTTTCAGGTAATTGCCTCAGGCATCTCAGTGAACAACTGTGACTTCCAACAGCAAGCTTTTTTTTAATATATTTTTCTTCTCTTCTTTACAAATATAATAGAAGCTGGTGTTAGCATCCCTTACAAATACAAAACTGTATTGCACTGCACTGAAGAGTTAAATCTTCAGATGAAAACACACCTGAAACAGACAAGCAAAAATGCCTCTAAGTCACCAACAAAGGCTGCGCCAACAAACTGCAAACCCAGTGTGAATAGCATCCAGATTCTTGCTAAATGTAACTCCAATGTCTGGATTTCTTTTGATATGCCAATAGTAGGTAGCAGCCACTTCCAGTTCTGGGGGCAGCAGGACAAGGACCTCCAGCTCTGCTGGGCTCCTCTCAGGAGGAGGTGGTTGGGACCCACCAGTCAAACCCTCGTGTCAGAAGACTACCTCTCATTTGCCTCCACAAAACCTGCCTGAATGAAATGCATGAGGTTTGCCCTTAAAAGCAGGAAAAGATCCTCCCCTCCAAAACTGGAAAGGTCTTCCCTCTACCTCATTTCAGATTTTACTGGAGTATCTTAATGTGAACAGGATTAACTTCCAGGAAAAAAACCTATCTATGTCCTAATTCTTCCGAGGAAAATGTACTAGGAAATCACCGAGCCAAACCAGACTTTCTCTGCAAGCACAATGATTGCAGCACACTGTGATATTTGCCAGGAATAATTACAGTCCAGCAGGGCAGAAACCTAATTTTCAGGCAGGGCAGTCAGAAAGCAAGTACAAAACCAAAGAGATGGACAAAAAAAAAAAAAAAAAGGAGCAGGATGGAAAGCAAGGTGGGGGGCATGGGGCGGCAGGGATGGGGGGGCAGGGGGAAGAGATTATGTGATCTTAGACTCCATCAAAAGCACTAATTTTAAACCAGCTCTGCTTTCTGTTTAGCACCAGCTCCATTCTTGTTTGACAGATGATTACTTTTTCTTTCCCTTCCCTCTACATAGTTTCTGGCTCAGCAGGGTCAGTTTAACCTAATACGATGCATTCTGTTGTGTTCCTGCCTTCACACTGATACGGCACTGCACTTCTGTAGGCAACGTCAGGTAACACGGTCTTACCTGAGAGCAGTGAATACCAAACAGTCTTTCAGAAATTACTCACACACTGAGAGACACAGATATTACACTGCCACTTAGGATTTCCCGAGTTCTGTATGCATGTAAATGCAGGGTTATCTTAGAAATACAAATCACAGCTGTCCATATGCAGATAGAATCATAGAATCATAGAATTGGTCTGGTTGGAAGAGACCTCCGAGATCATCGGGTCCAACCATTAACCTATCACTACCAAAATGTGTACATGTGGTCTTCTTAATGGCAGCTGCCAAATCAAAGGACCAGCTAAGAAGAGGGTACGTCAAATAGGTGCTGAGGAGGGAAGATGTGGTCAAACAGAAAGGAAATGAAGTCACAGGTGAGACAACCCCTGAAGTGGCAGGAGCACTGAGATACTTCGGAGGACAAGGAGCAGGTTGTATTAGGTTCTAATATTAAAATTTCTGAATTCTTACAACTTGTTCCTCTGCCCGATTCCTCAATAACAGTTCACATTTCCGTCCCTTACTAATCTGGGTGATGCAGACCTATGTGTGGAGAGGGCAGGACTTGTGCAGAAGACAGGCAGAAGCAGTTCTAGTGCCCTGATGAGCAAGTCATATAGACCTACAGGAAATTCCTTGACATAAAAATTTCTTTGTTTTGCTTTATAGAGTCCTCTCTAAGCCAGCATAGCTGTGTCACAGTTTACTATATTCAGGCCTAGCTGGATGTATAAATGATAAACCTTCATCAGTATGAGCTGCTACACTGCGAAAAAGTTTGTACTTTACACAGACAAAGTTGATTTTACCCCTAGAATGAGAAGCCAAGAGCAATAGGTAGGGTCAGCAGCCACAGACATCATTAAATGCAAATTTGCCAGGTCATAGGATGGGAATTAATGTAAAAAAATGTTTTGAAATAGTTTAAAACAGTGTTTGTGAAATTAATCACAGGACATAAAAACTCCTCCCAACTACCAGCATATTCAGTTCCTCTTTTAATGCCTTTTCTAACCAAAAAGTGAGTCCTTCCCTCCCACCATACCACTTTTTTCCTAGGACTTATTCTGAAAACTTCACAGAGATGGAAGAGCTTTTTCTGTTCAAGGCCAGTATAAGAGCCCAGGATTGAAACTGAATAGCTATGCAACACTAGGTTGTACTTAGTATTTCTAAAATATTCAATTACATGTGAACATTTGGGGGTTTTTTTGCAGTGGAGTTAGCCTCAACCACTTCAGAGTATGAAGAGTGATCTGAAACACATTCAGATTTTTAGCTTGTATTTGTTTGGAGAGGAAACGCCACCAAATCAGCAGAGAGAATGCAGTGCACACCTGCACAGAAAGGCATTTTATCCTCTGTCATGAAGGAGACGAGAGATGAAGAAGAAAAATAATTCTCTACACCTCAGATTGACAGTGCCTGCTGACTAGACAATGGATAGCTGAAGACAGGGCAAAAAAACATGGTAGCAGTGATGAGAGCAGAGAAAGCAGCCAAGAGTGCTCTCTTTATGTACTGTATTCATAGCATCTTAAGAATGCTGCAAATTATTCATGCTTTTAGAGATGGAGTTGTTTCTCACCATCATTTCACTATGACATCAGGAGAAAATGTACAGTGATTTAAAATTCAGAGTGATTTTTTTTCACTGTCTCCAGAAAATTTTTGTATGTCTTTAAATCCCACCTCTGACAAACACACAAATTGTTTGTATGCATCTTGGTTACATTAAGTCAGAAAAAAACATCTCCCTTTTCTGTGAAAAAGCAGATGCAATTGCGAATATAACCTGAAACTCTCCTGTTTGAGAGCACAAGTTGGTTCAGCAAAATAGGTAATTCCTTCCAGAGTACATGTTGACACTTATAACTTAGCTAGGCCTTCCTGAATCTTTCAGAGGAAAATTACCCTGAAAAGAAAAATGAGAGTTTCATAAAACAAAACATTAAAGGAGGTCAGTTATGCAAAGCCTCAAAATGGTTCAGATAAGAGGGGGAAAGCATTTCCTTTTTTCTTGCAATGAATAATCCTGTTTAACTCAGGGGAAAAGCTGCTTGATGTGGAGGCATAACAAAGATCAAAGTGAGCAGGTGAGTCAATGGATAATACTGCAGAAGAAAGTGGATGGCCAAATAAGAGGAAATTCAGGAATTAGAAAGATTAGAGAGAATTATGTTTAGGGACAACCTAAATTAAATGGTCTGCTATTCTGAGGAGTAAGAAAGAGAATTCCAAAATGAGGAAATAAGAGGGAGCAGATATGAGGGGAGAAGTTTGAATGTTGGTTGTAAAGTTTTTAAATTTTACACCTCCTTCTGCGTTGTGGCAGCACTGCAACACTTCACATTTTTCTTTGATCCCATAATTTGCCATAGACTCATTGTCTGGTAAGAAGCAGGGAACAAACGAAAAAATCAGTGCTTATAAGAAAGGCAGCAATTCTGCAATTGAGGAGCCATCTAGGTGCACAGAAAATCATTTGACAGAAATTACTGTAAATGTTTGGTTTCCCCTGTAATTGGTAGCTTTTGTTCCAGACTGAGACAGCTGTGTGAACCCCTTAATGACTGAAGAGAAAAGGCTATCGAAATCTCACAGCTCTGCCTCACGTAGAAAACTTTGTATTTTATAATGTGCACATACTTTTTAAGCCTTACAGCACTGTCAACATTTTGGAATGGAATATACATATTTTCCAGTGGAATAAATGACCAAAAGTAAGTTCTGGCAGTAAAAACATTGAAAACAATCATTTTCTCTTATACAACAGGTTTCATGCTGTTGTTACATTAGGTCATTTATGACTCTATTCAGGCAGCGAAATACCAGTCCCTGATTTTAAAGTTGAAGAAACATGAGTAAATATAAAATTGTAAGTCACAAAGCATATTAACATGAGAATAGAATTTAGACATTGTCCTTTAAATCACTGGGCTGTGCACACCAACAGACTGTGATGACAAGCACAGAGGTGATCCCATGTAGACTTGCAGCGTTGGAACTGGTTAAGAACAGCCACAAAGAGAGAAATGGGTTTGGGTGATGAGATGATAGCCATTGGTGTAATCTGAGCTCTTCCATCACCCTTATTCAGGAAAGAATTGTGGAGTAAATATAATGTAGTTCACTTCCTCCATCTCTTCTACTGTAGAGAAGGTTCTTGGAGGTATTGACAAGACACGACCTTTATAGATTTTCTTCTGAAAACATAAAGTGACTTAAATAGGTAGAAAGGGACGTGAGTAGTACAGTGAACAAAATAGTGAAGCTTTATCACCTGGAAGGCTCCGATACCTGAATCCCAAGTAATAGGAGCTAAGACCAATTGAAACCTAGTGTACAGGAGTTCATTAATCCCACTGGTCCCAAAGCAGCTATTACCCACTAACATTGATCCACTGATGATATAAGAATCATGCATGAGTTCCAGCACATACCGAGGAGAAGCCTGAATAAAACGCTTTTAAAGGAGATGTTAGCTGCCATGTAACGCCATAAAATGAGTATTTCTCCCAGAAAGCACCCTTCCTCTGGCAGATGAGCAGGCACCCATTCCATGGACTGGAGGGGTTAGAGTCAACTTCTATCTACGTGTGTGTCTGACCTGAGTAAGACCCATATGTGTACCATTTCAGCTTTGTTTTACATTTAGAGTCCACTTATCTCTGATCTGTATGTGGGTGGGTGTCCCCACACAAGTCCTATTAGCTCATTCTGGAAAGCTAACTGGCAGCAAATCACAGTCCTAGACAGCTATAATCTTGAATAAATAGCCTCCTTTTGGCACCTAACCTTGGATCTGCAATGTCTCTGCTCTAACAGTCCTGGGTAGGACAATTTCTGTAAAAAAACAGCCAAGCAAGCTAATGTCATTCTGGGCTTTTAGTGAGATAATTTAAACTGTAACCCATCTCTTGCTCACAGATAGTAAGCAATGTAAAATTGAATTGTTTTTCAAGGCGAAGTTTAATAAAATAGCCATGACTGATGTAAAAAGCTCATCACTGAGATGGATAGACATAATATTCTGTTACTTTAAGAGAATAAGAATTCAGTTTGGTCATTCCCAGTGCTGTATATACTGAAAAATTATGTCTTGCAATTCATTGCCCTAAACAATGTTGTCTGTAGGACTTACATTCACACATGTCTTCTAATCTGAACTGAAAACGCTGACCTTAGAAAGAAGTATGGTGAGTTGGTTGGGTGGCAACGGTATTAAAGTCAGGGACTCTGGCTCCATCTTAAACTTCAATTCCTAGTTTTGCTTTGCAACATATTTTCAAATAGTCAGACAGTACATGAATGCCCAGGCTGCTTTGCTATAAATGATGCAGGTGTATGTCTATTCTGTATTTAGGTTGACAACAATGTCATGATAACACACAGAAACCAAGCAGCAAAAATAGCCACAAACCATTAGCTTCCCAGCTGGTTTGCTGGTGAGACTAAGTAGGCAATACTTTGAAAAGGCAGCTCACTTAGTGTAAGATATTCCTATAGGACAGTAAATTTACGGTTACTGCTGTATCTACACAGAACTTGCATCTCGTACAGTGAGTGCCTCGTCTATGACTAAAATACTATAGCAGTAATTAATGGGTCTTTGTGCCCCACCTGAAGCCACAGAAAGAGTAACTGTATTTTCTAAGAAAGGCAAAAGAAATTACAACTCCCCAGACACAACAGAGCCAGGGAGTAAGAAAGGTTTCTGAACAGTATTGTGGAGTTTATAAACTGCATTGAACCCTTCCAATTCCCTGATTGCAAAAATTGGTCTATATTATCTAATGTGGAAGTTGCTGTGTCACACAGTGCTGTTTTGCCTTCACTTTCATTACTGAGAAAATTGACACAGCAGTATAATGATTCAGTGTGCATTTCCCAGAAGTACTTGTTAATAGTGTAAATAGGGTCCTGGATATTTTCACAAGCTTATATTTTTAGAGGGAAAGGAAACATTCTAAATTTAATTGCTGTAGCTGCAACTTTAATCACAGAATATGTAGGAAGAGAAGAGACTTGTAGTAAGTTGCATTAGTATCTACTAGGTGACTCCATCTGTCATAATCGTGCAGGCAGTATGCACCAAATGAAACAGAAAATGTCTACTTACTGAATGTAAGCAACAAAAGGAAGATTGGTTTTTGCAGATTTGTGCTGAAGATGGCACAGCAGAGGTTCAGGATGGACCAAGTAACTGCCTAAATTGCACACTTTTGCTTCAACGGTAGGTCCGACATTCTTGTGCTTTCTGTTAGCAGAAGCCCTACCTCGTCTGACAGCAGTTGAAAAGCAGCTGGTGGGATCAAAAGCTTTTCAAGGCTTCAGCGTAATACAACAGCTGCCTTTGTCTTTTTTCTTTTTCTTTTTTTTTCTTTTTTTTTTTTTTGGTGTATATAGCTACTTTGCTTGTGGAACTTGTTCTCTGAATTACTGAAATAAAAAACCCGGTCCTACAATTAGATTTTGTTCTCTGTGGAGTCAATGGCAAACCCCAGCTAACTTCATCTGACTTCTTGGCAGCTGAAAAAAGAAAATATGGTTTTATCTCTTTAGCAAAAAGAAATAAAATGAGGTTTGCAGAATTTAAAACTACCCTGTAATCATCATCCTAACACTAATTTACAGAGGTAGGGCCTGCAGACTAGACTAATCCTATTCATTTGCACTGACTGGATAGCAGATTTAACCTTCATCAAAATTAGGAGAGTTGCTACAGTCACTGCTGAAGAGGACTGAAACCTCCATTTGGATGCAGAGGACTAATTAGCATCAGTACACTTTACGCTGGAAATCTCACAGAGTGTTTCCATTGGAGAGAGAAGAGTTGTTTCAGCGACCACCAGGCCGGTAGTTACACGATGCTTTCCTGCTCCAGATCTCTAATGCCAAATTACATGCTGTTCACAGCAACTACACTCCTCCACGATCTACAGTTGATTTTCACTGTTTGAGAAGCCACCAAGCCCACTTCTGCCTCCTCTACAAAAAAGATTCCATCAGCATTAAAAAATCTTAGCTGAAATAATGTGTTTGTTTTTGAAGCCAAATTTCTTTAAAAACATGGATCTGAATGAACTTTTTAACCTTTCTGAAGGGCCAAAGAAATGAAGTGACAATATGCTGGTAAATTCTTAAAAGTCCATCTGATTTAGCTAATATTTAATTCAGAACATACCTATGTGTATGCTAATAAACAGTTGCAGATGGTGTTTAATTAGCACACAAATTCACTGAGCCTGCACATCCAGCTGAAAAGCACAATGTTTTTTTGCAGCCAGTATGTGATCAAGTCAAGCTCTTCCCAGTGTAAACTCTTGCAGAAATATGGACAGGTTTGCTACAGCCTTTTCAGTCAGACAAAGCTGAAACCACTGAAGATGAATAGGTCTTATTTGTAGTCCAAATAGAAAAGAAACTGCTGAATCACTCAACAGCTTCCCAGTACTCGGGTAAGTAACCAATAAGCTGAGTCAAAGCCCTGCATTAGTAAGATAATATTGGGGTATGAACGTTAGCCTTGCAACACAGCCTGCTCATGCACTGTGCATTTCTGGACAATTTGGACCCATCTCTGTTTGAAAGAAAAACAAAATAAAAAGTAAGCACCTTCATGATGCAGGTTGTCCTGACCTCAGCTCAATGCACCCAGCTACTTCAGCATGACACCTGCTTTGTTTAATCTGACAGCACCAGAGTTGCAAGTTAGTCATGAAGTCATCTGGGGTAACCTATTACCATACATATACTCAGCAACACAAAGTAGAAGTGCAGCCATTATTTTCATCACAGTGACCCTACACTGAGGTAAAAGAATAACAGAGAAAAGGAGAGGCAAGTAAAAAATACCCATTGCTTGCTGACATGAGATAGAGATAGGATTTTATTGTTTTCCTTCTAGCAAAAAACTGATTAAATTGTGTCTGTTGCCTCTATGTGGAAATAAGTTCCAGGAATTCATGGACACACACAAACCTATGCCCAGCATCCATACGTCTTCGTTCTGCAAACCCTTCTTGTGGTGCAGTGGTAGGCAATGACACTATCAGTTTGCTTAATGTAGTAACTGAACCTTCAAATATTCACGGAAACAAATTTAGCATAAAACGGTCATGGTAGTAATAAAAAACCAAACTTAACCAGCAGGCAGTACACAGCCTTTACTGCTGGTACAAATGTGCCATTTTTTGCCTGCTAAGCTACTAAGATTGGACCTATCCTGATTCACAGCAAATGCCTTTTCTATTAAATGGATATAAGAGTAGGTCTATTCACCCTCAAAGCACTATTTTGGAAGCATTAGTTTTATGACAAATGTATCTCACTGCAACAAGTGTGGTTGTTTTCAGGGACATGGACCTTTCTGTCTTCCTGTGCTGGTTTTGGGTGGGATAAAGTTCATATTCTTCACAGTAGACTGTATGGGACTATGTTTTGGATTTGTGCTGAAAACAGTGTTGATAATACAGAGATGTTTTCGTTACTGCTGAGCAGGGCTTACACAGAGGCAAGGCCTTTTCTGCTTCCCACCCCACCCCACCAGTGAGTGGGCTGGAGGTGCACAAGGAGTTGGGAGGGGGCACAGCTGGGGCAGCTGACCCCAACTGTCCAAAGGGATATCCCACACCTTATGACGTCATGGGGCGAAGGGGCGGACATTCGGAGTGATGGCATTTGTCTTCCCAAGTAACCAGTAAGCATGATGGAGCCCTGCTTTCCTGGAGATGGCTGAACACCTGCCTGCCAATAGAAAGTAGTGAATGAATTTCTTGATTTGCTTTGGTTGTGCATGGGGCTTTTGCTTCACCTGTTAAACCATCTTTACCTACACCCATGAGTTTTCTCACTTTTAGCCTTCTGATTCTCTCCCCCATCCCACTGGGAGGGAGTGAGCGAGCAGCTGTGTGGTGCTTAGCGGCCAACTGGGCTTAAACCACAACAGTTCTTTTTGGCACCCAGCATGGGGCTCAAACCCCTGACCTCGAGATTAAAATCTCATGCTCTACCAACTGAGCTTGCCAGGCCCCTCTCAGGCCTCTATCTGAAGCAAACTCTCCTAGCCTGCTATCCCAGGGATTCCCTTCCTTGCTGACACCTGACTCCGGCGCAGAGCTGGGGCTCCTGTGGGAAATGTCCCTGCCAGACTGAACCTCAGGCAGTGCCCTCACCTGCTCTTTATATTCTGAGATCAGCAAGGTAACCACAATAGAATGAAAGATCAAAAAACACCCTTGAAGACTGTCTCATTCTACTTACCTTTTTTTTTTTTTTTTTTGATTTATGGAATTCCATCTTATGGTAGCTTTGGACTAATTGATATGGAATGCAAATGTGCTAAGTAAAAAATTCTTTCTTAAATTCACCCTCCCCTCTATTTCTTCTTCTTTTTTTTTTTTTCCTTTACTGGCAGGCAAGGTATCATCAAATGGGCTGGTTTAGCTTCTCATGAGTTGCATGCAGGAAACGGGAACATGTAGAAAAAATGTTCATGGTGCTTTTTGAAAAAAGTATGAACTGGACTTTACAATACTGTCTCCTTCCCACTTAGCTTTGGTGAGTCTTCATGCTCCTATTTTAGGAACTTCTTGGCATAAACTTTTTTTAAGAATTCTGTGTAAATGTGACAGTAGAGAATCTCCATAAATTATATACAAAACACTCTCCTACCCTTGTAAACTACAGTTATATATACAGACCTGTATAGTCTACTTCATTTTAAATAGATTTTTATACCATAGATGTCATTAAGCACCTTGGTCCGAATACATTTCTGGATATAAACTCTCATGCTTGCAGTATCAACACGGCTAAGTTTACAATTTAATAAAAACTACTCATTAAATTCAGAAGTGGAATTTGCTCTGTCTTGCAAACCTAGCAGACTTACTTAGATCTCTCCTCTGCTATGGCCTCACCTTATCATCCAGCTTGTGTACTCAGATTTTATTCAACAAACGAACTTATACTTTATCAAATAAATGGAACATCACATATCATAATAATGATGCTGCCTGGGCATACAATTCAGAGACCATTCTTTAAGAGTGAAGTTCAAAATGTTGGAATTTGAAGAATCTGATGTTCTGTGAAGGGGGTAATTTTTGTTATGATTATGCTTTTTGCCTGGCTACCACACTTACATCAAATTTATAAAAGAGATGCCAGTCTTTTTATAAATTCTAAGTAGGTAGAGTAGGAAAAACTATTTCAAAGATAGCTTTTTGTTCCTTTTCCGAGATTAATGTGCATTTTATTTTCTCTCTCCACATCTGTGATTCATCTGTATTTACGTACTTTACTATAAGAGTATCTTCCTGCTTGAACCCTGTTTGCACTTAATTGTTTAGTGGCACACTGTGATATGACAAGCCTCTCCTGCACTGTCTACTTTGTTCCCTATGAATTCAGCAGCCACAAAGTCAGACAGTCAGGCACACTGACCAGGAACTCAGGGAAAATAGCCATGATCAATTTGGCTGCTGCTGAGCTCTCTGAGACAGTATCTTTTGCATCTTCCTTCTATTTGTTTCTTTAGGGAGCGGTGAGATCAGACTAATGATGAAGTCAGTTCATCAAGCAGTGGTTCTTTTTATGCACAACCAAATCAGAAGTTGAAGTCTGAGGAAGGACAAGAGCTGGGACAGATGTGGAAATATGAAACATCTGGCTTTGTCAAACTGGTGAAGTCACCACTCACTCCTGGGAGTATTTCACATCTGCAAGGCCATCCATCTCCTCTGGTAATGCTATCGTCTCCATCATTATGAGTATCATCTTTCTTTTACAAGGTTATGAGTCTAGCCTAGCAACCACACCTCAGAGATAAAATCTTTCTGGCATACCACTGTTAAAATTAACACTCTGAGTGCAACTGAGATACCGGAGAGAAACACTTGTTTTAATGTATTCTCTTTATATATGGTTGGGTTAGTGGTATAAATTCAAATTCAGAACACCTAATTTCGGGCAAACCATCTCCTGGCTAATAGCTCTTCACAAGATGTGTAGGCAAAGAACGTCAGTGGTGACAGAGGTTATACATCTGCAAAGAAACTTTTAACAAATGTACGACCTTGCTTGGAATAAAAATCTTGATGTGAATACTGCAGGCAAAAACTTCACAGTTAACTTTGCAGTAGCAGAATTTGTTCAAAGCCTGACAACCAGTTCTGGATTTAGATGTCTGGAACAATCCAGAATTCCATTTTTCCAGTCTTGATAATTCAATGTCTGCCTCTACTTTCTATTCTTCGTTCCTTCCTGCCTGCCTTCCTTCCTGCCTTCCTGCCTCCTTTGCTCCTGCCCTTTTGCTCTCCCTCTTTCTGTCTCTCTCTTCCTTATTCCTTTCTTCCATCTTCTGTCATTAAGTATGTTTTTCATGTTTGCATGCAGAACACTGGTTCACAAGTAGGACCTATATGTACATATCATTATTATTATTATTACACCAACAGAAATGGGCATAAAAGAATTAATGCTGTTTCCCTAAGGAGGTTCTCTCTGCTAGTCATAGATATGAAATGTTACAGCAAATTCAACATTAAGTTAGACTGAGGCACATATATATTACACATGTAAAGCAAACTCAAGTGCCATGGAGGTCATGGTACATCTTGACAATCATAAATGGATAGGAAAAGTATTTCTGTAGCACAATCATATTTTTCTGAGAGTCTTTAATGCAAAGGAGATTTTGGAGAAAAAAAAAAGAAAAAGAAAGAAAAAAGAACTCTCTATCTTGATGTAGTTCACCTAGGGAAGGGATGACTAGTCTATACCTTATGGGCTGCACTGACTGATTGTGAATAGCTAAAGGGTGTTTAAAGTCTGCTATACGGTTTGAATCCTGATTGTAGGAGGAAGAAGGCAGCAGGGACTGCTGCATGTCCAGTTCCATCAACCATCTACATTGCAATGGCACAGTGGGACTGCACACTGCTGTCACATCTTCCCTGAAAAGTCGTCCTTGGGATCCTCTCCTCTCTGGCATTGTCCAAGGTACATGCCAGGTGATTGTGGTACATGCAAATGATTAGTAATGCATGAGGAAGGCCAAGCACTTTTTGACGGAGGCATGAACTGCTGGTTACTGAACAGAATACCGTGCTTTTGGCAAGTTAAATCATATAAAGAAATATCTTCTATTTTGCAAAGCTCTGCCCAGAAGGGCAGCCTTTTTTTTTTTTTTTTTAACTGCCTAATTGTTTTTCCCGTTCCTCTCCAGTGGTATTAATTACTCTATGCCATATTTTCAACTAAAATTAAAAGGCACTGCAGAGGATGAAGTCACAAAAAACTCAAACTGCTTCAGAAAATGAAACTTCTGTAAAACAACTGAGTCAATCTTTCCTCTTGAGCGTTACCCTACACAAACTGTTGCAGACTGTCATCAGCCTGGAATTCCAGGAAGCTGTGATATGAAATGAAAACAAAGCTTAGAAGAAAGATTAAGTTACCAAAGTGAAGCATGTCTATTCAGTCAGTTTGTAGGAAACAAAAACGCTGGGAACTGAATTTCAAGTTTTTCACAATGTGACTTTGCTTCAAAAATGCTTTTGCAAAAGCAGCCTCATGGAGCTCCCAGAAATTGTTGAAAGATCTTGTGCTCTTCAAGAAGGTGTAAGTATGCGTTAAAGCGATAGCCTTGCCACTTGCAGAATAGGAGCCTTGGAGACAAGCTGTTTTCTTTTCCTGTCACACATCTCCCTAATAAAATAATAGCCCTAGTGATACTTGTGCAACTCTGCAGCATCTTTAAAATATGATCCCAGTGACAGATAAACAATTATGCTTCCTTCTGAGGTTTTCTGTAGTTGAATGAAGTAGAATTTTAATCATTATATGCCTAAGGATGACTGAACAGTAATAATATCCATACTCTACTAGCTGGATTTTGTCCTGTCAAAGAAAATGCAGAGGAATTTACAAAGGGAACAGATCTGTTGGATTAATCACTTTAAATGAGAAAATACAGATTAAAGCAAACAAAAGTCAGCATGATATAATATCCTTTTAAAGTCTGGATCACAGTAATCAGACTTGTGAAATCCTTCAACAGGCACCTGAAAGACCTGATCAAAACAATGCACTGAGCTCTCTCTTTGCCTCTAAGGAAAGTGTGAACATACCAGCTCCTTCTTCTTCATGCACTCCATGAGGATAATGAAGAGGTGCTGTGCCTGGGTTCGGGTGTATGTGAAAGTCTTCTGTATGGTAACTAGCAACTGGTCCCTCAAAGACTCGTTGATAAGTCTGAAATTCAAAAATTAAAAATAAAGTAGAAAAACAGACATGAGGGAACATTGCAACTTCAGCCAAGGATCAGACAAATGAAAGTCAGACAACAAATCACAGCAGGTTGTTTTGGACAGGTTTGAAGGACAGGAGTTGATGAAACCATCAGAGACACATTTGAAAAAACTGTTTAGTTAGTCAAACGCATTGATCATGTTGGGGTCCCTCATCTCCAAAGTTTTTATTTCAGTTCCCACATATTGCATGACAGAAGGTCATTCAAACTATCAGCTCTGTGAGATTTCCTAACAAAAACAAGAACCACACTGCCAGTCTGGATTTGAGGGAGACCAACGCTTCTAGGTGAACTGAAGACCTCTTTCTATCAGTGAGTCAGCAGAATTCAATTCATGGTTCATTTTATGAAGCTAGGAGCATTTGTGTTGTCAGTGGTTTTGATTTTAGCTTGAATATCCCAACAGTTTCAACTCACCTGATTGATGCTGCGCAGGACCAGGTAAGAAAACAAACAAAAAATTTCTCTGTTCCCGAGTCCACTTGAAGAAACCATTTTCCTTTCGTTCATGCTGATCTTCCAGGAGTTTAAAGAGTAACCATTTTTATATTCCTCCGCAGTGCTAATGTTAGTACTTGAAAAAAGTAGCCCAACAGCAGAAATAAATAGTAATATTACATGGAATATTAGTACTTCAACCCTACCCCTTGATATCAAAAAGTCTATTCCTCAGGACTGTTCTGGGTGAAACATTGCTCTTCTCAATGTCTTACAAAATAGTGGACTCTAATTTAGAATGTGTATCCTTTGATGTATGAAAGCTTCTATGCTATAGCAGTTTTCTCACTTAAAAATTGTAACTGCGTGTTTCAAATTAGTTCAGTTAGAATGTTTTACAGGATAAGTCATTGTTGATCATCTAGGGGAATGAAAATCAGAGAATCTTCATGACTCATATTTTATGACAGAAGATAAACAAAGATTTAGCCCTGCAGCAACTGCAATGAATTATCAGAAGTGGCACAGTATCTAAAAGTCATTGTTAGCTTATGGCAGCTGCTTTGGGAGAACAATGACCAAACCCCTGTTTATTTCATACTATTGGTAAAAGCTGCCTGTGCTTCTCTGCAGCAAGGAAGCGCAAATGAGACTGCAGGATATTCATTGCACAACTGAATTGCAAATATGATTTAACTATCTCATCTTTATACCTACAGCAAACATGTCATTAGAAGAGACAATGAATGGGAATGCAAAAGAGGCATAGAGGTGCATAGGAGAATATAGAAGGACTGGCATATGGAGTCCGTATGTTCTCTACTCTCTATATTTGACTTTGACTGTAAATATCCCTGTTGAGTAGGACTTCCACTTCACAAAGCAGCCTATAAGGAATACGTCAGTGTGTTTGGAATAAAATGAGTTTACATGAGGTTTTAGACCACGCTGTGGATCACTGTTCTTTCTATGCCTAGCTCCTCCTGTTGTCTTCTACTCTATTACAGACTCCTCTTGAGTGGGGAGTCCAGCTCCGCACTTCCTCTTTTCACTGGGGAGCAGCACGGCCCCAGATGTGCTTTTTCCTGGGATACTGGAGAGTCGATAACATTGCGTTTACTGCTCACTCACTATGTAAGCACGCCTTCCCCGCAGCGTGACCTGCCTTCCTCACAAAAAGGCAACATACGATGAGTTAAAACCTCCAGCTCTCTTGGTGGGCAGCAATGAGAGCCGACAATAGAGGACTTGCTGCATGGGGGTTATAAGAAAAATAACCTGACCTCCTCTATAGAAGCAAGGATGTTGCAAGCACATGGGAACATGAAACAAGATGTCAGAGCACAAGCAGAAACGTAGATTCCCTCCGTGTTAAAGAGAATCAACCTGGAAATGCAGATTGGTAGGTCATTTATGATATAAATTCTGAAGCCTGTTTCTAGGCTCTTTAAAAAAATCAGTTGGAAATTTGCTTTAATCAAGAAGGCTGCTGTTAACAAAATGGTGCTACCACTGTAAACATAAGTGGTTCAGAACTATGCAATCTTCCATCCTTCAAACTAAGAATGAAAAAAGAGGTTAATCACTAAGAACAAGTTTCCTAAAAACATCAACTGGAGAATCTAAAGAGAGATTTAAATAAAGCCCTAATTTCCTTTGGAAATGATATATGACAGTGAAGTACATCGAAAAGTATGAAAAGTAGATGAAGTACATGAAAAAATATATGGAACTGGAAGAATCTGAAATTAGAATACTTAAGAAAACATTTCCAAAGATCCTGGGACAACAACCATCCTGTTTTCTCATTAGAATTTAATTTTTTTTTTTTGCTAAGAGTGATTTTTTTTTTTTTTTTAAAGAAGATCTCAACGTTAGTTTTGATGCATGAGATTATCAGAACTGACCTGTATGGCCTCACCACAGGAAAAAAGGGAGAAAGATGTCTTGGATCCATCAGGAGAGGCCACTTAAAAACACTGAAGTGACAAAGTAAATAAAGTGACATCTATTTCTGTCCAAGATGTGCTGGAAGATTAAACAGCAAAGCAGAACTCCCTTCATTGCTTTGGCTGATGCAGAAGAGATGGATGACAGCATTTTGGCATCCTCCCTCCTCAGAAAGAAATTTTTTTTGAAGTCAGGCCTAATATTTAATGAGATAATAGACATTCCTCTCAATAACATTACAGTCTTTCAAACTCATGGCATATGATTTCATAGTGAACACTGGAGAGGATTTGAAAGATCTGGCCCATAGCCAGCTCCTTAAATTATTTAGTCTTTTTCCTCCAGAGATTTTTAGTATGGGAGTTGTACAGTGTACTAAAGATTTATAAAGATTATGCTCTAACTTGATTTCAAAATGCAAGTTCATTATAGATTTTTTAAACTTATTGTTATCAAAATGCTTTGAAATTCTCTAAATGAAACACTCCATTCAATGAACTGCACATAATCAGTTTCTAGCTTTTCATTTGTGAATTCTTTTTTTTTTTTAATTATTCTTTTTATTCAGGATAAAGAAAATATTTCCATAAAATATCAGTGTGATGTGAAAACTATTCCCTGCCTGTCTTTACGGGAAGCTTAGGGGATTTTCTGTTTTAATTATGATTTGCACTTTAGACAATCACACCATATGTAAGAAACATGACCAGAGGCTCTGCTGATGTTTTCTTCCATTGGAATTACAAATAAGACACCGTTGTGTAACTCTGTGGGACTGACTGAATTTCTCACACTTTTTAAATCCACACATTTTTCATGGCATTGTTATGAGAAGCGACAGAAAATAAATGTAATTATTCCTTCGTTCTATTCAAACAGGGTTGATTTCTGGGTGCTTTTATGAGGAATCAGCTTTACTTGCAGCTGTTCACTGGTGGTTTTTCTTCTACACCATTTTTCTCTGACTATGTTTATTAAATGGTGTCCCTTCACCAAAAGAGAGATGATTGTATTTCAACAAAGAAATTACCTTCTCCTATCCAGCTTTTGATTTGCAAAGTACTTTGTTACAATTGAAAAGTAATGATATCAAAATATGCAATGTGAAAACAATCTTACAAAATAATTCAGATGTGATACTACCCATGATCCCCCATGTGGCAGACACCATGGGGGATACAGAAGACCCACACCATGCCTACATTATGATTCCTTTTTAGTGAAAAATCCCTATCTTTTCCCTGTTAGAAAAAAAGAGATTTAAGTAATATACTTCAGTTATGAAAACTATGCCACAGTGGATGTAGAGACAGATCAATTCAAAGGCAATCTTTAATGATTCTCATATGAGGATGCTCATTTAAAGCACAGAGAATGTTTTATGTTTCCTTGTGAACATTAGGCAAGAAGTACATTTTTATGGCATTGAATTGAATTCCTTAAGGGTCTCATGCTTGTAGGAGTAGAACTGATGGAGTAGTTAATATGCTATAAACTTAGCTTGGAGACTGCATTCGAGTATTGCAAGTCATTTCCCATTCTGTAAGGAAATATTTGTCTACGAAGTGACATAGTTTTAACCTACTGTTTCATTTTTTCTCATTTTAAATTCAGCTTTTAATTAAAAAAAATCTCTGAGGATTAAAAACTACTGAATGATCCTATAAATAGTTGCACTTTACAGTTGTTTTACTTCGAGCTTGTGCTTTTATGCAAGACAATGAAATGAGAAGGCCTCCTTGATTATACAGTCAAAAATACTTCGGCTTTATGTGGAGGAGAGTTGTTAACAACTAGGATATTCACTTAGGGCTTAATAGGGACTAGATTTGGGTGTTTATGATCGATCTTATGTTCTTACCCCTCAATGCTGTTCAACATATTTTCAACTTTTAAGTAAATGAGAAATTAAGTGCTTCAGAGCCTGGAGAACCTGACCTTTAAATTAGAGCCAATAGCAATGAGCTGCCAAATAATTCTTCCAACTCACCACACGGGGAAGGTTGCATTTAAGCTGCCTTCTCATTTAGGTTATCCCGTGTACATAGCTTGTTTGTCATTAAGGTGTAAAAGGCACTGGGAACTTACTCAGCTTACTACTGAGAATTTTATTTGCTTGTAGCAAAATGTAGCCACCTTGTACATTCTTAATACTCTATTCAATACTTTTCAGACCAAGGCAATATGTAGTCCCTGATATTAAAGTTATGGCAAACTTAAAAAACCCCACCTGTATTAATTCTGCATATCTGCTATTCATAATGCTGAAACCTCAGCTCAGTGGGAAGCTGCGTATCTGCCTTGCCTTCCCGCTGGAACTTCAATGAGAGAGATGAGATGCTGAGGCCTCAAAACTGATTTACCTCCAAAGACAACTTTACTTCAAGGTACGCTTCACAGTTCCTTCTGACCTGTTCTTGGTACATCACGTAGTTGCAGGCAGCACCTCCTGCAAGGCAGTGCAGGCACAGCTCTGTGTGTTCTGCTGGCAGCCTCTTTCCACTGCAGCCCAGCAAAGTCTTGCTTACAGTTACAATATGCACCCAAAGACTGCCCTAGGTGAGTGAAATGTCCGCCTTTTCATCAGGAAAGCCTATAATCATGCCTTAAAATAAGGCAAATTCAAGCTTCTTGTCTCTTGCCTTTTCAAGGATGCACATACATTGACATCGAAAAGGGGTATTGCACCTTGGTTAATATAAAAAAATCATTCTTTTTTCTGCTATGTGAAATCAACTAGTAAGGATACATAACAAGGAGGGAAGGCAGGCACATCACAATTCTGTGAAACCCAAACCAAAAGGACCTGTTGGGCAGAGACATTGTCCAACATTCTTAAGGATCTCTCTGAGAGGACGGATTGGCGCCACACTGATCGAAACCCAAGGAGAGATCTATATTTTGTCCTCCTTCACCTCCAGACATAGTTCTTTCCCCCTGGAAACAAACTTTCAAATAAACTTAAAAACTCACAGCAGTGCTTAGTGCACATATACACATGTTCTTATATGTAGAAAATTAATCCATATTGGTCTGCAATGAGTGAGAATTTAAGACACTGAAAAACCAGCATGATGATACCAACATGCAAGTGCTGAGTCTGTTGCTGCCATGAATGATGTGGTTTTTGAATGATTTAGATCAGATATCCAGTGCATAGCAGTTGGAAGATATGCTGTGTCTCAAAGACCCTGATTTGCAGCCAGCAGCCAGAATTAAAATAGGTTTTTGACTTTATAGTTTGATTGCACAGTGGACCGCAGAATTAAATTCTGCATGCAATTTGGATGTGCTACATTGATTTAGAGTCTAATAGACACAGTTTTGTATAACCTACTTAGATTCCATCCAAAAGAAAAAGCTAGTAGCTGTACTCAGTTAACGTGCCAATTATTCAGTATTCTCCTCATATGGCTAAGCACTATTCAAAAGTAGGTTACAGAGAGGGAAAAGTACCTAATTTGTATCTGAAGTCTAATGTATTTGGGTAAAATATTTTTATGAATACAAATAATACTGGTGTTTCACTTGTAGTATTCTTAAAAATATCATTGCATTTTAGACTGACATTTTCTGAAGCAGGATGAACACACAGAAATTCCCAGTAGCTAGTCCTACAAATTTTGTAGTTTGTGTATTCTAGTTAGTGCAAGGTGAAAAGGGGAAAACAAAGAAAAAAAGAATTATGCTATTTGATAATATATTGCAAGCACCACCTGGAATGGCACCACCACAGAACGAAGACCCATAGTATGGGAGAATAATAGTTTTCACAAAGCCAGACTTGAGCATCTCAGGTAAGAAATGACTTGCTTGTTCTACCTCTAGTGAGTCTATCACTTGCCTTTCTTACAGGCAGGAGTTTGTGATGATGAAATAGAATCATAGAATCATAGAATGGTTTGGGTCATAAGGGATCTTTAAAGATCATCTATTCCAACCCCTTGCTGTGGGCAGGAACATCTTTCACTAGGTCAGGTTGCTCAAAGCAACCTGACCTTGAACACTTCCAGGGATGCAGCATCCACAGCTTCTCTGGGCAACCTGTTCCAGTGTCTTGCCACCCTCATCATAAAGAATTTCCTCCTTATGCCCGATCTGAAGGTATCCTCTTGGTACCCCTTGTCCTGTCACCACAAGCCCTCATAAAAAGTCTCTCTCCATCTTTCTTATAAGCCCCCTTTATATATTGAAGTAAATTGCATTCATTCTCTTCTTGCTGTATTCTTTTTCATGATGGCATCAGAACACAGACAAGGTAGATGGAAACTGTACAGGTACATAGCAAACAAAGGGATAAAACGTGTTTGAGTAAGGTTATGTTAAATGTGTTAACAGTGAGGTCACTGAAAACAGAGAAATCACTTCTCAAAGATTCAGATGAAACCCAGCACATTCAGATCTATCCCAGATGCAGCACAGGACTACGCTTGAATCTGAATATAAACCAGATTTAAATATTTGTGGAAAATCTTACTCCCCGTAGAAGTTTTAGGTCGAGTAAGTTCATGATCACATTTCTTTTTAAAAAACATAATAGTGCTTGGTCTAGAGCTCAGTGTTTATGGATTTATGTTTTATTATTTGTATAACTCTGTTGTAGGTGTGAATACATATCTTCACATATTCTAACACATACAAAAATGAGTCATGAAATAGCTCTTAGTTGTAAGAATCTGAGGGGCTTTTGGTTCCACTTTTATGTTTTGTTCTCAAATTATTAAATCGTCCCTTATTCGTTATTTCCTACTCTGAGTAGCAGACTCTGGGCTCTGCTTTGGGAGATTCTGGGGACAAGGTCCATGATCATTGTGGAACACCTGGAAACCCTCTGAGGGTGCCTGCTGCTGCCAGGTAAGGACGAGGTAAGGGCAGCCACAAGAGTGTGGGCCTGAGAAAGCTCCAGCATTTTCTAAAGAGCATGATGAGCAGCCCTTGACCCAGGGTGCCTGTAGCCTTATTTGCAAGTGACCCCTTATTAGGGAGAGTCAAGCATCCATTAGCCAGTGTTCAGGAGAGGCCTATATAAGGACCAGGCCAAAAGTACACCCAACAGATGCAGCAGCTTGTGCAAGAGAGTGCAAAGAAGGGGGCCTCAGCTGAATTTGTTCCCGCATAAATAGTCTCAGGTATGGTGGTGACACGCCACAGGGTAAATTTCCTGGCAGGTGCTGGAGTGACTGCCCCTGCCAGAGCAGAGGCTTTGATGCAGATGGAGCTTTGGGTGGTGGATGTGGGTCTCCAAGTCCCAGGCTGCAGGGTCAATCTTTGATGCCAGGAGAGATGGCCGCCTTTCCTGTAGGTCTGCTGTCTTGGAGGACCTGTGCCACCAAGCATAGGAGTTATGGAAGGAAGTGAGCAGGCTATGCAGCATCAGAGAAGATGAAAAGGAGACAGACAGGATCTTCTCTGAGGTGCAACAGCTTGAAGAACCCTGGCCCCCAACTGCAATAGGGATGCAAGCAGTGTCCACACCTAGTATTTAGGTAAGTACCTCTGAAGAAGGCAAAAGATGAAAGCTGGTAACTGCTGGCACTAAGAGTAAGGCTCCTGCCCCACCTAATGGCTTACAACTGCAAAATAGGTTCACTGCTCTCAAAGTTGAAGAGGAGTCATATGTGCCTTCAAGCAAACGATCTGTGCCACCTGACTCTCACCCATGCAAGACCACCGGGAAGAAGCAGGGAGTGATTATAACGGGCAACTCCTTGCTGCAGAGGACAGAGGCGCTCATCTGTGGATCTGACGTATCAACTAGAGAGGTTTGCTGTCTCCTGGAGCCCAGAACCAAGATATTGTGCAGGGAGTGCCAAAGCTTGTCTGACCATCTGACTACTACCCCCTGCTGTTCTTCCACATGGTCACCGATGATACTGCAAGGGGAAACCTGGAGAGTATCAAAAGTGACTACAGAGCTCTGGGAGCAGCAGTCAAGCGCATGGGGGCCCAGGTGGTGTTCTCCTCAATCTTACTGGTCAGAGGATAGTGTGTGGGGAGGAGGACACTGACAATATAGGTCAATAGCTGGCTGCAGAGCTGGTGTTGGTGACAGGGTTCTGCGTTCTATGACCACGGGACCCTGTTTGCAGGTTAGTGTCTGCTACACTGTGAGAGTTGGGATCCACCTCACTAAGCACGGCAAAGTCACCTTTGCTGAAATGGCTGACCTGGTAAGAAGGCCTTTAAAGTAGGAATGCTGGGGGATGGAGAGAGAGTCACCATCAGCCCTGTGAGAGCGTGATGTGTGGGGCTGATGAGCAAAGAGCCTGGAGTGATGTGATCGGAAGGGATCACAGAATCAATAAAACAGGGCTTAAGTGGGCTCACTTCCATCATTTTTATGTAAGCAAGGAAGTGCCTACAGGGCACCATTATGGAGAAATCCCCAAAGCCCTTTCTGGGAAATCAGTATGCTGGTTTGCCTCTCTAAAGTGCCTGTATACTAATGTGCAGAGTATGGGGAATAAACATAAAGAGTTAGATCTGTGTGCAGTTGCAGGGCTATGATCTTGTTGGGATCCCAGAGACATGGTGGGATGGCTCCCACGACTGGAGGTGTTGCAATGGAGGGATACAAGCTCTTAGGAAAGACAGGCTGGGAAGATGAGGAGTTGGAGTTGCCCTTTCTGTGAGAACAGCTGGAGTGTGCATATTTTTTGGGGTAGGGGAGAAGAATAAAGAATATTAAAGATTTGGGCATTCAGTAATAATATACACTTTAGAACTTGCAAAGCATGCTTACAGCCTAATTCAACAAAACCACACTTGAATCTTCTATACTAAACGCTAAATACTATCCTTGCCTCACCTCGAGTCTGCAAAGAATGGTGGGACAATGCAAACACAGATCAGTGCACAAGCAGCCACATCTGAATATAGGCGGGTGTGCAGAACCACGCCCAATAGGCAAGGTAAATACAAACTAGCTTATATGAACATGTAGGGCTAAATGAAACGTGAAGACAGCAGTATGCTATATTATAATGACATAGCATATCTAAGCCAGTGAAAATTCCCTGTGCCCTTTCACTGTAGACTTTCCTTAGTGTTGCTTTAACTCCCCCTTTTTCTTAGTTCTGGATACCTTCAGTATTTCACCCGTATCAACGATGGAAACAGCCGTGTGAGGAAGGTGTTGCTTTTGCACTGTATCGCTAATAATTTCCTGACGTCTACCTTACCACCAAATTGAACCTGTGGATGGAGAAAAACACACTAGGAAATGACTTACCCTCCTTCTTCAGAGTATTTGTGACCAAAGGCAAGGATGTCAGATGCCCGGCCACTGCCATCGCATATCACGACGGGAACAGGAGGAGTGTCTCGCAGGTACTCCAGAACGATGGATATAACATTGGGACCTCCTTCCACAATGAGCGCCACCACTGGAACCCCTTGACCAATTCCTGGAGTAAAAGAAAGAAACAAACAAAAAAACCCAAACAAAAAAGAGACGGAACAAAAAAACGCAAAGCCAGCAAAGGAAACAAAACATAACAGAAGACAGAAAAAAAAAATCGGACTGAAATTACTGCATTGTGACTGTACAGTGTTACGTTAGTGAAAATGGCATTCAGAAAATCATAGATTTTAAGGACAGAAGGGACCAGTGTAGTCATCTCATCAGTTCCACTGCACAAAACAGGATTTTCTAGAATTACCTTCTGTTTTAAATACAATATTTATGGTTGAAATAGACTACGAATTTTTTAAAAGATCAAAACTTGGTTTGAAAACATAGAGAAGCTACCACAATTCTTCCTAACATGTTCAGAGTCATGACTTTGTAGCTTGCTTGTAATCTAGATTTTGCATGGTGTCAGTTTCCAATCATTGGGTCTTCCAGTAGCTTTGCTTGCTGTTTTAAAATCCCTTCTATGATATTTTTGTTGCCATATTTGATGCATTTTAATGTTGCAGCTGGATAGCCCTTTAACCTTCTCTTTGATAAACTAAACATATTCTGTTACAAGTCAATGCAATACTTGCTTTCCAATTCTAGTCAGTCTCAGTTTTTCACTGAATTCTCTCCAAATTTGCAGCACGTTCCTTGACTTGCAGAACCCACACTGGGGACATTGCTCCAGAGAGAGCTGAACTAGTGCTGAACCAGAGGAGAGACATCTTCATTTTCTGTACTTGTGGTATAAATAGATGGGAGCCCTCTGCAAAAGTTGCAGCACAGACTTTGCCAGGAAAGTCTTATGGATTTAGAGAAAGGCAATCTGACACCAGGCTGGTGTTAACATGACTGAAAAAGCTTTTATGGTTGGCACTTCTTGACCAGTTGAGACTGGGGACATTCAAAAGGACTCAGGCAGTAGAACTAATTGGACATTTTCTATCAGCATTTTTTTTGTCAACAGAAAGACTTTTTCCTTTTAAACTAGCTTTTCCTAAGAAAAACTATATGCATCCTGCACAAAATATTTAATGTTTCACTGAAAAATAAAAAGAGTGCCCCAAACTGTTAATAGTTGGGTTGGGAAAAGTTGCATGAGGCCAGGCCACAGCAAGTTTTAATGTGACTGCCTCTGGTTTCCATTTAGAGGGAGTTCAGTCCACAGAAGCAAAGGTAAGCCTGTGAGACTTGGAACACTAAATCTGGTTAGACCCTCTAGAAACATTCACTAATCAAATGATTTTTGATAGTCATAACAATTTTTAAGGATTTGAATTACTGTCAAAAAACAAAAAGTGAACTGTTCTTTAAAAAAAACCCCCAAACCCAGTTCTTATATACAACAGCAAAATATTGTAAGCACCTCCTAAACCACTTCACAAGCAAACATTGTGTTTCCTGGAGAGACGCTCAGCATGCTTTGTTATGGCTGTATCCACTGTCAGTTTGTGGCTCTTTTATTATATAACTTAAGTAAAGTGCATGGTGTTTATGTTACGAAAACTATAAGCAGAATTATAAAACTCAGGCTAATGAAAGAGAGTAAGAAGGGTAGAAGATAACAAGATGATGAACAGAATGATTTGCACAGAGGTCACTGGTTAATTTTTTTATTAATATTAAGGACTTCCCTGAATTGCTGCTCTACCTAATAATGAAGTTCCTCTGGTGGTTAAGTTCTTCTCAATGGTCTTAGTGGAAAAGCAGTTTTTGGGGAATGAAGTTAAATGAGAAATAAAAATTAAGAACTTTGCTTATGAGGAGTGACCATTAAGTCTGATGAGTTAACTTGTCCCACATGTACTTCCATTAACCTTAAGGGATTTAAGCTAAGGATGAATATTTTTCTTTATGATACTTCCCAACATAATCACATGGTGCCTGATGAGAGGCTCTTTTCAGTTAAAATTTTAATACAGAATTGGAAGGAGATATTTTATCATTTAATTTCTAGGGGTCTGGCTAATGTAATGTTACCAAGTTTTTTGAACTTTCTATCAGTAGTTGCTTCTTCTTGTGTAGCTTTTCTTTATACCACACTGTATAGCCAACACTTCTAGCATTTTTAGTTCTGCTGGTAGTTTTTTTAAGATATGAGTTCTTGGTAGTTGAATAAGGATTTCCCTTCACTGTTCTTGTTTCAGTCCTCCTTGCTCAAAAAACTGATCACAGAGCAGATCTAACATGAACTCAGACTAGGAGGCCCACAACTCGCTGAAATCTTACATCAGCATTCCTCTTTGGCAGTGTAGTATTTTCCTCTGTAAACTGACTGTCAGGGCCTATTTTATTTCATTATGGACACCCCCACCCCCCCCAGTGGTGTGTTTAAAAGCCTGATCCTAACATTTACCAAAAGTGGTCTTTTGTAAAGTATTTGCTATAATGCCATACATGAAATTGTTAGCAAAACTGAATATAAGTGCACAGATTTGAAAGCATATAATTAACTGATAAGCAGAGTTGTATGTGGAACTGTAGTACCAATGGAGTTTCTTGAAGAATTTACTCTGATCTTATCATTATTATTAATGACTTCAAACCAAGACGCAGAACTGGCACTGACATCTGCTAACAAGATAATACTAAGAAGTATTCTCAGTAATGAGTCAAATTGGGTCTGGATGACATTAAGGATTGAATAATAGAAATGGAGAAAGTTCACAGTGCAAGATGCAAAGTCATTTACTTGGTGATTAATAAATTCTGCTGTAAACTAGGAACTCATTAGGAGGAAATATTAGAAAAGAGGAAGGTGTGATCCAGCTGATACCAGAAGAACTGAGTCTTCAGTGCAGCAAGACCATGAAGAAGGCAGGTATGATCCTGGAATACACACAGCAAAGCATTTTCAGAAGGAAATATGGGCACATCAGTGCCATTGTGCAAGCCACTCATGAAATTCCATGCAAAATACTGTCTGTAGCTATGCTCACCCATGTTCACAAAGACCAAACTGGAACAAATGGAGGAAAAAGCCAAAAGGAGTATATGGAGGATCAAGACCCCATCTTATGAGACAAGATTAGATGAGTTTGGCTCATCTTCCTTAGTAAGTTGAAGGGTGAAAGACAATATGTCTGAGTATCGCCATGATATACAGCACATTGGCCATTAGTAGTTTTAGATGGAGTTCAGAAGATTTCTGGCTATCAGAGAGGCAAAGTCTTTACAGCCTTCTAGTAAGACTGAAAGGGAAAAACTTTCTGAGTTTGGAGTGATGCTCAGTAATCATTATAGATGCAGTCACTTTATGTATCTCAAACTGTTCCTAAAGCAGGTTCCTTCAGTCTACTGGAAGTTTGTTCAGTCTCGGTGTATTTTGCTGGACGTTGATCAGCTATGTAATTGTAATAATACAAATAATGAGGGTTAGTCTATACAGCTGAACTATTTTTGCCTTTTCGGGCCAATGAATTGGCCATTTAAAAGCATTTCTGAAATTCCTCTTGCGTTCTTTTCTTTTCTTTTCTTTTCTTTCTTTTCTTTTCTTTTCTTTTCTTTTCTTTTCTTTCTTTTCCTTTTTTCTTTTCTTTTATTTTCTTTTTTTCTTTTCTTTTCTTTTTTCTTTTTTCTCTTTTCTCTTCTTCTCTTCTCTTCTCTTCTCTTCTCTTCTCTTCTCTTCTCTTCTCTTCTCTTCTCTTTTTTTCTTTGTAATTTTCTTTGTTCTCCATAAATAATTTTGGTTTGGAAAAATATATTGTTTCTTTAGTTTGGAGGGAAAATTGGAAAGCACATTCTGGAATTAGATATAATATTTTAAAATCAGTTAATAATACTTTGTTGATATTTCCTCAGAGTATAACCACTTCTGGCTTTCAGGAAAGCTCTCTAGACTACAGTTGTCTGAATCCAAATGTTATGAGCTTTTCCAGATTTATGATGATTAATTTCTGAGTAGTGATGGTATCCACATTCTCAGTTTTCTATGATGTTCCCAGTCACATTTAAATTATTTGTGACTTTATATTTGTTTCAGAATAAAAGCTTAGCTACTTATACCAAAGAAGTCTGCATCTCAATAACTCTGAGGCAAAAGACAGCGCAGATTTGAATTAAACTTTTACATGGTTTGATACCAAAAATCCTGGATGCATTTTTGCCGCTAAATATTAGTAATTTGGAAATGAATGCAGAGGGTCTGTAGAAAAATTTCAGTGGGTAAGAAGACATTGACTGACTATTCCTGATTAGGTATTAACACTGCATTTGCTAACAATTTTGCATCTACAAAATTGAGAACTGACCATGCCTTGTCTTAACTGTAACACCGGACCAATTTGAAAAATGTTGGCATGTGATGCCAATACGACAGAACATCTGACTTTGGGAAAAAGGTAGCTGATGGACTTCTTTAACTGGTAAAATGTTTTTCCTTCTAGATCTCTGTATCTCCTTAGAAATGCAAGAATTGGGAATTCTCTGCAAGAGCACTATTTCAGCTTGTGCATGCACATTATGCAACAGTCTGCAAAGAAGGGGCAGGAAGTGCCTGATATATCCATAGGGAGCCTCTTGTTTCAGCCACTTCATTCAGAAGGAGAATGTCAGGCTGGGAGGCGAGATGCTAAATCTGAAGGTAATAAATTCCTTACAAAGCCAAGGACATCATCATTATAAAAACAGTGTCTTGCTTGAGTTGAGATTGTCAGAAAGGACGCAATGCTGAGATAAAACCATGCTGATGAAAAACTGGACTACAGTACCGGGGATGCTGTCTCCTAGCACACATCCAAAAGGTGGGAACTTTGTGCCAAGCATTAAAATGGACAGTGTAATAAACCAACAAGCAGGAAGTTTTCGGTTCATGTTTTTTTTCAGAATTTACCACAAAACTGCCCTAGTCTGGGCAAAACTAAGGATAGCACTCAGCTTGCTGGGCTATCTCCAATAACACTGCTGTTTTCACTTTCACTCTAAAAGTATACAACCTTGGAAACTGTGTGTTTCACACCTTATTAACTGGAAAGACAGTGGCAGTAATACACTCCACTGAAATGTTGTCCATTCTGAAACTGCAGATAACCCTTCTCAGTATAGGACAACGTATTATTATTACTATTACTATCAGGAAAGACTCTCGATCACTGGTGTTGTTTTCCAAACATAGAAAAAGACCAATTCATTTTCACAGATCTACATATTTTTTCTGTTTCTTAGAAGGCAGTAAATGACATGTTACTCAGCTTTTTTATATCCTTTGTATAGGAAGACTCATACTCTTTTAAGTTCAAGCAAATTATTTTTAATTATCTGAAAACTTACAGTGTTTTCCAGCAATCTGATAGTAACATGGAAGATTTATTTTACATTTACTCAGTTCATTGTTTTCTCAGCATTTCTAGGATGAGCTTTGGTTTCAGCAAATCTTTTTCCTTTTCCTTTTGGAAAATGGAGAAACCTTCTTGTCTAGCAGTATATCTGCGGACTTGAGCACAGCTGGGAATGCTGACTATTGTGTTATCACTGTGAGGTTTATCACTTGGTTAACTACACTTATGTTTCAAGATGGTAAAGGTCTGATCCCCAAATCAAAGGTCTTCCTACTTAAGAATGGTCTCAGAATTTTTATTCTGTGTTATTGAAAATGGTTTGTAAGCCAGAGAGGAGGTTTTTTTTTTTCTCAGATTTTCAAAGGAAATATTCACCTTGTATTCAAGAGCAGGTATGTGTGAAACATCTCACATAAACTTGCATATTACTATTTCTCATTTAATAAGGTCTCCATCTCACATACTGAAGTCTTAGCATTCCTGCTATAAATGCAAAAAGACAGGTAGTCTCTCATGACTTAATTAATAGAATACAGACAACAGTGTTTTTATTTCATATAATGATTCATCCAAAAAGAAGAAGAAATAGTACCAAAGACCTGGGAGTTACTATCTTAATTTCTAAAGCAATAACTTGTATTTGGAGCATTTCAATAAGCATAGATTTCTGCAGGGTAGACTAGATTACTAAGTGTTTCACAGTGTCAGCTATTGTGGATATTGTTGGTGCAATATTGTAAATTAGACTGCAATATTGTACGAAAGATTTATACAGTCAACCTAAAGCTTCATTACTGCGTTATTGCCTTTGTGGCCAGCAACAGAGCCAGTGAGAGACTTTCCGGCAATTGTGGTTCCAGAAAGGTACGTACATACCAGAACATTTGTCCTGATGTGCACCAGTGGCAACTTGTAGGCCTTCATGTTATTATACAGAAAAATAATCCCATTTTCCCCTTGACACAGTGGTAGTGCATGAATATGTAAGTTAAAACAATAAACTAGAACAAATGAACGAATTTGGAAATGGAAGCAAGGAAAAACTGCATAATGTCTGTGCTGTGTGAAAAGGGATTTTAAAAAATCTACCATGCTTTGCAGAAGCCCTACTTTGTTTTCCCAGTTCTTGGAAAAACATGAATATTTTATACTGTGAGTAAATTTATAAATAATCTATAACTGTCTTATAAATTATTACTAATTCTTTTTATGAAGAGCTAAACATGAGTTACCCATTTTTTTATAGACCAACAAGTGAATAAAATGCCTCATTTACTACAAAATGCATTTACTACTCATGTTTTTAAGTGTGCTTATAAGAGTAACTGGGACATATCAGTATGCTGCAAACTATTTCTAAGTTCACCCATGAGATCAGCACAAATAAAACTGAGAGGCTCTAGTTCACTATCTCTCCCAGAAACGTCTCTAATTTCTGCATCTTAACTCTGGATGGTGGTAGGTGCATCTGAGCTGATTTCCTGCTGGCCACCTTTGCTCTTTCATCAGGTCAGACATGCTGGTATGGGTTCCCCTACATACATTTTCTACCTCGAAATTTTGGCTGGAGAATTTGGTAATTATTTGGATTTGTTTGGGATGTTGGGGCTCATGGCTGTCTCACTGGAGGAGTCACGCACAGTGATTGGCACAGAAGTAGCCAACAGTGGGAAATCTATGTCACGTCCCCCACACAATGTGCAGCTGTAGACCAAGTTCTCCAGAAGTTGGATGCAATGGAAGAACTTAAGGCTTACGGTGCACGTAAGACAGAGTCACTGTGGACATACCCAGTGAGTCCAAACTGTCCCATAGGGTGGGGAGAGTAAGCCTCCACAAACCTACACACAGTGCATGTGCAGTCAGCCTGACATCTCAAAGTCTTTTCTTAACAAGGCACACACTGCTCATCTGTGCAGTGTGGAAACAGGATTCTCACCCTCCTTAGAAATCCTGAACCTACTGCAAGCATGTACAGGGATGTATAAGGCAACGCTGAGCTGGAATGGCTCATCGGTTCCTCATGAAAGCAGGTATATTTGCATGATCAAGGGGCCTCTACAGTTTTGCACAGCACTGCCCCCCAGGGTGGACCTAGATGCACTGTGGATGGTGGGGTCCATAAATTAGAAAGTTTCTCCACTGGTCATCACGTCACAGGTTGTCACGTGCTTATCTGAGATAATGAGACAATGGACTCTTAGCAGTAGACAGTTTCTACGACAGGCTTTAGATATGTTTCAGGCCTCTAACTTGTGTATGTCCTGCAAAAGGTCTACCATTTGTGGGCAACAGCTACCTTTCTACCTGCAAAATTCTTTTGGGACAACGGCTTTTGTAAGGGGTAAACTCAATGCTCTCTTAGTGGCTGACAAATACAGTCATAAAATAGAAGTCCAAAAATATAAATCAACAGATAAATACATGTTAGTGTGCCTGCAAGTGTTTGCAGCTGCACAGTGCACTCAAAGGCATGTATATAGACCATTTTGCACAGGTTGTTTCGCACAAATGCCTCGCAGGTTTCCTGAACGTGAAGCCATTATATCATTTCATGTGCAGAAGTAAAATTAATTTGCATGCAAAGCCAGGTAATTTTAAACTTTTCCTGTCACATACAATTTTACATAATGAGGACGTCTGTTTCTTCCAGATTTTCCTGCCTTCCTAGTCTGCTTTATGGAGAAAATTTTAGGGTTTGTTTTTTTTAAATGTTGTTCCAGCTAATGGAAAATGCTCCACTATTATAAGGAATGAATCACTAGGTTTTCCCAAAGATATTAAGAAAAAATTCTCCCTGACCTTTGCTCTTTGAACTAAGTGCCTGTTAATCTGGACCATAGCTTCCTTTGCTCATACAACTTCAGGAACTTTGTGCTATCGTTACCTCTGGAGTTAAAAACTCTCTGAGCTCCAGGGCTGTTTCACAAGCCCTGTGCTGGTGCCTCTCTCTTCCCGGACAAATTGCTGCTCTTGCTAGTCAGCAAGTACCTGTGTTGCCCTGAGGTATGACCCAATCCCACCCTTGGCTGCAGCCTAACTTGTCATTTATGGGCCCAGTCTGTGGTGGATAGCTGGCTTACGTGTTAGTCTACTGTGACGATAAATGTAAAGGCAAATGGCCAGCATGGTAAAACAAGTAGGAATGTATTTTCGCTTAGCATAAGGTAATCAACCCTCCCCTTACAGACATGATATCCCTCGTATACATTCCACAGAACTGGAAGAGATGATGACCAAAACAAGAAACTTCAGAAACACAAGTTTTAAAAATGTCAAGAAACTGCATAAATACAAGTTTTTAGCAACTTGGCCTTGAAGTAAAACTTGGGTTCAGAGGTTTATTTAACCTTAACACAAACGCACTCTGAACACATTTACTACAACTACCAATAGGTATCTTGATATTCACTTTAATTTGGTAAATTCTAACCGGTACATCTTGCTTTGGTTTTCTTTGATTGTTACAAATGTCTTGGATGTGTAACAACTGACACAAAACTACGCTGCATTTGAATGCCATGTGAATGAATATTTACTAAATTGAAATGAAAAATGAATAAAAAGTTCAAGAAATTACAGATTTACACATGTGATTCTACTAACTAGGAACAGAAACACCAAAACCACCTTGCACATCTGGGCCTCTAATCCTAAAGCGAGTGCCAGTGTAACAAATCCTTAATTGCATCAAACTGATGAAGTGTTTCCCAGGTACAGGCTATTTATTCAACAGATGAGGTTACAGTTCAGAACTTCTTACTGCAAGGATTGTTTATCAGTGGCATTCAGTGAAAAATCCCATTTAGCTGTCAATGTAAGACTGATAAAGCGTTGTGAAGCTCAACAAAAAAGTTCATGTGCTTACAAGCTCTTTGACAGTTTTGAACTACATTTTGATCAAATCTGATCTCAGTTTTAGCCTAAATATGTGAGGTGAACTATGATTTTTGAGTGGAAATCAACTAATAAGCATTAAACATTCATCTTTTAAACAGGGCAAAATAGCATTTCTTCCTGAGTTTTTTGCAGAGTTTGAGGCTTATGGTGTCTTGAAACTCTAGTTGGAACTTGGGGGTTCTGGGAACTTAAAGAAAACCAAAGAAAGTCCTTAGCTAAAGAAGTCTGTCTTAAAAGTCCAACTTCCAGGCCATTGCTATATTCTATGGGGCTAGCAGAGTATGCAGCAGCGTGTTGCATCAGCAAAGGCTGAAAGAAACACACCACATAAAACCCGTGGCTTTCAGAAGCATTTTGGTCCAAGTGTTTGCGTAGCACTTGGATATCCTAGTGAGAGGTACTTACAGAGAATGGATAAACAATTAAATATGCTCTGGAATTTTAATAAGCGAAAATCCACCCAGTGTGAGCTTAAAAGTTTGACGAAAGTAATTTTAAATTTCTGAACTAATATTTGCCTTACAGTAATGCAGAGTCAACAGATATTGCTCTTTGGTTGTTAATAGAGTGTGTCTAACCACAGGGTAAGTGCTGCTTAAATAGATTTAAAATGGTATTGGATTTACAACAATCTCTAAAAAGTTTGCCCACACAAATGTGTCTGCTTCACCTCTGGACATCTGTATGGTACTGCCTATGGTCCCAGCTGCCTCAGAAAGGCTAAGTGATAACAGGGAACATCCTGAAATAATCCAGATCCTTCCTATTAGGTTACACTGAAATAACATTACAGCTTGGGTTTTTTTCAGGCTATTGTTTTCAGCCTTCAGGCCCTTTTAGAAACACCTCCTGATGCATATGAAACAATTTTAGCTAAAATTTCAATATCAATAGCAAATAGATAAGATCACCTGCATATACAATAGATCTGCTTCCCCCAGCTCTGCAAATCACAGCTGCAGTATGCTTACCACCAGAAGAATTACATTATTAACTACTAAGTGAACATGATTGGAAAAAAAGGGACTGTAGCTAGCCTTCACAGGATGATGGAGAGGGATGCCGGGTCTTACTACCTAGAGAGATAGGAACATCCCCCAGATACCACAACCAGCTCAAACTTAATTTCACATAGCTGCACTTCTTACAGTTAGCTCTCCCTTTTCCTCATCCCTTATCTCCAGTATCTTTCCCAGAGCAGAACCAGTTACTATTTATTCCGGGTATGGCAAAGATGAGACAGATATTTCTTTTAATCCTTGAATGGACTGTTCAGTAATAAAAGCAGAGAAACTCACAGATTTTTTTTTTTTTTAAAAAAGGAGCCCACACTCATTCTACCCTCTTCTGAACAACTTTAACAGTTTTCTGTTTTCATAAATTAAGTGGAACTTCCACTCATCTGGAGGCTCATTACATGCCCTATGTCTAGAGAAAGCAAAGTGACCTGGCAAGCCAATACCAAAAATTCTAAGAATATTTGCTGTCTTTCTCAAATTCACAGAACTAAAGGATTATGTGTGACAGAATGACACAGAACCACTACTAATAAAGGAAAGCTCACAACCATTGGACTTATTTTTGCTTTTCAATTTATTTTTTGACTTTTCTTCTGTCATAGGCTCACTGAATCTCATTTGCTATAATTTCCTTTTTCTTTCTCATGCTTCCCAACCACATTTTAAAATTACTATTATAAATTTTATTTTGTTCAGCTTTATTGCTTCCTTCGTAGTTTGCATTCATTCTCCTTGTTCCCCTTGTTATGGTCACTTCCATTCTGCATTCTCATCTTTCTAATTTCCTTTTTAGTACTCCAATCACACGTACACTTCCTCTCTGTCTCCTTGTGTCTAATCCATAATCCTCTTTTATCTCCTCTATTTTTAATTCTCCTCTTTACTACGAGTAAGATTGCATTTCATTTGTCCCAGTCTGTTCTCCTTTCTCTTCTGCCTCATCTCAATACTTGCACACTCATTTTTATTTGTTCAGTGCTCCTTCCTCATCTGTCCAAATCTACCTAGTGATGTATCTGCCATCCTACCAGATGTGGCACTGACAGACAAATCTGTGGACCTGACACCTGGACCATATCTTCATTTAATATTGGACTGATCCTAAAAACTTCTCCAAAGGACGTCAAGGATGGTAACAAGAAAAACTGATGAAAAAATTGTGATACCTTCTTTTGATTTTCATATCTGTCTTTGCAAAAGGAAAAAGTTTAGAGAGTCCTCAGAACAGGCAAGACATGGGAAGAGGCTATGTATGACTAAACCCTGGGATTTGTGAGCCTCACAAGCCAGTAACAACTCACTTGGCTACTTTCTACAGGAGGGCAATATACTGTTCAAAGCTGGCACTTCAAGTTCAAAGACACGCACACGAGAACCTTCATGGATTTCCGTCAAAACTTACCCTATCTGTCCTAGCAGTCAACTATTTATTAGGCCAGTACTACAGGACCTAACTGGTTTCGCTCTTCTTGGAGCTCATCAGCTGTAGGCAACGGCCTAAGAGACTCAGGAGCAACTACAATTTCAGTAATTTTCACATTCTGTCTAATCTTCCTTGGTACTTTCTCCGGTTCCCTTTGGATGTGAGCACTACCACATACTGTAGCCAGCACTTTAGAAAGTCATTACAGTAACACAACTAACTTTTACACTGCCTCGAATTACATATTGAGGAGCTTTTCCTTGTCGTATTTTTGTATATTTGTCAACATATTGGACACTATATAATCTCAGAAAATTATCCCTCCTTTCTCATCTGTTCTAGAAAACTACACAGGTGAGATACAGAACAGCAAAAAATTTTGCTAATAAGGATTCACCCTAAAGTAATCTCTGTTTCTTAGTTTTATGGCTTTGTTCTGATTTTTACAGTGAATTCAGTAAATCTAAAATGTCCAAACATTATAGAGCTGTAATGACCTGTGTTCTTTTGCTTGTACATCAGTCATATGAAAACACATATGTTTTCAACAAAAACTCATCTGTTGAAAGTCAAGTCGATGAGAGGAATTTATGAATCCACTTGCACTCAATCAATTGTGTATTTATCTGTGCTTCAAGAACAATTTTTAACCTGCATGTGCTTTCTCAGCCCTTTCTGAGATGATACTTTGGTCTCCAGTGCCTGACCCACATCATGATGCTTTTGATGAAGAAGGCCCAAGTTTCCGATCCCTAACAAAATCTGAAATGAGTCAAGCTTCAAGCAGGTCTGAGTTTTACTCAGATTTCTCCGAAGTCAGACTTGCAGCAGGCTTCCTCTCCCAGAAAGAAGTCTGTACCTACATCTTCCCAGCTATGCAGTTATGAAAATGCATCTAGAGCTGCACAGAATATGAAGGAAAAATCTGAAACAAATGAGAATTCCAATGCATTTGATGAAGGTGCAATGGTCAGAGAAGATGCCAGTGATGACAATTGAACGTCCCTTTGCCTTCCCAGCCCCCTTCATATATTCTCAGGCATAGGATGACAAAGGGAAGTCCACGGGTCACATGAACAGACATTGTCGACATATAATACCCTGTCCAAATTGCCTTCTCTACCCAATGAAATCACCCAACTTCATCCATCAGTTCCTTACTTAGAGGTGCCTTTTCCTCATAGGCCTACCAAAACTCAACTACATTCACCAGCTCTACAAAGAAGAAAGATTAAATACAAGGACACAGGTACCAATGTTTGTGGCCTGTCTTTTCAAACAGCATACTGTAGAGGCAGAGCAAACCTTCAGCACCAAACAGCATGTTTAAAATAAGAACAATTGCAGACTGATAATGAACAGTAATATTCCACATGAAGCCCTATGTGGTCTAGGAGTCAATTCTTCCAGAAATGTACTAATCAAAAGAAGAGCAAGAATTTCACAAGGTGGACCTACATAACCTAAGGATTTGGTGTGGTAATCTTTCTAAGAAATACCAACATGCTTCAGTGCATGAAACTGAGCAGTGGAGAGTGATTCTTTGGCAAAATACACGCAGATTTGTTTGGGGTTTTTTTTCCCTTTTTTGAGGGAAATAAAACCAAAAACACTGAGATCTCTAGAGTTTCTAGGAAAGAGGACAAGGCACCAGCCCTTAATAAGACTGCAGTACAGAATATGTATTTTTTTCTATTGTTGTCACATGGTGCAGAGAAGGTGAAGCACAATGTAGATAACACTTAAGGTGTTAGTGTTGCAGCAGGAGAGTGGGATATGAAAAGCAGTGTTGAGGTTCACTATATAAATCTGTTGTGGCAACTTTAACAGAAATGGACATTTAGCTTTAACATAAATGTACACCTTGTTTTTCAAAGCCTTGTGACACAGTCCGCCTATTCCAGAAGGGTGCCCAACTGCATACAGTTGAATCCCTTCTGATCTATAGCCCACATTTGGCTTTGAAGAAGAAATCATTTTGTCCATTTTCTGGATCTGTAAGCTTCGAAAAGACTAAAACAGTGTGTTTGTTAAAGGAGTTTAGAAAAGATACAAAATACACCAAACTACTCAAAATGTTCTGATTTTTTGAAGGAATCTACTTGCAATTAAACATGCATTGTCTTTATGTCTTCTGGCTTAACATTCTGTTTCAAATATGTCTTTAGTTACACATCCTCATTTTTACCTTATTTTTGGGTCTTCTGGAAAAAGAATTGTTAAAAATCTCAGAAAGGGCTTTGTTTTTTCTGCATAACTGCTCCTGAAGAAGAAGGTGGTAGCTAGTTCTATGAACAGAGTTTTCATAGTGAAAAATGTCTTCCACCCTCATCAGCAAAGGCTGGACTCCTGCTGTCTAGGTGACATTATATATCCTTGTTATCTTCATTCTTCATGACAGCGAAGTCCTTTTGCCTCATGACTTCTCTATTCTTCTCTGAGGTTATCCCCGCCTCATACTGTAAAATGGTAGATATCTAAGTAGTCCAAGCTACCAAGTAAATGAGCCTCTTTTAAATCATTAGAGCAAACATGAGATCTTTTTACATTTTAATCCATGATTATAGCTGTTAGCCCCAATTTGAATACCACTGCCGCACTGCTTGGACTTCACCTGTTTCCAAAGCAAATTTTAAGGATGTAAAATCTCTGTCAGATCGTTACAGAGTACAGAAAATTCTGGCAGTATCCTGGCCAAGATTTAAATCTTTTGGTAGATGAAGCTTTCAATGTAAGAAAGATATCTGGATTTAAAAGAAAAATGTCATTAGCACACGATGAATATGTTTTCAAGGCCGTTTGTCAGATTTGCAAACACCACACAAAAGCTTATTCTGCCCTTCTGATACTGAAAGCACATTACTCCTTTCTAACGCATGCCAAACAAATTTTATTACTGATACGTATGTGCTGATACGTGCAAGACAAAGAAAATGATTGTACGTTTCCCAAAATAGTTATGCATACACAAGAACATGCTGTAAGTGCGTGCTATGCTATGCTATGCTATGCTATGCTATGCTATGCTATGCTGTGCTATGCTATGCATCACACTGCATCCAGATTCTGATTCTGCTGACAGATAATTATACATGTTCTTCTAAAGAAAAACTTACAACATTCCTAATTAATTCACAACCTCTTTCATTCAAATGAAAAACTTCTATATAGGCTACGTGCGATCATCTTATGTATATAAATAGTTTGTGTCCTTGTCTTTCTCCACTGCACCAGTAAGATCATTCATATGAAGGCAAGTAGGCATTTGTGATGGAAGCGCATGTCACTCATGCTGTAAGCTCTTTAAAGATTGGAGAATATTTCAGTTAGTAGTAACAATTCAATTAATAGCAACAACTATACCACATGAACTGAAGGCCTTAATGCAAACAGGAGGAATGAACTGCATATTACAAAAATGCAAACATGAGTGCAGAGCCAAAAGGGGAGAACTTTAGGTGGGATTTTTGAAGATTCTGTAAGTACTGGTAAATGGTCTTTTTATGTAATATGAAGTAATTCTAGACCACACTTGTTAATGAGAAAGCATTGTTCTGGCTAATCACAAAATGGGTGAAACCCACGGCGTGTCAACCTATTGGAGTGACTTTGCCTGAAAGTGATTAACAGTCCCCAGATCAGACCTATTAGCTGAGTTGCTACATGGGCAATTATTCTAATCTAACCGTCTGTGGAGCGGCAGGAATGAATATTTTATGACTTGTAACTACCAACGCAGATTTTGTAGACAGATTTCTTTTGTGTTTCTAGTTGGAGGCAAGACTGATGTACCTATTGTGTTACTCAGCAATGTTCTGCAGAAGTGGTACTGATGTACATCTTAGCAAATGACCGGGCCATTCTAGCACACTTCACAGAAATGCTTTGTGAGTGTATAGGAATGTCATAATTGGAGAATTTGCAATAGGTCATCTCTAGTAATTAGATTTCTTTCCTTTCTCTGTCTATAGGTTACATCATCTGTTTGGTGATACATTAAGTTCTCTTTCTGTATTGGCCAATAGTATTTTCCCAGGATGGGCAAAAAAAGACTAGCTGCACTTTCACATCTTGTGGGATCATAATCATTAGATTGATTTCTAATCCAATGCTAATACCAGTTTTCTGGTGAAAATTGTTCTACCTCTTTTATTTTAAACAGTTTCTTTTGAAACATTTCTTTGTGCCATTCCGACCCATTGGAAAGAAGGTGTAAGTATATAACATTTAGGAAAAAGTAGCTGCAAAGGGGACAAAAAATCTGCAATGTGCAGAAGACTTCCCAGGCATCAGGGGGAGAAGGAAATGTATTGTGTACGGGATTCTAGAAAAGACAAGACATTCTTGACATTTTAGACAATTTGTTGATCCCTATTCCTTCTGAATAAAACTGAGCGTTGAAACATAAGACTTCAGAATGACTTTAATCAAGGAATACCGTCGATGAGAGGCTCTTTAGGGATACACAAGAATTTCAGAAAGAGAATAACTAAATGCTAGGTCAACAATATCATGGCAGACTATCTCTTGAGGATGAATGCCTAATGACTTTTAGTTATCCTTATAAAGATAGACCACTAGACCCCTTTTTTTTTAAACTGAAAGTTATTTCAGGGCTCAAAGACAATAAGGATTTGTGTGATTTTTGGGAAAATGAAGTCCAGACTTGAAAAATCCTGCAAAAATTGCAATTTTTCTGTGTTCATTCTTGGAAAAGGATTCCAACAAGGTAAATTACTCAACTGTTCAGAGTAAAACCTGTAGCTTTTGTTCCAAAGAGATAACTAGCTCCTTATGTCAGGGACCCGGGGTTACAGTGGATGCCAATCTGAATGTGATCCAACAGCACACTCTCAGTGCGCATAAGGCAAACCATGCACTTGTGCTACATTAGAGAAGTGTGTCAAGTGTGAGTTTTTATCCCACCCCCACTCTGTTCATCACTACCGTGACCGCATCTGAAGTACTGGATTCAGATTTGGGCTATCCACTTCAAGAAGGGCAAGGAGAAACTTGCAAGCATCCAGAGAAAAGCTGCTAAGTTACATGGTGGCCTAGAGCATATGTCTGAAGAGGAGAGCTTGAGACAGCAGGGCTTGTTTAACCTTTTGAGAAGAAGTCTAAGGAGTAATCTAACACTTGCCTACCACTATCTGCAGGGGTGTTAAAAAGGTGTTAGAGCCATACTCTTCTTGCTAGGGCCAGGCCCTATGAAGGGAAAACGGCCACAAATAGTCGTTTGGGAGCTCCAGATCAGGCACAGATGGTGGGGTAGGGAAAGTTTCCAAACATTTTGCTGGAGCCCATATAGATGGTTGAATATCCATTATTGGAGGTTTTCAGACTTGGCTAAACAAAGCCACAGGCAAGCTTATCTAGCATTGACTATAGCCCACTTTGAGAGGAGACTCAGACTGGGGACCTTCAGAGGTCTGTTCCAGCCCATACGAAACCTATCATTCTATGAATAGCTGTGAACCCTCTTGCGTTTAAGGCAGTGAGACAGCGTTTAGTATTACGAGCACTTCCAGAAGCAATGAATCAGAAAACAGTAAACTGGCAGCAGTGCACGATGTCAGCCTGACATGCTGTAGATCCCTGCATGCCAAGAAAGAGTATAAGCATAGCATCATAGCTGGAAACACAGCTGCAGTCCACTTACCGTATCTCTGAAAAATCACGCCTTTTGAGCTGGGACATTTTATTGCATTTAAAATCTCTGTACATTTGTCATGAAAACTTTCTGCTCATTATTGCAATAGTTTTGGAATAGGATGAACTAAAATTGTTTTAACTCCACATTTCAATGTAAAAATTTTACATGAGCTGTCAAATTATCCATGCAATGCTGTACAAATAAACCATATGGCAGAGATGCTCACAAAGATATTTTTCCTTCCTTCCAGAGCATACCTTAAGGTGAACTCTCTGCCTTTAAATCCCTGCAAAAAGCCCAGGACTCGAATGTTTGTGTGAATTGGAAACCAGAAACATTTCTGATCAGATCACCTTCAATATTTCCTTTTGATCTTGAAACAGTTTTAGAAAAGTTCATTTTTCAACATTTCTTACTACAAAGTGATACACTTTGAAACTTCATGAGTTTGAGACAACTTGTTGCTCACTGCAAGAGATGGTTGCTGGGCTGTGTTAAAATAGTCTTCACTTGTGAAAATAAGAAAGACCTGCCCTGAGCATTGAAGCTTCAAATTGACCTCTAGCTAAATGCACAACTGCGTGACTCTGTCCTGAACCTGCAGACTCAGACTGACCCACAAATGCAACTGTACCCTCTCCTTGCCTGGAAAGCATTTTTTTTTATTCCTGAATATTTGCTGTGGACAAAATAAGAGCTATGGAAGTGGTAAAAGCTAAAAAGGTAGAACAGAAACAGAGTATTCAATGAAATCTTTTCTCTAGTGTTCACAGGAGGCATAAGGCAAGCTTTTTATTATTATTATTATTTAATAGTACACTCATTCAGGAAATTAGATACTGATGAATGACTGAGACTGATGCCCTATTAGGAACAAAACTAGCTGAGTTCAGAATTATCTGGCATACTTAACAACCCGATTTAATCTTAAATTTTATAAAAGAGACTGCCACTGTCCTAATTTATTTGAAGGGAATGCTGTCTTCTGTGTCTTTAACAGGTGAGCACAAGCTTGAAGTTTCCCTTTGTGAATAGTGTGTGATCCCAAACAGCCAAGAGAGTTATCACTGCACTGGAGAAAGATACAGTTGAAGCAAAGAAAAGTAAATAAGAAGAAATGACAAGCCTAGCAGGTAAAAGTCAGACAGGCTTAAAAATAAGACAAAAATCTGCTTTCAGCACTATTGTCCAGGGACAGGCTGTGAAATAAGAAGTTACCAACTGTTTATTAGTTCCTAAATCTGTTCTGTTTTCTAGCCCTCTGCTCTTTTGTTTGGCGATTAACTAAAAATTGTACCTTTTCCTGACTCTCCAGCAAACAAAAGTCTGATGCTGTCAGTGTTTTCTCCCACTCCACATGCTTACTACTGGAAAATGGTAAGTAAGGACACATACGCATGGCTGCACACACTCTCGTTTGGATGAAGATCCCTTTGCAGCAGCACCCCTGCATGCACAGGGCCGAGGATCTCCATTGCTCTGCTAGGAACGAGGGTAAGGAAAGGCATCAGAAAGTGGCCATCTGTTTGGCTGACCCGACAGGGCAGGTGGTCCTTCTCTCATCCATATGGTCACCTTTCTATTAACTACAGGCTGGGCAGGACTCAGTCACCTTCTTTTAAAACAAAGGAAAACAAAACGTGGCAGAAACATTCTGGATGTCAGTGGACCAAGAGGTACAAATCTTACCCGCAACGTTCTTTTTTAACAGTTCTCTTACATTTCTGTTTTGAAGGAGTGTTATGAGACCCAAGTGTTTTTTTGTTTATAAGAGAGAGAGATTTGGGAGGGAGAGGTTAAATGGCAGAGAGACTCTGTCACAGAGAAAAGGGAAGAGAAAAGCAAGATACATACTCCTGGGAGGCGGGGTTGCAGAGACAAACCAAAGACAAATCCTTCATTTTTTTTGTAGGTGTTTGAAGAGGTCAGGCAAGCATTTGACTTGAACCACCAAAGTTTGGATGTTCATCCATCAATCACTTTTCAACAGATAAACCTCTTGTCCAAACCTGAATTAAGTTAAATCTGTCTAAAGAGATTTATTTTTTAACATAAAGATTTCCCCCACACAATGTTGTGCTGTAAACTGCAAAAGCTCCCAGTTTTCTTATAAATGTCCTCAAAATAATTATTATTTGTGGCACAGTTTTCTACAGTTTGATTACATCATATATACCATTTTCAAATGAGAATTGTTGCTGCTGGTCAACCTAGGGTTAGATCGTACTATCTCCATCTGCTAAGGAAACGCATAGGCATGGACACACCGCTTCAGATGCACGCACATTTGTGCATACCTACACACTACTCTCTGAGAAAAAGCGATATATACTCTGATATCGTAAAAACAATAAGCCTGTAGCGTACGTAGTTCATGCAGTGGTGTTGAAAGCACCACTCTAATTTGTGCACAGACTATAGTCATCACACAGAAAGCTTTATCAAGCACGAACAACACGCTAGTTTATGTTCAGCCCATTGGGCCTGCCTGTAATTCATTATCATCTGATGTCCGAGAGTCTCAATGTGTTTCCTAGTCTTATTCCAGTTTCAAGTGCCTATATCACAAAAACTGTCACCGCTCCTGGCCTTAAAATTGCATGTTTACAGAGAGTTATCAGCAGAAAGACTGTGCATATGATCACTTTTGAAAAATGAGTCCTGTTTTCATTCCTAAAGGTAGATAATGCAAGTACAACACTGAGGTTTGTTTGTGAGACTAAAAAAATTCCTGCCTGGCTAACGTCCAAAGGAAGATTTCTTCCCTGTGTATGGCCTAGGTTCAATTTCTAGAGCTGATCCTTTTTTCTTTTCACAGCATTAAGTTTCTAAAAACTAAATGACTGTAAACAGAAGCAAAAAAAAAAAATCAAAAGTATCTAGAAAGAAATTAACTCCCCATCTAAATTAAGAAACACTACAGAAATAATAATACTAATATTGAGACATCATCTTTTATTTTATCCAAGCAGAAGTGCTTACTTAGGTGACTATTTTTCATTTTATGTAGGAAAGTGGTACATAATTATAAAACAAAAAAAATTACAACTTTGAGAGAAAAACTGGGACTTCAGTCTAATCATAATGTGGAATGTATCATCATGCTTATAAAAGATGAGGTGAAAGGACATCTAACATTGTATTCTGCCTCTGGCTGTGGCTAATGACAGCTGCCTAGGAAAAACTAAAACATAGTGCAAACATATAGGAACACTTCTATGGGATACTCTCTCTGCCTCTAAATATCAACGGCTCTGGGATGGCTTGAGTTGTCCAGTCATTTTATATACCTCTATACACCTCAGTCATCTCTCTTCCAACCTGCAAAGTCTTTATCACAAAAAGCTCTCTCTTTCTTACTTTTTGCCACCGTTTTCTCTACGTTTACTAATTCCACTGTGTTCTTTACAAAATGAAGGGGACCAGAACTGTGTACAGTTTTAAAGAGACGGGGGTACCAAAGACCTAAGTTGAACCTGAAGAGCCTTGACAAATACCGTTTGAAACTTACCAGAAAAAAATTCATCTATTTGTGCTATACCCTTACCCACAGTACTCTAAAATAAAATTTTATTATCTTTGTTCACCATTATTTGCTTTTACTAGCTCATGCTCACCATTTTAGACAGCAGAACTACTCCCCAAGATATACAGACCTTATTGCCTATTTAAACTCATAGTGTCTTTGATATAATTGCAGTTGTAAAACAATAGAAGCAAAATGTTACTCACTTGTATTTATCTTCTGAAGTGAAATGTGCTTTTCCAGTTGTCTACGAAGTTTCACCTCTGCTCCATATTTACCAGTAGTGCCATTGTCAGCCAAAATAAAATGAGAATGCATACTGTTGAGCACTGTCAACTTACTCATGGGATTGGACATCGTCTGGTATGGTCGGACGACCTGCATTTTAGAGTAGAGGAAAAAAAAGGTACTAAACAGAAAAGACCTTCTGAACTAATCCAATTATAATATACCAGCTGAGAAGATGATACAAAAGAAAAAAAAAATCAAAATTGTTTGAGGTATTGCACTCGAGCACTGCTGTCTTCTGTGTGTAAAGTAGAAAACACTTAAACCAGTGTGGCCACCTCTTGTAAACACTGACCTTTTAGATGCAGACTCTGCTTAAAGGGTTTTCCATGGTAATCTGTTTCAATGGCATCAATGGCCACTGTTTCAGTGTTAAGTCCAGGTAATGGTCAGTCTTCCAAAGGTCTGTGTGACTACACACACACACACACACTGTACACCCTGTGTGCTACTGTCTTTCAATAGCATTGCTGTAAAACCTCGCCTCATCTGATCAAAATCTTTGATTCTTCCTCCACAGGCCCCATCCAGCACCATGTCCCCTGTTCTAGCCCATTCACAGCCACCAGCACAGGTGGTCCTCTGCAAACACGCCAGTACAGGCGAGTTCCACTCCTGGAGAGGTGTACACATGATATTACACCACATTTTCAATTTCCTTGGAAAAAACTATTGGCCCATTCTTAGCATAGTACAAAGGCAGTTGCTTGCATTCATAACAGCTTTAGAAAGTTTCCATTCAATGGGGAGTTTGCTACACTTCCTTTGATTTGTTTTCATCAGAAGAAACTCTTATGCAGACAAACAAGTGTAAATTGTTGCAGAGTTATCCCACTCACAGCCTCCAGACAGACCAAATAATAGCAGTGGGCCACATTTGGCTGTCAGCTGCTTTGGTGGGTCTCCAGTGACATAAGTAAGACTGCACTGATGTGCCAAAATAATTGCTGTTGTGTCGAGGGATCCTGGCTGATCATTCAAAAACATTTGCTAGAAATATTGTTCCCTGCATCGCTTACGTATGTCTTGTCATTTTGGAAATACAGAACTCCTGAAAATTTGTAAAACGAAGTCCTAGCTGAAGAAATGCTGAAGCGACTCGTTACAAAACCCAGCTGGGTTATACTTCATCTGCAAGGAATTTTCTTCACAGCTCTGGCATTGTTCATTTTGCAAATCTAACAAAATCTTGTGCTTTTTAATGCACAAAAGTGTACACCCATGTTTTGACAAAAATGCTTGCAGACAGAAATATATTAACTTATTAATGTCTTCCTAAGCTTCTCTCCCTTTTTGTTATTCTAAAGAGCTCTCTAATTGAGACATAATTCTTTATAAATAATATGTGTTAGTAATTCTTTGGCCAGAGAACTCTCTCTCTATTGTTTTCACTTGCGAATGCTCGCAGCCCTTTGGTCAGCTCTTGGATGGCAAGGGGAAACCCACAGACTTCTTTTGCTGTTATAAACTGTCACACAGAGGGTACTTTGTAATCTGTTCATCCTGCAAAAGGGAGGGAATAGGTCTGAGAAGACCAAGAGGGCAGCTGGCCAACAGCAAGGCAGTGCACTCCACTGTGAGAACAGGTGATAGCTTTGGCCCAAGTTTCTTTTATACTGTTTCTTTTGGTACCCCATTCATAAAACATTTATTCTACAGGCACATATAGCTTAATAAATACCAACACACTGCTGGAACACGTTCATTAACTAGCTTCTGCAGGTACAGAAACCATGTGTCCCATGCCACAGTCAGAAAGAAAATGAAGGTTCTTTCTCACATGCCTAAGAATCAAAAAAAATCCAACTAAAACAGTTACAGATTTTTTAAACTGATACCTGCCCCATCTCTCAATATATAGAGGGCGCAGGCCAGCAAGATCTGATAGAAGAGGAATGACTTGAGTTGCCCGTTCATTGTATGATTACAAGCCGCTGTGCATGCAATTCTACTGACAGCTCGTGGTTTGTCCCCGAGAGCCACAGCTCAAAACTTTCTAACGGTGACAGCTTGATTTGCAGTTCCAATGAGCTGCAGTATCAAAGGGTCCACACATTGACTTAGTAATGCTGCTGCAGGGCTGATCAGACGGCTATGCTTTGGTTCTGTGTCTGCTGTTTAGCTACAAGGTGAATCTTATTACTAATAAATTTTATAGATGTGAAAATGAGCATACAGTTATTTTCAATTGAACTGTGCACGGCACGCACAGTTCAACTGCTGAAATACTTTTTTTTTTAATAATAAATTTCACAAACCACACCGTCAGACTCTTTTCCTGATTAAAGGATAAGCAAAATCTTCAGGAAGGCAAGAAAATCCTAGGCTTTGAGGCTATTTCCTTGAGGTGAATTGCTTTTCCACAACACTCAGCAGATTTTCAATTTCTCACTCTTGCAGTTCACGTTCCTTTGTTCTTTTCAATCCCTTACATTTTACAGGCAAGTTAAAAGGTTGGGAAAACTCTGACTTTAATGTCTTGTCTTTCTGCATTGAGAAGAGGGAATAATGTCCCCTGGCATCTTCCTCTGCAGAGTTCAAAGGAAGCATTTATGCTCAAGACAACCCCTCTAAATATAGGTTAATGAATGCGACAGCGGCCATGCTGTTAAGCAGTACTCATGCTGCAAGGGCTGAGGGCGTTCTGTCAATAGGTGAGGAGCTGGGCTAACCCCAGCAGTTGCCTTTGCACCCGGAGGTGGCAGCAAGCTTGAATGAAAAGCACTGTTACACTCCGTTTACATTGCCCGTGGGCACATGACACTCAACATACGGACAGCACTTGAAAAATCGCTCGGAGTAACTCGCCGTGGACAACGAGCATGCACGTGCCATGTGATCCAACACATCAGTCTGAGCAGTCTACGTGAAGGCAAAGAATTTACAACAAACTTAGTGTGTTCAGAGCAGTGGCGGAAAAGAGAGAGAGACGTGCTTTGCTTCTCAAAAAGCAGTAGCTCTTGTTCAAATTAAGCCTTCTCTGCAGCCTCACTGTTCTGGGGTACACCAGGGAATACAGTAGTTCCTGGTTTAATTTAGAGGATCCTGGAAGCATCATGGTCCAAATTCTCTGTATATGCTACAAATATGCCAGTCCCCAGCCTCGCCCCAGGCATGCTTCCCACCTTGTAGTTTGCAATGAGAGAGCTGAATCTCTTTTCCTTACACTTTTCCTTAGAGTAGTTATCTCCTGACCTGGCCTGCAAGGGAGCTCTGATACTTTGACACTGGATAAAGGTTATAGTGAAACAAACTTGTGAACTAACTATTTATGGTTATTTGTAATCATTTTTTCCCCAGCAATTCAATTTATTCTCAAAGAATAACATCTTTCTGGAAGGATAATTGCAAAATGTCTACCAAAATCAAGTCAAAATTGGTAACAGCAAATCCAATGACAATAAAGTAATATACACTTACTAATTAGTTGCCTGAGATTTGCAACTTTTATGGTTATTCTGAAACCTGCAGAAAATAATTACAGCAAAACATAATCTTTCTGACACTGTAAAAATAAAGAAGTATGAGAGACAGAAGGAAGCAGCCTCATGCTATAAGCTAACATTGTTATACAGATTACTATGAAAGAATGAAAAGGAAACGTGTCGCCCATCTTGACAGTCTGATGTACGTGTTGTTTGGTACACGCATACAGAGCAGGTAATATGAACACTGGTCTTTTTGACAAAACACATTCACCGGAATGTGTTTTAAAGACCATGATTTAAAGTGGTGAGTTCTGGCTACATACCTATCTAGCTTGACAGCTCTATGATTTTTTTTCATATACATGAATGGTAAGGAGACACTAATTCTAAGGCGACACTAATTCTTGAATACACACTTCTTCTGGTTTGGATAACCTTTGGTAATCTCAGGGAGGTAGGTGCATTCTGAAAATAAAGGGGACTTGGTACTGGTAGAGTGAAGTCCTTTAGAATGAAGAAGCACTTACTGATGGGATCAGGGAGAAAGGAATGGGCAGGACTTGGCGTGTCGATGAAAATAAGCCTTTCTCAGTTAGTTCAGCTGTAATATATAGTAAACAATTCCAGTTCTTTAAGGTTTAAGCTTTCCTCATTGGTTATGTTTTCTGCACCTCCTGTTTGCTCTTATTTCCTTGACTTGTCTTATAACTAGACATTGGCCTCACTTGTGCCCAGTGCCATACAGACGAATGATTCCCAAGGTCATGTATCAGTCCTGCTACTAAATTCCAGCATAATACTCATCTTTCTGAAACAGCGTTGAGTTATGATGTGATCAAGTTGTTACCTAATAACAACATGGAAGGTCTCCACCTTTCCTGAAGAAGTTGTTTAGTCTGTTATTGTCCAGGGATTTTGAGAAGTTCATGCTAGCACCTGCTCCACGACCATCCGACTTCAAACTTCTCCGTTGTGACCCTGCCCTCCGAAGTGCATACAGCCTTCCAACTTTTAAATTTCCTCCCTATTCCATCATCCAAATCAATACTGAAAAAAGCCGAAGATATAACTGAGTAAGTAGAGCAAGATTGCTGTGAGTACTGTTTGAGCATCCCAGAGAAAACTTTGCTGATGACATGTTCTTACCTCCAGTGACAGTTATAAAATTCAGCAACTGCACTGATATAAGAATTGGTTACTCTGAAACTGCAGTCTTTAATAAATCAGAAGCATTATATCTAGAAACAGTCTGAGAAAGTCAGGCTTTGTTTTTTAACGAAAGAAATATGTAAGGATGTTTGGATTGAACTTATGTTTAGTCCAATATAAATATAGCTTTTATATAAAAAGGGACAATATTTGCTCCTTATTTTTATGATTTCAGCTGTATAGGAGAGTAGGCTTCAAGTAGCAGTATACTCATTGCTTGAGTTTTATTAGATTTCTTTTTTCTGCATATTCTGAGCATCTGTTATTAGTGAAGTCCATAAAGAACATCTACAACTGGAAATGATTGTGCTTCCGACATTTGAGTTCTAGGAAGTAAAAAATATCATTTATTCTGGAACACAGAGTGCATGAAAGGGGTTGATATATATAGATATGTTATTATATATAACATGTATGAGATACATATAAAATAATAGATATTATGTATTATATATAATGTGTTATAGAATATAAATTTGTATAATAAATATATACTTATTATACAGATATAAACTTGCTGTGAGAAAGTAGTTTGTTTTCTGACAACACTTTTTATTTTTATGAAGCACTTTTATCTGCTTATGCACAAGTCTACAAAGTAGTCTTATAATTTGGGTTGTGTATTCTGCTGCACTAAATGATAAAAGCTGACCACTATTGCTTCCTTTTCACTGGCTAAAGCCTTTGTTAAAAATAATAAGTAGTTTACTTTTTCCAAAATTTCTGCTGAGCTTCAGTTTTGCCATACTTCAGCTGTTGAGCATAACTGAAAGATTGATGAAGTGATATAGAGAGGGTAACATGCTATAATCCACGGCTGTAACAGTACTCTAAGGGAGACAAATAAAACCCAAGAAATTTGGAGAGAATTTACGAATTTGTCCTTACATCAACCTCCTGGATCCATGTATGAAAGGATTTTTATAGCAGGCATGGAAAAGTGGGTGTCACGGGTTTTGTAGTGAATCAGCATAGCAGCACAGAAGCTCAATTTTAGTTTCAATTAGTTCAGTAAGAAAAAGTTTTGGATTTGTTTTTTCTGTTTTCCTCAAAACTTTAATTACTAAAAAATGCATTCTATTTAAGTTAGTAGGTTATATACTACAACATCTTGACACAGTATGCTGGAAATGTCCTTTTCACCGAGTCTCACAATAAAAGCATATTTTCATTTAAGTCTCAAATACTAGCTTCTTTGGATCAAAAATGAAACTTATTCGACTGACTACATTGAGCAAAAGGAAAGTACTAACATCAGTGTTCTCTTTGTAATCCAGGCACTGTTCCTACTGAGGTGACTAGGAATTAAAACCAAATGAGGACTGAACAGACTCTGTGAGTCTTCATAGCATGCACGTCTTTCCTTTCAAAGTGCACTCTTTCAAAAGGAAGAGTGGCTCTGTATGTAGGGAGAAACTTGTTTATAATCCAAGTTTTCTACAAGGCTGAGCAAGCCACTTTACTTTCTCAGTTCTTCTGTCAGAAAACTGGAAATAAGGTAACTACCTACCTTTCCCTGGCGTGCTTTGTTTTTAAATTAGAATCTAAGTGTGTTAAGAGGGGCACTATTTTCTGCTATATTGCTTTTACAGTACTGGAGTAAGACAAGTCTCTTTAGGGATCTTTAACCATCGCAATATAACAAATAGCAAACAACAGTAATATTTTGCTTAACTTGGCCAGTTCTCTTCACGGCTCTGAGGGAAGCCCTTGGGATTCCCAAGAGCTGACTGATTTGGATGGACTGGTAAATGTAATAAAACTCCTCAGCTATGACTTCAAGATCCATACGGGCCAGGCAAGGGCTGGAGCATTAGCGGAGGCACAGCTCTGCTGAGCACGCCTGACTTGCCACGGGGCACAGGGAGGCAACATGCACCGCGGCACGTGCAATGGCAATAACTCCCCCCCCCCGCCCCCAAATCCCATGACTAAGACAATTTTCTGTATCTATCTGATGCTGGAAGGGTATGTTTTGACAACTCTTCAGTTCTGATCATAATTTAACTAGACATAGTGCATATAGGCATAAAGCCGCATTGATGCCGGAGTTCAACAGGCCTTTTACTATTGGTTGACTCTTTTTTTCCCCTGCATAATCCTTTGTGGCCTTTGTTTCTTGCTTAATGATGATTCATTTTACGTTCTTATGGTACTATTTATATTTCCCCTTCTTGGTTCATTTCACAGCATTCACCTCTAATGAGCCAGTCAATATAGTACACTTTGATTTTCAAAAAGCTTTCAAAAAGCTTCCTCACCAAATGCCTCTAAAGAAACTGCAAACATTGGATAAGAGGGAAAATCCTTTGAGGGATTAGTAACTGGGGAAAGCTGAGGGGAAGGGAGGGAAAACCGTAAGAAGGAAAAGTTAATTTTTGCAAAAACTGAGTGTTACTAAGAAGACTGAGTGACATAAGTGGCCTACCTCAAGCTGGGTCATGTACTGTTCAACACAGTTGTAAGAGATTTGGGGCTAATAAGAGTGTGAAAAGCTTACAGATATTTCAGTGGACTATGAAGAGTTAAATAAAGCTCATAAAGCAGCCAGACTAGGCAATAAAATCTAAGATGAAATTCAATATCGGTAAGCATAAAGCAATATAATTACACGTGCATTAGAGATGAATAAAAATGGAAGTGCTTCAGCATTGCATCAGGCCACTGATCAATCATCTCATGAAAATATTAGGGGCCAGGAGGTTCAGAGGAAAAGTTTCAATTTTGTCTATCACAGATACATTTCGGAACTATTTTTGTCCTTAGGGATGACCCTGTAATTGTAAGCCTACTGATATAATTGTGGCTGCAATAATGGAAGACTTTACCCAAATTTGTTTTCTTTACTGTTTTTTAAATGTTTGTCACTTTCTGTATGATGATCAGACTAAGTATTAACCTTTTTAGATTTACCAGAAAGTTGTATTTTTTTTTTTTTAAAGTTAGCATACAACTTTTTGGTTTCCTGTTACATTGGAAGGATATTTAGAGGAAAGTCTCTTAAAGAAATCAGAAATCAGGGGGGGCTGTTCCAGTTGGCTGGAACAGCTGGGAAACCAACTTCTTTCTTCAGCTCTTTCTGTAAAAGAAGGGTCCAGATCCCCTTTAACAGGTGGTGACTAGCTGAGAACAGAGGTAGGTAGCTTTCCAACAGGTGGAAATAACTAAAGAAGGAATAACAATGTCCCAAAATTCATGTCTAATTTGATGTCCTTTCTTGCCTTCTTTCTTGCAATGCTTCCAGAACTCCATGCATAGTCAGTAAAGACTGTTCATTTGAAATTGATGTCTACATTACATTTCTTCAACAAGACGCACCTCATCTTTGGGATTAGCTGTTTCTGCTAGCCACCTTTCGCACTGCATCTCAGAAGAGTTCATTAGCGACTCAGAATAACTGCTGCAGAGTCCCATCCTGCTTATTTGTACATATTGGTAACCCTATTATAAAAGCGCTGGTGGTGGTAGAGTACAAAACCCCCATGCTAATACAATTCCCTCTAACGGCTATACTTTAATAGTGAATCGCAATGAATTCCAGTTGGATCAATTTCTTCATCCTCATTGTAATTCCTCCTGACCTAACTGATAATTGAATCTTCTTCCCCTCCCCAGCTTGCTAATAGATGAACATACAGAGAAGAATGGTTTAGAGTAATGTAGACAAGAAAAACGTTCACTATGCGGAATGAAGACTAAATCCCTTCTCCACTCAAAGTTAGCCACTGGTTCTCAGGCAGATTGCTTGGGAATTAACCAGAGGTGAGGAACAAAAAAGGGCTCAGAAAAGCTTCAGGTAACATATAAGTAAACTACTCATGTATTTAAAATCAGGAGGTTTATCTTTCTGAGTGACAGTATATGTTTAAAAAAGAATGACTTGAAAGAGTACAAGTAACACCGACTGCCCTTCAGAAGGTGACTGAAGTAATGACTCTTTGAGGTCTGATCTCATGTCCAATACATTTATAAGACTCTGCACAACTGCAGTAATAAAAATGTATAGGACAAAAAATATTATAAGGGGGACAGTCTGCAGTTCTGAATTTAACCAATACATCATAGTATTGTTTCAAAATAAATCAGACTTCAAGCTTTGCAGTCAGTGTTTTCTTAGGCACTTTTCAGGGTTCATACTGTTCTAAGGATGAAACTTCAATATATTTAATAAATAGCATTTAATGAAATTTCTTTAGAATTTATTTTTAAAGAATGTACAGTGCAGAAATTTTTATTGTTGCCGTGTCAAAACTGCTATCAACCATAACGGAAAACCTGTGTATGTATTGATTTTTTGCTGCAGACGTTAATTCTATGAGGAATTGTTAAGTGAGGGATGGAGAGGAAAGGAAAAATAACTGGAAGATTTATATATATTGGAGGTGATCTATGTCCATATAGGGCTTACATCTTTGCCGATCAGATCCTCTTGATTTTCCACAATCCCCCAGGGAGCTATACCAATGGTGCAGATCTTCCCTCGAGATTTTGAGGCATGATCTTTCAGTGCATCTCCAACGTGCCGAATGACTCCTGCGAAAGAAATAGCATAAAATAGAAATTCATAATTATGTCCTTTTAAGTCCATTTTATCTAATCTCAAAAATATTAAATGAAGAGCAAGAAAAAAATTACACAGCTCTAGAGATAAGAATGGAAATGTTGATAGCTGACTGTAAATTCTTTATCTGCAATTGTGTTCACAAACATACGTGCATGCAAACATTTGTATCCTTCCCAAGCACAAAAAGAAGCACAGGAATTAACACCCCCCACACCCCCCCCCAAAAAGTGTAGCTCGCACACAAATGTTCCCTTCTGTCTGAATAAAGGATGGAAATGTGAAAACATCATTACACTACTTTGTGGCGAGCTATTCTACCATTCTTTCCAAACAAACTCAGGCACCTGAGATAGCTTCCAGTAGAGTATTAGAACCCCCCCTGGGGATCAGTGAGAAAACAGAAATTAATGCAGAGAGAACGACTGCTCCCCAGCTCTCTTCCAAGTGCTCTCTGATAACGCTCCTTGTATGCTTTAGGCCAGCTTTGTCAGTGTTTCAGTGGTACCTCTGTGCAAAGGACAAGTGCCATTCCTCCTTTCTTTTCATAAAATAATTTTTTTACCTGTACATCAATACTCATTTTTGTGATGCAGCTGCACTGAAGCAGACCTGTGCATTTGCTGTGGATGTTACCTGTTACTCAGTTTCTGCATTTGGTTCTTGTTCAGATTCCACAATTCCAAGATCACTGGATTGGAATTACAACAGTCACACAATAGGTGTGATTTTAGCCATAGTTTTTCTGCACCATAAATGAACCATGTAAGAAAAATACCCACAACCTAACAAATTCTCTAAGTCTTGGAGTCTAATTTCCTTCCTGTGGTGGAAAAGGAAAAAAAAAAACCTGTATCTGCAATCAGCTATGAATTAACCTAAGCAACCCACAGGATTCAAAGCAGAAAATCTGTCCAGACGGCAAAAACTTCTGCTTTTTAGAATAATCAACTTTTGGTATGACATGAATATTTCGAACAACATGTTTAAATCATTTAACAGTCGTGGTTATAGCCAGGTATGCACCATCCCTGTCACATCACTGATTCTCAGCCCAACAGCAGTATTTCAGGATATTTCAACTATACTTTTCCTTAAGAGAAATCTGTTTAAAAAATTCATCATCAACAGCACAGAATGTACTCAGAAATTCTCAATTTGTACAATTTCACATAGAGATAAAACACTCAATTTTCTCCTACACAGTTTGAAAAAGTAGCCCCAGAGCAATCAACTGCTTTGCTCCAGAAATCAAAAACAGCAATGAGGGGTAACAGATAATACAGAACTGCTTCTGCAATTACATGTTTTTAAAATAACACGCAGCAACTTGAATGTCATTGTTTCGTCTAGGTAATTTTTGATTACAGAAAAAAAAATCCTTTTCAACAGTAATTATGTTGACTTTCCTGGTTCATTTGTATCGTTTTGGCGTTTGCAACTATGATGATTTGAGAAATGGTATGAAGCAGTCATGAATTTGCCAAATTCAAATGTTATAGTCAGTCCTCATTTACAAAAGTTCTGTAGTTTGATTTCTACAGTTCCTGTGGTAATCCACTGCAATGACACTGAGTGTACAATATCTACAGTTTTCTGATGTGTTTTTAGCTTAAAATTTATACCTGTCTTTGCCATTATCACTACAAGAGTATCTGGCAACTAACATAACTATTATCACCGCAGTACACAGGTCAACATTTAACCTGATTTTCCTCCTTGTTCTGCAGAGATGTGGGGGATATTACATGCATGTGAGTCTGTCTATTTATCTATCCAGAAGCTATGCTGCTTCTTTGCTATTTGTACTGCTGCTGTGATAAAACTGAATATTGTTTTAAATTTAATGTGCTCTGGAAACTAAAAAGCCCAAGACTCCTATTAAGCATTCATATTCAAATATGTAGGAGCTGATCCACAATGCACTAAAATTAATGCATGATAGAGTGATTACAATATTTTCCATAGACAGTAATAGGATACACTCTGTGGGATTACTAAAGTAATAAATTATAGCTTTGTTACCGCAGCAAATGAGAATGACATAAGAATTTACAAGTCCATGGCCCAGCTCAAAACTTTTTGCATTTATCTCTAGCAGAACTCTTTGACTTTTCCCTAACTCTTTCCTCCTTTCTGCCTCCTTCAGGGAGGGTAACTGGGAAGCCACTGCCCAACCTTTTTTATCTGGGGAACTATGTTTTGCAGCTTATTCCCAAAACCTACATGCTGTCTCCCAGCAGATCTGGGCCAGCTGCTATCTTGGGTCATTAGGACACCCATATGGTATGTTACAGATGTTCTTAACTTTGAATAGAAATGGCCATGTTATTGCTCTTGCTGCAGGGGTAATAGAAAAAAATTAGGTCAAGCTGACTACAAGAAAGGAAAAAGTGATACTTATTCACTATAAAGTTTTCCACCACATCCACAAAACAGAACCTTTTTTCCTTTCATACTTCAGATCTTATAAGATAAAATAAAAGTATTTTCTGGATGAAAATGTGTTCTGTTTTATGTAATAAGAGTTTGACTTCTTCGGTTTCTGGTTAGTAGTTCCTCCCTGTAGCTTACTGTTGATCTTATAAAGTCTTCACTGGCAATATACTAATATAATTGCCTCACAGGAGGCTTTACTTTCAGCTCCCCAGTGTGCTTTTCATGCTTTAGCAAACCTTTTATTCCCTGGTAGCTGCCAAGCTGGTATGAACTTGGCGTTTTCTTGTTTGCACATAGTACAGCCAACACTAATAAAATAAAACATGGAATGGCTTCTTAATCTCATCAGTCCTAATTTTTTTCTGTGATGAAATTTTCTAGATGCCACCTTGCTTTCATTTCAATGCTGCTGTTACCTGTGTTTACTCCTCCAGTGAATATCCACGCTCCAGTTGTCATAGCAGCCTTAATGAGGCCTTTTCCAAAGACTTGCTTGAGTTTTGGCTGAAGTTCAAAATTCTGAAGGCCCCCATGCACAGAGATGAGAAGTTTAGGGAGCTCAAGCTGCCACTCTTTGGTCATCAGATGCAGGAGAAGGTCAGGCTTTGTGTCAAAAGACACACGTACATACTGCAGAAATAAGGGCAGTAGTAGAGAAAAAAAGATTGGTTATACTCACTGATTCCTAATACATGCGATCTATGCCCAACAGATCACTGAAAAAAGGCAACCTTTATGACAAAAGCACTAATTGCTAACTTGATGATTTTTCAAAAGTTAGGAAACTAGGAATAATGGAACACTTGCAATTCACAGGCTGGACAATTTTCCTTTATATAGGAAATTAAGTCATTAATTGTTTCAATATGCTTAGCAATGCTTGAAAGATGAATGTCTTTAATTTACGGATGCAAAAACTGGAACAAAAATTCAAGTGGTCTGCCAAAGATGACCTAGGCAGTCAGAGTCACAACTGTGCGTTCGCTTGTATCTTATTTTCAAATTAACAAAATCAAACTCTCAAAGGTAGGAAATAATAGAAACAAGCTCGATTGTTCAAGCACACGTAAGTTTAAACTGAGTGAGACTACTAAACAGGTACTTTTCAGATGAACGAATGGTAACTTATGACTTACATACTGATTTGTATAGATTAATGAATTTGCCTAACAAGACATAGGACCCTAAAAGTGCTTTGCAACATATTTACAGATTTCCAGTTCTTGGCTCTTCTGTGTTACATCTCCAGCATTTTGCCCCAAGGGAGATCGTGCCCATCTGTGTGTGCTCAAAGATAATAACTGTCTTCAAAATTTCTACAGCACTACGATGTCACACACATACCTGTCTCTTCCTGACAAGCCTTTCTCTCTGGGCTCTTTCTCCTGCTCTTTCTGTTTCTGATGTATGTAGGGTTTCACAAAGCCCGCGAAAAGGCAGATGATACTTTTTTGAATTCTAGTTGCATAGCAGAAACAGGTCATAAGAGGATAAAATTCTTTCTATAGCTGGTAAGATCTGGAAGGATCCTCTTAATTGAATAAAACAGATTATAGAAAGCCACTCATCTATCAAAATTCTGATTGAACCAATGCATATGGTGTTATTTCAGCAGTCTTTCCCTTGACGGGTTGTCAGCACAGCCATCAGGTGTATAACACAGGCACTTTTGGTTTCAGCCAGGGGAATGCCTAGTTCTAACTTATTTGTTGTAACATGCCAGGTAGTATAATATCCACATATATTATGTAATCATTTTGTCCCTTTTTAACATGTCTGATCAGTATTTCTTGCCAAAAGATTGTTCTTTTTTACTAAATCGTATGACAATAAAGTCGACTCCTTTCTAGTTGAATAAGAAATAAGGACCTGACTTTTTCCAGAAGAAATTACTAATAGACAGGTTTCTTTGCAAGAATAGGTTGTTGCACAGTGAACAGCCATTCTTACCATTTCTGGAAGCAGAAGCCCGTTTGGGCAAATAGTCACAGGGAAACAAGAGGGGCGCAGCCAGACTGAAAGCTGAGCAAGAACTTGGGAATGCACATTCACCCCGGTGCACCAGTAATGTTCTCTGCAGCAGCCAGGCAAATTCATAACTGCTAATGGACAAAGAACGTCTAGCAAAGGAATAATGTACCCTCGAGCTTATATATAAATGAACTGCCTCCTCAGTAGCCACCCATTCAATTTTCCGCGTGGGAGTTGAGAAAATCTTGCCTGGCACCTGATCCCACTGACCAGATGGTGAAGCTGATAACTTTGATTAGGATTCGAGGGCTGTCAAAGTTTTACCACACCAGAGGGGTTGTAAGGAGACTGATCCTTATTCCCGTTGCTCTGCCCTTAGGGAGAGCTCAGGTTGCAAAGGGCAATGCCTTGTTAGCACTGCAGGCATTAATAGAGAGACGACATCCTTCACGGGGCCTGCATGAAACCTCTGCTGGTCAAACTACGGTGATTATGTGTTGGGATCACTGGTACCTTACGCTGTTTTTTGGTGAAGACAGACTGGGAGCTTTAAGAAGATAATTAAAGTGAATTCATATTAGTAATGCCCATACAGATTTGCTGAAAACAGAGGCCACTGCATCATCTGGGATGATATTAAGATGAAGGCACAAATGGCATCTGATGTGCATTATCTAATCCAGCCAGTGACTGTTTTTTGATTCTTTAGCAATGCTATTGTTTTATACCCCAGAATGTGTGACTTCACTGTCCCTACCTTCTTAAGCCTATGTATTAATTGGCAAAAATCTCTCGTTTTCTTATCCACTAAGACCTCTGAATTTCAATAAATATAAATCTATATGGTGACTCACAAAGTTAGAAGAAATATTTTCTTACATTTATTGGAAATGTAGACATCTTTTATTACAAACAACTGCTTGTTCTTTTTACTGCAGGCAAAACCCCTCTATACTTATGATAAGAATTCATTTTCATTTACAAAGAGGAAATTTAAGCAAAAATAAATCTGATTTTTTTTCATGTAAATTAACATTTAAATCATCATGGATAAGCTTTTCTGTTTTAGATGTTTTTTGAGAAGGGCAGTGGCGCCAAACATCATGATTTTTTTTTCTGTGCATAGACCTCAATTTTTATGACTGTCTGATTCATTTTCGCTCTTACAGAGGCCATTTTCAGTTTGGTATGCTTGGGATTACTCTTTTGCCATTACTTAACATGTAAACTAGTAAGTACAAGAGAATTCTTTTGTCATCACTTTCAAAGTATGCATTAAATTATGAATAGACACTTTTAAGGCTGTTTTTGTCCATATTAAAAATTCATTTCTTTCAATCTTGTAGCAGAATATTCATCCTTTTCAGTTTTTGTTTGGAATCTTAATGAGTATTTGTGCCATTCCTGAATTCTTTTGCTACAGCCTCCGGAGGCAGATTTAAAATTTAAATGTAAATCTAAGCTAAACCACTGCTCTGTTACCCTGAAATTCCATGTCTGGTGTATCTGTCAGCTGTAGAAATGATCAGTTCTAATGGTAAATGATTTAATCCTTCCTTATGGGAGTGGTGTATGGATAGGACAGAAGACTTCAGTTGTTATGTGTCAGCAGAGCAGGGCAAGATAGGAAGCAAAAGTACAGTTTTGAACTACAAAACCTATGGACCGACCTGACTGACATCAGCATAACACTGTGAAATGATAAATCATCAAGTTCAAGCTGTCATGCCCATTTGATCCCTAAACTAGCACAGAAGTAGTCAGCAAGGGTGCCATCTGATGCCAATAGTTGTTCCACTTCTTTATGAAGTGGTTTCCTAAAAAATAACTGTGCCTATCATCAGTCAAACAGCCAGATGCTCGCAAGTGGGACTCCAATGCCGTAGGGCCAAAGCTGAAGTTCCTGAGTGGTAAAATTACTACTCTGTTACTCAAGCACCGCTGTCTCATTAAAGTACATGGTGAATGATTGCAGATGAGAGTCTCAGTGAATATAGCAAATAGAAAGATTCAGACTTTCATTGTCTTTCTTCAGAGAAAATCTCTTCAGAGAACATTTTGTGATCTGCAGTCTAACGTTGCTCCTTTGCTTCTCTTTGATGCATGCAGGTACTGGGTGGCTATTTCACCTACCTTAAATAAGATTCCATCACTGCAGACACTCCTTCAAGCTAAAGACTGATTCCCTCAAAGTGTGATCTTCACATAAAAAACAGGCCTGATGTAATTCTCACTGAATTCAACAGAAAAACTGTCACTTAGACTGAAACCAGACTGGGTCCTTATCAGTTAATATTCTTCTTAACATCTTAAGGTCTCATCTTAAGTTCCACTAAACAGTCAGTGGAAGGACTCTCATGGATTTAAATGGCCTTTGGATAGATGCTTTTCTGTGTTATTTCCCCTTTTTCTCCACGTAGGACAACACCTTTTAAACACTGTAAATGTTCTTTAAGTATTAATTTACTATAACAAAAACAATATTTGCTGCCTTCTTCATGGTTTATGCAAGTTACAGGATTATCTCTCTTTTTTTCCTCTCAAAAGCACTGATGGCTTTTAAGATCCTTTTTACACAGTTTTGGTAAAACTCAATATATTTTAAAAGCAGAAATATACCTTTTTATGTGGCTGATTTCCAAATATCCTTAATAAAGTATAATGCTTTGAGGATCTGAATATTAGAAAGTCTGTCTAAGAAACTGTTTATGTACATTGGAATTCTACTGATGTTCTTTCATGTTTCCATGCACCATAAGAAAGGTTAAGCTTATAACACTAAAGTAAACTTTATTTCTTCTACAGCTGCAAACATATGTTAGCTTTATCGTGCGTATTAAATGTATCATTGGAATGCATTCAATTAGGGAAAATGTATTTAACTCACTAAAGCTTTTCAAACAGCCATCTTCCACCTAACCTTGAAAAACCATGATCAAAGAAATTTCAGTTCTGTAAAGACTGATCCTTTAAAAAAGGTTGATATGGAATGCAGGCACACCAATTAATGAAAGAATGTTAAGGGGATTTTTTTGTGTGAGGAAAGGCAGATAGTAAATTTAAAAAATTGGTTTAGTTTGGTCACAAGTTCAGTGCAAAATGCATCACAGCAAGATTGTCTTAACTGGTCCACTAATGACGAGAATCTATTTTGAAATTGTTCAGAATATTGCTCATAATTGGAATGGAATAGCTCACATTAGTTTCATAATTGCTCTCAGAGTTAGGGTAATAAATTGCCAGTATATAGTTAGATGAATTCATCCATGTTATTTCTTAAACTACTAAGAGCCAACTGATATAAGCAGATCACATTTTATTAATTTTCCTGTCTTTTTTTAATCCACTGATTTATTGCAAAAGCTGTTAATAAAGTTTATGTATCTTCACATCCCTCTCAGAGCTTTTTACAGTTGTCAAAATTGAAAATCTGCCGTAAAAACAACGTAAATGTGAACAGTAAAACTGTTAAATGTGTTTCGTAAACATTAATGGGATGAGCCACTTGTAAAGAAAATGTGAGATTGATAGAGATCTAAAACCCACAGTGTTGTTGCAGGATCATCTGTGGTTACATGAAGACTGAAAGAAAGGCCTCTTTAGTAACTGAGCTCGTCAACCAACATCATCCAATCTCGGCTATACGTTTCTATATATTCTGCTGCACCTTCAGTTATTCATATCATTGAATTAAGTATCTTAGTGCAGCTCCACTGAAGATACTTTAACAACTCAATGACAGCAGCAGAATTCAGGCTGTTTGAGAATATTTGTTCTACGTGGCTGTGGGAATGAAATTAATGGCACAGTCAGTTCTACTGGTATTATGTAAACCTATATCGTCTTTTCTGTTTTGTACCAAACCCATATAATTTCAGCGTAATTTTCATTTTCACAGCTAAAGATGCCATTGTTAATTGTTTGGTGGCAATTGATATAATATTATATCACTGCATTTGTAGCTTGCAAATATACAGGCAAAGTATACGTATATTTACTATCAAATTTGTATATATATTATTAAAATCTAATTCTGTTACTTCCAATGGAGGAAATAATTATGTGTCAGTCTTACATGCACTAATCTGTTCCACTAATTAACTACCAGTTTCCCAATTATAAAGTTGAGGTTACAGTTTCCATTAATAAATCCCATCTCATTCCTTGTAGCCTGATTCAGAAAAATTTACCCATTTTGGTGTTAGCACAGACTAAGATAACACTACTCAGGTCTGTGTTTCCCCTGCTTAATAATTTGCATATGTGGGCATCCATTTCAGGAAATAAAATAAGGAACAGGTGGTGAATTTTATGCCAAATTATTCCCCTGTGGCTTTCCTTGATGTTGGTCAGCTTGCTAAATCTCGCTGCTTTATAGGGTTATTCTATTAGCCAATAGGCACGATATTAACCTACCATGATTATCAGCTTGTATGTTATAGTGATATTTGATATCCAGTAGCTAGAAAATAACTAAAGGTAGCATATTTTGAGAAAAGAACAAATGTCCATTTATCATGTTTTCTCCCTTTTCTCTCCCTCCCCCTGCCCCTGCTGATGTTCCAGCTTCTCTGCTTTTGGGTTTGAAAATATATTGTCTGAACAAGAATGTTTCCAAGGATTATTATGTACTTGTTCCTTTTTCCAAGCCTTATTTTTCAAGATAATTGAAATGCTCTTTTTTTCCCCTCCTCTGCTGGCAAATTTGATTAGTTACTTTGACTAAGCAAACTCTTGGCTTTCACAGAAAGCTTTTGATTTGGCAAGTTTTATTTATTATTGGAAAGACCTTGTACCCATTAAACTCAGAGATAGGAGTTTCATTCTTTCTGTTAATAAAACTGTAACAACTAGTTAGGCAGCTCTTTGACTGTAATCTACCCTAAAATAATGTTTGGGGCTGGAAGTATGACCATAAGGACACCTTCATACTGTTTTCAGTGGCAAACACACCGTAGTATAACAAAGCTCTTTATTTTGTTTCCATTTAAAAAAATGCACAATTACTGGTTATGCAAACATCCTTATTTGTGTTTTGGTCATATGAAAGATGTTTTTCTCGTTGGTGGTAACCAAGTAGGACGCCCATTAAAGAGATATTTAGTGAATTGTTTAATTTGAAGCACTCTTCCCACTAGTGGGATGACTGAATTTCTGGAGCTTTTATGGACTCATTTAATTAATGAAGAATTTGGTTGTTCCCTGTTTTGGGTGGGGTTTACTGACTATGAATAGATGGCAGATGCAACTATCTTCCTGATTGTATTACTGTCAAAGTAAATCCAGAGTTTTTGCAGCAATAAATGTTTTATCTGTATTCATCCCGAAGTTTTAACTTGCTATTTAGGTCTCCCAGATTTTTAACCCCTTTTTGTCTTCTTTTTCTCTAAATTCTTCATGGTTTCACTCCTGACTGCCCTCTGTGACAAGATTTTTCTTTCATTCATGTTGACTTCCAATTTTATCTCCAAAGTTTCACTTCAAGTTTATCTCTTTGAGCACACAGCATATACCTTGGAGCATCTCTTACGGCACTGTGCCAGAACACCAGAGTCCCAAGAAAGACCAGAAATCCTCTAAAGAAATTTCTATCAACAGCTTCCCTAAACCCTTCATCATTTCTTGGCTGCCCAAGACTACTTTTGTCTGGGCAGTGCAGTTTATTGCTTTATAGTGATCTTCAAGGACATCACTCAAAAAGCTCTAGTGACTACACTTTCTCATAAAGACAGATTTAATGCAAAGTATCCATATATAGTTAATAGCATGATGGTTACTGTATCTCTGAAACTTTCTCAGTTTTGGTGAAAAGTGTTCTGTTTTGTTCCCACTCCTTGTGAAGATACCAACAGCATGGTTTGGTTCATTTCAGTGTTGAGCGAGGTGTCAATTTATTCACACTAAACAAATGTTATTTACTGAATCAGAGTCTCTCTCTAGTAATGGCCTTGCAGATTTTTAGGTGATTGGTTATCAACAGAACATAAGGTATCTGTGACACTCTCAGAGAAATGACCTAATTTTCTATCTGTTTCTTGGTGCAACAGTGTCTTCTGGTTTCTATCAAAAGAAGCCATCCATCTGGGTGAACAGAACCATTCACTCAAGTAATCATTCCATCTGCAGCACCCATGTGTCCGTCTGAGGAAAATATCTGCCTCTCACTACCCTGAGCTCTTCATTGTCTCTAATCCATCCAGTACCACGACAGATCTGAGAGACCTGTTGGGAAGAATTCAGGCAGAGAAGATGGTACTGGGTTGCTGGGCAGGTTATTCTGCAAGAGCACCCAGCGGTTCTGCTTCTGCCCTCATGCCTGCCCAAAGCAGTGTCTTGGCCATGATGTGCTAGGTACACACTCATCTTTCATTCCCAAAGTCCCAGGTTCTGCAGTTTAGCTAAAGCCAGAGAGACTCTTCCTTTCATGTAATGCCACATAGAAGAAATATGTGCATGGGTTAGTGTGGGTGCTGGAAACTTCTCTCCAACTTAGTGGAGCAATGCCTTCACATTAATATACTTCGGTATTGCTCCATAGCACTGTATTTTGATTAAGTGACTTGCTCAAGCAAATCTGTGGCAGAACAGGGATTTCCCAGTTCCTAGCTTAGACACTTACTGGGCCACTTATTTCATTGAAAGATGAACCAGTAAGTCTATCTGGTCTATCCTCCAATCTATGTCTGGAGGAGTATTAAAAGAAATTTGGTATATTTCAAATCTGCCAGCCTTGCAGACACACCCAGCAATGGGAAACCATAGCTGAATTCTAAAGTTATTCAGAAAGAGAGGGATGGCTAGCCATTGGAAGAAAATTGAGATAGCAGCACAATAGCATGTCTCCAGTTGTCATAAAGGTAGCCCCTCTTACACTGCACTCCAGTTTTTACAGTTAATTCTGTTCACCAGTTCTTTGGCACATGATACACAAAAACATATGCTATATTCTTACACTAAATAATACTTTAAAATGGAGTTAAGAAAGAATGCTGTTTATTCTTTGTGAATGCTTTTTTTGAGCTAGCAGCATTATTTATCTAAGAGAAAAACACGGTTACCATGGCTTTATTGGAGTGGCCTCCTCCTTGGAACTCAATGGTTCCAAAAGCGTCCGTCGGGCTGAGCTGCGTGTGCTTGCTGATGGACCACTTCTCTGACTGGATGTCATTGCGAGTAAGCCTGCTTTCGTTTTTCTCATTCTGAATAACGGAGATGCTTGGAGTCAGTCCAACATGTTGACCTATTAGACGCCCACAGCAACACCTATGACATTAAACAAACAGAAAACTTGAGTCATGTGCATGTATAAACCAAACAGGGAAACAAATTATCTTAAATGGCCTGCAAGTCTTCAAAAAAACCCCCTTTTCAACTCTGCTGGCCACTTCCCTGCTATCTGAAGCCTCTACTTGTGGAAGCAACATAGTACAGCTATTACCTTTTTTTCTCTGATCTGGTTTACTTTGGACTCTCCTATATTTCAATAAAATCACGTTTTGTTCTAAATATGTACAAAATGAAGTTAAAGAACATTTTCTACTGTCTTCAGGAGACATCAGGCCAAATAATCAGCTTTTGCATGGACTGGCACATATTTTAAATTGGTAGTTCACTGTATTTGACAGTATTGTGTGTCATGCATCCCATTTAGGTAAATATTCAAGGCACTGAATATCGAACTAAGAAGATAAGGAAATTAAACATAAATGCTGATCCACCTTTATCTTTTTTTTTTTTTGATGAAATAAGTTTTGAAATGTAAACAAATAGTGCCCATAGGAATCCATCACTCCAGATGTAATTCAACCACCTTCTGATCAAATAAGTCTTTACAAACTATTTATATCCATATACATATGTATGCACACATATATAGAGACATTTTATTGTAATCGACTTTCATTTTTCATACAAGTAGCATGCAATTACCTATGGGGGTCTTTGGTGCTGGGTATGATATGAACACATTCTCTCTTGTAAAATGCTCTTTCTATCCATGATTTCTGTGCCTGAGAAAGAGAAAGGAAATGCCATGAGCTCTGTTTGCTTATTAAACACAACTTATAGTACAACGGAAGAGAAACTTCAAACATGAAAGAAAACTTCACTGACTTTGCAAACACGCAGTGCACATTTTGCACAGAGCAAACATTTTCCATTAGAACTATGGTTGCCTTCTAGACCTAAGCACCCAACACAGCTCTTAAGTCTGTTTTCATATTCACCAGCCAGATGATTTTGATGCTGTTATCTATATTCTCATAGCAGGAATCACTGGAGAATAATTAATTCAAACTGTAAAGCTTTCTGCATGGTAGAGAAAAAACCACACCTATTCATTAAAAATACTTTAAAAAAATCTACTTCCATTTTAGTGATGCAACTAAGTCAACTCTAATGAAAAAAATAATCTCAGAAACTAGAAAATAAATACCTCACAATAAAACTTATAACATCATAATTCCAATGCAGTTTTTCATACAAGTACTGAGAGTGCTGTTTAACACGTAGTATGAAAATACAGTTTCATATGTGGACAACTTAATGGAAAAAAAAAAAAAATCTGTTTCTGAAACGAGACACATGAAACTTTGATAGATTGAGTCAGATGACCAGCTGATGTAACCTCTAAAACTGGCTGACTGACTGACTTCAATGAAGCTATGCCTGTTCATAACTCTCAAGATCTTCCCCTACATATTCGCAGGACGGCAAGTAATTTCCCTCAGCATAGTCTTAATTTTCAGATACATAAGAGATCTTTTTTAAAAGAAAGATAGATGGGTAAGAAAGAAAAAAAAAAAACCCACACAAAACAAGAAACGAGACTTTCAGGGTTCTGAAATCTTTTTAATTATCTAGACAGTCCTCACTCCATATGATATGAATTCTGGCAAGCTCTCTAAAAGATTCCCCCAGATAGGATTCAATTATTTCATTTAACAAGGAGATGAGTTGAAACTTTCCTTTAAAAAATCCTTTCAAACTGATAAATTTTATAAAATGTATTTAAATAATAAAATTACCTATTTAATTGCACAGCAGAAACAGAACTATAAACTATGACAAAGCTGTCTGAGAGTTAAGTAATGTGAAATGAGCTTTAGATAATTTAAAGGAAATCTGAGTATGTCGCCTCTATAAAAAGAGAAAATATGAAATTGCCTTCATAACATCACCTAACTAATGTTACCTTTTACTATGTAAGGTTAGATAGTAATCTATCTAAAAGTATTAACTTTACTAATTAATGTTACCTTACTAACTACCTAATGTTACCTTTTACTATGTAAGGTTAGATAGTAACCTATCTAAAAGTATTAACTTTACTAATTAATGTTACCTTACTAACTATCTAATGTTACCTTTTTGTCAACTAAACCTGCATCCTGTTTTTCATATTTAAACCCAGAAACCTGTGTTTCTGGGACTTTTGAAAATCATTGTGAACTGTGGAAATTTCTTGGAGTCAATGAATGTCACTAGTATACAGTACTATAATAAGAATTTCTAGCTACATTCATTACTTATCACTGTCAGTACATAAAAAATCATTCTTTTGCCTTTTTCACAGAAGATGATCCCTTATTGGATCTAGTGATCACTCGTGTTATGTAACAATATTTTACCTTTGCTCTGCTTGCATTTTTATTTGGAAAATCTGCTAGACTTCATATTTTGTTAGGAATGGCAAGTGCCCTAACATGATTTTTACAGTCAGGAAAAAGAAAAGTCTATTAAAAACATTAAATAGAACTGTATTTGATTGTTCTTCCTTACTGTAGCAAACAGAAAGTTAATATATTATAGAATGTGGAGCAAGCTTTGTTTCATGTTTAAGCGAAGGACAGTTAAATAGAAATTCTGAAAAATCTAAAAAAGTTTTACTTTATATAGGAGAGATTACCTTGAAGTTCTAATTTACTGTAACTGCTAAATGCTTGCAAGCCTATGATGCAGGCAATAATCATCATCATCATCATCATCATCATCACAACACTGTATATTATACAGTCAAATCAGCTTAGAAGTTTAGTGCATCATTCAGTAATTTCTCAATTTAGTAGTCTTTTCAGGCAAGGAAAGGCTTTTTATAAACTAACTTTCCAGAACTGTCAAGGCATCCAGAGTGAACTTCATGAACTTCATTTGACCCTCTTACTGCAGAACATTTGAAGCTAAAGTGCATGGGAAAACTAGGGTTTTTCTTTTTGTTGAGTGTTGCAAAGAAAGGAAGTTACGATTATTATTCAGATATTGCAATGCTAACATTTGAAATTACATACTTTACTGTATGGACCACACACTCTTGAAATTTCTCCCCTTTGAGCTCCAAGAGTACACAAGCTTTCTATATTGCCTTAAGAAGACACACACTGATAAGAAGCTGCAGGACTATGAATCCCCTTTGTTGTGTATATATATACACACAGTAACTTTTTGATGAAAAAGGAACACTTATAGAATAATGCCAGTTTTATGTTCATACTTGTTTGTTTTAACATAACATACATGCCTGCAATATCCTTTATATACTCTAGAAAGCATGAAAAGCTTTTATAAGCCAACTTTTCTTCCTGGCATCCAGAATCAGCTCCTACTGCAGAGCTTACATAGCATATGATTATCATTCATGTTGCCAAGACTCCCTAAAAATATCCTTGATTAACTTTCATAAATTTTGCATACTTTTCTGCAAACAACGTACCTTGGTGCATTTACTTACTACATAGACCTAATGTATCTTTTCTAATGATGGCCACTAATTCAATTTCTCTAAGCCTCAAGATCCAATACAAAAAGGTGCCGTAACAGGTACTTCACTGAAAACTTTTTTCTTTAGGTATACAAGCAGGCTTTCAAACCTCAAGAAACTAATATTTAAAATTTGTTTTCCTACTCTTTTTCACACTGTCTTTGCAAGTAGAAAAGAAACACAGCTATGTTAAATATTACAATAATTTGCATTTGAATTTTCATCATACTTCTTCAAATGTAACATTGCAGAAATAATAGTCTGATTTAAAAAGTCCTTTATTCACATCAGGAAAAAAGACCTTCCAGCTTTTAGATCTCAAACAATATACTATCCTACCCGATGGAGTCATAACGCCAAAATACATGATTTACTCATTTCATAATTCCTTGTCCTTCCAAACTAAAAAGAAAGCATCTGGTTTCACTGCCCCATGCCAGTTATCTTTCTATGACAGAGATCATTTGCAATGAAATACAAGGTTCAGTGGTATAAAAAATTATGTTACTTGCCATAGAGTCTTCATAACAAAATTAGAATAACTTGAGGACATCAACACATTCATAACAAAACAGTCTGCATTAAACTCTTGCTTATAATAACAAAGTCGTGAAAAGTTTAGAAAAGTATAGCAAAGTATTTTCAAGAATAGTAGCGCAAGAAGCTTATCTTCTCTTTCTCTTATTTCATAAACACTCCTTCAGTATTAATTCATAAGACAATTTAAAGTCGACAGCCAATTCCTAAAGTACATGCCACACTTATACTTGGATTTAGTTTACTCGTAGCTTAGATCTCTAAGTTAAGTCTCTCTCTTTATTAATCTACCTGCAAAATCCCACCAAGAACATTTTTTCTCCCTGTTCTTTACCTGAGCATCAAACTTGGTGTTTAAGTCTGTCCCGGAGCAAACTCTGCTGTCCACGTTTCCCTGCTGCCGGTCATCGCTAATAACACATTTGCGGCCGCCCCCGAACCAGGCGCTCAGTCCATCCGCAGCGCAGGGATGCGAGAGCCAGCGAAGCCCTTGCACCCATTAGCTGCTTGGAATGTGCTGCTGGGGGATTAGCCTCGTTAAGGGTTCAGTGGACACTCGCCCGCAGCCCCACAACACCGCCTGGTTTGAACGTCTAATCTGACGCCAAAAGAAAAACAAATCCCCTGAGAGCTTGGATTTAACTGGCACAAGCCTTGATGGGCTTTTTTCCCCCCTCTGCTCTCCCCCTTAGAGAGCGAGCTTGTGAAAGTGTGATAAGGTGCTCTGAGTTCTTAAATTCAACCCAGGAAAACAAATCCTTCAAAAGAAACAGTGTACTAAGCTGGAAAGAACCTGAGGACACAAGAGAGATTGTTAATCTCCGAAGAATGAAACCAGTGTGTTTATTGGGTAACTGTGAGAAATCTATACACAGTTGAAATATATTGCAGTTAATCAACAATGGCATTTTTCCAAAGAAGCTGGAGTTTGTCACTGTTTCTCACCACAGTTGCTGTACTGCAGTGAATGTAACTTTTCAGAAAGTCATAAACATAAACCTTTGTCTTTCAGAGACAAGCAACTGCATTGTTTTCGGCTTAATTAAAAGTTAGTAACTTAAAACACAACTTGAATGTTTACAAATTTGGGGACTACTTCTTTACTGTACCCTCTTGATACCAACACTGAAGAACAACCTTTGCATATGAACATTACTTAGATTTTTTTTTAATACATAGCAATTCTATGTGTTCAACAACTTACTCCAAGAGTTTTCTAAATATAAAATACTTCTACTCTTCCCTCCCCGTGCCCCCCCAAGTTTGGATAAATTCCTCTCTACTCCTACATACACATACCTACCCTCCTTTCCTTTTCAATAAGGCTGCATCTAATGCATGGAAAACATTCTGTCCACCCTTGGCACTGACGAATACACAAGCGCTAAACTATTCTGCATGTATATGAGCACTGATGGGCCCAGGATGGGCAAGGCTGAGCATATGCATCAACTTCTAAACTTCTTATACCATCACACATGTTGAGAATCTTCAGCTAGGCCGGCTAATCCATGAGATTTTTTTTCTCTCTTGGTTGCCTGAATTTTTTGTGTAAAATACATACATGTATTTTGGCTGTAAAGTATATATGAAGCATGCACATGTACACACTCTGTATGCGCATATATATATATATACACACTCTGTTCCAGCAAAGCTACAACCTGTGAGATTTCTCTACCACACAGTTCAGAGCAACAGAGACCACGTGCACATCTTGTGAGATCTCGTTAGCAAAGGATCGGACCAAAGATGGTCTGTGGAGAACAGCAAAGGCAGAGAAAGTTGCCGCATCAAGAGAGCAGCTAGTAAACAGCTCAATGAGCTAAAGAACATGACTGGGGAGTCAGCAGGAAAAGACTGCTGACAAGGGAATTTGGTTTGGTTGAGAGGGTGGAGAAAGAGTGAGGGGAGGAAAGGAAAGATTTCACATGATTCAGAAAACTGAGTAAAAATCCAAATCTGACTTTGAAGTGAAACTTCAGTACTTGGACTTGACAAGATTCTGGAGATTGTTCCTGGATTCAGGTTTCAGCTTGCAAAGGAACCTGGGTCAGAAGCCACATCTTTCGTCTTAAGAAATCAACACAAGCAACAACAGTTATACTCATTCACATATGTCCCCCGGCGGCACTGTGAAGCATGTTCTACAGATAGGGACCTAGGCAGAGTTGGCATATGCCACTGATGCTACAGGAAATTACAACTACTTTTGCCATAGTTCATTTAAAGATGCATTAATGACTCTCTGGCAATGGAACTGCCAGTGCCACAGATACTCCTGTATTTTGAGGAGTAATAAAGAAACAGCCAATACGCAGAGACAGCTGTTTTTTTCAATACAGTGCAACTGCAAAATAGTGCTTTCAGAGAGGTGGATGCTGCACATTTGATGCTACAAACATACACATTATTTACATTTTCAACCCAGCTCAATGTTCATGAAATGAACTCTCAAACAGCAGTTAGTAATGAACTCAGTACTGACTCCTCATAAAAGAGGAAAACAAATATTAAAAATTAATCAAGAACAGAAATTTTTCAGGAAGATAAATTCTGGCAGATTTTAACATGTTATGTAGCTGGGGTGCTTAACTGCTGACCTCTGAATTAACATTATTTTAAAAAGAGCACCAAGAGTGACAATCTTAGAAACCTGCAATTTCAGTGGCAGAGCAGAACTGGAGGCAGTTCTAACCCTCTGCTTGCCAACTTCATCTCCAACAAGGAAGCAGGTTTTAAGACAGGTTTCACAGGGGCAAGAGAGGTGTTGTTAAAAGCCTTTCTCTACCTTGCAGTGGGGCAGAGCAGCTGGACAGGCAATGGAGTATTACTGCAGCAAATTACAGATAGGATTTGCAGGAGCATCTGGTGACTGAACTGCATCAGTGCTATTGGAAGCTGATGCGATTAGTGTTCCTTAATCAAATGGGCACTTTTGCAAATCCCACTGTCTGAGTAAAGACCCTGTATCTGTAAACTTCTGCAGCTAGATTAGTACAAAGGATGGCAATGTTTCAATATAACCTTATTACTAGGTGTGCTCAAGCCAAATTTCTATCCCTCCTTTCAGCGTTGTCCACTTATAAGCATTATAAGCACTTTTATGTCTTGCTTAAAGCATTAGTAATTGACCTCTCTGGACATTAAGACAGGGATCATTAGACTGTCCCAAAATGTTTCATTTTCTAACAGACGTTTATTACTAGTAGCATCTTAGAGGCCGGCCATCAGGCCTTTACCCACTAGAGCTGTACTTCTGTACGTTTTGTTCTTCTTCTGACTGATTTCCCAAACACTTTATCATCAGAGTTGTTCCAAGAACAATGTGGAATTGTCTTGAAAATCAAGCTGTACTGAGTACAGAGTAGGAGGGCATAGAATGCAGTCATTTACTACTACAGTATGTTACAGAATTTATCCGTTAGTATTGTTTACCAGATGTAATTTTTATACTGTACTTAGAAGATATAGAGTAATTTAAAAATAATCGGGAACTTTTCACTCAATAGTTTATGATTTTAAGCATTATATCTGACATTTTTCTTACTGCAAGGTAACAGAAATGAAAATTGTATGTCTCTGTTAATGCTGCTATGCAAATTTGTATTTATGCTTTATATACTTTCAAAACATTATACAGAGCAAGCATATGTGACCAGTCATTATTATCCATGCTGTTGATAAATTAACTGGAGAGATTAACAGACATTTCAAAAGGAACTAGGGAGAATGATTAGATCCAAGAATTGGCGTAGACATCCAGGCTTCTACAGACCTCCTCAAGATCAGCAGAAGTGCAAAGGGAAAATTTTAAAGAAAATCTTATTAAAATGAAGGATATATTCTAAAGAACACTGTCAAAAAGTTCCCCTGTTTCCTTCTTACGGGTACTGGCATATGAGGGGAAGAATTAATCCTATTGACTTCATTCATGATGTTTCTTTAGAGAAATATTTATGGTTTCACCAAACCTGCTGTGAGGTTACAGTTGTTTAAATAAATAAATAAAGCTTTTCTAGCAAGAAAGCCCTACTTGTTAAGATGTTGGGTTCATCTAGCCCACTATCCTGTCTCTACAAGTGACATAAATAGGTGCTAGAGAAAAGGAAAAATATGTCAAATGTATATAACACGTTTTCCTAATAGTTTCTCAGCTAGCAACTATTTTCTGCTCATGGACTTCCCGCGTTGTTGTGATTTCTACGTGTTCTGTAACCCTCCATGGGCTTTCCTCCACAAACTCATCTGCTGAGTTCATGCAAACTTTCAGCATCCTTAATATCCTTCTCCCTGCTTCAGGGGGGATCAGTTCCTTCTGTTTGTTTTGAACGTGACTCCTCACACTTTCCCATGATGTTTATTACTGAGAGAGGCAGTGAACAGTCAATTCCTATCCATCCTCTTCATACCAGTCATGGTTTTCAAGATACATTCTTAATTATTTTTCTTCCCCCAGATTAACCATTTACCAAGTATCTCCTCACATAGAAACCATTTGTTACCTTTTATTATCCTTGCTGCCCTTCTCCAAATCCTTTCCAGTTAATTTTATCCTTCCTTCTGGGAGGAAACAGAACTGTGAACCAAAGGTGAACTACAGGTTGACACTGTGGCAAGTGGGCTTTCACTGTTTTGGTATCTGTTCCTTTTCTAATAATTCCTATAAAAAATCGATTTGGTTTTCTTCACCACCGCTGCTGACCACTGTGGTAACACTTTCATAGAAGTATCGAGCATAACCCCAATGTTTCACTCCAGTGTAGTAAAGAATTTATAATACCAATTGTAAAGAACTGGTATAAAAATCAAGCTGTTTTAATCAAAATCTGACAGAACAGCAATACACCTATATGAAGTTGTAATTTATGTCAAATGTAGCTTAATAAATCATGATGAAACGTGGTAACACAGGAGTCTACAGGTGCACATACATAACTGGAAAGTAGAATATACAGGAAATATTTTTCTGCCATTCAGTGCTGGCAGACTATTTCTTGGCTTTGGCTCCTAAAAAAGTGTAACATTGTTCCTAATGCCTCAAATTAAGGAAAGAAAATAACTTTCACATTAAGACAGATCTCACTGCTCTCTAATAAAAAATCGTGAGGTTAAAATGCACACGTAGGAGTTCTGCACTGAATCTAATTTTGGTCTGAACTACTTGATTTCTAAATTGCTTATTCTACCCCACAAATGTATGACAGCTATAACATTGTCTGCTCTTTCATTAGTGAGGTGGTTTTGCTAGCCACTGTGTGGGTGCTGAGTTGATGAAGCAATTAAAATTAAATTGTACATAACTATATGAAAGGGCCTGAAGGAATGGGGATTCCAGATGTTCCCCAAGCCTAAACATTCAAATGGACCAATTATACGCCACTGTTCACATTTCATCTCATCTTCCAGCCCTGCAGTTATTCAAAAGTTCCTCTTGAGCCCCTTGCATAACACAGCCCCACAGGCATCCTTTGCTAGAATGCCGTGGTTGAGGTCCTGGTTTCACCACCCTCTAGCCTTCCTCCAGACACTGTTTTGGAGAAATGGAACAAGAGAAGAGCCAGTTATAAGAGATGAGACAATATTGCTGATCAGCTCTTTTGTCTCCTGCCTCTTCTGCTGAGCCAAACTCATCATTTTCTCAGATGCAAACGAAGGGAAGCTTCTCTTAGCTGAAGAAGGGAAAAAAACAGTCTGCCCACTGAAACATCCAGAAGGCAAAACGCCAGAGGATCTTTCTTTGGGCAGGGCAACATCCTTTTCCCTCTCTACACCCCTCTGTGCTTCTTTGCCATCTCCTCGCCTTCTCTTCTCCTGGAGACTCCTTGCATCCAGGTATCTCCTGTTTGAAACCACCTTCATTCCCCAAACCAAGGGCAAGCATGATGCTACCTCCTCCGCATTGTCCTGTTGATAACTCCCCTCTTCCATTTTGCTTGGCACAGCATGAGGGAATAACAGCTGGGCTCCTGGCAGGACGAACAGCCACCCCAGCTCCCTGCACAGACACTGTCAGCGACCAGACACAGGACAAAAAAGTCCAAGGAGAAGCATCTCTCACTCTGGCAGCACGGTCCGGTGTAGCTGCGGTGCTTCTTAGGTTTTCTGTGTCATAAGGGGAAATTCTTAATTCTGTTTTTTGTTGGCATTTTGGAACTATATGATTTTGAGTTATATGAGCCCTTATTATTCAGACCTGATAATGTCAGTTGTCTGATATGGAATAAACTAACAGCACTGTGCTTTCTTCTGCTCATAATCATACTGCCCAAGTTGCATATATTGGAATGCAACATGTTATCATTTCTGATTATGTCACATCATTAGGCAGATAAGGTCAAGTGGAATTTGCATTATTATCTTAGAAAAAATTGAGCCGGTTTCAAATCACATAGGAAGATTTAACAACGCAGTCTAAATCCTATTATCGCTTTGGACTAATAATTTTAAGTGGACTTTAGCTGCAACCAAGAGATCTGGAAGCAGGTGTTCTTCTTTCTGTGAAGTCTTCATAACTGTAGCTTTTCACAGGCACAGAGAAAACTGTAAACATACCTATTTGTACGTAGCCCAATCTGATATACCAACATCTCATATGAAGTAGAGATAAAATATTATGGAAATATTTCAGGTTGATACTCATGTTTTTTCATTCTCCAATGGAAATTTATTTATATGGTCTGCATTTTAAAGAGAAAACAAAGCCAGCTCTGTAAGCTTCCTATAAGATACGTTGGGCTAATGTGACATTTTTTGAGATATTCAAGGTTGTTAAGACATAAACTAGGACTGTCTGTCCAAGTTTCTAATTTTTGTCTTAAATTGTGTAGAGTAATGAACCTTCACTGCAAAAGTAGCAGGACAGAGATTTCTGCAAGGAAAGAGACTACAGAAGATACATTTCAGAAAATGCAAGGGCAGATCAAATAGCTAAATATTTAACACATTAAGAAACAATTAGAAACTGGTGAGACACAAAATTACATTATAATTCCAAAGCATAAATTGAAAGAAACTTACTCATAGGAGATGATTCCCCCAAATAGGCACATCTTTTCTCCTCCTTTTTTTCACTAGTAATGCAAGTTCTATGCCTATTTTTCCAAATGCCTCTGTTAACAGCTTCATAAAGAGACCATCTGTGAAGATTTTCTTAATTCATTACATCAAATTGCAAACTGCTGCAATCAAGTGATCACTATTGGGATGGAGAGGGATAGAAGAATGTGGGAGCAGTAATTATAGATGACTAGTTCGCAAGACGGGGCACAGTAACACTTCAAGTGACAGCATCAGTCACTTTCACTGTGAAAGAAAAGAGGGCCAAAATTTTCAAGACCCACAAAACTTATTAACGTGTCTTCTTTTTATGGGAAATCTGGCATGATGAACCTGTCAACGTGAAAGCAATTTTGTAGTTTCTTCACCTTTTATGTCCGGCCCTGGTTAGAAAAAGAAAAGTCTTTAGGTATATGAAGGGACACCAGAACCAGGCGTGGGAAAGAGACTGAAAACACACTGCTTCAATCACGTTAAGACTCCAAAGCTCTAGTGCACAGCAGACATCCCCAGAGGGCTGAAATGACTACAACACACAGCACAGACTTTCAGAGGAACCATTATCATGGGACAGCAATCGCCAACAAACCGTGCTTTACTCTAGTTCACTGAACTCTGGCACTAACTTAATCCTGCTCTAGTCTGGAGAACAATATGGCAGAACCTATGGAATTTATCTTTACAGCACAGCTGCAAGGCATGTCCTCTGCTGTGATGAGGTATTACCAACAGAGGTTATTCACTTTTTAAAAGATTTTCCTGGATATCACACAAAATCCTGTACAGACAGAGAACAGATGATCACTGCACCCTCCATGCAGGGAAATCCACAATCAGCACTGGTATTGGAAACCATTTACAGCACTAACCACACCAAAACATAGCAGTAAAACATGGATTCCAGGCTGTAAACACACCATGCCAGGTGGAGAACTTGGTCCCCAGGTTTTGGTAAAACTTCAGCCAGGATCTCTAAGCTATTCTTGTAACTATCTTCATGTCAGATTCATCAGCGTGTGCAGACTGTGCTGGAAGTTAAGAGAGGCACCCTCCTGAACCACTCTTGCCAACTTTATTATACAAAACATGGGTACTAAAGTGCACAGATCCTATATGTATGTAGCTCTTTTATTTTCTGTCCGATAATCTGCGTTTCCTACTTTTCTTTTCCCAGTACTTTACGCACCAGATTTCACTGATTTTTGCCCTAGGAAACATCAAATAACAGAGAGATTCATTTTAAGCATGTGTCAAGCCTCATGTATCATTTGGAGTCTGATAGCCAAATTGTGGCTTTGACAACAGTGCTTTCAATATTAGCTTGTTTATGCATGTTCTTGTGAAGAGATGGTGGACATATTCTGAATGAAGTTACAATATTGCACTCTCTAATTTGCCTTTCAAATGGCATTATAAAGAACAGCGCCGGTATTGTTTTGTTTCAGATCGCATTTTTTTATTATGTGATCTGTTGTGACCTTTGATTTCAGTGATATGTTGAACTGAAACCAAATGTACTACTTTCGCTAACTCTTAAATAAAGGGAAGAGTTTAATAAAAGATGCCAGTGACATACCACTTGAAACCAAACTGAGTAAAATGCTAGCAAGTCCTGATACTGATGTCAAATAGAGCTAAGGGAAACATTTCTCAGCAGATTAGGTCAAAATGGATATTTTGACTTTGACTCACAGTTGCCTTTCACCAAACATGGAAGTGGATGAAGGGAGTAAAGGTAAGTTTTTAGGCTTGAGAGCTTACATCCAAGCCACAGCTATTACTCTGACGTTTGTGCTAAGCAGGAATGGGAAAGCACTCAGACATATAATGCATTACAAAAGGTAAATGCTTTCTTTTCACTTTCGTTGCTTGTACCTGCCCGTGTCCGGCCAGAACAAAGAGGGAAGATGCACTTCCAGGAAGAAGCTGGAAGCACCACTGAGGTGGGCAGGGAAGAGGGAGTAGCCCCCTGGCCTCCCCGGTGACTCCTGCAGCCGGGAGTACGGCAGCTCTTTCCCCCAAAACCCCGCTTTGGAGGGTTTGGATCCTTCCACGCCACTGCATGAACAGCTATTCCTCTCCTCTCAGTGCAGACCTTTCTTCTTCTCCGCCTTGTCTGACACAATGCAACGGAAAATATCAGAGGAAGTCCTGTGCTGCCTGATAGATCGTCCCCCATGCAACCCTTAGTGGCTTTTCTTGTTGGGGAGGGGGAGGGCAGGAGGCAGAAAAATATTTTATTCATTAAAAAAATCTTGTGGCCAGTTGCTTTAGCAAACACATAGCAAATCCAAAGCATTGCTGTTATAAACCTGTTTCTGAGAAAGGAAACTTGCTCCCTGCAGTAACAACAGTTTTACATTTCTTTTAGAAACACTTCTATGAAGTTTGGCATTATAGTATTTTATTTCCTAGGGATTTTGGCATGATAATATTTTGGCATTATTATAATCTAGGCTTAGCTGTATAGCTAGCATTTTTTTTTTTTTCTGTTAAGTACCCAGAGATTGTTGACATTTGATTTCCCTGAAAAATAATATCCAAGTTTCAATTGTCCACCTAATGTAATGTTTCAGTCCAGGAGTAAATAAATAAGAAAAACACAGCTAAAGTATAACCTAATGATTAAATTCCTGAATTAATCAGGAGTATAATAATATCTTATAGATACTTTTTCCCTATAAAAATACGGTTTTATTGTAATACCTACAGCATATTTGCATAACTGTGAGTGAAGAATTTGAAAACATCTACAGAATATGAGCATTTATGAAGCCACTGGAGTGAATGATCAATTTGAAACACTGTCAGATAAACTCTGATTCACATATTGTGAACAGTACAAGAAACTGTTTTTATGCACTTTGCTTATGATTTGAACATACAATGCTGTCATGGGGGAAGCGTGTGTAATTGTGTAATGATGCAAGCAGCATATTTAAAATGTCATAGTTCAGCAAATATGAAATAGTTAGTCCCTCGCAGAACTACAAAGATTTTGTACCTCTGTTTTTAGGTATATTTCTTCACTGAATGTTTATAGCATTATGTAATTCAATATTTTTTTTAAAAAGGTTCAGATCAAATATTATTTTGTGACCTACATTGCTGCATCAATGCAAAAATCAGTCATGCAAAAACTAGCAGCATATTTATAGTCTTCTGATCTTATTTAACTCATAAGAATTCCATGTCATGCACATATCTGTCAGGGTCAAGAGATGAGGCATTATTTTTTTATGCCAAGAAATTTTCGTTATCTTTCTAGTATTTTTGACTCAGTCAGAATCATAACCACACTTAAGAACTTGAAGACCTTTGTCACACTACAGTATTTTTCATCCAGGTTGTTGATCCAGTGTTGATCACTGCTCCTTTACTCCCCTTGGCAATGAAACATTGCTTTTTCTTTCTTTCTGTCAACAGTCTATACTGATTCAACTTCAACTAAAAAATAAAGATCGCTGTGACTAGTGCTATCAACTCTTCCCCCTTTTAAGATGAAAGCAGTCAGATTATCTAATCCAAGAGCGCTATAACATTCCAAAAAAGGGAAAATTTCACATGGATAAAATTAAAAAGTGCATAATTATATCACTTAAATTTTGAGCCCAATTGTTGATAAGTGCATTATGCAAGATATTTTTTGTCATATAGTTCCACGTGTACAATAATTGTCTTTTTCCTTGTGGACTGTGAAATTTCACAGGTTGTTCCTCAGTACGCGCTTTCTTAATTGGCAAAGGAAGTCGACTATAATCAGTTATATTCAATGAAATCGTTATTCCGACTGTAAAAGCACACACATTTTTCCAAGACGCGTGTAATAAAAGTCTTAGCATGTTTTTTTCTTTTTGCGTACATGAAGCCATTATTCCTGTTTTCTCCCTCATGTTTAGTCCTAACCATGTGGCTTAAACAGAAGAAAACACATAGTATTCTTTAATAACAAAGAAGCAACCACCAAATACAATGTTATAAAGTTTCGTGACTTTTCTTCAGGGTCAAAGTAGAAGGAAAAGAATAGCTTTGAGGCAGAATTTCTTATTAAATCACAGACTAAGAAAAGAAGAAAATCACAGGAAATATAAATTAAGTAGGTGCTTCTAGTGTTTCTTGTTTGATCTGAACAGAGGGTCTTTAAAGGACTGTTGAAAAAAATCAGCTCGTATCTTAGTCTCAGAAAGTTTGAAATTTCGTTCAATATCTCCTGAACTCCTCAAGCAAAAGGCATGATATAAAAGCTCAAGTAGGATTTTAATTTTAAATTCTTGTGTAATAAATAACTTTAAAGGTGATTGATATCAGAATTTAATCATATTAACAATGATGTGTATCAACACATAATTATGACCTACATTTTATATAATAACAAATATTTCACTGGATGTTCGATCCTATTTCAATTTAGGGATTTAGCTTTGCTTGATGTTTGAAAGCTTTACTGAAAGGCCTTCTTGACTTAACAAGACTATTAAGCCAGTCCTACAGTTCTGTTTCTAATCCTTGAATTAATGTTAGGATTACAATTTTATAGTGAACCTGAGTGGGTCTCATTAAATCTCAAATCCTGCAAATTCTTCTGTGGGGGCAACCCACAGTGTCATGACTTTGGAAAATTTGAAGGACCGGAGCCCAGCAATGAGGAAAACAAGCCCCGCGCTTTCACATCGCTACCACACTTCCTTGTGCTTTTAGCTACAACAGTTAGCTGATTCCGTGTACTAGTTTCATGTACCAGCTGCCAGAAATGGTCTCAACAAGAAAATGACACTGCCACTGCATAGTTCCTTATATGCAATAATTCTTGCAACTGTATTTATACATGTACAAGCATAAACCACAATTGGGGTGCAGGTTCTCCATTACACCGATCTGGAAATAAACAGCAAGCCTGAATACACTAGGTGAAGCCTTGGAAAGAGACTCTGACTCATGGGCAAAAATGTTGTAAACCTTCATCACTCAATAATCCCACTCTCAGGGACTGAGCCCCATATCTCTTTCTCCCCCCAAATTTGAAATGATAAAGGCCGCTGATGGATGATATCCACCTGCAGAGGATCAAGCTTAGAACTTTTGCACTGTTACAGGAAACAGCCTGGCAAGCCACTGTGAAGGCATCTGAACATGAAGACAAGAAGAAGAGAGCTGTCTCTACTTTTTGCTAGATCTTAACCTCTGTTTTTTCCTCCAGTACCTAGTAAAACATTTTAATGTGAATAGACACATTTTGTGGAGCAACTTTCTATGAAGTATTGAAGTATTTTCCACAGGCTAGTCAATCCCTCTTCCTTCTCCCTCATACAGGCTAAATGACTTCCTTAAACCACTCTTGACCTCAGTTGCAAGCTATAGGCTCAAGGAAATAAGCGTTGCTATGACCTGTGCTATCAGCTGGTCGGTCTGGCTAGTCACAGCTGACTCTTTTGCCTTGGAAAGCTATACGAGAGAAAGCAGGGCTGTGATGTAAGACATAGCTTAGACCATGCAGTGTAAAACGTTAACACCGCTGTTACGGGAAGTACAATTTCCACCTTGTCGCCCCAGAAAGACTAAGGCTGAGTTCAGTGTTGCTGAGAGGTCAGACAGGACTGGCAAAATTGGTGGTCTGTTCATCCACTGATCACAAAGTCGGATTTTGAGTCCCTAGACACAAACTGATTGATGCAAACATTTCTAACAGGCAGTTCAACTGGGGTTTGGGGTTTGGTTAAGTTTTTTTTCACCTTTGCCTCTTGTATGACTTGCACTAAGATCTGCAGTGACAGAAATCAGAACACAACCATGTCTGAAGACCCTTATTCCTTGTGCTGAAACTACTTTGGAAAGCAAGGTGGTATGGGCCCGTCATTAAATTAATACAAATCAAATATTGTCTGTTAAAAGACAATACAGTGCTAATATTCAGCATCTAGAACTCTACAAGGTTATTCGATTCTACAGACACACAAATATACATATGACTGATGATAAAAATCACTGCTACTCTCCAGCACCGTATGTTGAGTGCAGCCTGCAATGTTCCAGAGGATTCTGGAAGGAATCAAACACACAAATTGTGGCTAATTAGAGCTTCTGAGTTTAGTGAATACTCATAGTACAGAGATGGAAAAAAAATCAGTCGAGGGGCTTAGTCTTACTATTTGCAAAGTTGTATGATGGGCACCATTCACAAGGGGGGCATGTAAGCAGCTTTAAATTACTTTCTTGTTTTGACTTGAATTTGAAATAAGAATTTTAATGTAATTTTTTAGAATATGCGGTTTTGAATATGCTTGATATTAAAATCTAGTGATGGGGAAAAAAAAAACCCAACAAACACCTTTTACTTAAAAAAGGCTTGAGCAATTTCTCTTTTTTTTGTTGGGTTTAAATCTCCTGGAATTTGATTACACAGCACATTCCAGCTATCTGCCCCAGCAGGCCCCTCTATCAGGACTTGCTGATTACTACTTATGCATTGTTTCAATGTGAGCCCTTGAAGGATTTCATTTAATACAGATTAGTACCTTTATTAAACTGTGGTTAATTGAAGCCTCTGAGCTCTGCTAAATAATGTTCAGTGAAGTGGATTAGTTGTTTTAATTTGTTGCTCTCTCTCACACAAAAAAATTAACACTGAATGAAATAATTACATTTTCCATTGGGCTACAGAGGGTGACATTACTATATGGCTTTTAGCTTACGTATTTTAAACTGGCAGTTTTCTAACTTACAGAGATGCCTATGGTTCAGTAAACTTAGAAACTAAGTTGACCCCAATAGCACTCTCTTGGATTGGTCTAATTTTTAAAAAGACTAAATTAGGGCCACCAACAACAATGTCTTACCAAATGTATGAGTAAAATCTGCCACTGTTTTCTCTGGTCAGAAAAGAAAAAACAGAAAAAAATATGTGCTGGAACATTTTTAATTCTTATTTTAAATTTGATTGTTTTGCTAAGGGTTTCTGTAAATAGTTTTTTATCTGACAACTTTATTCTCAGTTGAACAGCAATATTAAGAAAGATTGTAACAATTTAAGGAATAATCCTGTACCCACTGCAGTCAGTGACTCATTAAAGGGTGTCACTGACTCACTGAAGACTAATTTATTAAAAGATTATTTAGAAAATCTTAGATTCTAAATGAAGATGCCTGCCCCGTTATTTTTCACTGTTGACTTCTTAAGGAATGATAATTTAAGATTCAATTAAAAATAACAGGTCACGTGAATTTTAATATACTGCCTGGTTTAGTCTGCGACTGATTTACACTGGAAATTCTTTGTTTAAAGAAAAAAATTAATTCTTAGTCACACTTGGAAAAGAGGGTTAAAGGAAAGAAAATAACTCACCAAAAGCAACTGTATCTAAACCACCTGGAAAAACACCTCTGCTTCTACGAGAGAGATGCGGTAACAAAATGGCTCCTGTTTTCACCCGGCATAAGAAATCCTGCTGAACTAAAAAGGGCGGCGAGGAAAGGCTCAGTTCAGAGTCACACAGGGATACCTCTGGTTGCTCTTTTAACACAGAGCTCTAGCTAGCTTTGCAAACTGGTCAGAGTGGAATGAGTTTGCTGTGGTGGCTGCAGACAACAGATACAGTCTATAAAACCATAAGGGCCGCAGCACGGTGGGACTCTGGTTAGGGTGAAAGCTGTTCATTACCAACTTAAAGAAAAAATGAGTAAGTACACTGAATTTATTACTACTGCTGTTGTTAAACTCTGCTGTTTCCCATATCCAAAATAATTCAAAATAAGTAACCTTGTTATGGCAAGGTAGGTTTACCAGCATAGAGGTTGATCATGTACTCTAAGAACAGTTTAGTTTATATTCCATAAATGAGTCACTTCACACCAAGTGTAACTAAAAATAATTTTTAAAAAGTTGTACTAGGAATTAATGACATTTTGCACTATTTCTAGCGAGACAGTAGAGCAGGAAATAAACATTACAGTAAAGATGACTTAAGTGAATTTCAGAGGAAAACTCAGGAGTACCCAAATTTTAGTTTCATCCTTTGAAATAACATTAGGTGAGGACTGCATTTGGCCAAACTTTACTTTTAGTTTCTGACAGGTAGAGACACCAAAATCAGCGGTGCAGAGCATCAATGAAATGCAGAGACGAATTTGGCCCTGAACTTGTCTGATTTTATCTCAGTGGTGGACATGCTAGTCTTTGGTTATTGAATTTAGTGCTCCCTAACGGAGGTTTCTTGCGTCTCTCTAGGCAACACTCATATGTAATAAAGTGGAGTTAACAGCACTAATATGTCTGCTACGTCACCTCCAGGAGAGGATCTGCAACAGGACATATTACAACCAAAAATAAGTATAGTGGTTCATCTTATCCAACCTGCTGAAAATCACAGATTCACAGCATGAATGAGGCTCAAATCAGCCACATCTGCTTGAAAAGTCTGCAGATGGGAGTGACAGGTCAAGCCACAATGGCTGCTGCTGTGGAGGGAAATCTGATTTCTTAGCAGCCCAAAGGACTGCACCATAACACAACTGGGAATGCTCCTCTCTTCCTTTTCTCTTTTACATTTCCTCAGAAATTTTACACCTTTTCAAAAGGAAATTTTACACCTTTCTGCAAGTCAAGTTGGTAAATCAATATGTTACTGGGCAGTTTTCTTTGTAAGAGGTTGTCTTGGGATCTAGCCAATGGTTTACAAACTCCATAGCGGTTCACTCCTTGGAAACTTCTCATTACTTCAACAAATCTGACGCAGATCTCCTATTCTCTACGTTCATGCTTGAAAGGTATTGCCAGAGAACTAACCACTGAACTAGAGTAAGCATCTGCACCATGCAACATCTTGCAAACCTCCTATTATTCTTTAATTACTCATCTGCGTGTTATAATTGTCAAAGACCTCCTAGCAAAGGAAATGCGCAGGATTAAATTCAGACATCAATGATTTAGACGTCAAGAAGACAGAGGCCAAAATCTGAGTGGTACTTTGTGGATAATTCTGCACTGTGGCTCTAGGTGAAGTATTTTTTTAAAGCAAACATTTCAGATCAACCTCTGAAAGCTAGGTCCTTCACCAAAAGGAAGAAGTCTAAATGCTCCCCCACAAGAGTTCCCCATTGATTGTCCCAAGTGTCATTATTTTACGTTTGTCCATGCCTGTAAAAGGCTCAAGGAAAGGAAGAATCAGAAACTTGCATCTATGACAATCACATGGTGAGCCTCAGAAGCACAAGCTCTGCTTATGAAAAATGCTCATCTCTGGGTTATCCTCTTATGAAGTCACTTCATCAAGACTCTGTAATTTTATGTGCCTCTTTTCACTAAATTGCAATATTGAAGAGTCTGAATGCTGCTGGACAGTTTGCTTGTCCAAATGAAGAGTATGTCAAATAGCAGCTATGACGCTTTGGAAAAATAGTTCACAGTATTATTTGTTTCAGGCTTCCTTTTCCGCACAGATAGCTGGATTCTATGATATAAACTTGGATTTCTTAAGTTTATATCATATGAACTAAAAAGTTAAGATACCTCTAAGAACTCCATGGCCATAGGACTTCAGTAAGTTTGAAACTTGGAAGCTACAGGCTCAGAGCAGAGCTACTCTTTGCTCTAAATTTCTCTCTCAATTTACAGAAGAATGTGACTATTGCGTTCTTCTGTATGGCAATGCTAACAGGATCTAGGTCACCTGGCTTGTCACCTTACATTCATATGCAGACAGCTAGCTAGATAAAAGATATGAAAACTATTTTTTACAGGGGAAAAAAAATCGCAGGAGTTAAATTACCACAACACAGAATAAAAAATGAAAGGACGTCACAGGACTTGAAAACTATCACAATATATCTGAAGTTTCTGAATATTTCATTCAGATTGTTATTACTCCATTTCCCCTACAGCTTCCCCATTAGTGTCCCAGTCTTCAACTGTAAAAGCCATTCAAATGTTGTGGGAAAGTATAGAGAAACAAAGGGGAAAAGAGGGTATTTTACGAAGAGATATGCCCAACAGACTTGTTATTCGGTAATGTAACATTTGCAATGAGAACAATTTCTTCTCAGTTTATCTTTTTGATGATGTCTTGAAGTTTTTACCACAAAGCACATATTGTAATATTAACATTTTAGCTAACAGAGCTGAAGACACTAAAACAAGGGAAGGATCCAGTACTGGCATTTTTGGAGATCACCATCAAGCAGACTTTCCCTGTGACAACAGCTTGAGAAAGGGTTAGTTCTGTTAGTACAGAATAAGTGTTACTTAGGAGATTTCTGGGCTAAACTGAATGGTGGCCCTACACATGTACCTATGGCTTAGAAAATGCCGTGTTTCCAATACCTGAAAAACAACCAAATCAGTAAATGTGCCAGAAGGATCTTCCAGGGGAAAAATGTTTCGGCTCAAAGCACAAAAGCAGAGCATTCCCCAGAATATCTTTCTGCTAAGGTGGGATGGAGCTCATCTCTGGAAAGCAAAGCAAACAAATCCTGTACTTTCTTTTAAACCTTTCTTCAGGAAATCCTGGGTCACCAGTTCCCAGCCACTCCATGGCTGCCTTTTCAGTGGGAATAATTCTGCGCTGCAGAGAACCGTGAACATCACAACAGTGAAACCTACTTCCACCCTCTCTTTGGCAGCTGCCTTTGGAAGTCATTCTCTTCCCTAAATGCCTCATTCCTTTCTCAGCTGCAATCAGAAAGTTACCTAATGCTGGCTACCTCTTGCCACTGTTGTGAGCTTTCCAAACTGAGTCAGAGAAGACTTCTGAATGGTAATCTGGAAGCTCATTTATGTTTTGGTTAAGCGTTTTCCCTGTGTCCGTATTGTAGAAAAATAAGATCAGCTATGATTTTTTTAATAACAAACTGCGTGTCCCATGGTACACTTTAGAACAAGCTTTATGCAGATTTCTGTCTTATTATTTCCCATAAATTCAACTTCTCTCTTACTGCAACAATGGAGAAAGAACAATTCCCCCAGTAGTGTGATGGAGTTTTGTTTAATCTGAACCTTTTCAAAGGCAAGAAATGATTTAATGTAATGCCCTTGTTCCATAATTATAAACTAACTCTGCTATCATTCATTTAACATTTATCACTTCTAAGTTTTATCTGTAGTTACACTGTGCTTAAATCCAGTAACTTGCAGATTTTTAAATACTTAGGTTTTGTAACTTAACCCTTCTCTGTGCAAACATAAACCTTCCAATGTTTAGTACAAGCCTCAGACACCAGGATGCCTGAGTTTTTGTCATGGTTTAACCCCAGATGGTAACCAAGTACCACGCAGCCGCTCGCTCACTCCCCCCTACCTAGTGGGATGGGGACGAGAATCAGAGAGAAAGGAAAACTCGCGGGTTGAGATAAAAACAGTTCACCAGGTCAGTATAGTCTACCTGATTCTCCTTAATAGAAATGAATGCAAAAAGCAAACCATGAAAGCAGCAAATACCACAGATTTGGAGAAGAACGTCCCTACCCACACATGTTTAGCTTTGTCATGACCGAATGGGATTTTAGCAGTATTTATACACTTAGTGATTTATTCCCTTAGAAAAAGACCCACATGTTATTAAAAAAAGAGAAAAGATAAACCCCCCGTAAACTTTTCCAAAAGTGAAGAATGTTGAATCTGATGTAAATGGAAAAATTTTGACTAGCTGGGCTTGTTAATACAAAGTACACTGTTTCACCCTGAAATATTTTGTCAATATCCAGAAGGCACATTTTGCATACCTCTGTAAGGGCTGTTAATGTTTAATATAATTAGTTGATTGTGTCATCAGGGAGAGTATCTTGTTATCAACTTCAACAGGCTGAGAATCTGTGGTTAAATTTTATATGGGTTGTTTACAGCACAGAGAGGAGTAAGATCAAGGCTGTGATTACTATCTGCAGGTGTTGATAGACACACAACTCTGCATTACAGAGTTGAGTTGCTGTCAGAAATTAAAGGTAGCTATCCATTCCCTAGCTATATCTCAAGCATTTGCAGCCAATAATGTATCTTTTTATATGAGCTCCTTGGAGGAGCTCAACTGCTGTTAGCAATAAGTCAACATAAAAGTTAATTAATTTTATATCTAAAAGGACTTTCCTTAAGACTTAGACCAACATGACCTTCACTGAAGTCTCCACAACTTTTTCATGACTATAACCCACAGCTTGAGAAGCACTATTTTAAGTAAATATCTATGGTCCTGAGGTTTTGAAGAACTGTAAAATGCAACAGTACAGTTACAAGTGGCACAGAAGGTGATGAGACGAGTATATTTAGTATCAAGACTTCAAGGCATGTAGCATCTCCAAATATAGAAAAATCTATCAATGACCTCATTCCCACCAACAAATGTTTAGTTAAAAGCCTGAGAAGGGCTTTCCTAGTAGGAAATCATTGCCAGAGCATTACCTATATGGCAGCACACAGTATGCTTGTGAACATGAATTTTTTTGGATTTTGCATATGTATTGTGTACCTATTTAACCATAGGTGATCCAACTTTGTATTCCCAAAACACTAATTGTCATAGATTTCAATACACAAGGAAGGCAAGATTCTACCATTTCTTGATTTCAGGTATATTTCCATTTCTTGAAGCTTCATATTTAGTAATTAGTCGTGACAGCTTCAGGCTATAGCTTCAACTATGTTAAACAGCTAATATTTGTTCCGTTGTACTAGTTATCCATTTCACTGCATTTTAACCATGTTTCATATAATGATTTGAATCTAAGCGGAATATGAAAAGTTTAAAAAATCTTAGATATCAATTCAACGGTAATTAGAAAACATGGAGAGGTTTGTTACTGCTAACTCCTGTTTCCAAAACAAACACAGTTTTACAATTAGCATCAATCAAAAGATTGAAAAGCTATCCTCAGTCAATCAATCACAGGTTTTCTTTTGTGACTAAATGTATAAATGACTGGCATGCGGGTCTAAACATAGATTCAGCTTCAATCTCTGTTGAATGTAGTGAGATGTGTGTGCTTACATCAAAGGTGAATTTGATCCAAAATACACAAGAGACAACTGTTTGCCCAGATGGGCTTAATATCTTGCAAAATTAATTTTCTTTGTAACCAAATCTACAATATTCTTCCTGCTGTATTAAATCTTTCAGGCCCTAGTTAGAACATGAATGATTTATGCAGCCTTCGTGCAGGGCCTTTCAGGTAATGTGCTTGGGGGAAAAAAAAAGGCAAAAAAAAAAAGGCTGTATGCATTTATTCTAAATGCATTAAGAAATAACGATCTCTTTGTATTTGTGTCAAGGGAGAAAACTGAAGGTTATTTTTAAACCTTCATTGCTTATTTAACAATGGGGTAAATGTCTTTTTCCCCTGGGTCTCTACGTGTGTCAAGGCTGGCCCTGTGTTCCATAATTGCTGGGATCTCACTTCCAGGATGTGCAGTAAACACATCAGCACGCTTTCAACACATTGTCACGAAGATCCAAAGGGAATAGTGGAAAACCCTGCAACACGGCAACTCGAACACTTTGTGTCTGTAACCATTTCTGGAACAGAAATCAACTTGGTTGGTTTAGGATGACGAAAAATAAACATGAATCCTCCACTGAACCTGTTCAATATTTCAAGTAGCAAAATATTTGGGATGCTTTAGCTCTGAAGTTTTAGCTCAGCTTATTACATGTATATGTTTCTGTTACAATCAACACATTCCAAATCCACTGTTGAGGAGTTTTCTGGAAATCACAGTAGTACTCTTAAAATTAGCTTTCTTTCCCTTAACATTTTAAAAGCAGCATATAAAAAGCAGCCAACAACAACAACAAAAGTAAAAAAAAAGGGTTGTCCAAAGCCTTCCTTCTGTCCTTTAGAAAGCCACAGACTTCACATAGAAAATTTGTGGAGAATCAGTATGTCGTAGTTGAGATTCTGCAGCTGATACAGCTAATTCGGCTATAGACGATTTTTCCAGTTGTGCAGGGTGGCTTCTGTCCTGTTTCTCACTTCTCGATTCCGTACAACGTGTAGGTGCATGGCAAACCCTCGTGCTCTTGCGCCCTGTTGTGCCATGCCCAGGAAGGACCACGCACAGGGCTTGGAGCTCTCTCTTGCCCCAGGACACCAGGTGAGATGGTGGGAGAGTTGTCACCCAGCAGGGACCTGCTCGTCACAGGAGCCAAGCTGAGGCAGGTTACCTCACCTACTGGAAAAGGAAGATACCTGATGTCTTTGTGAAAATGGAGTAGTATAACCTGGCCTCACACAGTCTACCTTTGTCTAGCACATTTGGTGAAATTATTATGCTTTGTCCATACCTGATATTTCTGCTCAGCTACGCAAATTTAAATAAATGGGTTCAGTTGTCTTATACTGTGCATTAAGATTAATTCAATAGCACATAAGACTTTAATAGAGACCAAGTCCTTTCCACTTCCCCCTATTTTCCTCTACCAGCTTTCTCCATCCTATAGTAATTTACCAAATAAGCCACAGGTCACATCAATTGAGGGAGCTGGGGCTGTTCAGCCTGAGGAAGAGAAGACTGAGAGGGGACCTCATCAACGCTTACAAATATCTCAAGGGTGGGTGTCAAGAGGATGGGGCCAGACTCTTCTCAGTGGTACCCAGCGACAGGACAAGGGGCAACAGGCACAAACTGGAACACAGGAAGTTCCGCCTGAACATGAGGAAAAACTTCTTCACTGTGAGGGTGACAGAGCCCTGGCACAGGCTGCCCAGGGAGGGTGTGGAGTCTCCTTCTCTGGAGAGATTCAAAACCCGCCTGGACGCAGTCCTGTGCAGCCTGCTGTAGGTGACCCTGCTCTGGCAGGGGGGTTGGACTAGATGATCTCCAGAGGTCCCTTCCAACCCCTGCCATTCTGTGTCATTCTGTGATTCTGTGTAATTTCTTTTACTACAAATGAACTGTACTGCAAATCATTTTCTGAAAACACTGACACTAATGCAATTACACTGACACAATCTGCTAGTTTAAGATCTCATCTGAAATTGCAACAAAGGCATCTCTTACAGGAAAAGTCTGTTTCAGTGATGCTTTTACAGAGTTAAGTATAGAACAATTTCAGTAATGTATTGCAATTAACTCATCTTCATTTTATCGCCTGTGCCTCATGGCCTCACTGCAGGTTGTATAACACAGTCCTGCTATTTATCTTATTTTAACAATCTCACGCCCTGAAAAAGAGTTGTGTGACTCTTTTCAGACCACTCTGCTGATTGATAGTTGAAATTTTCACCACAAAACTTAAAAACTTCTTATAGGTGGGAGCACTGGCCTTTTGAGGAAAAGAAGCAAGTTAGAATTTAAGCTGAGAAATAATATTAGCAATTTTGCTTAAAATTCACTGACAGCAGGATGCTTTATCTAATGTATATAGTCGCAACTTCAGGCTTGTGAAATAAACTGTCATGAGTGCAAAAACTCATGTTTGCTGCTTTTCTAGCTTCAGTTGAGATCTAAGTTTGAGTTTACCACTGATGAAATGACTAATACTATTGCCCAACACGTGAACAGGAACCTCCATCTTGAACTGCATCAGAAACAAGCACTAGATAAGTTAGGCAAATAGTGGAGATTATGTTGTAAGCACTTTTATCTTTCACACTCATCCTGCTCTCCCTATATCACAACATTATTTAAAATAAACTCTGCTATAAATGAAGAAAATTATTGTGAGACATTGAAATTGTGTTAAAGTTGAAGAAAAATTAAGAGGAAATGGGGGAAAAAAAATCAGCCATCAACTGAAAAACTCTAATGAAGTTATTAGATTTTTTTTTTAGTAAAAGCTGCAAAATATCATAATTAATAGAGACTATGAAATGCACTTCTAGGAAACCTAATGGGATTATGAAACATAGATACCGATCAAACAGATGTATAACTAGCCCGGAAGTACTGAATTAGTGAGCCTTGCAAAGATAGTTTTGGTACTGTGCATGCAGATATAGGATGCCAGCATCTTCTTTTTTACCAAAACTATGATAGCTAAAAAGGAACGTGCAGAATTTCTGAACATGGGGCTATTTTAAATGCTTAAGTATCTTAGTGAATCAGGGATCTCTTTTTGCTAAATGAATGCCTCCAAAACTACGGCTAGTAAAAGGAAAAGATCTTAAGCAGCAAAACGTAAATTAACAGTCACTCCAGGCGGCCAATTTTAGACATCTAAGTAACAATCATTAAGCCAAAGTGAAATCAAGACCACTAGAAGTCAGTGATTTTATTTTTATTGCTGATCTCTTTTTCACCAACTGCAATTTTCCCTTTAACTTGGTTACAGTAAGCAGAATGTGAAAATTACTTCTTTTTGTATGTCTCAAATACATGGTCAAAAACCATCCCTTAGCTTATCCTTTTCATTCACTCTCAACATCTTCATAGGCTTTTTCCTTGTGAAACACAGATATTAAAAGGCTTCGCATACGAAAAGCATCTTCAGTCATAGGCATGCCAAGCTGGTGAAGAGGGCTTTAAACTAAAGTTGCCAGGGGAATGGAACCTCAGTCCATCCCACTCCTACCAGTTTGATGCCAGTGCCAGCAATAGATGCCCAAAGCCTGGAGAAGGATCACAGGTCAGCAGGAGAGCACCTGAAGAGCAGCACAAAGGAATTTCAGCCACTCCAGCCAGTAAGGCAGCTTCATCAGGGGCCCAATTTCAATGCCTCTATGCAATGCACGTAGCAGGGGCAATAAACGAAAGGAATTAGAGACGTGCGCACGCCTGCAGGGCTATGATCTTATTGGCATCATGGAGACATGGTGGGATGGCTCCCACTGGAGTGCTGGAATGGAAGGATACAGGCTCTTTAGGAAGGACAGGCAGGGGAGACAAGGAGGCGGTGTTGCCCTCTATGTCAATGACCAGCTGGAGTGCATGGAGCTCCGCCTGGGCATGGATGAGGAGCTCACCAAGAGCTAATGAGTCAGGGTTAAAGGGAGGGCAGGTGACATTATAGTGGGGGTCTGCTACAGGCCACCCGACCAGGAAGACCAAGTGGATGAGGCCCTCTATAGACAGCTAGGAGCAGCCTCACGTTCACAAGCCCTGGACCTCATGGGGGACTTCAGCCACCTCAGTGTCTGTTGGAGGGACCACGCAGCAGGGCATAAGCAATCCAGGAGGTTCCTGGAATGTATTCATGATAACTTCCTTCTCCAAGTGACAGAGGAGCCAATATGAGGAGAGGTGCTATCCTGGACCCTATTCTCACCAAAAAGGAGAGGCTTATGAGGAATGTGAAGCTCAAGGGCATCCTTGGCTGCAGTGCCCATGAAATGGTGGAGTTCAAGATCCTTAGGGTAGCAAGGAGGGCGCACAGCAAACTCACTACCCTAGACTTCAGGAGAGCAGGCTTCGGCCTCTTCAGGGATCTGCTTGGTCGAGTACCATGGGATAAAGCCCTGGAGGGAAGAGGGGCCCAAGAAACCTGGTTTATATTCAAATATCACCTCCTCCAAGCCTAGGAGCGATGCATCCCAACAAAGAGGAAGTCAGGCAAAAACACCAGGAGACCTACATGGATGAACAAGGAGCTCCTGGACAAACTCAAATACAAAAAGGAAGCCTACAGAAGGTGGAAGCAAGGACAGGTAGCCTGGGAGCAATACAGAGAAATTGTCTGAGCAGTAAAGCCCTGATAGAATTAAATTCAGCCAGGAACGTCAAGGGCAACAAGAAAAGCTTCTATAGGTATGCCCTCTCTGGAAGGAAACAGGACACCTGGACACCCGGGATATGGAGAAGGCTGAGATGCTCAATGACTTTTTTGCCTCAGTCTTCACCAGCAAGTGCTCTAGCCACACCACCCAAGTCGCAGAAGGCCAGGGCAGGGACTGGGAGAATGAAGAACCGCCCACTGTAGGATAAGATCAGGTTCGAGACCATCTAAGGAACCTGAAGGTGCACAAGTCCATGGGACCTGATCAGATGCATCCATGGGTCCTGAGGGAACTGGTGGATGAAGTTACGAAGCCACTATCCATCATATTTGAGAAGTCGTGGCAGTCCAGTGAAGTTAGCACTGACTGGAAAAGAGGAAACATAACCTCCATTTTTAAGAAAGGAAAAAAGGAAGACCCGGGGAACTACAGGCCAGTCATGGCAAGATCATGGAGCAGATCCTCCTGGAAACTATACTAGGGCACACAGAAAATAAGGAGGTGATTGGTGACGGCCAACGTGGCTTCACTGAGGGCAAATCACGCCTGACAAATTTGGTGGCCTTCTATGATGGGGTTACAGCGTTGGTGGATAAGGGAAGAGCAACTGACTTCATCTACCTGGACTTGTGCAAAGCATTTGACACTGTCCTGCACGACATCCTTGTCTCTAAATTGGAGAGACATGGATTTGATGGATGGGTCACTCAGTGGATAAGGAATTGGCTAGACGGTTGCACTCAGAGTTGCAGTCAACAGCTTGATGTCCAAGTGGAGACTGGTGACAAGTGGCATTCCTCAGGGGTCAGTATTGGGACTGGTGCCGTTTAACAACATCTTTGTTGGTGACATGGACAGTGGGATTGAGTGCACCCTCAGCAAGTTTGCTGACGGCACCAAGCTGTGTGGTATGGTCCACATGCTGGAGGGAAGGGATGCCATCCAAAGGGACCTTCACAGACTTGAGAGGTGAGCCTGTGTGAACCTCATGAAGTTCAACAAGGACAAATACAAAGTCCTGCACATGGGTCGGGGCAATCCCAAGCACAAATACAGGCTGGGCAGAGAATGGATTGAGAGCAGCCCTGAGGAGAAGCCTTGGTGCTGTTGGTTGATGAGAAGCTCAACATGACCCAGCAATGTGTGCATGCAGCCCAGAAAGCCAACCATACCCTGGGCTGCATCAATGAAAGCATGACCAGCAGGTCAAGGGAGGTGATTCTCCCCTCTCCTCTGCTCTGGTGAGACCCCCGCTGGAGTACTGTGTTCAGCTCTGGGGCCCCCAACACAAGAAGGACATGGACCTGTTGGAGCAAGTCCAGAGGAGGGCCACGGAGATGATCACAGGGCTGGAGCACCTCTCCTATGAAGACAGGCTGAGAGAGTTGGGCTTGTTCAGCCTGGAGAAGAGAAGGCTCCGGGGAGACCTTCTAGCAGCCTTCTAGTACCTAAAGGGGCCTACAGGAAAGCTGGAGAGGGACTTTTGACAAGGGCATGTAGTGATAGGGCAAGGGGTAAAGGCTTTAAACTGAAAGAAGGTAGATTTAGATTAGACATAAGGAAAAAATTCTTCCCTATGAGGGTGGTGAGGCACTGGAAGAGCTTGCCCAGAGAAGCTGTGGATGCCCCATCCCTGGAAGCGGTCAAGGCCAGGTTGGATGGGGCCTTGAGCAACCTGGTCTAGTGGAAGGTGTCCCTGCCCATGGCAAGGGGGTTGGCACTAGATGATCTTTAACGTCCGTTCCAACCCAAACTGTTCTATGATTCTATGATAATAGGACTTTCTGCAAAGCCACTGTAAGGGGAGAAGTGATGTCAACAATTGTGCAATCATGGGTTGCAAAATGTGAATGCCTCAATTGGACTACTGGACCAGAAAGATGAGCCCGTTTTGAGTAATGTCACTTCTAATACATTATGGCAGTAAAGAACAACTGAACAGCTTATTTCCCACAGATATTTTCAAAGCCTTAGAGACTGCCATTTGAACCACTCTTTAATTATCTCTGGCACAGACTTCAGAAAGCTCTGTGCAGCCAAAAGTGAGAATTTTAACTGACTGTTGCTCTAGTCCAATAGCAGTAATTATGATGCTCACAAAATGTAAAAGCCAACTTTATGCAGTATGTAATGTTGATGTAAACAGTAAATAATACTAGAGATTAGCTGGACGGTCACTGCTTTTGTTTTCCTAGAGATCCTGGTCTGGAAAATACTGATTGATCTCAGTTCCCATTGAAATACATGGGTGCTGTAGACACTCTGTGCCCTACAGAACTGGGATTTCAGCTCTGACTTCTCCTGGTGTGACACCGCTAAGACATCACACAAACACTGAGTTGGAGTCTCCCTGCTGAGATAAGTTTTCATCTCCAGTGAAAATCCAGAGGACGTGAGGGAGGGCTGCTATTCCCCATGCCAGACGTACAGATTACTTTCTCGTCTCATCTCTGGCAGAACACATGGGCTTGCAGTTTTTTCTTTAAGAGCAAAAAAATTTTCTGTTGAGTCAAAGACACTTCTCAAAGCCCATTTCTTAGGCCTTGATTCACCAGAATGTTTGTTTACATACTCAAATTCAATAGTCATGTCTTCTTAAATCTAAGCCTCAACAATATCATGAATTTTACCTAAATAATTTTCCAAATAGAGATGCTTTCCTGAATTAAGGCCTTAGTCTGCCAGAGTCATTAGGCAATACTATAAATACAGTCTTGGATTTTATAAATTCTTTCAGCTTTTAAAATGCACTAATTAGTTTTAACAGAAGACAAATACATCATTTGAAAGGAGAGAAGCAAGTGCTTTTCCTAGACAGCAGAATAATTTAATGCCATAGGAAAACTACTATTTATGCTGATCAATTAAACTGTAATAAAAAGTAGAAGTGTAAGACACATAGGGAAACAAGTAAGTACCCTTACTTGGAGTGATCTTTAGCTTTTCCAGAACAGGTCTGGCAAAGCATTGCTACAAATCTAAATCTGACCCAACACCAACTTGCCTAGCAACAAGCTTGAAAAATACCAATGCTTTGGTGATTCCCCATTGATCACATGTTTCCGCAGTTTAGAGAAACTGGAGTGGGATACTGCTTGACATACTCTATAATAAAGTAACCGTCTCAGGTTAGCTGTCTCTTTAATGCATTTCTTATTAACATTTTTCCCTCGTCCTGGTTTTCATTCATTCCCCTCCCTATAATAATAGATCGTGCTTCATTTTTACCTGGATAATTTTCAGCGCCTCTCTTGCTTTCCCTTTACTTGCTTTTATTAGGTTGCACCACCTACCTCCTCTTTTCACCGTTCTCACACTGCATCTGTTCTGCTCTTTTCTAACTCGCTCTGTCAACCTCTAAATTGGCAACACGGGCAGCCCACACCTGGCTGAGCACTGCCTCTGGTCATGCTTTGCATCAGCCGCCGGTGGGTTAGGAGGCCTCACTGAATACCTACTGGCCAGAAAACAAGGCTTTAGCTAATGACTGGCACGGTGGATGGTGGTACGCTCTAAGTGCTGAGTAAGACTACGACTTGAGTGGCAAGCCACCTCTACATCCTCCTAACGCACAAGGATTTTCTCGTCTCCAAGCTCCCTTTCAGGATTCTCAACTTTCATAACAATCTCTTTGCTTTTCCATATTGAAATCATTAGGCCAGAGGTATTTAAGTATGCTGTGATTCTATCACCTGTGAAGGGCTATAAAGAATGAACATCATCTGCCAGAGATGCTGCCTCAACTATGAACGGCTTCGAACATATGCCATGGAAAACAAGTATACACACAAGCACAGCTATGCAGCCCTGGGTTGGAAGTCCATAATAACATCAGACCAACGCTGGTGATATGTAACGACAGTATAGCCAAACCAGCAAAAAGATCAGTGTTCATGTACGAAAGTAATGGAGTTGTATTCTGGAAAGCGGGGTACCTACCTACAAACGTATCTACCTCCTTGCATGTATATTTGTGGAGGAGAACATACGTTCCTTAAAGCAGACCGGTTATGGCGTGATGTTATTAACTACTATTTTTTAACAGTAGATATTTCCTAAGGTGATAAATATAGACCTTGGTAGCTTTAACCTGCAGTCCTGACACAGGCAAGACTCTTACCAGTGACTGTGTGACTGTGTAGTTAAACACAAACCTGGGTTTTGGGATTAGGCAGCAAACAGAATCAACTATTTGAAACATATGAAGGAAGTGCAGTGTTTCTCCTACAAAATGTAAAAGAAAGTGAATAAGTACTCTGCATTATCAGGGCTTCTTTAACCTAGAGTCTTCCAAATACCATTCTTGGCCTCCCTTGGCCACATTGCAGGTTTTAACTTTGCACACATGAAAATAAATAGCAAACCAAGGGTCTGTTTTTCTCAGCAAAAAGCTAAAAGACTGAATGCAGCTTGTGCTCTGGTTGTTTCTCTTTTACATTCTGTTGGTGAAGGAGTTGCATGTCAAATAAATTTAAAATCCATGGCTGGAGTAGCTTGGTGCGTAAGAGCTTGTGCTCAGTGTTTCAGTCAGAAGCCAAGATTCATGAACAATCTTTAAAGACTCTTATTAGGTCAATCTGGTTCTCCTGCACGAAAGGACATTCTCTTCAGGTGAGGGCATTTCTAAATTGGATAAATAATTTTCTGAAGAATATGTCTGTGCTCTTTATGACTAAAATTTCAGTTATTTTGAAAACTATTTTCTACCTTATCTTTAAGCAGAGAAAGGACATCTTTAAAAGTACCCTTAAAGAAAATTTATGTCTAGTACTATTCAGCTGATTTTTTCCATTAGTTTTACATAACATTTGTCCTGTCTCTTTCCTTTTTCTGTTCTATAGAATTTAAAATAAATCAGACATAATGTGCTGTCTGTTCCATTACAGCGTATAACCAACACGTTCACAATTGCAAATTAGATATTTGCACTGGATATTTAAATTCATCCTTTGCTATTACCCATAATTTGTCTGCATTTTAATAAAGCTAGATGCTCTGATTATTTTCCCTGAGATACTGCTTCAGGCTCCTTGTTTATTTGGGAAAGGGAAGAGCTGAAAACTCTTTTGGTAGGTAGATTTATTTGATGCAATCGTGTAATACTCCTTATCCATCCCAGTTTGTCTTTAATTGCTGCCAGGCTTACAGTCTGACAAACCATAGGTTTGCTCTGCTTTTGCTGGCAAGGTAACCCTTTCCATCTGCAGTATTTGACTGTTCCATCGTGCAGATAGAAACTGAACAGTGTATTTCGATGGGAAAATTACCGTGATGCAGTTGTTCTACCAGCTTTCACCAGGGATGGTGTTTCAGATAGAGTCGGAGGGGTTCAGCTAGACTAAAGCCCTTCAGAAAAAATCTTTTGTTTTGGTCCACATAATTACAATCTTTAACAATGAACAATAATAGGACCTAAGCTCAGTGCTCAAATAAGGCTTACAGTGATCCAGCATTATGCAAATGAACTAAATTCAGCCTTCAAAGCATACATACCACCCCATCAGAGCACCCACAGGTGTACCCATGGGAGCTAGTCATACATTCGAGGATAGAAGCTCACCATTTGGTGTTCAACCCAATCAACTGATTAGAGTGTAAAATAAACAACCTCCAAACAAATCCAAGAATTTAAGCCTTATTATAGTTAGGTTCACTGGCAAACATGAAGGCAAGCAAATTTCAATAAAAATTAAATAAGTTTTATATGGACAACAATCAATATCGATTATCATAGCTCTCCTGCTCTGCGTTGTGGATTGCAATATACTCTCCTACTAAGCGAACATCGTAGACACACTTCACGATGGCAATGCACGATTAATGTTTTGTTAGGAGAACAACTATTGATGCTTTTTGATGCGCAGAGGATAGCGGGCAATCCACTCCTGCTGATTTTTTCTCCCACCTTTCTGTGATGGTGCAGATGCATTCAGAATCTTCACGCCTACCTAACATGACTGCGGAGGCAGACACTCATTTAGGCACAGGGCAGTGCTATATGAGTGAGGGTTTCTATTACACTGCAGGAGAGGAGTACTACATTAACAAAGATGATCAATTACAAAAAAAATCTCCAAATTCAAAAGGTAACTGTCACTTGTTTGTTAAGTAGAATTTCCATGGGCAAGTAGTCCTTGATCTCTTAAGAGATATGCACAAAGATAGCTATTGGGTTTGATGCAACCCCGCAAATACACTACATCATGAAGAACATATACTGCATAAAATGGAGACAGACTTGTAAAGGCATCTTACTTTTGAGAGTATCTTGTAGAATTCATTACTTGAAGATGTAAGACTGTCATAAGATAGAGTAACTTTAAAGTAGTTTGAAGACATTTAGTAAACACAAATTGTGGCATCACCATCTGTATTATGTTGCGTTGAATTATTAGCATACTCTGATTATTGGACTACATCCATCACTCAAAATTTAGAATATCCTCCTCAGTTCCAGTCTTTTTATAGCCTTCATATAATTAGGCTGCTATCGTGCTGTGCTTGAGGCAAGTTAGTTCCATTTGGCAAAATTCGATGATGAAAACAACCCCCAGGTAGCTCTGCTCCCACTGCTGCTGTCTCTCATCTGGGAAGCTAAACTGCCCCTCTCCTCTCAGCTCAGCTCAGCTCAGCTCAGCTCAGCTCAGCTCAGCTCAGCTCAGCTCAGGACCAGCTTCCCTTCCTACTTGGACTGGCACCTCAAAGCAACTGGTTTCTATGGCTGCTTACCTGCTTCCCCCAGGCAGGGGCCATCTTGCCCTCAGCTCCAGACTTGGTTAATACTGGTCTGCCAGAACTGCATCCAGAGGTTTCACCGGGAGTTTCACCTGCAGTCAGGAGTCTCACCTGCAGTCAGGAGTCTCACCGGGAAAGGGTTTGGCCCACTCTTTAGACTGACTAGAGGATGTGTCTTCATTATCAGTTCATGCTTTGTAGTGAGTTCTTGATCCAAAGAATAGAAAAGACTCTGCATGCTCCTTTAACTGCAGAAGTGATTTATTAGTTACTAGGAGCCACTTAAGACACTTTTGTTCATGCTTCACAAAGGCAAAAATCTTTGCGTTTCCAGAAGTCTGGACTACTGAAAGGGCTAGAGGTTTGAATCTTCTGGAAGTTCAGCAGCTCGCTGCCACAAACTCTGTAACTCCTAACTCACTGTCAGCTTGAAACACAGGATTTAATGGCCGCAACGACAAATACTGAAAAGGGTTGTTTCCATCATTTCAGTAAGTCCCACCCCACATGTATCTCTGTGGCTAACAGTAGTTTGGATTTCTTTTCTTTATCATGACCTACTTTTTATTCTGAGACAAATATACATACAGCAAGAACTACAATATAAATGTCACTTCTTACAAATAATAAGTATCAGTTACTGTAAACTCTTTCTCCAACCTCAACTAATTCCTAGAAGGTATCAAAATATATCTGGCGGACATATTTGACATAAGATGATGATAGTGGTTTAGTGGACTATCTTCAAACACAAGCTTTGCCTCTGGATTTCTTTTGGCAAAGAAAGAGGACCCGGAACTGATGGTATTGAAACAACCCTCAAGATTTCCTTATAGGATATATTAAAATCCCCAACAATAACAACAAAAAATCCAGTAGCTTTCTGTAAGAATTAACTTGCCTGTTTGGTGACAATTTCACCATCTGCTTCCAGACCTTTTTATTCACAGGAAGTTTACTTTCCAATAGTAGTGTATGATTGACACTTGCAAATCATTCCTGATTTGACAGTTGTCAAGTCTGCAAGCACTTTCACCCTTACAAATAACCTCCCTTACTTCATCGCCAGCAAAGTGCCCTCCTGTCACATCGTAAGTTGAAGAAAGTGGAAACTGAATGTCTTCTATCAGCCAAAAGTGTATAAAAGTAGAAGGAGGAACTGGAAACCAAGGAAAGATTTCCTCCACCCAGTCTTCAAGTTTTCTGTTCCCTTTTAGTACCAAGACTGGAATATCTGTCAAGACTAATCATTTTCTGAAAAACAACCAAAAAGGTAAGAGCCATTATTTAAACTGCAGATGGGGAAAACATCATTGAGTTTTAAGCTGCAGCTGTTTTTATGACATTTTCACTACCTGAAGTCAGATTGTGTAGCACAAACACATTCCCCATCTTCTTCTGTATGTCTGCTTTACTTGTTTGGGATATAAATCCTTTCTCAAGGAAAAATCAGGAAATTGTTCACTTGAAACATCTTTCATTTCTCGAATTTGCTAATTGAACGAAGTCTATCATTAGTTGCTATTGAAACACTGGCACTCTTATATTCAGTAAGTCCATAATTTCCTGCTTTTTGTAGTTGAAAATTATGAGTAATTACAGCCTCAATAATTAGCAGCATTCTGAAGACCATGGCCACAGCACTGGAAAAAATTAAGATTCTGTCATTCTCATTGTATATAAAATAGAACTGCCTCTGTTGCCTAATCAATATAATACTTCTTTTTTATTTTTTTTTTTAAAAAAAGCACTGAAAACTGTATATGAGAATTCCATATATGCTTGACTCTTATCCCTGTCAGTGTGTTTAGTGAGCTAAGAATGCTTCACCTTTCTTCCTTTGCACTTTCCATCTGCAGATTCCATTTATATACCATCTATATAGATGGTATATAATAGATATATATGCAAAACATACATATATCATAAATAACAGTTTAAGAAAGCATCTAGTAAACCTTAGAGGCTTGAAACTATTCCGTGCCTTCCTTCCTTGGTCTCTACAATGATAAGAACCAAACAGACATAACAGTTTGCAAATAGCATTTGGAATTTGGGGTGATAAAAATAAGTTGTTTAATAATAATATCTTGTATCATCTACAGTTATTTTCCTTTAGTTCTGAAATTGACACCCAAACCATGAGAGATTCTGCAAGAAAAAAACTCGTAAGAGCCGTTTTATTTTCCTGTAACTGTGTACCTCATACTATCTGTTTTCTCAGATGATTTTAAAAAATGGCAACCTTTTTCTTTTCAAACAATACTTTAAAATACATAACACTGTAGTCATCACCATCATCATCATCTGTAATATAGCAGTGAAAGCAGAAGATGGTCTATGACAATGGTTCAGTGATATTTGGTCCTACAGATACTATTTCCGACCTGAAAGTAATGAATAATTTAAGAGTCAGCAAAGTAGAAGAAGAGAAAAAAAGGAGAAGAAACTTTTCTAGCTCTTTTTAGACTCTATCAAAATTAAAGCAGCCTTGTCAAGGAAGGGACATACAGGAAGCAGTACCTTCTGAAAACCACATCTGTGCCACTTGCCACTCACATAGGAGCTGGGAACCAGTTTTGCTGACTGATTTCTTATGCTACACTGAGCAAACCAGCTTGTCTCCCTGCTTCCATTTGTTTCTCAGTAAGGTGGGGATACTATTACTTGAAAGCCTTATAGACAGGAAGCATAATGTCTACAGTGTATGAATTCAGTCATGCAATATTAATTGAATTATTAATAATTTATATTGCACTAACTCATAGGACTACTGTCTGAAATCAGAATCTAGTTGTTGCAGGCACTTCACATAGAAATACAGGGACTCAGAGCTCAGACTAGTACTTACTCAGACTACAGTGAGTAAGTGGAAACACAAGCAAAGGTGGAGAGTGGGAACACAAGGTTGCACTGGCAGCACCAAAATGAATATTAGAACTCGGTTTCCATCTGTTTCCACTGATACTCTATTATAAAAATGTTATCTTATAATCTGATTTCTTTGCTAACAGCCATAGCTTGTTTTGAGCCACAAATCTGTCTCCCAAACCCTCTCTCGGATGTATCTCAGCTCTCTTAATTTCTTCTGACTGCACCTTACTTTCTTCTTGCCAGTCCTGTGTATCTGGCAATTGTTTGTTGTTACAGACATTCACCCCCTTAACATACACTCAGTCACATCCATCCACAGTTTATTTCTAACTGGCCCTCATTTATCCCATGGTCTGGCCTTGGATTGCTATTAAGTCAGCTCTCTTAACGCTATAAAAGATCTTAAGTTAGACAAAGGCCTGGGGTTACAGTCAGTTTTCAGGGACTTCTAGTATGATCCTTGTACATCTTTAATGTCTATGCCCTGGGCACGCATAAACATTACTAACACACTCTTTTTCATCTGCTATTTTAACAGAGTGCTGCATAGCAAGAGTTCAGTCTACAATGGGAATCCCACTGGTAGCAGGAAGTGTTCCACAGATACTTCAGGCACTGCAGAGTCCCACATCATGGGAGACACATCATGAAATGTGCCCACACGAAATACCAGAAATATGCAGTGCTAAGTATGGCTTTTCTGCAATTTGATACTTTAAAAAATTTTTCTTCATACTAAAGAACGTGGTCAGATAGAAATCTGCTCACATGCTGTGCTAGGAGTGGATATGTCATGAGAAAGAGGCATGATTATACTCCAAAAAGGGGACATTATAACTCATCAAAAACTAGACACATCACTGATTGCACTAGAATCAAGAGATTAAAGCACGCAATCTTTGAAATTGCTCCAGGTGAAAGTGGCTAAATGAACTTAGGATATGTTTTGCCTACCCAAGTTTCGAGTTTATTGATTGTATTATCCTGAAAATAACATGCAATCGAGATCACCGCTACATCTCATACACCTTGCATGCATTAGCGCAGGGCAGTTCCTGTGACAGAGGAAAGCTTGCTGTGGCAAGCATTAAATGGATCCAACATGCCATGGTAGCAACAGGTAGGGCCTAGCATGGGTCCAAGAAATAGGCAATGCACATGGCTCACTGATTCTTTAAGCATCTAGTTATTTTCTATGCTTCTAGCTAAAAGCAACTTGCTTTCCTACCTGTCAGCTAGTGCTCCTGATAAGTAGAACTCAGCTGCTCTAAAAAATCTATGCTGCAGCAGATTGCCACTGAAGTGTAGAGCCTGCAAAAGTTCAGCTAGCTGAATACTTCAGTTCAATGTTTCCTTCAGTCTTCCTTCTTACCAGAATGAGAACATTTTCCCTCAATGGTCAGAGATTCATCCCCATTCATGTACCGTTTCCGTGTAATACTGAATCAACACCCCCAGTTTAGTCAGAATACATTTACAAACATCATATACACAGCACCACCATCAGGAACTACACACTTCAGGACATTTCTTTTTGGCTAACACATATGGTTTTTATTGCCCTCAGACATGTCCTTTCCCCATTGGGTATATAGAGCATAACAGTTTTTTGTTTAAGTGACCTGAACTGTGTCTCACTTGTGTGATACAAAGTAAAATTCATTGCTCCTCATCCCGTCAATCACTTTATAGGTAGCATCGATCTACACACAAACTTTGAAATGCAACAGAAGGACAGTAAGTAGGCAAAAAGGAGGGAGGGGTCAAAACTTTTCGTCAGAAAAAGTGAAAAGGTAACACTTAATGGTCATAGCTATCATCTTATATATGATCTTTAACAATTTTAGAGAGATAAGGCCTCTATGGATAACGCTATAAAATATGACAAAAAATTCAGCAGCTTCAAAAAAACCCAGTAGCTACAGAACCCAAACATGATAGAAAGACTTTTCTAAAGATTGAACTAGAATCTTTCAATGAATCTCGTCCATGGAAAAAATGTTGCCAATTATGCATCTGAAAATCTTTGTGGAGTCCACCACTTTGAAGTAGAAACTTGACATTACCAAGGAAGGAGGAAAAGGGTGGTTTAAAGTCCAGCTGGGTAAATACTGTGACCAATACTATTTAACAACTTCATTAATGGTCTGGATGATGGAATCAAGGGCACTCTCAGCAAATTTGTAGACAATACAAAAATGGGAGGAGAGGTTGATACACGAGATGGTGCTGCCATCCAGAGGGACTTCAAGAAGACAAAGAAATGGGCTGACAGGAACCTTATGAAGTTCAGGAAATGGAAGTGCCAAATCCTGAACCTGGAGAAGAAAAACCCCAGGCACTGGCACAGGCTGGGGCTCAACCAGCTGGAAAGCAGCTTTGTGGAAAATGTCCTAGGGGTTCTGGTGGACATTAAGTTGAACATGAGCCAGCCATGTGCCAATACAGCAACAAAGGCTAATGGCATGCTGGGCTGCATTAGGAGGAGTGTTGCCACCAGGTCAAGGGAGGTGATCGTTCCCTTCTGCACAGCACTCATGAGGCCACACCTGGAGTGCCGTGTCCAGTTCTAGGTTCCGCAGTACAAGAGAGACATGGACATACTGGAGAGACTCCAATGAAGGGTCATGAAGATGATGAAGGGACTGGAGGATCTCTCCTGTGAGGAAATGCTGAGAGAGCTGGAACTGTTTAGCCTTGAGAAGAGAAGGTTCGGGGTGATCTTATCAACATATACAAATACCCAAAGGGAGGGTGAAAAGAAGACAGAGCCAGGCTCTTTTCAGTGGTGCTCATAGACAGGACAAGAGGCAATGGGCACCCACTGAAATACAGTATATGCCATTTAAACATAGGAAAAAATGTTACTGTGTTTGAACAGTGGAACAGGTTGTTCAGAGAGGTTGTGGAGTGTCCGTCCTTGGAGATATTCAAATCCTGGCTAGACACAGACCTAAGTAACCTGCTGTAGCTCATCCTGCTTGATCAAGAGGGTTGGACTAGATGATCTCCAGAGGTCCCTTTCAACCTTTCCTATTCTGCGAGTCCAGAAAAAGCAAATATTTTTCCTTAATTTCTGTTCATTGGTGTTTACTCTGTGAAGTGTCTCCATTTCATCAGCCTGGCTCAGTTGCACAGGGTGTGTGTAACATTCAGGCTTTGGAGTGACTGTCACAGATTTGCATAGATATAACTGGTGATGTGATAAGGGTGTGATATAGTTTGCAGGGTGATAAGAGCTCTTCTGCGCCATGACAGGGAATGGTTTCTGTAGTAAACAGAGCTTCTCATCTGTTGATGTGAAGAAAACTGTGTAGGACAGTAAGAACAGTTATAATTTAAAGAAGACTTCAGGCCATGTAGCTCGTTTTCTTTCTTTTTCTTTCTTCTCTTTGAGCCCACAATTATTTTTGGGGATGTGCTGAGTATGCACAATACATCTCACTGTATCCTTTTCCAGAGGCCACTGATGGTATGTCATCACCTCTCTGGATAAAGCAAGAAATCACCATGACATGATAGAGAAAGCTCTGCAAGACCAAATGTCTTGCAATAAAGAGCAGCCCATAAGGCTGTGGCACTCATTACAGCTTCAGACATTTATCCATGGTGGATCTTTGCAAGGAAGAAACGTTCGCGGGTGGATTGTGGTGGAAGGAGCACTACAGGGCCAATGCTTTGACTGAGGTACAGGCAGTGGTTGTCAGGAGTGTAAGGTTACTCGACCATGAATCAGTTTAGGGGTATTTTGTTACCACAGCCAAATGCCTGACAGCAGGCAGAAGTACAAAGCAAGGTTCAAGTTTGCAAACTCAGGTATTAGTAGTCATGTAACCACCTAAAGCAAAGTAAAGCGTGAGCTGCAAAACTGAGCCTGACCAAACTCTCAAGCACTAAGCCATGCTAACCTTTGTGCTGGTTTAACTTCAGCACTCATATTAGTTAGCAGAAAGCTAGCTTGGATGCATCAGCATGAGTTGAATCAGCCTTTTTATTACAGCATGCAAATATGTAGAGTCAAGACATTTGAACTACAGGTCAGCAATTTTCATAAACTTTCTTTTCCAATGCTTACCAGGAATAACGGCCAGCTCTAAGCCTGGGGCTTTAAAATAGAGAAATGCATATAATTACATAAGAAACCTCAAAACTGCCCATTTACTGCACTTTAATACCTTCTTTCGGTTTGCACTTAGAAAGCTGTTCCTTACTAGATGATTCCTTAGAAAGAAATAATAAAAAAAAAAGTTTTTCCTTTAAAGGAAGCAAAATGTAATTGTCAGGCTACATGTGAAAAGCTCTATGCCTTTACTCCCTTGCATTCTCTATATTGAAACTCCTGACATTTCAAGTCTCTCTGTTAGTACTGGAATACTTGTTTCTAGGTCACCGAACCTGGACAATGTGGAGGACTTGGATATAGTCTGCAGTGTAGCAGGGCTCTGCGCTTGAAACAATTATCTTAGTTTTCTTTGTTGCTTAAATGAGATCCTACTCATCACCAGACGTTTTAAAATCTCAGCACATTATTATGGTAGAGAATGATTGACAAGTTTGGTTGTGGGGATTACAGCCATTATATGTACGTGACAAATCAGCACCATTTGAAAAAAAAAGAAAGGAGGGGGGTGGGGAAGGGTATCCCAGAGCCTAAATGAGAGCTGGGTTCTGATCACTACTCTGCTCAGTGATCGTCTTTCCCCTTTCTTTCAAACTACAGGATCTCATCTTACCCTTGGTTATTTAAAATAATGAATCCTGAACTTTCACAAGAGAGACATGAATGGAACTGTTCAGATCCACTTTTCCAAAGTGCAAGAACAATTTAGAGACTACACCAGGCAAAAATAAAACCCCATCAAAAGTTCTGCAGAAAGCATAAAGGAGTTCAGCTGTAGATTTTGTGTTGCTAGTAGTTATAAGCTTTTATCCCACTGCCAAAAAGATATACTAGGAATTTGTAATACTCAGTTTTGAAGAAATGTAAATCATTAATAATTGTATATTTTTAAGCAAAGAGGGATAAATTTTTATTTTACCAAGCACTTTCTACACCACTAAACAGCTGCATTACTATTATTATAAAAATTAACTGTGGTTGCACAGTGGAGATCCACTATGCTAAGTACCACACATTTTCACATAGGTTTACCATGATGAATTTAAGTATGGGTCAATTCCGAGTCATAGCATCCCTATTCTTCCTTTGTCTGAGTTTTAAACAAGCAGTATCTCCCAGGGCAGACAAGAGGGGAAATGTAATTTTTCCTTCACAATAGCTCTCTTCGACGTCCTTGCAGAGATTGCAAAACATAGCCTCTTTCTGGAGATGAAAAGCAAAATACAAACGTTAAATAACATGATTTCAGTACATTACCAATGGATGAATAACAATATTGGATCTTTGAGTTCATAACCAAGAAAATTAGAGTATGACAGCTGAAAAATAACTTTCCTCCCATGCTGTTAGCAATTGCAACAGGGACAGCCTTTTGGGCCTCATGATGCCAATGGAACAGTACCCTCATCAATTCATTCGAAATCCTACCAATGCCACATTTTGTTTTAGCTTTCACTAAAAGCCAGCAAGCCTCCAGCCTTTTTTAGTGTGGAGAACGGCTATAAAACACCATCTGATTATTAAATTTAAAAACACATTGTTGATTTTTCTAGAAATTTGCATTATTCAAGGCTAACTTTACAAACAAAACCCCAATCAAACATTCTCCTCTTCTCAAAAGTCACTAATCAAACACAAAAGACAGTAAAAGTTTCCTTATTTTGAGACATACACTGTGACAGCGCTAGCATTTAGACTGGTAGTGAGTTTCTGAAGTGAATCCCCATATCACCTCCCTCACTAGTTCGGTTCGTGAACCAGTTTCAGTGAGTATGAATTAGATTCCTTTCAGAAAACACTAAATGGGAAGACCTTTTCTGTGTGGTTTCCCAATGCGTGCCAGCCCCAAGTGGGGACACAGGGCTGATGAGTGGGCTGTACCAGCATGAAGTCCTCCAGGACATAAAACACAGCGCGTGTGCCAACAGACGGTCTTTAAACCTTCCACTACCACAACAAACAGGTGGCAATGTTTTGTGTATGTGTAACAAGTCAAATTGCACCAGTTATTTCATATTTCATATGATTATCTACACGATCTCAAGCCTCTTGTAAGGCCTAGATCTCATGAACACACAAATACGGCAATTCTCCTACTTTTACGTGCCTACTCTACCTTCTCTCGCCATCGCCACAACTCAGCTACTGCCATCCTATTGTTTTTATTGATCTTTCTTTTCCTAATATTTTCCTGATGGAAATATCAGCCCCTTCGGTCTCCTGAAAGATGCAGCTTGATGAAGTCTGTGGCCCCAAGGAAATGGCAAATTCATAAACAGGTATCAAAAGAAGGCCGAAGGCTTCTCTGACAGCAGGTAATCTGGTGGCAATATCATGCAAAAAGAGGCTAAATGATCAGGTATCCTAGTGGCGATACCAGGCAACAAGAGGATAAATGATCAACAAAATTCAAGAAAAGGAAAATCATGGAACTGACAGTCTGGGACAACAGCCACACTCTGGACATGTGTCCCTGCTGTGGCTATCTTCAACAGACCTTTTGGTATAAGCACACTACAGAGCCTGCTATCTGCCTGGGTGCCCATGACCGTAGACTCAGGTTCATTATATGGGAGAGTCTGGAGGAGATCTCGTCATCTGGGGTTTGCATTCCTTGGCCCTGCATCATCCCCCTCTGGTGTGTCAGCCAGGAACACCTCTGTGGTGTGCTCCTGGCCACAGCTAATGCCAACAACCTCCTGTGCCAGTGATCACAGTTCCAGAATAAGTATTGTACACACATTTTTACAATGGAGACAGTTGGTATGAGGGCCTAGGAGTTTTCTGGTGGCATGCCAGCACCAGGGCTACACCATGGTTTGGGGATTCACTCACAAACCAAAGGCGTAGTGGGATCATGTAGTATTGCCACAACACAGATGAGCAGCCACATTCTCCAGATGATCTTGCCACTGCATAGAGAAGAGGTGTCAGCATCCTCTTTTAAAGCCAGCATGATGAACAACACAGGCATCATGAGTCCTTCCAGCACAGGCAGCAGAGATGTCCCTAAATTTTCCTTGGTGCTCTCCCAAGGCCTGCATAACAATAGCCATTTTCTTACCTGCAGGCCACCCTGAACTTGCTAGCCATTGACTTGTACTTGTCCAACAGTGCCAAGGTTTCCCCACCAGGGTGACAGCAGCTTCCCTGAACACGGATATAGGCAACCTCCTGAAATTTCATCAAGAGTAGCAAGGTCAAGGCACTGGCTTTTGGCAAAATGTTTCAGCTGTGCTGTTCTACATCTGAAAGCTTTGAACTCGTTGATTATTCAATGTCCCAGGGCCAAAGTGGTACCTGCATGTTAAGATATTGCCTGCCTCACTTCTCTTTTTCTTTACCGTTCTTCTTTGGCCTCATCAGAGTCAGCAGGAGATTCAGGCCACAGGTACTATGGTGTCACTTGGAAACAAGCAGGGACAAATAGAAATAATGGGAGGAATTAAGCAGGAACAAAAATAAATGACATGTTACGATGGTTGCAGTAACAGGTACCACCATCTGCAGGAGACAGAAGAAACGGCAGTGTGGCACTCCTTGGACCACCTAGGGTTCACAGTCAAGACAGCAATTTTTGTTTGCACAGTTTCAACCCCATTCACAACAAATATATTTTATGCAGAGGACTGGTCTAAAGTTTGGCTGAAGTAAAATGCCCCAAATGCAGGTCACGTTAATGTAGGATCTCAGCACAAATTGCAACAGTGCACCACATTTCTTCCTAATGTAGACATAGCTCTTGCAGAGACATATCTGAGGAAGATCTCTCTTGCTCAGTAGTCCCATGATGATGCAACATTTTCTTTAGTTATTTTAAATTGCCTATTCAAGCAGACAGACCAACAGAAGCCAAATACAAAAATAATTTTAAAAATTTTGCCTTTTCCTGCTCAACATCCCAAATTTAATTCTGTGTACAGTATTTTAATCAAAATGGGTAGAAAAGTATGTATGCACGTTTGTTTATGTAAATTGTTTTCTCGACCATCTTAAAAAGTTTAAGTCAATTCTAGTTTTATTAATTTCTTAAACTAAATTATTTGTTGAACAGCTGATGATACAGCAACATTCAGTAAATTAATAAAATTTCATAATTAACAATGTATTTATTCTCACGCTATCATAGCTATTTATTCAGTTTGGGTAGCTAGATCTCACTTGTTACCACATTTGAGATGCAGAGCATGTAAATTTTATATTTAGTTCCAGCAAAATTACTTACTGGATCAAACATCTCCCCCCTCACAACAGACATCTCAGGTTTCCTGTATTGCTACAGGAGGACTAAATTATTTTCTGGAGCCCAAGTACACAAGGTTCCTAGAAACTTAGAGCTGTGTGTGCCCATAAGGAATCACATGTTTTTAGAAGAAAATCAATCATAACACTTGTCTAAACACAGGAATAAACACAAACGTCAAATATGAAATGTATTTCAGAACATAATAAAGTATTTTGCTCCTGAATTATAACGGCCAGATGAAAATATATGAACCATCTTGTAAGCAAAATCATTAATTATTGAACATATTTTAAATCTCAACTGTTGTATTTCCACAGCTAACAGTGCCAATAGTATTTTTACGTTATATATTGTGCTGCAAATATTCAGCAGCACTGTGCTCTCCTGAGCAAAACACCCATTCTTACAGACATCAGAAATGTCTGACTAAAAGGAGAAGAAAACAAAATGGAACTGATATAAGAAGTTCACAGGTCATAGCAAACTAAAAATTAAAACTTGAAAAGAAACTAAACCTCAAAATTGGAAAACACCTATGAAATTGAAAAGAACAACCCTTGTTTCCCTTTATTTTGAAGTGATCCATACTCACATCAGGATGCAGAGGTCCCTTATAACCATGTAGCACAATATGGATTTTAAAGTCAGAAGCCTAGTGCGCCTGAAAAGTAAAGCCACATTCGGACAGCAACTTAAAAAAATACAGAAGGAACAACTCTAGATGTCTTGCTTCTGGAAAGCAGTCACATCAGTTATGAGCAAGCACTTTTCTCATTAAGAAAATGTCATCATAAAAAATTCTTCACTAGCTGAATGCTCAGAAAATGGACTCAGTAAGTTTACTGAGCAAAGTATATGTAACTGAATATTAAGTAAGTAAGGATCAAAGATCAGTAGTTAGCTAAGAAAGTTTCTAAATGTATTTTACCAAAACTGATCAAGTGACATCTTTATACAAATAAGCATTTTGACCCATCAAGTACTACCACTGTCACCTAAGCCCTTTTCAACTGCTATTAAAACTACAGCTTTTGAGTAGTGGGAGGGCATTTTGTAAACTTAGCTGGCCAGCCTAATATTAGGGTCTGAAGTTAAAATGGACAGTCTCTTCTCTGATGGAACCGTTTTTTCCTTTATTAATTGGATGATATTTTAATTAGATTAAATTGATAGTTTAATTGATTCCAGCTGAATGGGATATGTAGCATATCAAGTTTGGATTTTTGGACTGTTCTTTTTCTTAGTTGTTTATTAAGTTGCTGGTGACCAAGTTACTAAGCTAGGCTTACCACTTTGCCTGAGAAGGCTGAGTTAGAAAAACTTCATGAGTTTAGATAAGGAGCCTATTGATGTGACACAAATTCTTTCCAACGATCCATTTTTATGGATCCCTGAGCAGCAAAATGAAGTATTATTCCAATGCAAACAATTGAGCAGCAGGCAGGCCTTTTTAAGCAGCACCACAAAAATACAAGGCTCTGAAAACAAAATAAATGACAGTGACCATCTGCTGACATAGCCATTAAAATGAGCCATGTCATTCTAGCAAAATATTTTGAGACAATGCTGTAATGGTTCATAGATATATTTTGGTAACTTTTGCTGGCAAAGTGTGAGAAGAAGTCTCCAGTTCTTCAGGTAACGGTACAAAAAGGTGACCTGGAATCTGGCTGACCTGACATGAATTCACCAAGGGACGGATAAGAGGAAGGCCCACAGCTTCCTCTGCCTTCATTACCTCCTGTCTCTCAAATCAGACGGGGAAAGGGCATGAACATGCGTTGCTTACCACAGGAACCAGGACCTTCATGACTAAGGTTGATGCAAGCCTGTGCTTACTATGTTTATGGAAACAAAATATATTTCTCGCAGTCCAAAACAGATTAAAACAGATTAAAACCAAAAACAGATTCCAAGATCTGGAAGTTGCAAACTACTATGATATCAGAGCACAATTCTCCAGTCAGACTGAGCCATAAAGGCATCTTTGACAAAGCGGCTGACTGTTTCACACAGAATGTGCCCTTCCATAAGGCATCAGCATGTATAGAGAGCACCCTAAGAGACCCATCTCCTCTACGGTTATTGATCCACCTCTATAAATACTTTCTGTTGTTCATGCTAGTCTTCATTCAGACCCTTAGAAGACACTAGTAGAGTTTATCAACGAACTTGCTCTTTGCCCATATATTGAAGGAGAATTTCTAACTTCAAATCAGTATTATTATTACAGCAAAATAGATGGAACATCGTTTTCTGGTCCTAGAATATAGATATTTGGCCATCAGACTTGTAACATCTAGTGTCCTTATGGATGCTTTTTATATTATATTGCTTTCTATACTGATGCTCTTGCTACAATTTATCCTCTGCTTTGACACTATTACATTTAATCAAAAAAGTTTACAGATGTAAAAGTCTTGAAAATCTATTCGTGTAATTTCTGTTATCAAAGAGGCATAAAGATATTTTTCCCAGTAAAGTGAAACTTCTAGCCTTGTGACAGCGACTTGCAGTGCTGTTTTCCTTAAATATTCATTTGAACTGATACAGACAGAAAGAAACCATTATGACTAACCAGAGATTAAGAGTGTCAGATCATGAGTAGCAAAAGCATTGCCTTTTTATATTTTTAAGACCTTCAGTTTCCCTCATTAGCATTTAAATATATAACCCAGCATTTTTTTATAAGCACATACTTCTCTCCACTCTATTTCTTTGCAGCCATTAACAACATGATTCATCAACCTAAAGTCCACTTGCAGCACTTTTCTAGCTACTGATTAAGAAAAAGTTATCTTGTTGAAAAGAATATCATGACAGGTGTCATGACAAGTGAGAAAAATGCCTAGGAATCCCTTTGCTAAAAGAACTTTCCAAGCTCTGAGTAAAGGAGACCCGAAGCTGCTCCCACAGGACTGAAGCTGTAATTGTCTTCAGGTTTCGGGAATCCACTAAAAATCATGCCTCAGAGACACCTTTAGAGCTCTGCCACCCACCACCCACTGGTAACGGCTGTTGTCACCTTCCTGACAAAGAGGCTGTTCCAAGGGGGGGTGGCAGCCCCCGCTCTGTCAGAAGGGCAGTGCCCACACCCACGCTTGCCCCACCGTGCCTGGTGTTGCGCTGTGCGCTCTCCTTTCAGGCTGGAGCTCTGTCGTTTGGAGAGCAGGTAGCTAAGGCCAGTTGCAAAGAAAAGGGTAGCAAGACCTGAGTGCAAGGGCTATGAAAAAACTGGATGCAGACCTTTTATTTGAGGTAGATAGTGCTTTCATGTACCACAAAAAACCCCCACAACCAAACCAACGCAAGCAAGAAACCCACACTGGTGGCATTAGACAACAAAACCAGGGATCCTGAAAACAGAAACCACCTCTTGACTTACACTGTCCATTTCCTTCTAAATCTATATTTGGGATCTCAGAGCACAATGAAGTTACAGAAAAACTTTTCAGTCTGATTAATATGAAATATTTTTAGTCTGTGTCTTAACTTTCCTGGGTTTGCTACATAAACACCACTGAAGTGACAACACTGCAGCAGAAATGGTTTTATGATTGAGAACCATAATGAGATTCAGTTTAAGAAGAAAAAAAAGTTAAGACAAAACGATAGTGATAATTGTAGACAAATAGAGAAGTATGAGGGAAGTGAGAATTTGCCATCCAAGATAGAAAGGGGCATTTGGAAAACTCTGCTCACATGCCAGTGGGTCCTCAATACTTTTCAGCAGATGGCACTACAGTGCTAGTATTGGACTTTATAATAAAACTATGTGCAAGTCACTTGGACTTCCAGAACAGGATTGCCTCCTTGCTTATGCACGCGGCTTCACGAAGGCATTTCACACTTTGTAATTGTTTGAGAAACAACGGCTCAAGGTTGCCAGGCAGAAATCCCTCTATGAATACAGATTGTTCTTAAATTGTAGAAGTCAGCAGATGTTTACAGTCATAAACAAATTACCAAATATTTTGCAAATGTCATCTGACTATGCTATATTTAAGAAATACATTGTGAAAACAACAGTGTCAGATATCACTAGGCATTTACTAGAACACTGTGAGCTGTCAAACACTAAAAAAGCACTGAAGAAAGAATAAAATCTTTTAGGCATATACATCTATCAAGGCTAAAAGAAGATGCAAATTGCATAGATTCTATCAGGGTCTTACAAGTAAGACACACTTTTTTAAAAATAACATAGACTCACTGAGCAACGAGAAAATGCAAAGAAGCATTTTTTCCTGCTGAGAACAATAGGAATTACAATGGAAGGAAAATCACTCTTAGCTAGAGCGTGGACTTGGTACATCTTTCAACAATGAGGACAGGAAATTTCCTTTGATTGCATGAGGCAAGCTCTCCCAGCACATCATAAATACATTTTCATTAAAAAAAAAAAAAAAAAAAAATTGCTTCTTCAGGTAAATAGAACAGTTTAAAGAAAATTGGCTCAGTTGACCAAGAACCCAGTCTTCAAAAACAACTCTAGGGGGTTCAGCACAGCTGAAAGTAATAGTTATGAATTCCATCTACCCAAGAGCATTTGATATTATAAAGAAAAGGTACTCTGTGATTCAGAGTAGATTGTTCTTCTCACTCCCAGTTTAGCCCTTCAGCTACTTGGGATTACACTGGATGCCTAAACTGCAATACATACTTTAGGTGCATCAAAATTGACACCTGGAAGACACAAAATCCTTATTTGAGCTGTCTCCAAGAAAGTAAGAATGCGACAATTTAAAAAACCTCAACTGCTTCAGTTTCTTTATATTTCACATGAATTCTAAACCAAACTTTTTACTCCCTTTTTCTCCTGGGATGTTCATGGTTTTCCTGCTTCTTTGGAGACCACAGTCTCTCTAAAATGTTAAAGTATTGAAGCTTTTATGGAATGCAAATTCCAATTTTTTCTCCAACTCCAGTGTTGATTTTAGGTAGAGAAATTTACCCTAGATGAGAAAAGGAAAATTGATAGAGGAAAGTTTAAAAAAAAAAAAAAAAAGAAAGTGGTACACTAGGGCAGCTTCCCAAATGCTGTAGATGATCAAAGAAAATATATTTGACTGTGTATGTCAGAATCCATTGAAAGTCCTAATAATAGCAGCATACAATATGCCCTACATCTAAGCCTATTATTGCAGACTCTTGATAAAAGAAGCCTTAGTGTTTTAACATGACTGAAACATAGCAACTGTTTTTCAGAGATGTCTAATGATCAAGTTAGACTCACAGCAGAGGTGCTTCTGCTTATGCAGAAAGCAGGACAGGTGAACTTTTCTACTGCGTTCATTTGATTTTTGAACAGTTTTACGGATTTTACCAAGCAGTTATTACGAGGCCATGGTTGAACCATATGAGATACTCTGTACCAGCACCATGTTAACATACTTCCTTATACTCCAAAGCTGTTCTTCACTGCATTTCATGGTCCAGCATCCTCTGTTATGTTATTTTAAAGCCAGCTTTGTTGCTAGAACTTCTCTATCATCACAGCAGGATTTCCATGGTTAACTTTCTATGGAGAGACTACTCGGAACCACACTAAGTCTTGTTGATTTTCTGTATGTACCAGACCATCTGAAGAGTAAAGGCAGGAATTAAAGCCATTCAATTCTTTTTAGGATTCCAATAGACTGGACAGAAAACATGAGGAGAAGAACCATTTTGAGGTTTGTAAAATATTTCTGAAAACATTTCTTTTCCTTTGATCAGGTGAAGTCTTGCTCAGAGCACAGCAAAAATGTACAGTAGTTCATATTTCTTAACCTTCAGTTTGGACATTGTTTCTGCTTACTGAGGTAGAACAGCAGAAGATAAAGCCAGATAAAATAATTCTCTTCTCTTTCACACAGAGCCATCTTACCTGGATTACTTTAAAATTGTATCTTGCTTCCTTACAGTATGGTCATCCTGTTTTGTCAGTTTTCCAACACACAGCTAGATCAACACAATTTTTATTAACTCAGTACTAGCTAAAAGGAAAGTGGAGAACATTTAATGCTACGATTTGCTTAGTGAGCTGTCATTCTCAAATATGCAATTCACATTATCTACTGTATTTACTTCCTATCCACTCTCATACAAATTTTTTTTTTTAATTTTTGAAAAGTTTTAGTGCTTTTTTGCCAGTTATCCTGGAAGTAACAGCATTTATTCATTTATGTCTGTTTATATCACAGGTCAGACGGGTATTATTGTCGCACATGGCCTGAGAAAACATTGTTAGCTTTTTACTAACTGAATCACTACCTACATTATATAGCAAGCAATGAAAGGATTCAATCCTGTAAGGCACTTAATGCATTCAGCCCTCACCTCAGTGACATGTACGGAGCTGAAACTCAGTACCAAGCCCAGAAACTGTAGTTTTTTGATCTGCTACTGCACATCAAAATATGTGCTCATACACATTGATGACACTTAGTAGATTTTCCGTGGGAATCTTCTGATAAACATATTCCAGTTTAGGCACTATCTGACCTAAAAGGAAATTCACCTCTACCTTAACAAAACACAGCTGTTACAAAAAGTACTCTCAAACACCACTTTCAGGGGCTAAAAATAGAAAGGGGACTTGCCACAAAATAGTATAAAAAGGGAAATGCTGGTTTACAAGTTGGTGAATTTTAAATAACTGTGCAACCTTTTGCCAACAAAAGAAAGTCTTTGAGTTACATAAGCTTGGCTGTGTCCGTTTTGTGAGGTACCTGGAGAATTATGTAATTTTCTCTCTCTTTTTCTCTCTTTTTTTTTAATGTGCTGCTTTTCTTCTGCATCTGCCTTGCTCCCAGTACATTCTCCTAAATAATCAAAAGACTGCTTCCAGTTAAATCAAACTGTCAGTACTGATTTCAATGGCAGCAGAGATTCCAGCACAAAAATGAATCTGGCCAAAACCTGAATACCTTATTGAAGGGTGAGTGATCACTGATCAAGGTATTAACCTTCTAATACTTACCACTAAAATACCTGTAGGCCAGGTGGTACAACTGGAATATAGCACATAGTTATAGTTTTTCCTGCAAAAATCCTTATTTGCCTTGCTTATTTTTTAAGCTAGAAATATTTTTCTGCAGAGTAATAAGATACTTAATTTGCAGGGAGAATATATGGCAGAACAAGACATAGAAATCCATTGAAACTGCATGACACATTCAAAGGCATTCAAAGACTTGTTTATATATTTATGATGATACATTTATGGTTGTTATCTGGTAATTAAAGCAGTTAGCATGCCAGAAAAATTTGAGATTTTAAACAGTGAAATAAAGCAACATACTTGATAAGTAGAAATGAGCTTGCTTCTTACCAACAGTTATTTCTGGATAAGGACCTTTAGTTTAGCCACGCTGCACAGGGCTATGGTAAAATAGTGACACTGTTGGACCGCTTAGTCTAATTCAAGGATAATCTGTAACCAATAGGCATTTCTGCATACTTGCAACAGGAAGACTTTAATTTGCTGCCTAATCATAGTCTACTCTTGCCAGAAATTTTGAGATGAATCACCAGCCATTTTGCAATCCTCTGCCCCCAAAAGAATAATACTGCACCCAGCCATGTATGAGAGGCACCCAGGAGCATTTGCCCAGTACTTACTATTTTCTTGCACTCTCTCCCTTGATGCTTCGTTGCAGACACCACAGTGGATTTTTCTCAGAAAGCATCAAAACTGCTATGCTCTGAGGGTATGATGGTAAGTCAAAACACAATTTTATAGCATTGGGGGGTGTTGCATGACCCTGCTTACGACAGCTGGACTAGACTCTTGCATCCTGAACTTATTGAAACATACTAGGCTTGTTTCTAAGAGAGTTCTATGCTACAAGTTGGTGATTTTTTTAATGATGCATCACTTCCAACCTATTTTCCTCGCTGTCTCAGATTTAACATCTTACATAGCTGGTCTGTTCCTGGGGAAGACTATTCGCACTTGAAGAATGTTAGAGTATGACATAATTTTTTTCCAGAAAGAAAAAATTCTGTGTCTACCCTCTGACAACCAATACATACCTTCCTTTTCTTTCAGTGTTCAACCCTTGCAATCTAACCAACACAAACGTTGCCTGCTCTTTCTTCAAACCTTTCTGTACAAGCCATCACTCAGCTGTCTATGACCTGTTTCTCTGTTGAAATGACATATTTGTTGGCTTTAGTATTCTTCTACAGAACCAGATCTATAACTGATTTTCAAAATTTGCAAAGAAATATTAACACACAAAAATTTTACAAAGGTTTTCATGCTTACACATTAAGGCCTGATTTTGAGCTTTAGTGACTTTTTGAGCTACAGTGACTCTACACAGAGAAGTTCCAACTGCATCCACGAAACTAACTCCTAGGGCAGCTGCAATACCAAAACTTAATATAAATATTATCAAGTCAAAATTTTCAATTTTACTTCCACACAAACAACAAACTGTTTTAGGTACAAACATATACTAAGCACCATGCTAGTGATCAATATTTGAATAATACTTGAGAAACTCAAAAATGTGTTTGGGAAAACAAAGTAATTCAGCAGTACTGTATTGGGTTTGCGAGGCAAGGTTTTGGTAGTGGGGGGGGCTACAGGGGTGGCTTCTGTGAGACATGCCAGAAGCTTCCCCTATGTCCAATAGAGCCAATGCCAGCCGGCTCCAAGATGGACCTGCCGCTGGCCAAGGCCAAGCCCATCAGTGACGGCGGTAGCACCTCTGGGATAACATACTTAAGAAGGGGAAAAACCTGATGTGCAACAGCAGCTGGAAGAGAGGAGTGAGAATATGTGAGAGCAAAAACTCTGCAGACACCAAGGTCAGTGAAGAAGGAGGGGGAGGAGGTGTTCCAGGTGCTGGAGCAGAGATTCCCCTGCAGCCCATGGAGGTCCATGGTGGAGCAGATATCCACCTGCAGCCCATGGAGTACCCCACGCCGGAGCAGGTGGAAGTGCCCGAAGGAGGCTGTGACTCTGTGGAGAGCCTGTGCTAGAGCAGGGTCCTGGCAGGACCTGTGGACCCATGGAGAGAGGAGCCCACGCTGGAGCAGGTTTGCTGGCAGGACTTGTGACCCCCATGGGGGACCCACACTGGAGCAGTCTGTTCCTGAAGGACTGCACCCCATGGGAAGGACACATGGAAAGGACCCACATTGGAGCAGTTTGTGAAGAACTGCAGCCTGTGGGAAGGACTCACATTGGAGAAGTTCATGGAAAACTGTGTCCTGTGGGAGGGACCCCAGGCTGGAGCAGTGGAAGAGTGTGAGGAGTCCTCCCCTGCGGAGGAAGGAGCAGCAGAGACAACGTGTGATGAACTGACTGCAACCCCCATTCCCTGTCCCCCTGCGCTGCTTAGGGCAGGAGGAGGTAGAGAAAATCAGGAGTGAAGTTGAGCCCGGGAAGAAGGGAGGTGTGGGGGGAAGGCGCTATAAGATTTGGTTTTATTTCTCATTACCCTACTCTGATTTGATTGGCAATAAATTAAATTAATTTCCTCGAGTCGAGTCTGTTTTGCCTGTGACGGTAATTGCTGAGTGATCTCCCTGTCCTTATCTTGACCTACGATCCTTTCATCATATTTTTTCTCCCCCTGTCCAGCTGAGGAGGGAAGGGATAGAGCAGCTTGGTGGGCACCTGGCATCCAGCCAAGGTCAACCCACCACAAGTACACTTGTAACGCTAATGCAAATACTTTTTTTTTTTTTTTTCATGAAAAGGTATTTCAGAATTTACTTAAACTCTGATGGAATTATAATAGGAAGATGTTACGATAGGGATAAAAATCTTTGTGTGGAAATAGGAAAGAAGATTTCTCATATCCAGGCAGAAACCCTTCTTTGCCAGAAGGTACTACTTGATCTGCACACACACTGACTGAGAGACAGGTGCCCACACTCCATGCAACCAGCTAGTTAAGAATGAGAGACGCTCTATCAATCACACTTGTTCCAGATGTGTGGTTTCAAATTTTAAGGAGCTCACTCTGTTCTACATTCGGAAGGTGACCCAGCAGCTTTGCCAGAAGTAGGGGTAATGGAAGATGCTTCCATTAAAAGAGTAAATAAACAAGTTGTTTCTTTGCATGTCCCGCCTTACAGCTTCTATGGCACATAGCACAGGTGGAGTTACAAAGAAACAGAAAAATTCATATGAAATTTCTGAGTGAGAAATGAACACACGTGTGAAACCTGTGTTATGGAACCCCCTCCACGTGAAGTTATAGTGCAGGAGAAATAAGTAGATCCGTATTTCTGACAAAGAAGCATAGGCTGTTATAACAGTGATTTGTCACAAAGTGTGTGGTGTCTGTGGAAACCTTGAAAAATTGAAGGGAACTGTTACAAGATTACAGAAGTAAAATTATCTAAAGTATGCACTTTAGTAACTACATTTTCTAAATTTCAGGACAAGATTAACTTCTTCAATAAAGACTTCTAAAAGACGGAGTGGGAACTCTCCTTACAAGACAGAATTACCCTATAAAGGAGCATTTTGTGAAAAAGGAGTTGCAAGTGAGTCAATATTACCTCACCAACTGCTCTTGCAGTTTGCAGATATATGCAATTTATCATATGATGGCAGAAATACAGACCTTGGAATCTAAAACCCTGCTATGCTGCTAATAAGTCTGAGGCAAGACTGCAAAACCAATTGCAGTAGACAATTTACACTTCTGTATAAGTGTAAAAATATTTATATTTAAAATAGAGTATCTGAAGAATAATAAATTCAGTTTTGAATTTTCCTTTTTCTTTGAATTTTCACTGAAGTGAACTCTGAGTAAACAGAGTATATTCTGGTGTAAGACACTCAAATCTGCTTAGTGTTTTTGTGTAAGGGAGATTACACCTAAGGAAACCTCACAAAGCATTATTCTGTACTCATCCACTAGTTATCTGTGATTTTCAGTGTTAGTTAATCAGTAATTAATGATTTAGCTAATTCCCTGGCTAAGTTAGGGCTACAATAATTTTGAATTAGCATATTATAAACTACTTCTGTAATTAAGAAAGTTTTCAATTCACTGTATACGTTAAGAAAAATATATATTAACATACACTTAAAAACCCTGGTAAAATAAAAATAGACCATAAAATAATTAATAGGATCGACACATTCTTCATGGAATGAAGGGATACGATGCTTAAAAGAAAGCCTTCCCAAAAACAATGAAAAAGTAAGAGGTGGTGGTAGATAGAGCGGAAAATAGGTATTGAAGAATGATGGATACTATTCTATAGTGAAAGTGTGTTTTCAGCACTTTTGAGCCTGAGCGTGATATTTACTAAAAAGGGAAACACAGGCTGCAGGTGAACTTGGTGATTACATTTCCCACCTTCCAGAGAAGGACTGCTAACCACCAGCGTGTTTAGGAGCAGAGCTTTCCCATCCAGTGCGGCTGGCACGACTCCTCTCTGCATACGCAAACATTCGCTGGCGTAGAGAGTGGAAATCCAGGCCTGCTAATCCCCAGAGAGTACTTTCACCAGCAGTCTAGTATTTTTCCTCTTACCCTTAGTATTTAGTACTTTGTTAGTCATGGATGTAAAGTGGGGCTAAAATTTTGGAAAAAAGTTGCCTCACCTCTCTCCCTCAAATAAAATATGCTGAAGAGCAAACGTGTCTATTTCTCTGGTATAAAATTTGACCCGTTGAAACGAATTATAATAATAATCAGAATGGCTTTCTGAAACTCTGGACAGTTTTCAGGGGGGATAGTAATGGGACATCAGTATTACACTTCTGACACCAAGATGCACCTAATTATTTAGACAAACTAAACCAATGTTGACTTCTGTTTCCCAGGTCTTGAATAAATAATCTAACCAGCAGACAGGCAAGAACAGTGGTCCCAGCCTTTACTTTGCTTTGCCTTTCTATTGCCAGCAATAACATATTTCATCTCAACTCTAATGGAATAATTTCCTTGACACAAAGCCAGTTTTCTTCCTTTATTCTGCTCAGAAAAATGAAAAAAAAAAAAAAAAAAAAAAAAGTGATGTTCAATGTAAACTTTTTTTAGAATAATTTTTTATGAAGTTGATGATGCTTTCATTTAATTAAATCTCATCAACTTAATACAATGCAATATGCAAAACAAATACAATGCAGTTATGTTTTTAAATATTGACTTTTTAACATTTGCTTATTCAGTACAAGATCTTGCACTATGAAGTGTTTACCATAAAAAGAATTTAAACATGAAATTATTGCAGAGCCCTTGGACAAGTAACTGTATCTCTAAATCTTGGAGAAAATAGTCATTTTAGAGGAAAATTACTGCTTTTGATAACGATTTCCTTTGTACTGATCTTTTTGATTTGCTTTTATTTTACTCCATAAATTTTTTTTGCTCATAACTTTCCTATTTTCCTTCTATAGAAGGCAGTCTATTTTGCTGAAATCATGCCAATCCCCCCAGCTTTTCTTAAAAGTACGTTTATCACCAGGAAAGCTAAATCTTTAATGTTCATTTTTCATTAATATTATACATACTACATCCTTTGCATACTGTTCGGGGATGGGATAAAATGTGTTTAATTTCTACACACAAAATACTTTATTTACAATTAAATATTAAATATACTTAGTTACTAGTTGCCTCAGATGTTCTAAATAAATCTTTTGAATTAAGATTAGAGCCTTGCAGTAAAAGCACTACCAATTCCTTATCTTCAGTGAGGTACGGTCTATTCCATTTGTTTCTAAGTGCATCCCACTTACATCTGTACAATATCAATAAATGCCTGTGATAGCAGCTCTCTTTTTAAACTCTGCTGCATTGATTTTTCCTGGGTATATTGTCAATAGCATTGTTAAATATGTTCATGAATAATCCCCAAATTCTAAATGACTGATGTATACTAAATATTTGTTAATATTGACTTATTTGTCAGTTCTTTGGAGGTTTGACAATCTTTAACAATTTATAGTTCACACAGTATTCAAAATTAATAATTGAAACTATTTTCTGTATCATAGATTGTAGTTTTCCAAAGTGTTCTTGTGCAGGAAGTATCCTGGCAAATTTCTTTTAAAGTCCATACCTAGATCCATATCTATCAGTTTAGAGTATTTGGCATAGTTTCTTTCAGCAGAAAAAATCAAAACTTTCTTAGTTTTGATATCAGCATTGGTTAAGACAATATGCTGCAGTTTTTGTCTGCTGATTTGTCAGTAGTTTTAACAGCTGAAGTTAATGAAAAGTAAAGTGTAGATAAGCTATTTGCTAGAAAATGTAACTAGAAAGACAAAAGGGTATATGCTATATAATCTGCTAACCTGAGCAGGTTGGGGGGCAAGGGGGAAGGACCCAAAGCTTGCAAACTATAGGAAGAAAGGAGTCAGAGTGGTCTGTATATGGTATGCATATGTCCGTCTCTCATTGGGCCACAAGAAGGACCTGCCTAGGCACAGTGATGGTGATCTCAAAATACTAGAAGCAATGCAAACTCTGCTGAAGGACTGGAATGCTATTTCCTTCTCTCCTCTTTCCTCAACCAACTTCTAGGTTTGGCTTTGTCAGTTTCTTCTGTTTTCCTCTTTGAAACATCTTGAAGCTTTATGGATTCACTTTGATGTATGCAAGCATCCAGAGTGATTATTTTAAATTGGATGAACACTACTGATTTTGTGCATGTTATAAAAGGCTATATTCCAAACAGGGGTTCCTATTCTTTCACATTCTTTTACAATTTTTCAGCGCCCCTGCTCTCTTCATTTTCCGTCTCACGTCCCCTCTCAGATGGCACAGCACAGAAAAGCCACAAAACCTTTGCTTGTTTATGTTATGTTGGGCCCACTAATTAGCATCCCAAAGACTCAAACTAACAGTTAGGTTTGACATCTCATCAAAACATCACGGGGAGGTTCATTACCCTGATGCATATTAGAGCTGCCACATTTATCTAGAATTCTAAATGACTCAGGAATGCGGGAGAAATTCAGAAAACAATTTTCAACGTAATGTTTAACAGGCATAGAGAAATGTTACCAAGTACTCAAGAACAGAAACCAAAGTGATACATGAAGTCGGTATACTTTACATCAAAAATCCTGTGAGCTAAAAAAAGCCAAAAGCAGGATTCTCTAAGTAAATGGTCTAAAAAGTATGTAAAAGATTCTCCAGCATTTTAGTCTTTATATTTAAGGGTTTCATATCACTAGTTGCTTGCGGCTGGTAAGAAAAACAGCATTTGTAAAATACGGAAATTTGATGATTCTTGACAGAAATACTGTTGGGAGTAGTTAACAGATGTACGCTTCATCTTGCACATAATATTCCTCATCTTAGATAAGCAGCGCTGGCCTGATTTTTAGGAAGAACGTTCAATGCAGCTGCCAGGAGAGGAGGTAGGGGACCACTCTGCTCCCTCTGATATGTGGCTGCTCTCTAGAGCCTCTTGCCTCTGAATTCAGCTCTAACAGGATCCAGAGATGTTCTGGCAACTTCTCTTTTCCCCTGTTAACAACGTGACCAGCCAGAAGAAAGCAGGAGCCATTGCAGCAGTTGCTTCCTATTTAAGGATTTGCTTACCTAACACTAGCCGCAGCTAATTTCCCTTGGTTACGCGCCAGCTGCCTGTAGACACAAGAGCTCCCAAGCTCACCAAGGACAGTCCGTACGACACAGCTCTCGTGCAGGCTGTGCACATATGTTTCTTCCTGTACGCCTCCTGTGAATGCACGGAGATGCCAAGAACCAGCTGATTTTCAAAATATCCCCTCTCTAACTTTGCTGTCACCTTGAAACCCCATGGAAACTCCACATGCAGATCTCCAGTGATGCCTCAGCCTCCAACAAGTTGGTGCCTAGTTAGGACTCTTGCTTCAGCAAGGCCAAAATGTCATTCAGGTGTTGCGAGCTCTCTGTGAGCCCTACAGCTCGCCCTGGCATTTAGCCACAAACCTGTACAATATGCAGTGGCGGGGGTGGGGAAGATATGTCTGTTAATAAGCTGAGATACTAGAACATTTTCTCATACTTAGATTGCTTAAAAAAAAAGCAAAAGGAAATTAACTTTCTCTCGTAACATTTTTCAACTCTATACATTGTTCTTTCATACGCTAACAGAACAGAAGAGATGTTAACAGAAGAACGTTTGGTTAAAAATAGAATAATTTGAACAAAGGAATAATTTGTGACAAATAAACTGCTAGAGGCCTTGGTCAAAATTTACAATGATGTGATGAACTCTTCAAATTACACTTAATTGCAATTTTACTACCTCAGTAATAGGTAGCACAATTGAAAAAGAAACTGCATAAACCCCTTAATTTCTTCCCTGTCAGGTTTTCCACTGTATCTAATTAATTATCAATATTGCCATAGAAATAAAGTGTAGAAGCAGAGTGTGAAACAGATTCTCATCGGGTAATGTCTTTTGTGGAAATTCATTCAAACAAAATTAAGGTTTTGAATATTACATTCAACAGAATGGAAGTCTGGCCTTTGAAATAATCTAAAAAGCAAACTTGCCCCCTACTTCTGATACAAGAATTACTAGGAAGCAATGGATCATTTCATTATATAAGACAAGAAAGTAGCCAACTGTACAATATTTAAACAAAAATATTAACTTAATCATCTGATAGGACACCAATGTACCTATTTCTTTCTTGAAACCTGTTTTATTGGTGTGAACTGTCATCAATGGGAATATTTTTTTTAATAATACCACACTCTTAAAAGCTGTATTCTGATTAGACGTGCACATCCACATTTTATTTTCGGAAGAGTATGGCTGTAAGTGCAGGGCGAGAACAGCCTGTTTGAGGCCATCCATCTCATCTGTACTGGACCGCACAGGGAATGTGCAGCTCATTGCTCTCTACAGATGTGCAAAATTCTGGGGGGGGGGCGGGGGTGTGTTTGTTTTGTTGTTGTGGTGGTGGTGGTTTTGTTTGTTTCTTTGTTTTTGGTTTTCTCCTCCCCTGAAAAAGCTGTATTTTGTTGTGTATGCCATCTCTCTCCTGTTTCAGAGCTCTCCCTAAGATGGCTGCACAGCTTATACATTATTAGTGCATGTAAATTATTCAGCTGCTTTTAATGGCACATCAGTCTACTTTCAGCAGTAATACGGGGACAACCAGTGAGACCTACAGCTAAAATAAAAAGGCTGCAAAAGAGGATCTTTTGAATATTGTTCAAAAGTTCCGTATCATTGGCACCTAAATTGAGACTGAAGAAAGCAAAGTGCAAAAGTGGGGGTGCTTTTGAAAGGAGATCACCTGAAGCCACTTCTCAGGGAATACGAGAAAGTGCCTGACATGGACCTGTTACGATTATGGGTAGATTTCAAATGAAAATGTTATGTTTATGTTGGGAGGAACAGGGGTGTATCACATGAGGTCACTCAAAGGGGAAGATTTTGCAAAGGTATCTGATTAGGCTATTGGATGCTCACAGATGAATTCTTTCCAGATAAAATCACTGGAAAGATGTGTGAGGAAGTTCAACAGAGAATTTTCTCTAACTACTTTAAGCCTTTCGCTTAAGGACAGGAGAGTTATGGGAATGGAGAGGATCTGAAGGTGAATATAAGGCAATTTATAGATGTAAGCTAAGAAAAAGTCAGGTAAGCTGGCACCTGTTGAACTGGTCTTCAAAACATGATGTTTTGCTTAAGAAAAGAAAGAAAAAAAAAACATATTAAGGAGTAAGGATAAGAGTAAGGAACAACATTATCTACAGATCACAACTAGCAGCGCAAAAAAATTTCCATGAATAGCCAAAAAGTAATGTGTTTTTCTTCCTGTATGTGAGATAGCATACATTCTTTAAAACATCCTGGCTAGACCTCATGAGATAGAAGCACTATTTATTTCTTACCACTCTATTTTGATCACTTTCAATTAAATTCTAGAGTCCACATAACTGATAACTTCTCTGAATTTATTCAAAGAATGAACTTTAGTGTATGCTTATGGTTGTGAATTTCTGCAAACAAGTGTTTTAAAGGTGTACACTTGCTTATACAAAGCCCCAGACAATTCCATTAGGGATCTTTTGTGGTATATTAGACACCAGAATAATTTCCTCCTTGGTAAATGAGTAAAGTGGAATAAAAGCAGAACACACTGTAAGAAAAAAAAAAAAGTTGAAATTGTTCTTTCTAAAGTTATTTTTCACATTCATTCCAGCAGATTTTTATTATGGCTAGATACTGGTATTATGGCAAGTTTACATAGCACCAGCAAAACACAAGGAGTCTTATTAATAGTTATAAAGAAGAGATTTCCCACTCTAAGAATGTAGTTTAAATAGCCTGTGCACACAGACAAGAAGCAGAGGAGGACAGGAATAGAAAATAACAACAGGAGCAAAGATAAATAGGATTGTGTAATATCTTAGTAATGTCACAGATTATTTAGATTTCTGACTGTATAGTCTGATGACATTTCCTAAATGAAGAATAGTGCAGGAAAAGCCTTAGAAAAGATGCAACTTTAAGAAAAAGATTTAAAAAAAATACACCCCCCCAAAATACTCATGTATGTTGTGAGAGGCTTCAAGGATCTCTTATCTTGGTATAAATGCAAAAACTGGAGCACAAAGAGTCGATGAAAAGGTTAATGCTCAAAAACAAAGACCCTTTTTCAAAGCTATGCAGATGTGATTTTTTTTTTTGTCCAGAGTGTTATTAATAAAAAGAAGACACATAACTACAACACAACATTTTTATAGATATACGTGGAAAACAAAAGACCATATTCCTACTATTTTCAGCTCAAATTTATGTGTTTGGCAATGAGAAATACTTATACCTTAAAGGAGGAGAAAAAAAAGTGTGATGAACCATCACTGAGTACACAGACATTGCAGTCAACAGTTGGAACTAAGCCAAGCCGCAAACCTTCAAGACACAAAAAGTTAGTAATTAGCAGGCTTCTACTTGCCCTGTCAGCCAAGCCCATAGAGGGAGACATTCACTAAACCTGCCGTTGGAATAAGTACAATCTTCATGGCTGTAGATGCCTTAGTTTTTAAGACTGAAATTTGATTAAACAGCCTGTCTTAGTTTGTACAGTTAAAATGGTGAACTACCATGTAGATGTACAATTGAATCAAAGAAAAGTCAACTATAAAAGAAACGGATTTTAAGAACACAAATCTGCAAGAGAAATTCCAAGCAGAATCACAGAATCACAGAATGGCAGGGGTTGGAAGGGACCTCTGGAGATCATCTAGTCCAACCCCCCTGCTACAGCAGGGTCACCTAGAGCAGCTGCACAGGACGGTGTCCAGGCAGGTTTTGAATCTCTCCAGAGAAGGAGACTCCACACCCTCCCTGGGCAGCCTGTGCCAGGGCTCTGTCACCCTCACAGTGAAGAAGTTTTTCCTCATGTTCAGACGGAACTTCCCGTGTTCCAGTTTGTGCCTGTTGCCCCTTGTCCTGTTGCTGGGCACCACCACTGGCCCCATCCTCTTGACACCCACCCTTAAGATATTTATAAGCGTTGATGAGGTCCCCTCTCAGTCTTCTCTTCCTCAGGCTGAACAGCCCCAGCTCCCTCAGCCTTTCCCCACAGAAGAGATGCTCCACTCCCCCAATCATCTTTGTAGCCCTCCGCTGGACTCTCTCCAGTAGTTCCTCATCTTTCTTGAACTGGGGAGCCCAGAACTGGACACAGTACTCCAGATGGGGCCTCACTAGGGCAGAGTAGAGAGGGAGGAGAACCTCCCTTGACCTGCTGGCCACACTCTTCTTAATGCACCTCAGGTTGGCCTTCCTGGCTGCAAGGACACATTGCTGGCTCATGGTGAATTTGTTGTCTACCAGCACTCCCAGGTCCTTCTCCGCAAAGCTGCTTTCCAGGAGGTCAACCCCTAACCTGTGCTGGTGCATGTAGTTCTTCCTCCCCAGGTGCAGGATCCTACACTTGCCTTTGTTGAACTGTATTATGTTTCTCTCTGCCCAATGCTCCAGCCTGTCCAGGTCTTGCTGAACGGCAGCACAGCCTTCTGGTGTCAGCCACTCCTCCCAGTTTTGTATCATCAGCAAACTTGCTGAGGGAACACTCTGTCCCTTCATCCAGGTCATTGATGAATAAATGGAACAAGACTGGACCCAGTACCGACCCTGGGGAACACCACTACAGGCCTCCAATTAGACTCAGCGCTGCTGATCACAACCCTCTGTGTATATCTGAAGCTCTTGAAAAATAACCTGGAAATGAGTGGAGGCAGATGTGTGGTGGATGGAAGAAGGAGAATTAACATAAAATGAATGTAAAAGCATGTAATTGAGTAATAAGGACTCTTGACTCCAGCATGGAAGAACCTGCAGGCACTTGGTGTCATCTTCAATCCAATTAAACAAAACTGTTCCCAAGGGATTGCAGAGCAATCCAAAGCGATCCAAAGTCATTCAGACAAAACTATTTAAGAATTCTGAATTCTTACTATTTCTATACAAACTCATTGATCATAAAGTAAAAACAAATAAACAGAATTTCCTCTCCTCTAAAAAGGTCTAATAACAGCTACTCCAAGAACTAACACTTTCCTGACTACCTTGGAAAATAGTAATTTAGAAAACTGCTGGCTGGCTTTGCAGACCAGCTGGTGACTGAAGAAGTCACAGCCTAATTAGTGGAGCCCCTTCAAATCTGCACATCTGGTTAGCACTGATTTTTCACTATGATTAATGCTTGGAAAAGCCTCAGCAGCCAGCTTTAAGCAAACTTGCCAGTATCATTTCCTGCATTTTTGAGAAGGGAATCCAAAACCCCATCTGATCCTTTACTGGCCATTTGAGGATAAACCAGTGAATATCTCCAGCGATGCATCTGTTTGCTGACATGACAAGGAACAGGAGTCAGTGACTGAAGCATCCAGTTGTTCCTAGGCCCTGTGTATCTATCACAGACATCGTATCACATAATCCCTTTACTGTATAATGGGATGTGTCTTTAGACGAGCGTGGTCTTTCACATCTACAATTCTTGTGTAAGACTGTTTCAGAATATTACTGCTGATAAGGTCAGGGAACTCCCCCCCCCCCCCCCCCCCCCCCCCCCGCATTTATTATTAGTCTGCTTTTTTACCATTTGTTTCTCTGTCAATAGCCATAACTGTTGCTGGATTAACTAGTTCATCCTTTCCCCCATTTATTCAACTACATTTACAGACACTTTCCCAAACATTTGTTTTTTAAGTTGAAGGAGCCATTCTCCTCTGTCCTGCATTTTAAAAATATTCTCTAGACACTCACAGAACATCAAGCTTCCTTTTCCTGAATGACTTCCAAGTTTGGCAATGCCGCCTGCTATACCACTTCATAAAAAGAAAAAAAAAGAAACAAACAAGAAAAAAACCCAAACCAAACAATCCACCACCAACTATCCTAACTGTCCTTCCCTAGAGGTTACAGTTCTGCATTTTTTTCTTATAGCTGATGGGATTCAATCCTGGTATCTCTTCTGCTAACATAGTGGAGAAAAATTGTTTTGAGGTGAAATATCATCAGAGAGAAAAACCTCACCCTCTATTAACTAGAAATGGTTCTTTATCCTAAGTAAGCACAGGCTGAAGTTTTGGCGCTCCCACCATGCCCCTCTATCCCTTTGAGTATTACATCCTTTATAAAGAAAAATGAAGTGTGTATTGATTAAAAGAGTGTTCAGATGTTTAAGGAAGAAAAATGAAAATTTTACCTGAAAAGGTTCAGGAAAAGATTGCTCATACTAATCTCAGTTTTTTTGTGCTCTGGGACATTCTGATCTCTCACTTAATTGCTCCTGACTCATCACCAGAAAAACAGATGCAACAAAAATCATTAACTTCTCTTTTATATGGTATTCTCTCTGTTCCATCATTTCTTTTTTGATTTGGAAAGCTCTCTTGAAGACATGACACTCAGTAGGAGATTTACCTCCACATTTAAGCACATGTGAAACGTGAGTGGGGGTTGGAGAGTAAAGGCCACTGGGAACTTAAAATAGAACAAAAAATTAAATATGATATAAAAGGATTGTGGGTGCTTCAAAACATGTGCTGTTTCAGTTCTAGAGCTAGTTCTACCCTCTCATCCAATGCTGGAAAAACAAGATAATCCATCACAGAGAAATTAGGGCATAACATTTAAAGTTCGTCACATACAATGCTTTCTTTCCCTAATGGTTAGTGCTTCTTGGGACTTAAAATATGCAATATGCTAATGACACCAACAGCACAGAGGTGAGGGTCAATGAGTCCAGCAGGCCATGTACACGCTGAGCGTTGCAGAAACGGAAGCTTTTTTCACATAATTCCTCTAAAAGCACATCTGACACCTGGTATAGTTACAGATACTACAGAAGCAAGACAGGAAAAAAGAGTAATTGCCAAACATACACAAAGGCTAAAGATGTTTCAACAGTTTGTAAAGAAATAAAGCAAACAGATCTCAAAACCAGCCTTTGGTTTAGATCAAGAATTCAGTGCATCATAAAGTTAAGCAGACAGATGGAAAGTTCAGACAGCTCTGAGATTATCAGATGGCAACAGTGCCCAGAGAGCTCTCTGCAGTGATCTTCGTGAAACTGTAAAAGAGACAATTATGTGTCCAGTCTTCCTGAGGAAGCAGATTACCATAGCTGAGATTTCAGCAAGTTAATTCAGTCCTTTCAATCTAGAAATCGCCACCACAGGTGAAACAGTACCTCAACCACAGTCATGTACGGAAAAGGACAACTTTTTTTTTTTTTTTTTTTCCCTGGGCAGACCTACAACCCAAAAGCACACAAAGACAGACTTCATTTCATGGCATCACAGTTCTTTCATAACAGGTACAGCTGTCCGCATCAGTCCTTGAATATAAACACTTTTCCCTGACAGAGCCTGAAGTCTACAGCCTGAACCTTTGATGATGATTTTTTCTTTAATTCTGGGAGTGTGCTTTTCTTTTTTAAGATACCAGCCTGCCACAAATCAGTATCATCACCATTTCTTGTTCAGAGCCAACAGTATGCATATTCACATTATTGCTGTCTCCATGAAAACGACGCTGCCTTATCTCAGGCAAGACAGCAGAAAAGGGCAGGCAGCAGGAGGAGCAGGCTGAGGCCTACCGGAATTCAGGTGCCACACGAAGGTCAAGTTTCAGTCTTATTTCACCGTGTCTTTACATTTGATACTTTACTGGAAACCAAATTAGAATATGATAAATACAATATAATCTCAAAGAAAGGAACCAGAACAAGAGATGATAGATTCAGAGGTGAAACATGAACCAGCAAGCAGTTAAACCTAAGGCCTTATTTACACCTACAAGTCCCAGTTCCTCTTACAAACTGATGGAAAAGAACCCCACTCCTAAGCCTGTCAAAATACACGTCTCTAACACTTGATTTCTGCAGCTTCCATCCTAGTGAAGCCTTCTCTTCTGCTTTAAAACAGCCACGCTGTGAAGAGTCAGTCTAGAAGAATGACGTCTGTCACAGCCCAGAAGTATTTCCTAATAAATGAGCCAGTAAGAGCAGCACATGGAGGGAACCAGTAGAGAGGCTGCCTAGTATTTGTTCTAACCTTGCAAGTAAACAGGGATCACCGATCAGGACGAGTAAATCACAGACCCGGTCTAAACACCACGCAGTCGTCTGCTACAACTACGCCTGCACGTAACAGAAACCCCTGCAAAGCAGTTTACACTTGGCAGTAAATGGCTCTCCAGAACGGTGACAAGACACAGTGTGTTACATAAATGCACGTTGCCTCAGTGAAACCTGCTTGTTAAATAGCCTGGAATTACTTCTGTCTTTCTGTAAAAGATTTCCTAAGTAATTATGACCAGATCCCTGAACTGACTAAGGCACGCGCTCCAAGCACGTGTTTTTAAATTAAAGATAAAAACCTTCTGCTGCTAGAGCTGTCTGATTATTAAACAAATTGAGCACAACCATTGTGAGAGTAACAACTTTCTTATAAAAAATGCTACAATATACATCAGAGCGTAATTTGTCATTTAAAGAACTTTTTATGGCTACCATTTTACCCCTTCAGGATAAAGCCTTCTGATACCATATCTTCCTATCATAAACTCAGTATACATTCCTGCACCACAATGAATTTCTTTCCAAATCAGCTCCTAATATGGTTCCAGCACCTTCTGCATGTTTGGGCTAGAGTATGAAATGAAAAAAAAGTCTACACTGCTGATGGTGACATGGAGGAGAAAACCAGTTAAATGGACTGCATGAAAACAATTAGAAGGCCAGACATACATGAACTACCTGTAATCTCAGAGTAAACATGTGACCTACCACCAGATGACTGATGAGCAGAATGCCACTTAATAGAGCAAGACATACAAAAATATTGATGCAGAGCAGCATATGCTCCCCCTCAAGAAAGCAACAACAGTTACTTCTGAGAGAGAAATAGGAGTGGTAGAATAGGTCATCTCACAGATTGTCCTGATGGTACAACATTGTGCAATAGTCTTTCACCTATGGGAAAGCTCAAATAAGCTCAAATCCATACTAAAATCACTTTCTGTTCTTTTGGATATCTATATCAAATGTACCAAAATAAGGAAATTAAGAGCAACCAGTTAATCACCTTTTTAATATAGACACCTAATAACATATTTTTGAGGGTTACTGTATTCTGCAAGAATATGTAAATACATTTGAAGTGCTTGCTATCTATGTATTGCCTAAGGCAGAAAATTTACAACATGAAGGAGTGGGTGTTCCACTCACTACTGAGTCAGTATTCATGATACAGAGAGACTGTGTTTTAGTCAGGTTTGCGTTACTCTTGATAGTCTCCATATGGACAAATAAAGAATAGGGATGGGGAAACAGCTCTTTAAAGTGTATGGAGACATTCTGGGAGGAATGCAGAGACATCATCTGGGCATCTGGAGATGAGGTTAGGAAAGCCAAAGCCCAGCTGTAACTGAATCCAGCATGGGATGTTAAAGGCAACAAGCAAGGCTCCTGTAAGTATATAAGTGACTAGGAAGGCTAGGGAAAATGTGAGACCATAGCTGAATGAGGCTGGGGCCCTGGTGACACAGGACATGGAAAAGGCTGAGGTACTGAATGCCTCCTTCATCTCAGTCTTTACTAGCAAGACTGGCCTTGAGGAATCCCAGGTACCAGAGACCAGGGGGAAGGCCTGGAGAAATAAAGACTTGCCCTTGGTGGAAGAGGATCAGGTCAGTGAATAAATGCTTAAGCAAACTGATCACACATAAGTCCATGGGCACTGATGGTACGCGCTCATGAATGCTGAGGGAGCTGGCTGATGTCATTGTGAGGCCACTCTCAATAATCTTTGATCAAACATGGTCATTGGGAGAAGTACCTGAGGACCTGAGAAAAGCAAATGTCCCTCCTATCTTGAAGAAGGGCAAGAAGAAGAACTGGCCGTGGAACAACAGGCTGGTCAGCCTCACCTCAGCCCCTGGGGAGGTCATGGAGCAGCTAATCCAGGAAACCATTTCCAGGCACAGAAGGACATGAAGATGATCAGGAGTAGTCAACATGGTTCAGCACAGGGAAGTCATGCTTGATCAACTTAATAAAATTCTCTGATGAAATGACTGGCCTGGTAGATGAGGGGAGAGCAGTGGATATTGTCTACCTAGATTTCAGTAAGGCTTTCAATGCTGTCCCCCATAAGATCCTCATAGAGAAGCTGATGAAGTAAGGGCTGGAGGAGCAGACGGTGAGGTGGACTGAAAATTAGCAGAATGGCTGGGCCTAGAGGGTGGTGATCAGTGGCATGAAGTCTAGTTGTAGGTTAGTAACTAGTGTTGTACTCCAGGATCAATACTGGTTCCATTCCTGCTCAACATCCTTATCTGGATGATGGGGCTGAGTGTACCCTCAGCAAGTTTGATGACGACACAAAACTGGGAGGAGCGACTGATACACCAGAGGGTCACACTGCCATCCAGATGGACTTTGACAGGCTGAAGAAATGGGCTGACAGGAAACTTACGAAGTTCAGCAAAGAGAAGTAAAGTCCTGCACACTACACCATGCACCAGTATATGCTGGGAAGAAGCTTCATAAAAAAGGCCTTGAGAGTGCTGGTGGAAACCAAGTTGACCGAGGGCCTACAATGTGCCCTTGCTGCAAAGAAGACTAATGATATCTTGGGCTGCATTTGGAGGGTGTTGCCAGCAGGTTGAGAGAAGTGATCTTTCCTCTCTACTCAGCACTGATGAGGACACACCTGGAGTACTGTGTCCAGCTCTGGGCTCCTCAGTACAGTACAAGAGAGACAAGGACATACTGGAGAGACTCCAGTGAGGGGTCACTGAGATAATGGGACCAAGTGCACCCTCAGCAAATTTGTAAACACAAAATTTGGAGAAGTGCTTGATACACCAGAGGGTTGTGCTGCCACCCAGAGTGACCTCAACAGGCTTGAGAAATGAGCAGACAAGAACCTCATACAGTTCAACAAGGGGAAGTGCCAAGTCCTGAACCTGGGGAAGAATAAGCCCAGGCACTGGCACAGGCTGAGGGTCAACCAGCTGGAAAGTAGCTTTGTGGAAAATGTCCTAGGGGTTCTGGTGGACATCAAGTTGAACATGAGCCAGCAGTGTGCCACTGAAGTAACAAAAGCTAATGGTACCCTAAGCTGCATTAGGAGGAGTGTTGCCAGCAGGCTGAGGGACATGATCCTTCCCCTCTACTCAGCATTGGTGAGGTCACACCTGGAGTCCTGTCTCCAGTTCTGGTCTCCGTAGTACAAGAGAGACATGGGCATACTGGAGAGATTTCAGTGAAGGGCCACTAAGATGATGAAGGGACTGGAGCATCTCTCCTATGAGGAAAGACTGAGAGAGCTGGAAGTGTTTAGCCTGGAGAAGAGAAGGCTCAGGTGGGATCTTATTAATGCATGTAAAATACCTGAAGGGAGGGTGTGAAGAAGATGGAGCCAGGTGGTGCCCAGTGACAACAGGCAATGGACACAAACTGAAACACAGGAGCTTTCCTCTGAACACTTTTTACTGTGAGGGTGACTGAGCACTAGAACAGGTTGTCCAGGGAAGTTGTGGAGTCACCCTCTTTAGAGATACTCAAAAGCCAGCTGGACATGGTCCTGGGCAACTGGCTCCAGGTGGCTCTCACTGAACAGGGGGGTTGCACCAGATGATCTCCAGAGGTCCCTTCCAGCCTCAACCATTCCGTGATTCTGTGATACCATTGGGGTGAATTGGAGACTACATTATGTCTTGGCTGCTGTGCAACTTCAGTGCTTTGTGAGCTATCAGATTTGCATCTCAGGTATTTTTTCTCTCTGCATCATTTTTTCAAAAAGATAAGAGCATGTATGATGTATAAACATATGCCATTATATAAAATTGTGCCATTTTTAAGGATACATATATGCAAACATTCTTCTAAAAAATAAAACGGGATTCATAATGTTTCTTGTAAAATGTGCTGGCATGTTTATATACACTGACTTGTGTATAAACATACCAGCAGAAAACAGTCATTTACTGTTTAGGAAATATATGAAGACACTCTCTCAAAACTTAAGAATTCTTCAAAATGCAGATTATATTTTACATTTTTGTAACAACTTTTACTAACTGGATTTGTATAGCAGACCATCCCGGACAACTTTGATGACAAAGCATCTGAAAAAGATGTCTTGAACTTCAAGTTGTTTGAGACATCTTTAGTTATGTATTCATGTACAACCACAGACATAGGCATCAAGCCTACAGTTTAGAAAATATTTTTCAGAGGGCATCACTACCCCTTAACAAAGTGTGTTATACACCTTTACAAAGTTTCTAGGGGTTTGTATTATCTCAAATAGCTATTATTTTGGGCTATATTGTTTCAAATTTGGATAACCAAGAGCTCAAGACACCAGTGGTTGCCCCATTTTGCAGTTGTCTGACAGGCAGATTACTATGGTCACGAAGAACAAAGACCTTTCATGTAGTGAGTCTGTGTTAGCAATTACAGAAATTCACTGTCCCTTAATTACAAAGAGACATTTGATAGATCTGTAAAATTCATCAAAGTTCAAAAAATACATTTTTACAGCTTCATAGAGTAAAAAAAAATCACTGTTTTGACTTGCACTGCAGTATCTATGAAAACAAAAGTCTTGAATTCACATTTTTCTGTTTTCTTTGTACATGTGCGTATAATATAACTCTGTGAAGTTTTGGCTCTGCAATCTAATCCAGTAGATAAACCTCTTCTAACAGAATTGAAATCAAATCTCAAACAGAAAGCAGGGAAAGTTAGTTTTCAGAATGAATACTAAACTTCTGATGTCCTTTCAGTTCACCAGTTAAAGAAAACATTGGAGACTGCTTCCATCCTTCCTGGATTTCTATTTTTCCAAAATGTACTTGCTGAAGAGTATTATAAACATGTAAGCATGCAAAGAGGTCTTGCTCTCATTCCTACCCACAGCATCCTCAAATAAAGAGAACCTCTTGCCACGCTGGCAAGGCAGGGCAGTTACAGGAGTACTTCGGGGAGTGGAGGAAAATGGCACAGAAGTGTGACACAGCACATCACACAGTGCTCTCTTCCCTCTAAGAAACTGCAATTTTTCTCGTTAGTTTGCCAAAAATACGCCGATAGCAATACAGTTGCTTCCCACACATGAAGAGGAACACAGGACTTTTCTTCCAGTGTTAAGACACAAATGTCACGATGTTCCTGCCAATTGTCAAACTTGGAAAAGTCATCCTACTAATGAATCCCACCAGTGAAGACGCTTTGAGCTTTCTCTTCCCTCTAGCCCACTGCAAAAGACTTCATCAAAAGAAAAGAAATGCTCTAGAGATGAGAAAGGTGAATTACTTTGTTTTAGATTTGGCATTTAAGTAGCACATGTTGGACCTGACTTCAGGGAAAGGTCCTTGTCCAAAACAGACAATAACAACTCCCTCTTCTCCTCTCCCTCTTGCCCTGCCAGACCAGCAGCATATCCTTTCAAAAACAAAGAGGGAATTAATCAGTTGCCTAACATTTCATGTAGTTATTTTTGCAAATGGAAAGCCAGTACAACAAGCTGGTGATCTAATTTTGTAAAGTTTTTGTTTCCAGTTTTGAACTAAAATGAAGAGTTTTGTACTCAAATGAAGAGACGTGGGTACAAGACAACGGCAAATAGAACTCTATGAGTATTGTCTCACAAGCACTGTTGCAAAAGATGGTAACAGAAAAGTCAGGGATAATGTCCAAAACTTGTATTTCTCTTTCTTGATGACTCTCTGACACACAGTCTTAATCGTAATGTTTCCCTCCTAGCTCACAAAAGTTTTACCCACTTCGCTAAATAGTACGCAGTTATTTTATATTTGTAGTTAAATAATATTTGTGAAGTTTCAGAATTTTGTCCTCAAGATACTTAAAACATCAGGTGCAATCCTTCCTTATGGTTTTAAAATACATATTTCTTCCCATTTCCTTGTCCTCCCAAAATACTTCAAATGCATCCTTCCAATTGCAAAAAGAAACATTCAGACCAAGATTATAGGATGGCTAATTCTTTTAAATCTATTCACTCACATTCACAGAAATATACTTCTCCTGACATGTAAATCCACAATGCAAATATGGAAACAATTTTGGAATACATTAGGCAGATCAAAATCTTTATGTACAATAATGCTCACTAATGTTTTTCTTAGAGGCTACATGTATACTAAAAATAAGCTACTTGCATTCAATTCTACATTTCTAATATGTGCATTGGTATACACATTTCATAGAGAGTATGTAAACAATATCATCCATATGCACTTGTGTCTTATAAACTCACAAGTGCATACCTTGAGAAACTGCCTGGTAAGGAAGAACAGAAAGATGGGCCAGCACAGATGAAATGAAAACAGCTCATCCATCATGACTAGTAGCCCTTACTGGAACTAAATACAAGCATCAACAGACTTTCACTGAAAACAGAAAAACACCAACAGTATGAGTAAGGGAAATTTCTTTCTCAGACTTCAGAAGAAAGAAAGAAAGGAATTCTTTTGAATTCTGAATCTCTCTTTTGCTTCCCCTCATTCATTCCTTGTTTTTCTTCCTTCAGTAAGAAGATGGGGAAGAAGAAAAAGAACAGTGAGACTAAATGTCTTCTCTTTGAATTCAAAATTCAGTAATTATTTGCAAAAATGGCCTTTCATGGCTTTCACTTTTAATCAGCTTTAATAGCCGAGATATTAAACTTATTTATTATGAATAATCATTATCCAGTCAGATTCTTCTTTTATTTGTGCCTATGAAACTCAATGGATTTCAGTCAACTCATTCTTAATTTACACTGTTGCCAGGGAAAGGAAACTGAGACGTATGAGCACAACCAAAGGTATGAATTAAATATAACATTTGCTTAAACCCCTTCTTCTGTTGAAATGCTTTTTGCCTGGAGCTAAATGAATTAGTTTCTTGTAGCGACACTGTTCTTTCTATTTCAGTGCTTTGCTATTGTTCATTTTCTAGAATTAAAAATACAAGCACAGAACACCAACTTTTCAAAGTAGGACTGTGGAAAAGTGTCTCTCTTCAGATGTTCTTTCAACCAAGTAGCAGACATCTGTGAAACTTCCAGTATGGGACTCAAGGGTTTTGTATGGTGAAGTGAAGATTTATTGCCATTTCACTGAATTTGCAATATTGATCCTTTATTTAAGGCACATAATGAATTTCCTTAGTTCAGCTTCATAAAGGATGTCCTTAGTAGTAGAACTGGTTTGGCCCATCTTCAACCCCGAGCACATTTTTATAAAAGAATTGTAAGCCCCTTAAAAATAAAATTAATCTTTCCACAGGCAAGTCCTACAACAACATACTACACGCACTAGAAGAAAAAAGAAAATTGGGCTTCTGCTGTTTCCTTAAGCATCCACCTACAGTTACAGTTTCTCTAGAAATTAAATTTAAATGGGCTCACAAAAGTTGATTCGAAAGAAAGAGTTTTTCTGATGGCAAAGTTATCTGTGGTGTATGAAATGCTGTAATTAACAGCTACGCTACAGGCAGAACAGACTTGGTTTCAACTTAACCAACACTGTTTTACACAATCAATTTTACCAGAAGCATTACTTCAGGCTACTAACACCGAATATTACAGAAGTTTCCAGGAAATTATCATCATTTAACAGTACAACCTGCAGACCAAATACAACGTAGCCCTTCACAAGGTATTGTTCCTTGAAAATAATTCACCGGATAATGTACACCAAATGAATAGTAAAAGACTACAAAGGGAGTAGGGGAAAGTAAATGTCAGGTAGGTATTAACCCATTCCACCACTGAGTAAGTGAGAATTTTTCTTTCAGAGTACAGATAACCTGAAATTCTGTGCATGTAAGTACCATAAGTAAAATGTTAATCTAATCAAGCAACAATTAAAGCCTCTTTTCACAAGTATGTAAGCAGAACTGACAGATTCAATTTCACTCCTTCTGCAAGAGATTACTGGGCTGAAAATGTCTCAAGGGTGTTCCTGGAGCAATGGCTACAGCAGTATATACAGTTTCTATTCTCATTATACTTGATTCAGCACAATGAACATCCAGCTGCTGCAATGACTCTTGGGATCACCCATGAAGTTAGCCAGAAAACGTAAATTTTGTTCCCTTGCTCTGTTTTATCAAAGTCTACATCAAGTCTTTAATTGAAATTGTAGAGGAGGAGATGACAAATGTAAAAGCAAGCTGTTGATTCAGCTGGTGATGATGAATCCTGGGAAGAGATGATAATTTTTAAGGTCTTTTCTAAAAAGAAAATATTGATCTGGAACGATGTTATCTTAAAAATCAAAAATAAATAAAACAACAAAAAGCCACCTGAAAACAATTTATACAAATTCTTTTCCCTCTTATCTTTCTCTCTCATCTTTTCATGAGCATTTGTACATGACTCTACACAATCCTATTGCTTGAGCCATACTAACTTGATTAACCTACTTAGGGAGGGAATTGGAGAAGAGATAGTGAATTATGATTGCCATTGGTTTGCCACTTGATTGTTTCTCTTTTCACTTATATGTTGGGAAAACTTTTCAACTAAAAAAAAATTAGTTGGGAAATCTTCCTTTCTGCAGCTTCTCTTGTTTACGTCACTCTTTAATACCTCTCCATAGAATTCCCCTTCATCACATATTGTTTCTTTCATCTAGCTTTTTCTTTTACTATTTCCTTTTCTCAGTTGTCTCATTTTTTTCCTGTTTCAATCTCTCCCTTTCCATTTGCATTTCTGGACTTAGGACATTTGTAGACGGAAATATGAAGTAACCAAATTCTACAGGTCTTTGATTACAGGCACACCTACACAAATGTTCAGCATCTGACTGTGGAGTTCAGCACAAACTTTCTTTCATGCTCTAATATTGGTTCAAAATATCTGAAAACAGGAAGAAGCTCAACCATCAATTAAAAAACATCCTCATTAAGACATCTGTATTTCCAAATCAAGACTACGTCTGTGCTTTCAAGGAAGGTAGTCCATTAACTTAGGTAATGGAAGGACTGAAATACATCAATCATTAACATCCAGTCTTACAATATGGTAAACAGTTTAGCCATTAAAACAAAAACCAAACAAACATCAAAAAAGCCTCTAGCTATTCAAAAACTGTTAATGAATTTGGGCAGATTTTGTCAAATGCAGTCAGATGGAAAAACACATCCACAAACAAGTATGGAGGTAAAGCCACTTCACCTCTCTAAATGAACAAACCAACTTCAATTCCCTCCTCAGTCTAAGGAGATTTGAATTTAAATTTGTTATTTATTAGTCCTAGGATACTATGGGATCAGGTACTTTAGGCTCTTGTTAACCTTATATTCTCAGCCACATAGGTGTTCGCTGCAGCCAGACACTCATCTCCTAGATGGATGCACTGTAACCACTGAATTTAGTCTCTTTTGCTCACTCTTTGGTCAGATGCATACAAGAATACTTGCAAACAGGGTAATTGCTGGCAGAGGTACTGAAGGAAGCAAAGAGCACCCCTGAATGCCTCACTGGCACCTGAACAAGACATTCAGCCAGCAGGAAAACTTCATTCACATCCACTGCCAAAGAACAAATGTGCTTCAGTATCTTCCATCCTGTGAACTCCAGTTTCTCTGTTTCAGGAGGCTGACAGATACCTTGATGGAGTACTTGAGTTTATTTTAAGAGAGTTTAGTTTTTCAGTTGCTAAGGTGTGGCCTGGACTTGAACCATCCACCCAAAACACCAGGATTACTGATTCCCCTTTTCCATAGGCTTAGAAACTGTGTCTTAATTTTCAATTTTATTTTTATATGTCCTCAAGGCATATATTTAGCTATGTATGTATTTGTTTGAGGCAACAATTTCATTTGACTGTGTGGCTACCCTTTTGATCAAACTCTATCTCACAGGAACTCTCAGTTCCAGAATCTGTCATCATAGTGACCTTCCCGTCTCTTTATCTATTTCTTGCCAAATCCTCAGATTCCGTTGACTCTGAAACCAGTTTCTAAGCTCAGCATAAGGGACAGCATTCGATATCATAACCTTGGTAAAATTCAGGTACAGAATATGTGAAGTCAATAACCATTAATTGTACAATGGTCTCCAGTATGGATATGGAGCCAAAATAAATTTAGCCTAAACTTTGTCACCATCTTAGATGCAAGCTGTTCTGCACTCCTGTGGGAAATTCAGTATTTCTCAGCATCTTTCTTGTCTCCAGAGCCTCAAATGCAAAAATATGATGAAGTTCCTGGTGAAAATGTGGCAGAAAGCATCTCGATAGACCTGGAATTGGTACGTGACTTAGCGCTGAGTGGATTTTGTTAAAAACTCCTGAACTGTTCCATTAAAAAACTTCCATTAGTTTCAGACCCAGGCCTGGCAAAGACTAGAAAGCCAAGCAAGTCAGGCAAGTGTTCTTCTTATTTTTAGCTTGGCTTCTCAGACTCATGTAGTCATGTTTTCCATTCCCTACATCCAAGACTTTTGACCCAAGTGACTGAGTTTATCCAAACTGGTCAGGATAAAAGAGGTCACAGAGAAGTGAGGTCCTAAAATAGCCTGTAGAGGAGAAGGAATTGACCCCATAGGTGTTGGCAACAGGAGGAAAAATGCAGAAGCTGCGTATGCATTACTTGGCACAGCGGGTCCATGTGGAAGAAGGAAAAAAGACAAAGAGAGAAATGCCCTCAAAACAGGAAAAGTTTGAATTAAATTTTGCCTCATTTTAAACACCAAAGTCAGTCACCAAAGAAAGACAAAGCTGGGAAACTGATTTCAATGCTTGCAGAAATACTTGTTTAAATGATGGTGTTCCAATAATGGAACAAATGTCCACAGGGAGAGAAAAATTAAAGAAATGAAATGGGGCTACCTCAAAATGCAGATATCCCTATCTCAAAACAATTCAAAGTTATCTAACAACAACAAAGCATTTCAAAGCACTCCTTAGAGGCTTACGATAGCACAAAATGTATAATATTCTGAAAGTGCTACAATTTTGTGCCAAAATAGTTTGTACCTTCATTACACATACAATGCCTGTTTCCCCTCTATCAAACTGACAGCTCTTTTAACAGAAGTACTCCATTCCCCTCTCTCAAGAAATGCACTGTTGTGGGAAGTGTTCCAGGGGGGATCCCAAAAGGCTTCCAAGTATTAGAGATGTGAAAATCAGTGACGGAGTGGCAAAATGATCCGTTTACTTTTTATCATCAGTAGCTATCTTCACATTGTCATTCTCTTTTCAATCAAATGTCTCAAGGGCTAGAGTTAAGTGGATAATGCTAAAAATAGACTGACACCATCTACTACAACAAAGAGTGGAAAAAGGCAGACAGAGCTTGTATAAGTTTCTTTTTCATGGAAAAAAAGAGCATGACAAGTTTCAAGAGTGATCTCTAAACCCAGCTGTCAGAAGTGTAATACAGACAATGCAAGCGTAAGCATCTACACTACCCTACTGGGGACTGGAGGGTGATTTATCAAATCTCTTGTCAGTCAGGTCTTGGCTTCTGCCAGAACAGATGCAATATGAGATGATGGGGCAGGATTCTTGCCATCAGATGTACACTTAAGACCTGATTTTCAGAAGTGACATGCACCCGTACTTTCCATGGAAGGTAATCGCAGAGTGTACTGTGTTTCATCTTAAAAAAAGAAGGAAAATCAATTCTGTAATCATGAGAATATAGCAAAGTTACTAGTTTTACGCTTGCTGGGTCAAGACCTTCAGACCTTAATGACTTTCAATTATAGTTAACTGGGCTGCATACGCTGTTGTGGCAGAGCTGAAAATGTCCCATTCTTCCTGCTAATCTCAATGTATCCAGAAGCCTGCCTTGCTTTCATGTACGGACCAAAAGCTGAAAAAAAATCTGCATCCTGGAAGAATTTACAGAGACCTCTGAATGAGCAAAATCAGAGGGAAGAAGTGATGGAATCAACGTTTCTTTAAAAAGCATTTGTGAAGAATGTTATTTGTTTTAGCATAAGTTTTATGATTTCTAGTGGTATTGTGTTCAAGAAACAATATTAAGGATATTATTTCTTTATATTAAGATAATTTCTTATTTTCTAATTAATTTCTCATTAACTTGCTTTAGTATGAGTCTTGAAATTTGTGCAGCTAATAAATTTAAACAATGTCTACAATAGCAAGTGTTAGCCCACAGGAGAAGAAGAGTGAAACAGCTGGTGCTGCGGGTCCACAATGTATGCTTTTAGGAGGGTTTAACTTTGGACTTGTCCTAGTCTGCTCCCAGTGAGTGAATGCCCAGTAGAAGTTGGAAGCACAACACGCATGCTCCTGTTATGCACTTTCCTTTTTAGTTTCATCTGAAAGAAATTGTTACGGTGCTCTCTGAGATCCTTCCAGAATGGGGCCAGCCATGGTAAATGGAGGTTCTCTCCAAAAGGTTCAGGTCTACTACTGGAGAGGCATCATTAGGGGTCACAAAGGAAATTCAGAACATTTTTACTTCCTTTTTGTTTTTCCTGAGAAACATGCAAAAAAGAGGTAACTGCAAAGCTACATTAAGTTTTTAGGAGCACTTCCCAGATGTTACCCCCAGCTTTCAGCAAGAAGAAGCAACCACAAACATATAGAAAAGAACATTTCCCTTAAATCTTGGAATCACCAGCCAGCAAGTTACCCCTAAGCAATGTCTTTGTTTCCCCTCTTTTTGAAAAAGCCCCTTTACTTGGTTAATAACACCCACCTGATCTCTCAGAATAAGTCCTGGAGTACCACAGTAATCATCTCCAACTTTTTCCACAGTCAGAGCAGAAGAAAATAAACACTGAAAGCTATCTGAACAACTCTGAAAGGTTGACCTGGTTACCTCCAAATCTCTCCTCTGTTTCAGAAAGGTGTTTATTAATATGAGACTGGACGTATCCAACCCACAATGACCTTCTGTGAGCTTGAACGTTCAGTTAAACCCTGCCTGTATCTTCTATATTGAAAGTTTCAAGGCATTTTTGGCACATACACAGATTTAAGAACAGCATTAGTAAAATTACTTAACTGTTTTGATTTCTTTTGTGAATGACATGATTTCTTTTCATGTGAAGATGGGGCTGGTAGGTTACATTCCACTTGCTCTTCTCACATTCCTGTATTGTTTTGAGAGTATTTTTGCACGTGTAGCTTGAAAGTCTGACACTATTTATTTTCTGAACACAAAAATATTACATTTCTTTATGTGTCTGCCCAATATGGTGGCCATTTTGTTCCTAGACTTTTTTCCAATCTGTCCAAGTAAAATATACTCAATCCCAAATAGCAAACAAATATGAAAAGTAAAGTGTAATCTAAAATGGTTCATCATTATTGAAGTACATATCTTTTTTTTATCATGAAAGTCAAACAGTTCAGATTTTCATCATGAAAAAGCATATTGACATGACTGATACCTGACATGACTGGTACACGACAAGTGATAATCTGTCAGCATCACAGTTTGGAGTGAGTCAGGGCACATGCAGATATACCAACATGCTGGAGCAAGCTCAAAGCACAGGGCTTTTTTTCAGACTATTCATAATAAGATTAAACTTAGCAACAAAAAGGAAGATTTGCAGAGAATGTCCTAACAGCTGCACAGGGAAACAGATGCAACAGTGGTCACTGGAGACATTTAGCTCCACACCTGGACAAACACTGCCCTGGGTATGATCCTGTATGGAGGGATGCTTGGTACAGTAGTGGCTGAAAAAGATTTCTGTGGATCTGAGTTCTCCAGGTATCATAGAATTTGCATGAATTTTAATTACAATCATTAATATTTTGTAAGGCAATCTCTCTTCATCATACTTACAATTTTTTATTTGGAATAACCAGAGCTTACAGGACATTAGCTTTAGCCCGGGCAGAGGAAAAGAGTTATTCTTCATATCTTTCACCTGATCTAGTGAAAGATGTCCCTGTCCATAGCAGAGGGGTCGGACTAGATGATCTTTGAAGGTCCTTTCCAACTCAAACCATTCTACGGACCCTATACAAGTATCACACAGCCTCCTTGCAACTTCTATTAGTTCAATATGAACATCTTGCAGGCAGTCTTACCGGAAAAAAAGAGTAAGTTCTAGAAGACAACACTTCAGTTTGTAAGATAACCAATCTGCCTAAAAATTAGATCTGCAAAGAACCTTTATTCATCACTGCTGCTAGGCAGAGAAGTTATAAATACTGAAAGAAACGCAACTTTTCAATTTCTGAGTCCTACTCTGTGCAGATAGAGCACCACCAAAATCCGTCTCCTAAACTACAGGTCATACAAGGCCAGCAAGCTCTACCTACAATGTGTGAAATTTGTTTGGAGGTGTCAGTTCAGTTGTCAGACATGTTTTACAGTGGAAGTAAGTGAGACTGATGCCGGAGTTTACTCCAAGTGAGCAAAAAATGAATCTTGCAAGAGAAGAGAAGAGAACGGGCAAACCTAAACCTACAAAGGTATCTAAAAGGGTACGAGTACACTCAAAGCAGGACTCTTTCAAAAGAACTCTTAGCTATGTAAAATTTAGATACAAAGTTTGAAGTTCTACTCTAGTATTATTAAAAACGAACGTGCCAGGTAGACACTCTTAGATTAAAACAGGAAGAACAGTTAGCCAGAATTTCTGGCCATTTTAAATATCCACAATAGCTACTTACTCCCTGAGCCTGCCTGTATATGGCATGTAAAATAACATGAATCTCATCAGCTCCGTAGCTGTCTCTATGGGATAGAACCATTTATTTTTTGATTGAAACTTGACATTTATCATACTGTTTGGACAGATCTTGGTGACAATTTGGAAAGATATTTGCTGGGCTTTCTGTCAGTACTGGATGTTAGCACAGCAGACCCCATTAAAACAGAACCAGAAAAAAACATCCATTGAATGCGAAAGAGAGACAAAATAAATTCTTTTTAATTAACTCTGTCAATTTTTCAAAATATTTCCAAGTCAAACCATGGGACATGAAAATCTAAAGTAATGGTTTATATGTTGTTTATCAGTGCTGACTTTAGGAGAAACTTGAACAAGCCAGCTCATTTTATGCAACAGAAGTTACAAGCCATTGCATACACTCCAGCAAAAATATATTTCCAAAACCTTTGATCTACTACTGGTTTCTTTGATTTTCAACTTCATTTCAACAACAGGGAAAAACCGTAAGTGAATCACAGTTAGCATAGGGCAATACTTGTGTAAATGGTCTTCACATAAGCAGAAAGCCTACTGTAAGAAAAGTCAGCAAAAGTACTGAGATTGGAAGAAAGAACAGAGAGCAAAGAATGTTGAAAAAAAATGCCTGGGGTTTTCTTCCACAGCCAAAGTATTTTGGAGGAAAAATACTATGTTCACATGACTTTATATAATCTCTGAACGTGACTTGTATCACCCAGAAAATTTCAAATTCCAGTATACCTTATAACAGAACTCAAGATCTTAAATAATTCGTCGTAAAGGTAATGCCTGCCTGACTTCATGTCACAGCTATTTCAGTGCTAGCTAGCAAGAAGGTGACACTTAATATTCAGAGAAACCTCAGTATATTTTAGTGGGTTCAAACAGAGATGCTGAGAAAGTAAGAAATATCTCATGCTTTATCAAATTTTAGAGTGTAACTATTTTGAGAAGATAAGTTCTTTTTTTGGAAGTCGGTAATTTTCATTACTGAGGGAAAGATTTGTTGTGACAAAGTGTGAAAGTCTTCCAGGTGACTGAAGGAGAGAAGGTCTTTCTACTTAGAAAGCGGTCAGAAGTGTTACATTAAATCTTTCAGCATGACAATACTCTTGGTTTCCTACTTAGAAATGTGTGTACATGAGTAATGCTATTTATGCAAATAAATCTCCTTTAGTTCAGTGAATATGCATTCACATGAACCATTACACATTTAGGTGTCATATTTTTGTAGAACCTCAGTCACTACACTGGTACCATCAAGACATACGCATTTACAGATATTTTTTGCCTAATTGCACTTTATCAGAACACCCACTATAAGCTTTACCTTTTAAAAAGAGACTCAGCATTTTTTGACGGATAGATATCACAATACTTGTTCACATCATTAGATTTTAACGGAACATGTGATGTAGGTGAAGGCTACAGCACTAAATCCTGATGGTATAGATCTATAAAGCTTTAAGCCCTTAGAAAATGTAAGGAAAAAAAGGGAGGTTCTTTGGTTTACCTAGAAAGTATGTCACTCATGCTGCGTACTCTGATTATATCTTCTACAGAATATTCTTCCTATCTTTACATATGTGCAATTTGTTTTTTTTTTTTAAAAATATCCTACCTTTTTATACTTTTTAAAAATCTACTTTGATGATATATTTAAGTTACATAGACCCTAAGGACATTGTTACCAGACTAATCTTTGGCTGTTTTTACTCTCTGTTAATTCCCAGAGAGCAGCCTCTCTCTGGCTTTACACAGGCCTTTATATCTGTCTCTCCACTCTTCCTCCACCGAGGAAGTAATCTAAGAAGTGCTTTCAAAGTATTCAAGAACAAATAAAGCAAAACAGTACTTACTGTTTTACAGGTCTACAAAGAACTAATCAGGTTTCAGCTGTAATTCTTGATTTTCTTTAAATGCTCCATGGCTTTTAAATTTAGTGGTTTTTGAAACACTTCACTGTTACATTTCCTGACATCTTCTGATCTCACTTATACACAGCACACAGACTTCACAAACAGAAATTTTAGTGCATTCTCTTCTGACAAGTTCATGGAAAAGAGTGAATCAAAGAGAAGTCAGATGAGATTTTCTGCAGCCGGTATCCATTCTAAACTAGGGCAGTAAGTCCACATACTATATCAAAGCTCAAGATACAATTAACCTATTTACAGTTCAAAACATGATATTCTTTGGCAGCACAGTGATGGGAACAGCCAAGCTCTATGCCATAGCAGAGACTTCTGGGAATCCCTTCCTGTTTTCTTTGTTTTTACCACCTTTCAATTCATTTGTTGATAACAGATTCACTGTCCTTGACAGTAAAATGTATCTGTTCTGCTCATTTATCACCAGGCTGTTCATCAGCAAGGTCAGTTTATTAGCAGTATTTTCTTAAACAAATGAGTTCAAAATAAAAGAGAATTATTAATGATGGAGAAATGTTCAGCAGTAGTATTGCAGCTGCACTGAAACTTTGGCTTCGGATCTGAACTGCATTTAAACAGTCAATGAGCTTGTCTGTTACAGCTGGAGATCAAACAATAAAAACTCATGCACTTGCACAATAAATTAAATATGATGGTTAAGTGAAATTATCCTCTATCAACAGAAATAAATGTAAATTAACTCCGATATATATATGCTGTGTTCCATGCCAGACACTAAAGACAGAGAGAATTAAAGAAATATGGTGATAAGCAATTCTCTATCAGACCTGAATTTCAAAACTTTCATCCTAGGTCTGGAGAAAATTTTACCAAATTAATAATCGCAAAAATCGTTTAGAAAAGTCCAAGTAAAAATGTACGCAGATCAATAGCTTCCAATAAAATTTAATGTTACCAATAAAATTGATGGTATTTGGCACAGCTCTGCATTTCAATATGTTTTTTTAAAACCAGAGGTATATGAGGTGTGCCATTATGGACATCTTTTTTTGTGTGTGTAACAACACAGATTGTATCTCTGATTATTTCAATCGTTATTCACACAAATATATTAAAGGGTGCATAAAACTATTGGAATACTATCTCTATGTGCATAACATTAGGCAAGACATGAACCTTGACATGATCCCCTGAAAATAATGTTAGAATGATTTGATTTTACCTCTGAAGCCTCTGTGTCTAAATAAATGGAGTTACTAGTTTCATATTTTACAAAATTTATCATAAATCTTCTAGTACATATTACGTGAGTGTATTTGGGCAGAAATCTGAAATTCACTTGTATTCTGTAAGAGAATTCATTATTCATAGAAGTGCGGGGAAGGGCAATGATTTCTGACACCAAAAGTAGTACAGGTGGGTGCTATGTAAGTTTATATAGGAAGGTTGCCAGGTCAAATGAATTGCAGTTTCTGGTACCAATCTCAAAGTTTTCCTTTGGCAAACATTGCTAGAACTTCAGATTTATGTACTGCTCTCTGTTCGTCTTGTGACATAAATGGGTGTTGAAAGGGCACAGTCTTCCACCATTGCTTCCTCAGTCCTTGTAAGAAGTAAGCTAATTATTTAAGTAACTAAAGCTGCACTAAGCACCTGCTTTGCATCACCTCTTAAAACACCCTTGAAATACCATGAAACACTCAAGCCTTGCAATTGACTTAAGATAATGGGAACACTCCCTATATTCATTTCATTCAATGGTGTGAACTAGAAACTCTAATCTTCTCAGATGAAATGTGAATACAGTAACACATTGTGTCACTATATGCTGTGCTCCTATTAAAAACTTATTTGCTACGAGATAAGATGTTATTACTTCCACCTAGAAAAATATCTTCAGTCTAGTTAACTGAATATGTTTTGCTGGGAAAGACTGTATGAACTGTAAGATTGAGAGCTTGAATTTTGCAATCTGAATGTTAATAAATCATTGTGAAATGCCTAAATGAATTTCCTGTATATAACTAGTCATTTGCATACTTCAAGGGAAAGTTGTGCATCTCAATAGGCTAGAAGATCTGAGGACTCTTCTACTAAGCTGCAAATGTACAGGCTGATCAGAAGAGAAAGATCAAACGGGAGCTACTCTCCACGGCTGGAAAGGGTTGCCCCATACCCCGCAAAGGGAAGACTCAAACGAGTGAGCTATATATGTGTGTGGGGTTGGGGTCAAGGAGACAGATCACTTTGCTTACAAAGGAAAGAGAGAGAAAGGGAAACGAATACAGGCAGTGAACAGAGATACAGCGGTGAGAAAAATGTATCAGGATGAAGATTCTGCAATGGTACTGGGACCGGGGATAGGGAAGGAAAAAAAACCACCAAACCAAAAGGGGAAATAGGATACAAGATTGAAGAAACTGCACCTATTACTGGTTTTGTATTTTGGAATTCTGAGAGGAGTAGAATGGTTATTTTCAGACATTAATACTGTATAAGCATGCTAGAGTCTTCTGAAGTTAAAGAAAGACCAAAGTTTAAAACTTGAAAACGCAGCTGGTTTTTAAAAAACATCTTACATTTCAAACAGTCAATCAGTAGGTGTCGCAAACATGTACTGCCGCAGAAAATCAGAGCTTTTTTATTTAGGAACAGACATGTGACTCTAGGTCATAATTTAAAAAACCTGAAAATTCACCCACATTGTTCTGCTGTCCCTTTAAAAAAAAAAAAAAAAAAAAAAGGCCTTCAAGCTGACTTAGTCAATAACTTTTAGTAATGTTTTCTGTTACATAGTTTAGACTCCTGCATCAGAAGAGCCTGCAGTATTCTAGACATATGCTCAGTTTCCCAGCTGTACCCGATCTAACACAGATTAGGTTCTTTACCTCGTGCATGTCCAAAGGGGCAGCCACACACCCACCCATCAGGCCAGAGCACAAAATCCCCACTGCCCGGCTACCAAAAATCTTTCCATAGATGATTTGGCCTGAATGGTCTTGTAAAGAGTGCTGAGCTAGGCTGGATACCTACTGTCAGATGCGATTTTAAAGGCTTGAGCTAAGAAACAGGATAAAACTGTATCAATTAGTCATCAGATGCAACTGAGCCACCTCAAATAATTCTTCACCAGTGAGGGAGGAAGGATGAGGTGCCTTGACAGTTTTTATACCTGAAGTCCTCTGGAAGCAGTGTAAGCTCAGAGACCTTGGAGGCACTGACCCTTTACTCTTCTTTCAAATGAGAACTGAAAATTGCTCAGTTTCTGTACTGACCGAAACTGCATTGGTGTCACATGAAGAGAGAGGTTGTTTTGTAGGACCCGGGGCTCAAAACCAGTTAGGGCTTTCTACATCAAAGCTGTGTCATTAAAGCATTTGGAAGCCAGTACAGAAACAGAAGCACCATCATAGTACAGTGGCCCCATAAACTGTAGCAGACAGTTCTACACGTCTTGAATTTTGGATTCATGTAGCTGAGTTCATGTAAACTATACTACAGGAGGTGATTCTTGAGAGGAAGTGCAACGAAACAAAGGAGTACTGTATTTTAAATGGAGAGAGAGATGTAAGAACAAGGTCTCTTAAAAATCATTATAAAAATATAAAACAAGCTACTACAAGATAAACCTGAAATCAGAGAGTTTAGCAAGTGTCTGTCAAAATAAAATTAACAGATAAACAGTTGGCTTCTGTATTTGTAAGAATGAAAGTTATTCTGGATTTTTGTAAAACACTATTTTCTATGTAGAAATCTATGGTGATCACGCAAGGTGTTGTAACAGGAGTTACTTCCAAAGAACAAGACAACGACTTAACAGCCCTCTCCTATGATATGTACACTTGCTTTTGCTCTCTGTAAGTCCTCCTATTATTAAAGAAAAGCATTCTCTAGAATTAGTTGTCAGACAACATGGTGACAACTCAAAATCCCCCGTCAATTAGTCAAATTGAGAGAGGCCACAGGATAATTTGCAAGTGTTGACTGCAGCAGGTTGCAAAGTTAATATATCCTTCCCTGAGAAAAGCCTGGGTCCTGATACTGAGAAGATTATAGATTCCACAAGCATTCTCCAGAGTCTTCTCCCCACAACCACGAGGAACAAAATTTTCACGTTTTACCTAAAATCAGGGATGATGCCTTGCAATTTCAAGACCTGGCTTTGTTCCTGCTAAAATTAATTGAAGCAGATGCAGCCACTCATTTCGTATATTTGCTGCTAGTAAGTGCCAAATACACAAATGTAGACAAATGCCATGAAAATACAACATTATTCATAGTTTTGAAGAAATGTATTCAAGAACTTTCCTAACTGCAAATAAAATCTGCGGTATTTACAGCTGAAAAGTTGGTTGTGCATTTACAGTAAGCATTTGACATGCTGTAGGTGTTATCACCAAACACCTAGAACTGCAAAGTTATTTGAGGAATATTAATTGAATCTCTGCAAAGCCTTTGAACTTTGTTATGGTAATTTTTAAAGACAATCCCACATAACATGCACGCTGCTGCTTCCTTCATTAACAAGTTGCATTCCAACCTTCTGGGAATGCTCTTATCTTTATGTTATCTCCTATCTGTTCATAAGCCAAATGTTTCAATGCAAAATATTGCTGATACTAAAAAAGCAGGGAAAATTCTAATTTGAATTTGTTGTTTTCTTATTTTTTATTTTAATATCAAACATCCATGTGTCAGATTGAGAAGCAGGTGCAGAGTGTGAGTTGTTGGCTATTGTGGCATTTGGTGTAACGATAATTCATGAAACAGACTGACAGCTAAGACAGCCAAAGGAAATAAATCATCAAGCATTAGTCTACTGAAAAAAACATCTCGCACATATCATATCTGAATGTATTTCTGAAATGTTATTAATTGGTAACTTCAGCCTCTCTGACGTAATGACCACTGAGTAAAATCCCGGCCCAGTGCAGTCAGCAATGTGGTAACAACAGAAGGTTGCAAAATCATGTCTGGAAATGATACGAAAGAGTCAGACTGGTGTGTTTGTGGGATGTACCAAGGCAACTAGTAGAAACTATAATGATGAAATACAGAAAGCAGAAGGATAAAGAAACTGCATTGGAGAGAAATCAATACAGCTTTGTAGATAAAAATGTCTCAAAAATATGGGGAAATTCTGTGACAGATTCAATGAGCAGGTGGGTGAGCTGATAGTGTCTAGGAATATTGTGGGAAGTTGTAACAAGTCTGTCGCAAAGCCTCCTGAAGAAACAAAGCCGTCATGCGATGGAAGGGAGTCTCCACGTTCACCAGTGCTGAGGTATGAAGCAGACATCACCATGTGGGAAAGGTTACAGGCACTGTGAACAGTTTAGCGTACTGGAAAATGACGTGAAAAGGGGATGCTATACAACACAGAATTATTCAGAACACACAATTCCTAAAGGCAACTAGGAAATACAGACTTCCTGTAACACTGGATAAGTTGGCAATAAAATGGTAAATGTAACATAGAAAGTACACAGTAAAACCAAGAGGAAAAGCACAAGTATGGCTTCTGACTCGGCCATTCCCTTTTGGAAAAGATCTTGAAATTGTCATGGATAACTCCTGGAAAACATCATTTCAGCATCAAGAGGCATCAGAAAGTCAAAGAGAACCTTACAAATTATTGGGAAAGGATTTGAGAGTAAAACGTAAAAAGTTATATAGCTCTAGTTAGTTGATTTTAAGAAAGATATAGGATAATTAGGAAAAAATAGAGAATGACAATGAAGATGATTACAGGTATGAAATACTTTTATACTGCTACATAGCGTTAAGAGACAAGGCATTTCCACCCGAGACAAATAAAGGGGGGAGAGGGAGGGAAAATAAGATTAAAAACTTAACGTATTATGAATACTATTGAGAGGGACCAGGGAATGGTAATTCCCTATTTCTCATAAAAGCAGCTAGGAATTAAGAATTTTGCTGCAACCGTAAAAACAAAAGACCTCTTTTGGCTAGAGTATTATTTAAACTGTGAAACACATTGATACAGTGTGCTAAAGGAACTAATTAAAGATGGATGAGTTAAAAGATGAATAAAATGGTAATTTAATGAAAGAGACCATCAATGTCTCTAAGCAAAGTATCTAAAATACACTGCTCTGGAAGATGCTCCTGACTGACCCTTTAAACTGCTGTCTACCATAAGCTCGAGGGGTATATAAAGGAAAATAATTTTGTAGTTGCCCTACTTTTAATATATTTTCCTTTTGCACCTACTGCTGCTTATCATTCTCACACAGAACATCCTTCTTGCAGACATTAAAAGGTTTTATAGCTCTGCCAATTATCACACTGAAATAGTAATCAAGAGATCTTGATTCCGGTTCTATCTCTGCCCACAAGCTCTCTGCACAAAGGTCTCATTTTCTTCTTCAGCTTATTGGGATTCGTGGACTGTGATGCGCAAATACAGATTTTTAGCTCTAACTCGGTTCTGCGTATCATCTTATTACTTACTATTTCATCTGGAGAAGTTGCTACAACACACTGTAAACTGTGGGACAGTGCCCAGTCCCTTAAGCACCATGTCCTCAGGTCGAAGTACCTATCGAAGTCCAAGAGAGGCTTCGACTTGAGTTATTCCTAAAGCCTTTCCACCTGGTAATAATTAGTTCTGAGGTCCAAAATAGCTAAGAATAAGCTAAGAACAGCCAAGAAATAGCTAGAGGGCTATTTGGAAGGAGGGTCACTGATTTCTAACAGGTCCCCTCTTGAATAAAAAAGAGTTCAGAAAACAGTAAGGGGCAGATGATAGAAGACAAACCACAGACAGTGAACTGGTGGTGAGGTGGGTGAATAGCCTCATGTTCTCATTTTTATTTGTTTCTGCAAGCGCAGCTTCCTGTCTAGCACCGTACCTTTTGGAGAACACCTTCATTTGCCAACACGATATGTGCTAAACAGGCTGTACTATTAGGATGAAGATAGCTCCAGACTGCATTACAAAATTTTTTTCCAGAAAGAATTACGTTTCCTTCACACCTCACAAATTAATGAAAATGGTAACACACGGATTTCTAAAGATCCATCAACACACACACACTCAAAATGCTTCTGTAATCCAGAAATATTCTGGAAAGAAAGAATGAAAAAAAATACATAGAGAAGGGGGCTCTTCAGCTGAGATGTCTCCTGTTGATTTCCACACAGGCACGCTAACAGTCACTGTAATGACAACACTTTTTCTTACTCCAAAGCAACACGCCATTCATTTACATACTATAGACATTTCAGGTAATGCATCCTATGCCACATAAACAGAAGCTGTATCGGTACTTTTCTAAGTCAAGTAACAACTTTGTTCTTGGTTCAAAACTTCTTATCGGTTCAAAACTTCTCACTCATGTCATTCAACTCATCAGTGAGCTGGGTTAAGGACAGCCAGCACTCTTGAAAGCATAAAATACAAATCCATTGCTTCTGTAAGAAACAACTTTGGAGCTCCCAAGTTAGCAACATTGAAAAATGCACACCAGAAATTCAGCACAGTTCTGACGCACTACGCGAACAACTCGACTACAAGAATTTACAGATAAAATAGCCTGAAGCATCTGAAAACTCTGCCAAATAAAACATTTTAAATTTGAGGGCAAATAGCTTCAACAGCATCACTGATGTGCTGTGAATTCTGCTTCAGCGCTACCAAAAGGTGTACCATTACAGATGCGATCGTACTGCGTGTTAGCCCTGGATCAGTGCTTGAATTTGGTGCTAACTAGTGCCTCATTCAAATTATCAACAGCTTTGACTATCAGTCACAGCACCCTCAGATGAAGCCTTCAGGGTCTTAAAGCCAGGGCTGGCTCGTTTCTTGCCCCATTTTGAAAGCCAGGCAGGCTGGGAGCTGATCTTCAGTGCTGCCGCTGGCAGCTGGTGCTGGCATGGACAGGGAGGAGAACTTCCCTCCTCCAACTGGGGCCACTCTTACGACTTATTTTAAGGGGATCAGAATAAGAATCAAACATCTCATCAATATCTCACCTGCAATGTTGAAAAAGCCTCAAAAAGAGCTGGCCCATCCTTCAGTATTAGCTTCCGTGTGTAAAGCTATACAGAGCAAAAACTAAAAGCAATTTTTTCAAACTGAGCAACTGTACTTTATTCATTACTAAAATGTTGGATGTCCTCAAACATCAAGCAAAGCATTTAATTAACTGATAAGCTGAATGAAATAGTGAGATCAGAAAGCATAATTTTTAGTTGAACATTATTATTCAGTTTCAAATGTTAGGAATGATTAATCTTCATGAGGGGACAAGTAAAATTAATGTTAATTAGTTCATTATCTACATTACAAATGCTGAGGTAGGAGATGTGACAAGCCATATAAATACTTTGAGTTTTTCCTAAATCTGCAAAGAAAAATTCATATATATCTCTGTGCACATAGCTGTACATACTGTATGATATGCAGAAAACGATAAAAAACAGTCTATACTAGTCATAGGAATGTGATTTTAAAAAGTATCACATACATACATTTGTATAGGGATAAAAGTTGAACCTTTTTCTTGCTCACGTTAATTTAGAATGCATTTACTACTCTTATTTTTTAAGGAATGTTTTGAATGAAATTAAAAGAAACTGGGACAAGGTAAGTATGAAATAGTTCCCCAATTAAAACATGATCACTTTATCTGTAAGCTCAAGTGAAAATGTTTTAAAATTGAAACCAACTTATTTTACTCAAAATTGCTATACAGATATCTTAATAATTATGTTAAAAGAGAAAGGCAAAAAGCTGGCTTTGATATACAGTATGTGCTTCTCTGTGCCTGAACTGATCTATTTAACTTCTTTGTGCATTCTCTACTTTTGCCTTTAGTACTGCATTTTTGCTCCTGCTTTAACAAGCATCGTGGTACTCATTTGCATCTAGCTTCAGCAGTTGCACATTTGTGCACTGATGGGTTACAAATATGGAAGAGATATCAAAGAGGCCTTGTGCTCGCAGGAAAGCATGAGAGAAGCCTGGCCACAACGGAGAGAAGGGTAAAACAGGAGCCAGCAATGGTGTAAATCATTGCATGGTGTGTTCTTGCTTTGATATTGCGATATCAGAGAGTTCATCGGGTTACAGGACCTCGGGAGACTGCCTACTGCTTGCGACAAAACTCTAAGATTGCCAGTGTAAAACTGATTCTGAAAAGAGTAAAGCAGGAGCAGATCAACTTCAAGAGAGTCACACTGATTTATACTAACTGATGGGGTACCTATGTCCAGAGAAACTATCTTCTACGCTAACGTCCAGTACTTCCTCCAGAGCTAAAATAAAACTGGTAAATAATAGGAGTCACAATGAGGTCAGTGTAATATCACCAAAGCAAATAACATACTGTTATTTCAGATGGAACTAAAATGATTAAACCAGAAGCAAAAGAGGTCATTTATTTATCTGTATATGAAACACAACACTTCAAACATCTTTAATATCAGCAGACCAATCTTCTTTTCTGTACAAATCACATCTCTTAATTTTCAATTTTACTAAGTACTGCTTACTCTCTTGATGTTACTCAGAGATTTACAGTAGAAATACTATTTATGAAAGGAAATAATTTTACAACAGAACTATTGGAAGTCTTTTGATAACCGTGATTAGACTTTCCTTGAAAATTGTCATTTTTTTGGTGGCTGCACACTCACCACACTGAATAACTCTAACTAGATGGAAGAGCTATTGTGGTGAGTTTTCTTTAATTCATTGTAACTGATTACATCAAATTAATAAGAGTGGGACAAAAGCTATGCCCTACAACCTTTGATTATACCTCTTCTCCGCCTTCATTGTTAATCTGTCTACATAAAATGACAAGAATAAAATTTAAGGTTTCTTATGAGTAACGTGTATTTGAGGGATGAGGTAACTAAGAGGCCTCAAGACCATACCTCTGATTTTCTGAAAGCTAATATTAACCCTTATTAACTATTTCAGAATGGAACCGTCTTTACTATACATAGCTGTACAATGTAAGCTGACTCAACATGCAGTCATCCCTTTCCCCCTCTTCCACTTTTATATAAGCACATGACTTAACTGATTTGAGCCTTAAGAAACCAGTATCCCTACATTAGTGAGACCAGTTCCTCCCACAAACACAACCCAAACCTCTTCCAGGCATATAATAAAGAAAAGGAAATAGCTTATCACAGCGATCTCTGTTAAGCCACTGGAGTATAGTTTCGGAAGCAGAAGGGAGACTAGAATTTCACTGGAGAAGTAAAATTAACTGTAAAGTTAACCTTTACTAGAAATGTGTTGGAGAAAGAAGACAGTTGCATGAAGACTTCAGGCAGGCAAAGAAGGAGCTAGTGAGGGAGTGAATACGGTAATGCGGAGGGGGATGTTTTATCTTGTTGAGGCTTAAAGGAAAAAGGGGAGTGTTGAACGCACACGAGGACTTTCAGTAGCCGGAAGGGAAACACTACATGTCCACACAGCTACACTTTGCCTTCTGTCCTTAATTTTGCACATACCAAGTCAAGTGAGGGGCACCTTAAAATGTAAGCTTTGCCTGGATTGCTGTTTGTGGCACTGAAAACGAGAACAACTCGTTCACCAAGGAGGTGAGTGCAATTATTTATCTGTGTTTCAGTTCGAATTTTTAAGCTTCTCTGATCAATAGTGAAAGATAATGTCAGCTCTGGAAAGGAAGGCTTTGAATATATCCCAGTGATTTTCAATGCATGACATTCAGTCTGTGGAATGCCGAGTTCACACTGCACATAATTAATTGCTTTACTTTCATTAATCATAGCAAGTTCTGCAGTCTCACCAGACAAAAGATTTTCACATGAAACCCTATGTCTATTCATCCCAAATATTAAAAATCTCTATTATATTTTTACTACAAAGGAGAATTTACTTAGCGCTCCTAAGTCAAATATCACCACTTTCTTCCTCTCTTTGCAACTGCATTGCAACATGCCACGCAAGGTAACCTTCTGCCATCACCCTCGGTGATAAGGGCCTACGTGTTTTGCCTCGTTTTGGTGAGCTGGCTTTTGATATGTGCTAGTAATGACACATGATGTGTATCTTCCCCTTTCAGTGATGAATATAGCCTTAGTACAAACCTAGTTTGTGAAACGCACTGACATTTGGGGGGATAAAAGGTTCTCTATGAACACAGAATATTGCATGCAACACTACATTTCTGTCATTGCAATTATTAGGCCTACATTATTACTACCTTACACGAAACATGACTATTTCACCACAAAATGCAATGAGCAAAAAATTTTAGTCTTGAAGACTCGATTGGGCTTGCAGCCAGAAATAATCATCAGTGCTTACCATGTGATATTTTTTAACTTTGTGACAAAAACAGCAGACTAGAATTGTTTTTTGTACTCTCCTGAGGGCATTAGTGCCCTCCAAAAACAAGGGCACTGACTTTTCTAGGCATGCATGTAAAAGGAAGTAAGTGGTAAAGCATGCCTAGAAAAATGGATCAAATGTTTTAATGCACGCATACACGAGGTAGTAATTTCTGTTATCACCGTTGTGACCCAGCAGAAGCCAGTCAAAAAATTAATAACCCAATAGATACACAAGTATAAAATTAATAATTAATTTATCCTAGCCAATGCTTGCCTCTCTAAAAAGGCAACTCACCCAAAGCAGGAAATGCAAATTGCCCCTCCAGCTGTTCTGAAGATCAACAGAAATAAATTACTTTGAATTAAGTTGAAACAAATTCTTAAAATGTGTGACAAACCCCCCAAAACTATAAGAAACAAAAATAGACTAAACAAATCCCTTAATTGCGCCCTCTGAATATGAATTTAGGCACGTTAGTAACTTGAATATCCAAGAATGCCTTTTTATATATCTAATTGAAATAGTAGGGTTTTTAATAAAGTAATGTCTTAAATAGAGATACATCTATCTTAATACAAATTGAAATGGCAATTCCATTAGAAGAGCTATTTTCTAATAATAATAATAATAAAAAACAAAATAATTTTGCTATTAAAGAATACTTTATTACTTCAGTACCAATGTTTTGTGTTGTTTTTGTATTCCTGAGAAAGAAGACTCTGGTTTGCAATTCATTGTGAGATAGGATATAATATTAAGGTACAGCTCAACAAAGGGCAGTGTGGGCTAAATGAACACACTCATATCACCTCTCTGAAATGTAATTTCATTTCAGCCCAGATACTTAATTGCTAAAATAAAATATCCCATTTAAATCATGTGACTCGGTTATCTTTTATTCCAGACCTGGTTCGTTGACTGACCTCACATTTCTTGATTAGAAACTAAGTGAATTATTAACTTGCCAAATACTTTTTGTAACAGGAATACATATCAATTGAGTTTGTGGGGTCAGCCTGGTAACGGGCAATAATTTACACACTAATTAGCAGCTGTGGCATAAAGAATAAAAAAGCGTGAAATGTAACTCCCATATCTAGAACGAAAGAAAAAAGCACGTATAACTTACTTATCTTCAAATACACAGGTGGGTGATATTTCATTGGGAGAGTTAATGTGGTCAGCTTTTCTCTTGCTCTAAGAATACCAGAATTCATATTTTTCACTTCGATTCTATAACACTTTCCTCTCTTACCATATGCATTTTCAGTCATCAGTTTGCTCTCCAGAGATAAAAGATTATTATCAATGTGTAGCACAGCATTTATCGTAAGCCCTGTCCCCTCCTGTCCCCTCTCCCCCCGCCCGATATTAGCGTTATTCGAGGAGCATGTTTTGCTATGTATGTGATCTGTGGAGATTTTCTCATTTTGATAAGGGAAAATCCACGGAGATCTTAGGAGATATACATGGCAATGACTAGATCTGAGTAAAAGAAAGCAGAAATAGTATTTAATGATATTTAGAGGAGTAAAAAGCCTATTTGACAGAACTATATTTCTATCTTTTCTTTGTGGATGCCTGTTCTGTGATACATTCTTGAAAGGGATTTAGACAGTATGCTTGCCCACAGCAGAGTGGATTTATTGACCTACATGGTCACTTCCAGTCACATGTTTCAGTCTTGCCTAGGTGAGTTTTTGCTCCCAAAGTGTGTAATAAAATAGAAAAAGTGAAGCATCAGGGACAAAGATCAGTAGGAGTACTTGAATACACACATGAAGATACACACAGACACACACCCATCTCATTCTGCAAGCTTTCAGCAGGTCTGAGACATCCAATAAAAGCACTGTGAGGCTTTGATCATCAATCCAAAAATACAATGTATAAATTATGATCAGCAGAGACATAAAGCAGTAATTTCGACCAAGGAATTTGAAAGCAGTCCTGATGCCAAAATGGATTCATGGACATAATCCACTGAATAGCGCACATTTTTCAAAATCCATCTTTCCACAGAAGATGCTCAGAAAAAAAGAGGGGCTAAATTAATCCAGTTTACACTTAGATTGCTGGTGCTTAGCCAGAGGAATGAAAACAGAGTCTTGGAAATAAAATGGGTCTGACCACTGGATGTCACTCTTGACTTAAACCTGGTTACATTAACAGTATGTTTCTGGCAAAATGAAATTTTGGGGGTTCCTATCACTGTATCCGAGATGCAGCATGGCTGGACCTTCAGAGAGATGACTGGAGGTTGAAACTGCTGCTCTGCCAGCAAATTTCTGAATAATCTTACTTAAATTATTCCTGGACTTTGCCTCAGTTTCCCAACCTGCAAAACACCAGTAAAATGAAGCCACTCTTTTCTAGTGCTAGGAGATGATAAGAACTAATAAAACAGAAGATCTGGGGCTGAGAAACACTGTGAAAATACTGTGATGAAAACAGACATAATCAAGCAAATAAATATAATTTTTTATGATACTATGGTAGTATATTGTACTATACTGTACTATGTTACAAATAACATACAATTTTGGACAGAAGAGACTCCCAGTTTTAAGAAGTGTAAATATTTACAATTAGAAATAAAATGCTTCATGGAATTATGCTGGGTTTTTTAGATCTGATGGAAAAGACTGATTTGAAAATCAAAATCTCTGTCATATTTGATTTTCTCACTTCATTTCAGTCACTTCATTGGGTTGTGTTGAAAACATAATGGTCACAATGCCAATAGAGAATGTTTAGAGATTTATCAAGGTTTTCTTATGAAATATTGGAGAACTTCTCTGAGAAATCTTATAGAGTGGCTTCCCATAGTAACAGGAGGTGACATGAGGAAAAAGACCTCTGTTTCAGGAGAGCCAGGAATTGCCAGTCAACAGCAGGTGGTCCCTAAGCAAGAGCCAGCCCTCTTCTGCCTTGCAATATCAAGAAGTACATCCCTCTTTCCCTCCTGCTACTTCAAGACCTAGTTTTCACATTTTTAGAACACCTTGCATGCTAGTAGTCCATTATTTATCTGGATGTTACATGGAGTTGATTTTTTCTGAAGAATCCAAATTTCCTTTCTCCTTGTTCTTGGGCTATGCAATTAGAGGCTGGTGTCCACAAAGACAAAGAGGGTAAGGGAACAGCAGGTGGGCATCCCTGGTCACCCCTCCAGGAGCTCCTGGCTGGGCTCCCCAAGTGACAGTAAGAGAGAGGCCAGCACCACTAGCGATTCTGGGGCCCACGGACCCTACATCCTCACACAGACTGTGAGGCTATGGCCAACAGAGCCATGGGACTCATTATGCTGGGAAGAGCATTTTGGGCTTCTACAAGACTTATTTTTGGACGTTCAGGTGAGGAACCAGGAGGTATCATGGTGGTTTGAGGAGGAATAAGCACAGACAAAAAAGGGGATAAAGGGGGCCATTCATGTGCAAACAGGACGTGTCAGTACACTTACCTGATGTGTACTCTGCCTGATCAGTGCAGTCTGCCTTGTCTTCTCATTAAACCCCATTTCTAACTCTTCCCCTGGGTGATGGACCCTGTTCTGCGTGCATACGTGTGTATGGCGATCTACATGCCAGCAACTGCTATGGGAACCACTCGTCATACGGCCTGATCTGGCTCTGGAAAATGTGCATGAAGACAACTTTCTCCTCTGGCTTTCTCTCTGCCTTAGCTTTGGTATTGTAAAATGGAAAAGGCTTTTGAGGGTACTGCAGACATTTATGGGGAAATTCACTTCAGGAGTATTAGTCTGTTAGAATCACAGAGCTTCCCACTTCCTGCTTCCCGCATGCAAGAAAAGTGTTATTATCAATAAGCAGAAAGAATGGACGTGAAGCCATGACTGCCTAACAGTTGTTCGTGTCAAAAGCTCACAGGTCATTTAGGAGCATTAATGGATGTACCAGATCTAAAGACAAAACTCTAATGCTGGTAGTACCTGCTTCCCAAAGAGTCAGCATTGTCCTTGGACATCTGGTATCTTCTCCTACGTCCTGCTTATAGCAAACATGTTGAACCATGTGAAATTAACTGTAGAAATGGCCTAAAACATGACCAAGCTTTTGCTAGCAAATGCACTGCAGGTATTATTCAATGGTGACAATGGCTGGTTAAACACCCCAGTTCATCAGTAACCTCGTGTAGGGTTAGTGACCAAACTCATTGCAACCAGAACCATGAAAAATGAGCAGGAAGCCCGAGGTTAAGTGAAACAGGTGGAACTGACTATTCCTTTTGTGACTGACCCAATATATAGAAATACCAAACACATAATGTAAGTGTGTTACCTTGTATTTCTCATTTCAAGAGAAAATTCTATTTACATTTGTTTCCAAAATACCACCAGCCCTATTTTTCTGACAGCAATGTCTCAAGGCTGGACCTGAAACAAAAACATTACTATATCCTATCCACACTGGTCTTACTCTGTGAATCAAAGGCTGAGTAATTTGAATGTCTTCATTTCCTCTTTATTCACTTTCTCTTCTCTCAAAGAACAGAAATCCTATTATGTGCCTAAACTGATTGCTTATTGGGCGTTTCCTATGCAACATTACTAAGCAGTCTACTGGCCGACATTGTGTTACCTAGTACCTTCATTGCACTTGATACATGCAAATAAATATCTTACCTATAAAAATATATATATACACAAAAGCACCAAGTGGTTGAATGGTCTATTTATCACTAACACTCTGACCAGCTTGTTTCTCTTAAAGTCAGCCAAAGCACGGATTTTCTTTCTCATTGATCGGCAGAGATTTCCTCTAATGGCATGTTTCCACTGAGAACACATGTAAATTCTGGCAGTGAGACTCAAACTCCTGGGCAATGAGATTTGCTCACTAATTCAACACTGGAAGCAACAATAACAAAAAAGCAAACCAAAGAAAAATAGGATAAATTGCTTATCATCTATAAAGGAAGAAACAGTAGAGGCTGCAGGGTACTGCCACAGATGGTGCATTTACTGCCTCCTTCTGTGTTTCCTAGCTCCTACAGGATCCCAACAAAATGGAGAACATGAAAAACATTGCCAAACAAGGCACAAACAAGAAGAGTCTTCACAACATGATGAGTAATACATACACAGAAGTAAACTGCCTCCATCTGACTGCTTTTTGAACAGAGAGGGAGCAAACCCACTTGGAGAACAGAAAGGGAAAAGCAAACTAGCTGGAAAAACATTTGCCTCTTCTGATTGCCTGCAGAGGGACTGAGGCTGCTGATCAGCCTGATGAGCGATGTGATGCTCAGGGTCTGGTCCTCAGCCCTGAGATTAATTATTTGCCTTGACTTCTAATTTCCAGAGCTACTGCCAACAGTCAAATCAAGCATCCTAAAGCACGCATCCCGTTTCCCTTTCCTTGCAGATCTGCAGCACGAGGTACCTTGACACAGTTATGTCTATAGAAACCATTAGGATTACTCCAAACTGTCTGTAAAACTTGTTGTTTTATGCCTGTGCGGCAATGTCAAGCACATTGCTCAGACACAAGGATGGCTTGGAGAAGCATCAACCCCAAACTTCCCATGTGGCTTCTGCACTGGGCACAACACAGCTTTCCATTAAACTCGTGTCAGCTCTGTAGACACCGTATCTGTTTCATATAAATACACTACTTGATTGAAATAAAGGGAATCCGAGGGCTAAATACTACTTGTGTCCTGCTAACCGACACCAAAGTTTGTGTTCGATTAACTGTGTACCATAAATAAAAATATCTCCATATGTGACATCTTCTATTTGCTGATGTTGTTCACTATACCTCCCATCTCTTTCTGACTGAGCAGAAGCTGGAATTTGCCATATGTTGCGCTTCAAAAATTTAATGGTTGTGTTTGGCACCATGAAATTTCATTTTAAATAAATATTACACACCTACCAATTGAGGAAATGAAAAAGTCATCAACAGATCATCAGAAAGCTCCTCAGTGTGTTAAAATGCAAGCAATAAAATGAGATGTGACAAGAGCAGAACTGCTAAGCTGGATTCAGAAATGACTGTAATGGCTATTGGAGGAGATTTAAAATACATTTGCTGGTTCTACACATGAATACACTTGTATTTAGCGAATTATATATTTTTCACTGCCAGCTTCTAAATGGGCTATATTGATTTTATGTTTGTGCTTACTTATTTGATACTAGTAGTAGGCATGAAAACGGAATTGGAAAAGAAGCAGTATCACAGGATGTATAAAGATTTTGATTCACAAGTGCTGGCTTTCCAACTAATACCATGTTAGTTCACCTCTTAAAATAAAATCTAATTAATTAAATAATACAGTTGCTTACAGCTGATTTTAATCCTATCAAGAATGTAATAAAGAATGGCTTTACATGAAGCAAAGTACTTTCAACTTACTTCAAGTAAACTGCACAATGTTTAAGCAAAAGATATTTCCTATTTTAAAACTCTCTTTTAGAAGATATTTTTGTTATTTCTGAAGGGTAATTTGCAGTATCGCTTATTTTCAGGAAGAAAAACCTCATTTGCTGTTTTCTTTAGATGGCATCAAATTTCTCTCCCTAGTTTTCCTGTTTTCTTTTACCCCAAAGAACATAAATCATTTAAAAATATCAAATAAATACCCACCAGAAGCAACAATTTGCTCGAAGGAAAAATTGACTATGGCAATCATCTTCATCACAAGAAGCCACAAAAAGAATAAAATTAGAAACAAAGTACACATCATTAGCATATTAAGCACTCCCCCTTTCCCACGTTGAGAACGCAAGGATTCTGGCATGGCTTAAGGAGGCTGCATTTCCACTACTGGAATGGAAGAATTTACTTGTCCTGCAGGTGAACTCCTGTATTACATTATAAAATCCAGTGGCCAATACTGGATCCATCGAGTTTCATGCATTCAGGACAAGACTTACGCACACGGTTATCACCCACTCAATACCACTCGCTCACGTGTCTGCACTACTGCGGTGCTGCCTCTTTCATGCTGGATGAAGCTGAAGCTCTCCGACCATCACAGCAGTATCACTGCGGCATGAATCCTGGCTAGGAGAGCAAGATGAGAACCCAGAGTAACACTTGCATATATGTGAAAAAATGTTTTCTTAGTCTCGGTGCGGTGGGTATAACCCAGTCCGGCTTCCTGGTACTCTTATTATTTCTGATTTTTTTTTTAATCTGAAGTGGTAATCCAGGCCCCCCTCCACCACCCTGTTCTCTCAGCTTAAGTGCTGGGAAGCTGCACTGGCAGCACCTCTTTACCGCTTAGGAGAGGCTCTGCCCCAGCCCTGCCAACCACCACTTGCTCCTGGTTTTCAGCCTCTTTTTGAAGCTACTTCTCTCACTCCTATTCCCCACAGTTCCAGAAATTTCAAGTGAGAAAGATAGAAGACATTTTTACATCTGCAGCCAAGGATAACTTTCAATACATCAGTAGGAAATGCAATGAAAAATTCTTCATCAAGAAATTGTAATGGAATTTTAAAAGTAATCCTCAGTAAACCCCAGTTACAGGAAAATTGAACCTTTTAGCACACAGCTATTTTTGAGTGTATGCACAAGAACTGTTTACGAAAATCAGTAGCTATCCTTTTTCTCCTCTCTTGCATAAGACTATAAATGGAGAAACAGTCTATGCTAATGATTTTTGCATCTATCTTTGCTGATGTCTGAGAGCTTCACAGATATCAATTTTCACAAGACTTGTGAAATCAGCAATTGCATTATCTGTCTGCCAGAGACAGATTCATGCCAACATACATTCTAATTTCGGGCACCCAAATGAGCAAACACTATAGGTTTTTTTTAGAAGACTTCACATCGCAGAGAGCGCTTTTCTATTCAAAACATTCCTTTCCCTTGACTGCAGCTGCAAGGGCTCCGCATCTCTGCCTGACAGAGCCTACATTTCCAAGGCAGGTAGAGAGCTGCTGTTTGCTGCCCACGGAGAACGCAGCTCATCTGTTCTGGGTTCGTATCCCAAACACCTGTATCCACAGGAAGCCAACAGGTAGTCCTCTTGACTTCAAACCCTCAATATTGTTCATCCCATGGAGTGCAGGTATGAAAGGGAAAGTAGCAGCAAGAAGCTACTGGTGAAATTTATAACAGCAACAGCTCACATTCAATACCAATTGCTGTTTCTGGTAGGGAATACCATTCCCTCTTCACATACAAAGAATTACCTTGTGCTTTGAATAAAGCAAATAATTTCAAAGAAGCCGTTCAGTCACTCATTGATTTGCTTGATGCCAGATGAAATTACACTAACCACTTCTCATATTAAGTATGTTTTCATACAGCTTAGTAAATGGACTCTTGTCTCAGTGAGTATTTAGTCAAGACCTTTTCAACTGAGCCCAGAAACAGTGAATAAATTATATTAATTACAAATTTGACTAAAAATACCAATTATCTACTGCTGGGGACTCTGGCATGTTTTGCCTACTCAACATCTGTGTTGTTAGATTAAAATGTTCTTCGAGGCACAGACTGCTTTTGTGCCTTATGCAACATTGACTACATTGTTCATGCTCAGCAAATAATGTATGTTCTCCTGATTCATCACTGGAAAATATCATCTATTAAAGGAATTTTTTCCCTCTCTGGTTTTAAACAGCATTACAGAAGGAACTAAGATTCAGCTGTTAATGTTTACTAGAAGAACAACAACTTTCAGTTCTTTACTGTGATACTTTCAGTTCATATTTAAGGTCTTGCTTAGAACAGGGAAATGGTTCATTTTCAACTGCGTTAAGTCTATTGAGCTAGATCAATTCAACTGAAAAGCTCATAAAACATCAACTTAGACACACTTCAAATCTTTATGCTCCTTTCTTTTGCCACAAGAGCACCTTCTTTCAGAGTTAAAAAATCAGACAAATGTCAGGTGGCTAGCCAATGTGACAAAAATCCTCCTTTTTTTCTCCCACTTTTTGCAAACAGAAGGAAGAATAGCATCTTTGTTAGGCATAGTCATGGAACTGAATTTCTGCTGTCATAAATTTTGTATAGGCAGCTAAGTCATCCTGGAGAACTGAGTCTAGTGGGAGAAACCTCCAAACTCCAAAAGCTTGGGGTTTTCTCTTTATGGGTGGAATAATGAATTCAAGAGTTCCTGTTGGGACTGTGATTATGACCAAAGTGATCAACAAATTTGTGTATGCACAAACATGCAAGAGAGAAACTGACTGCAGCTTGGGAATGAAGGCATTTTATTCAATGCTACTTTAAGACAAATTAGACAAGCAGCCAAACCATGGTGCCTTGTGTTGGTACATCTAGTCCTAAGTGACTTCTCCAGCTTTGTGGGTTATGGGAGGTAAGGGAAAGATAAGGAAAGCAAGAAAATCATGTTTGGTACTTTGCTATGTTCTATACTCAGCCACTAAGACAGTCTGCTTGTTGCAATGTTTTCTATATATATGTGTGTGTGTATATATATATACACACATATGCATACAGAAATACCATGTTTTCTATAGCACAGAATTTACATACACCCACCCCACATTCAAAGGCTATTAATCTTGTTTAAAACTGATTTATAAGTACAATGAGAGAGGAAATCAGAAAGGAAAAAGCTGGGCAGAACTTGGCTGTTGGGGAATGTTCTGTAATGCTCCAAACTGAATTTGAGACAGAAGCTGCCACTCCTGGTATTTCTCTTTTTGTTCTTCTCGCTGCTGTAAATTACAATCTAGCAATAAAATGCCTCACTGGTGGCTACCTTATAAGAGTGGCTATGACATGGGAAAATGATGAAATCCACAGAAATATTTTCCCTTCCATATGCTCTACAAACTGATAAAAAGTTTAAAACTCAGGATAGTACTTACACATATATAGTAAGGAGCAGCTGGCTGTTCTTGGCCTGATTTCTTTTGTCCAAACTCAAAGCCAATTAAATGAAGTTGGATGTAAGCTCTTTCGTAGATTTCTGTATGGTCCACTCAGTATGAGCGCCTTATTAATCACAGTTAACACACGTCCCCGAGTGACTGCACGTGTAGGCTATTCACAATGCAAAGGTGAGCCAGGCCATTGCCTTAGGCAGATTTGTCACTGGATCATTATGAGAACCATAAAGAATACAGTGACCTAATGGTAGTTGTACCAATAAACTGATCCAGAAAGCTCTGCCCTTACTCAGACTCCTGTGCTCAAGAGAAGCAGCCTTAGGGGAAGCTGGTCCGCAGAAGCTACTCAAGTCTTTGGTCTGGGCCAGCCACTCAGCCCAATTCTGCGGTGCTTTAGGTGACACCAGTACCATAGGTATAACAAGACTGAATGGTATGGTCATAGACTTGAAGCTGAGTGGTCAGAGACAGCAATTACATATAGGCATAATAAAGAGGACGCAAGCTGAAAACTGTGTGAGGAAAATGAAGAAAACAAAAGGGTCAGGATTTTTCTTTTTAGAATTTGCGTTATTACTAGTTATGTAAAGGATGTTTCTTTATGACGGTTTTGCTTTTGCTAGCTAAAACAGTAGTAACAAGGGATCTTGATATATAACATTCACATTAATCTGCTCCACTGAGGTAATTTCAGTGTAAAGAAGAACACAAAAAGCTCATTACAGGAGCATATGACACATGAGTAGTAGATAAGGGAACTGGTTTATCCAGCCTAGAGAAGGTTAAGGGTGGGAGATAATTGCTGAATTCCCCTACAGAAAGGGATTTGTAGAAAAGACAGTGTCAGTTTGCTTAGAGGCACAGTGAAAGGTCAAGAGGCAGTGGTCACGAATTGCAATAAGCACAATTTCAAATGCACATAGGTAAAAAATCCTGTTGGGGTAGACTGCCCAGGCAGGTTGTGGTATATCCATCTTTGAAGATTTTCACAACTCAGTTGAGCAACCTGACCTAACTTTGAAATTTGTCTTGCTTCTCAGGGGGCTGGACCAGATGACCTTTGGATGTCTACAACAGTGAAGAACGTCCTTCTCCTTATGTTCAAGACGTTAGGTAGAGATAACCTTCCTCACACACATGCATCCAGATAGATGAAAAGAAAAAAGTCTGTGGCCTTGGAAGAAGGCAGCAATTCAAACATTGGTGGACTTTCTCCCAATAGCACTGGAAATGGATGAAGGGAAAAGACCTGCTACACATCTTGACATTCAGGGTGTTTATCACCAGACAGTTTTAAACCCATGCATGCCCAGTGCACAGAAGCTGCTTCAGGGAGGCAGAAATTTGCTCTCTGGCTCTTCCTGAACAGGATTGGGGACAACACGTCCCTCCCGTGGACTTTGACACAAGTCAGCATGCCTACATCACCACCAATAAGGTTGGGAGGGCATGGTTAGTGCTGCAAGGGCCTGGCTCAGCCATCCAGATAGGTCTGGAGCAACACTAACTATAGGGAATGCAAGTTTTTACTTCTTGGAAAACAATAATCCCGAAAGGCAAAATCTGTAGAGAAGACTAATACAATTAGCTAGGCTAGCACATATAAGTGAAAAATGTGGAGCCTTGTGCAAACATACACTGGACTTTGAGGTGGTAACACTATTTCTGCTCAGTATTTTGCCCCATTTTAAAGGGGGCTTGAAAGTTACCTGCTATAGGATGACACACATATTAGAATAAACATAACTTATAATCACAAAAATAAGTTGTTTCCTTATGCAAGATATGTTACAAATATCAATTTGGTTTGAACGGTTAACTGTACTTCCCAATTGTACTTAATTGCATTTTTTAAGAGTTGCAACTGTATTTACCTGGTTTCTTTCTTTATTTTTTTCTGTATTTTCCTGTTTGCTTTCTTTCACATTATTTCTAAAGACTAACAGTTACATTCCTTGTCTTGGTACCAACACTAAGTTTTGTAAAGAAGCAAGAAGCAGCCAAGAACACTATATAGTGGCCTGTTTAAAGGGGGGAAGAGCAAACATAAGCAAATACATTGTAGCTCCCCCCCCCAAAAACCAAACCAACACACAAACCCAAAAACCATAAGTAGGCAGACAAAGAGTGATTTTTTTTCTCCTCTGTGTCCTTACTCTGTGGTAGGATTAAAGAATAATATCCAATCAACATCATCTTTTCCAATCCCTAGGGTACTATTTAAGATAATTCAGGTGCTGAAAATGTATAGAAATATTTCAGATAGATTACATGAACTGCTGGTTAGTTAGTAGGGACAGAGGATCTGAATAATCTCTTAGGGGAATCATCAGCTTTGATTTTCTTTCTTCTTCTAGGTAATTTCACAGAGGTCATTGCCTCCTCCCCCTTGCAGTGGAGCACAGTAGTTTTAGAGGGGCCTATAACAGCAAATTATAAAAGAAACCCAGATCCTCCAAATTCATTATCTCCATTTCTGCTGTCATAGAAACTACTAATCCAAGGAGACACAGGATCTGCTCTCTCTCCTGGTCTAAAGACAGCTGTGGTGTACAGATGTGAAACAAGATGTTAATTACGTGCTTTATCTCCATGTAAAAAGACACTACCACAAGCAGCAAACAAAACATATATACAAACTGTAGGCAAAACACTATTATTTTATTCATATAGTGAGCATACTTGAACAACCCCCAAGGTATTCAAATATAATTGAGAAGTACTTAAATTTTGTAAGCTTTTGCAGTCATTTCAATTGCATATGGTTCTTCTTTCAGACACAAACCCCCTTTAATTTATTTCAGGCGAAAGAAGCAAATTAGTTCTTACTTTCCACTTAATGTTATCTATTACTAATTGCAATCATTCCTTCCAGTGCAAGAACATTAAAAAGATACAGGAGAACCACTTTCTAAAGCCTTTTTAATGCCACTTCCATTCTAGGCAGCATAATGACATTAAAACTGTCTGATGTACTGTGCAAATGGGTAGAGATGTACTATGGTTACTCTGGCTACCCAGGGAGAGTGAAAGCAATACAATATTGATGAGGTGGGATCTGGCAATGAAGAAAATTCCCTTTTTCTGAAGCAGCCAACTGTTACAAACTAATTCGCAGAGCTAGCTCTCCTCTGACAAGTCCCTTCAATGTAGTTTCCGCTGACACAGAAAGTGACAGGCTTAAGAGCTGTGTCTCCAGCACGGTCTCTGCTAACGTCCTCACAGGCTACCCTAGCAGAAGATAAACAGAACAGAAACACTGACTGAGGGGGGCAGATGTTATTTGAACATCCAGCTCAAACAGCTCCATCCACAATGTTCCACACACACAGCTGGACTTTTAAATTACTATTATTATTATAAGCAGAAGGAGAGAGCATTATGAAAAAACTGGGTCCTGATTAACAGTGTTGGCAAGACATTCACTGAGGAGTCCCAGGAGAAGGAGGTCTCCCGGGAGCAGAGGGCAGCTGTGCTGGTAGCTACCGCCTGCCTTTTGCTCCGGCAGCAGCCTGGGAGCCAGCAGTGGGGCCGCCAGGGCCAGCTGGGGACAGGACAGACACTCGTGCGTATCTCCTCTGAGCAGCCTCCACGGCCAGGGCTACGCTCCCCGAGGAGCAGAAGGCTCTTGACTGCAAGATGAAATTGGTGTAGGAGCTGCTGGTAGGGAGCTCGGGGAAATCATGCAAATGCGCTTGCCCTGGCAAGTGGAGGAGGGAGGGAAACACTTGTCTCCTGTGTTTCCAAGCCAGAAAGTACCTCCTCACTACTTCTCATGATGGCCCACACTACGGGAGAGAAAAGAAGAGTCCCCGTTCTGTAAATATACAGAAATACTTTATACACAACACATTTCATTCATGTAAGTGTATGTGCAGGAGGGAGCAATGACATTTCATAAGTGGCTCCACTGCTTTTTGCAACCCTATTGCAAGAACTTCATGGATCTGGCTCTAAAACTTTTTGTGCGGAAGCAACAGAGGTCACAGAGATAACCTTCATACACAATACTTTAAATCAGTAAGGGATGACTTGCGTCCTACCTCCAGCTAGACGGTGGAAGAATTATTGAACTGTATCTGGAGCAAACTTGCATCATAATCAAAGTACAGCACAGCTATAAATCAAAAAAACCGCCCCCTTTCCCCCGAACTAGCTTTGTAAGAAATCCTGCTTACTCAGACAAACATGCATGAGAATGTTAGTTTATTCTATAAAGAAAAGTAGTTATGTTGGCTGAATAGTGAGGGGTGAGTTTAAGGACGCAGTTTCAACACAGATGGCTCCTGATTCAGTTTCACTTAGGGTTCTCACTGTATGCTAAAAATCCTGATTGCAGTGTACCTGATGAACTAAGCATGGAAAGGACATATTGTGTATACGAAGGACTGAACAGTAGAACTATTTGTTTTGAAGAGGCGTAAGATCAAGGCTGATGAAGATCATGAATTGTAAGTGAAAACTGGAAAAACACAGGGATATTCAGTGAAATTTAAATCCGGTAAAAAGAAACTAACTTGGGGATTAATTAACAAAAAGGATTTATTTCCACTTTCATGCTTCTGCAAACATGCCAAACATTTACTGCTCAGGGTAAAGCTGAAACTTTTCCATAAATATCTTCCATAGGACACTTTGAGCATTTGTATAAAGGAGGAAGCATTACCCACTGTCAGAGATAGGATGCTGTTTGGAACATGTTTTTGCTTTATGACACTTTATATCACCTTAACGTGTAAGAACTTGCACCTCTCTTTCTCTGTTCAGACTCACAATACATTCCAATATTTAGGAAAAATTTCACAAACACAAGCTCTGCTTACAAGAAGAGAAGCTATACATTAGCTTTACCAAATGCATAGGATCATCATACCAAATCACCAGGTTAAGAGATCTCAGAAACTTAAGCCTCTTTATGCCCAAGTCTGTTTAGGACATTTGTACTGTACTTTCACTCCCTTCTCCCAACTTTCCGCATGATCCAGTTTGCAAACAGCTGGGCCACACATTTGAGGAAAATGAAGGAAAGGAAAATGTAGGACATTTATGAACAACCCTTCAAGATACTTACACGCTAAACAGTCAATCCTAGAAATGTGTACAAGAATTGTCATTGATGAGCAGCTACCTGCAGCACTAGCGATCCTCTGGGTACTCTACGCCACAGGTATGTTGTAATCCACTTGAGCCTGGCTCTTGCAGATGCATAAAAGGAGATGACATACACAGTCCTTTCACTCCGCTCAAATCCTGTGCAAGGGGTATTCAGCCTGTACTGCTGGCTGAACAAATACTGTAAGTTATAACTAACACTGTCACCCTAGTGGATAAGGTACCAGTTTCTCCAAAAGTGAGAAAAAGGAGTATAAGACCAGGGCAATGTCATTCCCCTCCCTGAGCATCCAAGCAAAGCTGGTCTTGCAGAAGGCAGCACCCCTTGAGCGGCTGAGGTGGAGATGTTACTCCAGTGCATGTGCATTTGGAGTGAGGGGAAGAATACTACTGGAGAGTCCTCCAAGGACACCAGGTAGCAATAAGCTATCAAGCCATCTCACACACATACATATGCACAACCTGCAGCCTTCAAGCCGCAGTCTGGCCTGTAAGTCAATTAGGGCTTAGTATTGTATTTTTTAATGGAAAACAGTATTTCAAACAATACTTCAAATTTCATAACACTTGTGAGAGCCTTTCTTCCTGAAGGGTACTGTACACAAAATATATTCCTTTTGGGAGTCCATGACGATAAATGAGACAGAAGATTTTGTTTGAAGAGAAAGATTTTTGGAGAGGGAGGAAAGGAATGAAGGTGGAAAGCATATTTTGATAAGATGCACAGAATCTTTGTATGTGTCGTGATTTAATCCCAGCAAGCAACTAAGCACCACGCAGCTGCTTGCTCACTCCTCCCCCTCTGTCCCCAGTGGTGTGGGGAAGAGAATCGGAAAGAAAGGGAAACTTATGGGTTGAGATAAAGACAGTTCACTAGGACAGCAAAGGAAAAGATAATAATAATAATTGTATTATATATTAATAATAATAATTAAAAAATATAATGATAATAGAATATACAAAGCGAACGATGCACAATTTCTCACCACTTGACCACCTGATGACTGATACAGCCCGTCCCGAGCAGTGATCATGGAGCAAAACCGAGAGCGGACTCAGAGCGATCCTGAGCAGTGATCTCGGACCAAGAATTTCCCCAGCAGCCATCTCGGAACTGCAAGTTCCAGAGAGAATGAGCGAGGGAACGAACAGCCAAACAAACGAATGAACGAAAGGTGCCTGGCCCACTGGCCAACACCCACTTACATATTGTGCATGACGTCCATGGTATGGAATACTTTCTTTGGCTAGTTTGGGTCAACTGTACTTTACCCCTCCCAGCTTTCTGCGCCTGCACATTAGCAAAACCTGGGAATCTGAAAAAAGTCCTTGATCTCTTAGCAACAACTAATAACATCAATGTACTATCAACATTCACATACCAAATCCCATACTGAATCCAAAACACAGTAGCTACTGGGAAGAAAATTAGCTCCATCCCAGCCGAAACCCGGACAGTACGTGTTATTCAGAATGCCATGAAAGAATGAGAATGAAACATTGTAAAATATTTACACAACACAGCTTGTCTTCCAAAAAAAAAAAAAAGGGAAGAAGATATGGGTGAGATCAGCAGAAATGAGGTGGGCTGACTGAGGGATGTGTTCCAGTATTGCTGGCTGCTGTATGCTTTGCATGCTATGAGAGATCATGAAAGATGCATACGCTTACATGAAGGTCACTTCTGCAGAATGCAGTGCATTGTTCATTTCTAATTCCATCTGCTTTTTATACGTTGGCTCTGGATTTAATTTTCACTCGATTCTGTGTGTCTTTGAAATATGTGTTATTACATTTTTTTTCATTTGGGAACAAAATCACCAGGATTTCTGTGCTTGTAATTTTTAAAAAGTACCCTAACTTTCTCTAAAACATGTATTTATAACAAGCACTACCTTTATTCATTTCTGTGAGAAATAAAATCATCATCAGGTTTTGAGTGAAGGAAAAGGGGGTAGGAGGGGAAGAAAGAAGTTCTATAATAAAGGACCAAGGAAGCTTGAAAAAACAGACCTTAAAAGTAATTTTTAGCCTAGCTTTCCTTGGAACTTCTTTCACAGCTGGAAGAGAGCTCATGCTTAATATGTTCTCCTCACAATACTGACTTGCATGTCTACTTCTTTCTCCCTGTATCCATTACAGAGACAAAAAGGCTGGTCAGGTCTTTCACTTGGATTCCAACACCTTGTGTTTCCTGCAGTTTTCTCTTAACTCCTCCTTTTAAAAGTAACCTTTGACTTTTTTTTTCCTTATCACTTGCATACTGTCTTCATTTGATGGTGCCAGATTTCATACCCTCATTCTTTTTTTTTTTTTTTTAATCCAAGACTTTTTCAGAATTGCAAAAGTACCTCCCATCTACACCAGAAAGAGGTGTCAGTGACTGTATTTTGGCGTCCTGACTTAAACACTGCTCCTCCCACCCTAACATATCACAGCAAATGAGTATTTATACAAAGTGAAACAGTTCCAATAAGAAGTTTGATTGTTTATGGTCTTAACAGCTGTAGTCTGGCTCGTGGCTCCACTAAACCCCTAGACCTCCTGGATTCAGTACAGCTGCTCACAGTACAGCACACCGTGTCTAGTTGTTTTTGTAAAATCCTATCCTTCTTCACATCTTTGTGGAAGATGTGAACACACATTTGAGCAGGGCAGGAGTGGAAAGACTCTGGATATTTCGCAAATGAGGTTCTTAGCATGAATAACACTGAGATAATGTTTTACAACTTTTTAATACTGTAAAAGTAGTATTATTCTGTCTGGTAGGCATTAGTTTGGATAATACTAAGCGCTAAATTCTGAGGATTATTAATAGCTCCTCCTGTATTAAATTCCCCTGTAATTCTGCCTGATTTTAATGAGCAGACAGATTTATAATACAGGATACAAGTCAATTAAATAAAAATAGACTTTCTTTTGATAGATGGAAACAGAAAGATTTGTGCATACAGAAGGAATAATTCATGGCATACAATGAGTAGAGTTTTCCTTTATTTTCCATTTAAACAGCTTCTTTCCTCAGCAATCAGCATTCTTCACTACTATGGTGGCAGTGGTTCATACATGGGAAAAAATGAATAGGTTAGGAAAGATGACCAATAGGGAAAAGGAGATTTTTGGTTTATGCAAAATTTCCATTGCCACTGTATAACTATTAGATCGCACGTGACTTTTCTGGAAGCTGCCTGCCTTCCTCTCTGCTACCATCTCTGCTCCTGACATATCTGTAGAGGGATATGGCAGTAACTCACCTTTACAAGTACGAGATTGAAGTCCTGGTTCAATAATGACTTAATCTATGCAATGTGGAACAGATCTAGCAAGAATAATTGAGAGAGACCTTTGAATAATCATGAGACTAGCATTTGCTTTGACCAGAAACACCTTCCCGTTAACTAAATCCCATGTCAAGTTTTTGTTCAGCTATCAATGACTCTTTTTCCTTTTTCTCCTTTCCAGCACACAGTAATTAAAAAAATGAACAAAAAAAAAAAAAAATCAGAAGACTTGTGACCTATCTAAAAATTATGGTTCTCTTGCAGTAGAAAATGAGAAACAACCCCATATTCTGAAATCTAGTTATGTGCTGTTATTTTTTTTTTAATAACTTTTCTTCATTTCCACAAAAATAGGTGTTCTGATAGACAGTCAGTTTTCATGTTTGTGCACTTAAATTGAAATGTCTCTTTTAAATCAAATGTTGCATTTATAAAGTAGTTCAAAAGATAGCCATGTGCATCTTTTCTGTGAACACAAATAATCAGCTTCATCACTGAAGAAATAGAGCAATGTAGGTAATATAGCCTCTATTCTCAGGAAGCCCTTTTGCTCTGGCTTCAAGCCAAAGTATCACCAGAAAGACTGTCTTTAAAAAATGCTAATGAAATAATAAATTCAATATTGCTGGAAACCCTGTGCTGCTCAAAATTATAATTAAAGAGCATATATTAAAATATCACTGATTCATGGACCTGTAAGTATATGAACAGTAAAATACTTAGCTGACTCCTAGAATAAAAATCATCCTTATATTTGTAGGAAATTTGCCTCAAATTCTTAACACAGCACTAGTGTTGTCAAAGAATTAATGCATTATCATAGGTAAGCTGTAAGTGTCAAAAAGATGTCATAATATGCTACATTTTAACAAGAGTAGTATATTTTTAATCCATTTCATCACTTTCAAAATTGAATGTAGTTCTGAGAAACCTTCATTTTACACCATGAAACTAGAAAGCAGGGACTTCCTTTATGATAAATTTACAGGTACTCGTAGATGACATCTCGCTAGAGGAAGTCACAGTTCAGTTCTAAGAAGACCCATGCTAAAAAGGATGCTGCTTCACCATGCAGGAAACAGAGCTCTTGATACCTGCAACAGTGATAAAATCCCCACATATATAAGAATGATGTGGAATGGCAGTAAGTAACGCTAGTAGAAAAGCGTCTAGATAACCCAGACTTCGCCACTCTGAGACTACAGTACTATTTTGTTATTTAACTTGAGCAATGATAATGGAGAGAAAACCCTCAGAAGGAGGAAAGTGCTCTGAGTTTGCTTTACCTTGTTTCTTGTATCTGGTGAAGCCAACAGCATCTCAATGCAGGAGAACAAAAATTTGCCTTCAGCCAACCCTGATGAATATCTCCAGGCTGCTGCAGAGATTCCTAGTGCTTTCAACTCACTGATCATGCTTTTTTTGGGACAACACTGATAATTTGAGGGCTTTGCTGCTTGCTATGTTTGAAGCTATGTTTGAAGCATAGCTGCTCGCCATGTTTGAATTTGACATGGGTAGATTATGATTGGTTTATGCTTCTTTATATTGTTTCTACACAGTACACGTACATGAAGGATAACGATTTCATCTCTGATTTGTTATAAACATACATGAGATCTGAGCAACTCGATAAAGAAGTACTGTCAAATTTTGGGGGGAGGCAAGAGACAATTTTTGCTTAAGGATTACTGGCTACAGGCTTTTTGCCATGCCAGAAAGAGACTGATTTAAATGAGGTATCAGTTCTATTACTACGGATATTTTGCACAGTTTTCCTTATACCTGAGAGCTATGAAAACTACTCTAGCCTACATTTGATTTCAAAGAAATAATTATTGGAAACGGAGCCACCAACTACCTAGTCAACCAAAAAAAAAATCATAATTTGGGTACACTTCTTTCAGTATAATTCACTTAAGCTGTATTTTAAATCCTGTTCTACGTATTCTGCATATACAAAACAAGAGATCTTCAAATCTTGGTTTCTAGTTGTTTGATAAGCTGATATCCAAATACTTGAAATACCTCGGCTATTCTCATCAACTAACACAATGGCACTCAGTGATAACACCTGTATACTCTATCACCGCATTTACATTTCAAAGTCAGTGCTACAAATTCATAGAGACTTGAACATATTAAATACCAAATCAACTTTTTTTTTCTCCTCAGAAAAGACACACAATAATTCTTCTATCTTCCAGTCGGTGAAACACACCACTATTTTGTTTACTTCCAGATTATATCCTCCCTGAGACACGAGTCTTTCTTCTGCCATCTAGCACTTCTGTAACTCGCTCATCCACTCACAAGAATGAGTAGCTACTTGTGAAAGATGGCAATAGAAAAGATCTTACACTTTCTTATCAAAAAGAGTATTCACATGAGACTGCCTAACATGAGATGTCAAACTCCTGTAAACATCAACATTAAAGGAAGTTTGATGGGATTCAAAGAAAAGAGTCTTCACCAGGAAAGACTGGAGGAGCAGAGACGCAACAAGTTCAAATACCAGCCTGTTCTGAGAACATTTGTCTTTTTTCCTACAAGGCCATCAAGATTATGAACTTACAAAGAACCTGACCCTCATAGGATTTAAAATAGAGAGAGAGAGCCTAACTGGACACAACAGGTACTAAACAAAATATTTTAATAAATATTTTAATAACATATACCAGCACAGTAACAGTAACAACTGTTAAAGCTGGACCACTACTAAAACAGTGAGCATTAAAATACAGTTTAAGCATTGTATTATATTAAAATTAATGTATAAGGTCCTTATTTTGAGACAAACCCTAGCTATGGTACTTCTAAGTGAATCACTTCTGCAGCCAGTTCCAAGTTTCACAGTAACCAAGCAGAGCTCCCCGGGAGAGCCAGAAATCACCAACTCTTTAAACAAGTAGGGGGAGCAGCAGGGTTTCAGCTGTGCTGCTCTGTGACAGCTTGTGGTACAGGTTATACAAACACCCAGTTTCTGCATTGATCTCTCTCTTTCTTGATGCTTTGACTGCAATAATTTTAGACTCAGTCGTATATTATGTTTGTACAATGCCTGTCACAACAACATCCTGCTGAGTTGTAGTCTTCATGCATTTTTACAATGCCAGTGTTTAAAAAAGCCCAGTGGCTAGCATCTTTCCTACCAAGAATTCAGGATTTACAGAATTCTCGTTTTTCTACCATCAGACAGAAAACTCTGCCTGCATGCTCACGCTTCCCTCCAACTAGGTAGCTCACTCACGGGCACAGAGGAGAAATCTATCTCCTTGTCTGTACTTTCTAACACTGGGCTAAGTGTAATTTCTCCGCTCCTGGGAGAATACAGAAAAACACTCTGATCATCTTCAGGTTTGTTTAGGGGCCTCAGGTCCTTAGGCTATACTTTTTCAAAAAGGGCACAGGAAGTCAAAATGTCATGTATTGCAGCAGCACAGTGAAGAAGTATTTATCTCTATTTGTAAATGACTTGTGCAAATTCACATAGATCTTAGTGAAGGTCTTTTAGTTTTTTAAACAATTAGATTTACCGAGGATAGAAGAGAAAGAAGGGAATGGTATCAAAGGTAAAAACTCCTACATGAAAGAAAACAAAATTCACTGCAAACCGTATGGAAATAAGGCCATTATTGTAGATACACCTGTCTTTCTCCTTCTCTCCCTTTGAAACCATTATTTGTGTCCAGGATCTTTTAAGACAGTGATGTCTTAGTATTAACCACGCTAACAAAATCACGGTGACATCTGCCATACGCTTACTTGTCTATACTAGCACTGCTGTTGATCCTCCTGCAGGTCACAATTTAAGATGATTTAAAGAGAGAGAGAAGCATCTGTTTTTCATTGCTTATCCAGTCTTAGTCTTGTTGGTAATAACATTTTCACTACTTATAAAACACATAGAGAATGAACTGCATTTACATACTGAATTTACATACAGGTAAACTGCACAGTACATGTATATGTGTGCACCCACCTTCTGCACTCAAAACAAATAAAAACAGATTAAGGAAGAAAGATCAAAAGAAATCTTGTGTAAATGTTCGCTGGTTTAAAATTAAGTTGATTAGATGTATTTGTCATGAACCTGCACTGTATAAAATACCAACATCAAGTGTTTTTTACTTGCTAGCTGCGTAAGACTGATATGAGACAGAGAACAGTCTGGCCTATTAGGGTTCATGTTTTCAGAAGCATTTAAAAGTCAGGTCAAAACTTAAAAACCAGGGACTGATGAGTTGTACTGCCACAATGAACAAATAAGAGCAACCATAGCAATGTGCCCACTAACCCCATCAACATCACTTCTGACTGCTGCTCAAGAAGAAACCTACGGAGCACAAAAAGCCCCAAATCAAATCACACGTTATTAGAATATAGAAATTTTCAGGCATGGATCATGAAATAGTTTCTTAGACAATTATGTATACAGTCAATGGAATATAACTCATTTAGATAATAAGACATGCAAAGAACACATTTGGTTGGAAATTATTGCATGCTGCTGATGGTAATCTCTGCATGTCGCGTGCAGCCAGAAGAACTTAAAGGCTTAAGAAATGCAATGATTAATTGGACATGTACCACCCAGAGCATTTCAGTGCTAATATGAGTAGAGGGGTAAAGAGGGAGGTGGAAGCAAGAATATACTGGGCTGGTTTGACACTAAAAGGAAATTACAATATACAGGGTATCCAAAATGCTAATAATGCTGACTGAATTTGCTTCCTTGGTAGAGAGGAAGCATGGGATTTTCATCGATGCCTGCAGAAACAGAAAAAAAACCTGAAGTGCAAAGGATCATATGAAGGAAGGAAGGAGATAGTACCAAGCACTTACTGTATTGAACAAATAGGCTTTCAAAAGAAATCTGAATAGTCTGCCATGAAAAGACATCCATTAAAGCTGTGGTTACTTTGCTACTTTAATCTAGCCAAAATCCAAAAAAGGATGATCATACTTTTCTCTTGTCCCAAGTAGCTCACTCCCATTGCTTCCCCTTGTGCTGACAAAAGTGGAGATCCTTCCGAGCTGGATCTGGTGCTACCGTGCTCAGGATGCAGCCACATGAATGCTGGTACTGGCAAAAGAGAGCTGGTGGGGAAAAAGCGGCTGGCATTGAAGAAGCAGGAAAGGTCCTCCCCTTTCAACAGCCATTAGCTTTTGCCAGATTAAAAAGATCTGTCTTAAAGTCAGGTGTATAAAAGAAAGCTGGAAAAGGGGAATGAGCTATTATTATGTATTTTTTCAAACATAAATCACTGGTCTTTGAACCAAATCCTGCTGCTTTCCAAAATCTACTTCTGTTATTTTCCCTTTTATTCTTGCAGAAGACATCCTATTGATCCATTGTAGAGACATGTAAACAAAATGCATTGTCCTCTTTTGAAGACTGAGAGAAGCTGCTGGCTCAGTACTACAAAAGAAGGTGTCACAGGCATCTGGGAGACATTCTCAGACACCAGTTTCAAAATAGAAGAGCAGGTAGATGTAGAGCACTCATGAGAGGGCTCCTTAATTAAAAAAAAAAAAAAAAAAGGAAATTAGATAGTCCCTAATTTAAAAAGTTGTTTTGCCACAGAGGCTGAAAAATACAGTTGTCTGATCTGAAAGAATCAATTAAAACCATTTTAGGTGACGTTCAATGTTTTGTTCCTTTGCTCTTTGTTGAATGGGAAACAAATGCTGATCAAGATGAGAGTGGGCACAGCATTTCGGTGACAGAAAAAATAAGCAGCCTATGTCATGTACAAGGCTTGTGTAATATGCCTGCAAACTCTGTGGCCTGGTCGCTCTGCTCTGCTTAAGTTGAACTGGGCCCTTAAGTACTGACTTACTATCATTTACTAATTCTTAATTTGCACTTAATAAATGAGAATTTAATTTAGTTTTTAGAAATTGGTAAAGATCCCTCAAAAGGGAAGTAGTTCTTGAAATATACGTTCATCTCAAATGGAAAAAAAAAAGGCATTTCAAGTATTTAATATTTTATGGCGTTTTTTTTTTCCTAACCGATGTTTAAACTGCTCAATGAATTATGTAAGAATCTTATCTTTTTAAATAAAAAGAAAAATTGTCATATTTTAATTATAATTTTTTTTAAAAAAATAATTAAATAACAGGCAATTTACTAAGACCTCACCTGGGTAATCTGCAGGAATTTACCAGTAGTTACTTATTGGAACACACAATAAAGAAAGATGATACAATAATTTAATATTGACTAGAGGACCTTTTGAACTGAGGTTTCCCATATGTCTCAGGAGTCATCAAGGGAATGGGTGGAGATCTCAGGTTTGTTCTGGAGTAGGAAAGAATTTATGAAATCTCAATGCTTCTGGCAGGATAAGGAAATTATTTTCTGTTCAAGTCTACTGAGGACTGTAACAATAAAAAGCTAGAAAAATATCAAAAGAAAAAAAAAAGCACCAGAAAATATAAACAGAACATGCACTCCATGTGCAGAAGCAGCCAAACATTTTATACTCAAATGCAGCTCATCATATCCAACATATGTCCACAAAGCAACCTAATGCTGGTTTAGTAGCTGAAAATTAATATTTGGAAATCAAAGCCAAAAGAGGTAAGACAAAATGATGATCTGAAGAAATAACCACATTTCTATTGGAAAAAACATATGATGTCATGCCAAGGACAAAAATCTGCCTTATAGATCTCATGTTACACAGCAGACAACCAGGAACATCTGATTTACAGGCCTTAGAGGAAAAAAATGCAAACTGTGAATGTGCAACAAAGTGCATGTAACCTGAAAAGACAAGTCATCCAGATGGAAAAGATGCTCTATAAAAGCAAACCATTCCACACAAAAGTAAATGTCCTATACAATAGAAATTTGTGGGGTTTCGGAGATCTGCATTCCTATAACAAAGGCAGAAGTCAACTGTCAACGGATGTCATAAATCTTCACATTGTAGGGTTTTAGGTAAGATAATCAAACAAAAATTAGTTTCGTCAAGGGATGTCTCATGGTGGTCCATAAGGTGATAATAAAGAAGTCAACTGTATCTTCATATGCTATATGCAACCCAATGAACTGGAATCATTGCCAGCCTCCAGAACAGTGTGCAATTAGCACAGCTGGGGCTGCCAACTGATTTGAGCAGAAGCACGTATCTTACAAACGACGTGCATGAATAACGAAAGACCTACAAACCTTGCCAGTTGAGATCAGTAGCACTATATTTGGACTAGAATTATTCAAAAGAGAACTCAAAAAAATTGCATCACTCAAAAATTGAGTTTCACATCATAAAAGGATCATGGAAGCCTTCTTGTCTTTGCTACTTTCAACACCCGAGCAACAATCGTAACTGAGGTGAATTAAATACTATATATACTTTAATGCACCAAACAGGTAAGAATGTTGGAAGTCTACTAAGAAAATATGATACCACATTTCCTGTAAAATGACACATAGCAGACTTGTGAGAGAGACATTTTTCACTAGTAGCTCGAAGTGAAAGTTTTCAGTTGGTCATAAATTATTTGCCTATAAGTACACAAAAATAGATCACATAAAATCTACAAAATAAAGACACTACATCTTAGCAGAATTGTGTATAATCCAGATACAGGGACTGAAAAACTAATGCCATTTGAGTGTGGCCTTAGTGTAGCCTGTACAAGCACCTTCTCTGATCATCTCTGTAGAATTTATGATTTTGACCTGGAATATTGACAGATCCAGCCATGTTTGAAGATACCACACAAATGCATCAGACTAACAATAGTATTCTGAATGAAGACGGCTTCCTCATCTCCACAGCAATATATCAAGAACAAATGAAATTTATACACTAATACCACAAAGGAAAAAAAATGGACATCTTCATGATTTTTGTTGGTACATTATCACCTCATTGCAATTCAGACAACTGAATAAGTAACAAAAATACTGCACATACTTATACAAATGACCTACACCAAGCAAAAATAATTAATCTCACAATAAGAAATGAAAGTTGAATCTACTTTGCAAAAATCCATCTTACAGCTTGGGAAACATTTCCTATTCTGCAGCTGAAAAACTGGATATGATAGATTACCATATGAATAGAATAAATTTGAATGTGCAGTGTAGTTTTCCTGTATGAAGAATGTATGCAATGGTGTTTATAGAGGTATCATATTTAATTCAGCATCACCCTTCTAATCTTTTCTCTTGCAGGCTCACTATTTTACCTTAATTTTAGTCTGCAATCCTTATACTTCAGCTTCCTGAAGCAGACATTATCATTCATAGCAAATGATGGGCTATTCTTAATTTGGAGAAAAATCTTTTAAAGTGCACAAATTAATGAAAAGAATTCAAATATGTGCCAAACTTAGGTACTATCAGGTGGTTTAGTTTGTTTGTTTTATTCTGTTGTTATCATTATCTGCTTTTTAAGAAATGCATTGTTGTTTTATATCTTTGAGTAAATACTATCATTTGTGTTGCGTACGCAGGCACAAAGAAAAGCAATCAATATATCACTTGTTATGCACTGCACTATCTATTTTTTAAAAAAACTACCTACTTTGGTGTTAGCCCTGAAACTGTCTTTGGACTTTACTTCCAACTCACCATTCATTTTTTTACAACATAATTCATTTTACAGCTTCATATCCCAGCACCATAGCAAAATGTTTGTGTCATAGGTAGAGGTAACTCAGAGTCTATAAATGGACAGAGGCAGAATTCTGGGCCTGATTTCCCTTAATTTCTGTTTTGCAATTATAGACTTCCAGTCAGGAAAGCTGCACGGACCGTAAAATAGAAAAAGATGACATGCTACCACCGAGACAAAACCAGCCAAGGTTGCAACTTGAAACAATGCGTGTTCTGTGACACAATAGGTCTCCATGCTGTCTGTATATGTACCACAGTGAAGTCCCTCGGGACTTGGAGGTAAGACAAGGAGGCAAGTATTCAATATCAGGTTATTAACACATGTTTATTAGGGTAGCATAACCATTTCCTAACAAAAAGTCATTCTGAAGAGAGCAACAAGGTTTTTTATTAATTCTTTTTCTTTTAACAGATAATTGCTTGCAGCAATTACAAGATTAGGACAAAATCAGAGTTTAGGTTAAGCTCACTTTGTTTAGACTGCTTTTTAGTTGTTTGTTTATGCACAGATACTGGGTATGAAAAACACAGCATCTTGTTTTATTCAGCTCAGTTACATGTATCGTTGTGTGATTGCTGCAAAGATTAAGAACAAGCAGATTATTATTATTATTGCTCTTACATTCTGATGACAATTTTTATTTAATCAAGGTTTCATAAGCATGTATCTAATTTTCACACTTCAAAAAAATTTTCTGAGGTAACTATATCAGAAACCCTTCATTCTCTTAGCTAGAGATTCATACCTCATAAATCATTTATTTGTATCTTCATTCTGCATGGCCTTGGAGACAGTAACTTATATTTATCATCTTTCATTGTGAAGGTTCAAAAAAAAAAAAAGAAATTAAAAAAACCTGAACAAAGAAGAAATTATCTGTGCAAACTGTGTATTCTGTTACAAGAAAAAGCATTAGGTCTGGGCTGGCATATACACATGATTAGGTAAACTTTCTTACCAATGAAATACAGGTCATTCAAAGCTGACAAATACATTCCCACCCCAAATTATACAGGTAATGTGCAAAACAGTAAGTTTGCCCAAGACATAACTGTGGGTACTTAGTGATTACATGAATGAGCTGAACCTTATTTTTTATATTCCATCAGAAAAAGCTATACAGTCTATCTAACACTATACTGAAGTATTTGTTCAGCTCACTGGCTCATAACTCATAGAATCACCTATTGAATCATTAATGCTACTTTATTTTTTCCTTTGAGTTCTCTTTGGAGATTTCTTTGTCAATTAATCAATCTTAAATTTGTTGGCTCATACAATGTGAAAGCATCACAAACTGAGAACTGGGGTCCTGCTACTTTTCCTGAGTACAAATCCAAACACAGGTTTGTAAAATATTGAGAAGTGAATACGATGTTTCTTAGGCACCTAATTGTCCATGGGAATAATGACTACTGATAGAGCACATCATATTTAAATACACTGAATGATCCAAACAGTAACTTAATTAAGAATCCAAGAATTACTTTTTTTTTACCCAAATTGTACCAGAACTGCTATATTTTGTCATACAACAGACCATATATTTACTAAGAAAAATAATATTTCTCCATCTCTGTTTTCATTCAGATACGGAGGAGGAAACCATCCTCCTAATTCACTGCAATGAGTTTTTGTTTCCACCATCTGTTGAGAAAATGTTTTAAAAAGAAAAATGAGACCCATTCCTAGTATTTGTAAAGAATTCAAAGCCATTCGGAAAAGAAATTATATGATCTAACCTCCAGTATACTGTAGCTCTCTTTATTTAGCTGAAACAGTTCTGATTAAAACACTTTCGATCCTCACAAAACCCCTTGTCATATGCCAAAGGGAAGAAACCGCAGAGCTCAAAGCATCATCGATGCCCAAGGCCCAGTGAATAACTCATATGTCATCTGGCTTGATATAGCTGCATAACCTTAACAGGTGATTAATCTTCCATGCTTCAGAAGTGGAATTATCTGACTAGATTTTCTAGCTGTGGAAAGAAAGGCAGGTGTTGCTACTACAGGACTTCAGAAAGGATCCTCCAGGATCCTTCAGAAGAACTGTGAGTTGATACTTTGCTTCCAGGTACAGTCGCTAGCTTATCTTGCAAGGAGAGGAGCAGAAAAGCAAAACAGCCTCTGGACAATTCCTGGGAAGAGGGAAGGAAGAGGCAGGGGAGATAATTCTTTCAGAGCATCTGAAACCATCTTGAGTCAGAAGGTTTGAGTTTCAGTGTCTCACTACAGAGCTATAAGCAGGGTGGAGACTTCTGAAGACCTCTCGTTCCTTCTGCTGTGCAAACATACCTTTGGTGGATACAGATTTCATTTTCTTTATCCTTATAAGACAAGACTAATAGCTATACTTGTGATCTCTTACATCATATAGCCTTCTTCAAACTGTACCCACAATCATTCTAAGGTGCAATGTCATAGCTAGCACTCTGATTACGAGATGATGTATGGGCATATATGTGAATACATCCAGCTCAGCTAGAGTTGAGTGATTCCTCCACAGCACTGGTTTGTTACTACACAGTAAGCTTAAGAGAAAACTACTTCAGGCGATGGAATGTGTAACAATCAGGAAAAAAAAAAGGCCTGCCCTACAAACAAACAGCAACTGATGGGTATGACCCCCAATATCAATACTGAGGGAACAATTCTTAAGCTTTTCAGAAAGATATCATACATGTTTTCCTTTGAAAAAGGAACAGTGAGGTTGAGAGTGCAGGGAAAATACCGAATTTGTCTTTTCACTAAAGCAGAAAAACTTTGGCTTGTATTGTCCATATTAATACTTTGATCAATGCTTCAAGTACAGCACAGCTTCTTGAGAAAAAGCCATAGCCTAACGGCTGCTTATTGGTTTACCCTGAAAATTTGGTCATATCAGTACACACTGCAAGGGGGAATACTAATTCATAAAAAATATTCCACTATATATTTACCTTAAGTGAAAATTCTTTGTAAAATACAATTCAGATTTTAAAAAGCTTTTTTTTCCAAAATACGCTTCAACTGAGTGTACATGTACAATAAACCTGTACAAATAATGGTGTTTAAATTGCCTATCTAAAGAAATGGGAAAAATAGCAGGGAATTAATGAAACATTCAGTTTACCAGATTGCTTTAAGTTCCTTTACAAAGCAAACACTCAGAATGACACATCAATTCAAGTGAGACCGGAAAGTCTTCCACAGCCCCTCCGAGTGCTCTGTTCTTCCCTCCTCCTCCTCCAAAAAAATAATTTGATCACCATTGCATCCTCACACAAGGGTTTGTCCAAGGCCTCAAGCTCTGATTGCCCTGACCAGCCTGAAACCATCTTTCTATGCAATCCGCCTCCGCAACCTCTTTTCTCCAGCTCTGCGGGGTCTGGCTGCCTGTACTGGAGGCCGGCTCTGACAGAGGCAGGTGACAGCCCTGCGAGCTTCTGTAACGCCTCCTGCCCCCACAGCAATCCCTGCCCACAGATCCTCACGCGCTGCCCCGGAGCAGTTCTCTGGGGACTGTGACCTTGTGTCCATGGCCATGGTTCACTGTACAAATCATGAAGTTGTCTGTGGAAACGGAGTGTGGGGCAGTGAGCCCACTACAGCTTAGGGCCAACGGAGGCCATTTGCACTGAGATGACCAGGTCTAATATGCCCCAGAGGCCGAAGCCTCTGTCAGACCTGGCTCCCTTAGTTTTGTGGCCTCTCAATTTGCCCAGAAGGCCCCAGTTTCTACCCAGTCGTGCCCCACATCAACCAGTGCCTCTGCTGCAGATAGCAGGATCACCCAAAGGGGACCCATAACACGAGACCCCAGACATTTTGTCCTTCCTCATCCTGCCCACCATTTTCGTATCATCCCTGTGGGCACAGTTGCAGCAGCACAGCCTCATTGTTGACTGACAATTAGGATCCTTGTGCTTCTCTCTGGGAAGGAAATAGCCAGAGCAGGAAGACAAAACCCTTCTGCAGGATCTTTCGGGATCCTTCCTCCACCACCGCTTCCAGTGGTGCCTAGCCCTATTCACAAAGACTTATCAAAACAAGTCCTGCCAAAGAAATGACTGATAGCCCCACTGTGCCTCACTGTGCATAAACAAGTAAATACTCAATTTGAAATGAAGTAGGTCACAGATAACAAACAGCTTGACAGTATGTAGCTGATATAAATTGCTAGCTCAACCGCTCGCATGCTAAAGAGTCAGAGAAACACTGGCTGTCTGGACTTTCTGAAAGCTGCCTGTTGCTGTAAATCAGTTTCTACAATCGTGATACAATCAGCCATCCAAACAAATTTGTGAGACGCTCGTCTGCAAAGCTGCTACAGCAAAAATAACTCCAGAACATAATTGCAATGTAATGTGTACCTAGAAACCGCTCTGCTCCACATCCACAGAATACATACAAAGTTTGTCACCTTTCACCCTCGATACACCAGCTACCACCAAGCATTGAGAGTAACTTCAGAAGACTCTTCTGACAACTCCTGAATTGAAGAAGCTCCTGTGATAACAGCCTAGCAGTTGCTGTTCCGACTGCTTAAGAAAGTGTTTAAAAATATATCTCTGCCCACATTTAAAACAGAAGAGACGCCTGCAAAATGAAGGACATTTTCTTTGAAGATTAACAGTCTTTGCTCCATTTTGCAAACTATATCAAATCAGGAAAACACAATTCACCCGACAGCTCCAGTTAGACCAGGCTGCTCAGGCCCCATACAGCTCAGTTTTGAGCATCTCCAAGGATGGAAAGTCTACAGCCTCTCCAGACAACCTGTTTCAGTGCTTAAACACCCTTATAGATGGCTTGTTTCCATTACTCTTGTCCTGACACCCTGCATCTCGGAAAAACCTCTGGCTTCATCTCCTCTGTACCCTGCTTTTAGGTACAGAAAGACAGAAATAGGTTTTCCCCTTCACCTTCCCTTCCTATGGTTGAACAAACCCAGCTCTCTCTTGCATGTCATGTGCAAAACTCCCTGGCCTCCACCACACTCACTCCAACATGTCCATATGCTTCTTGTTCTGGGGAGCCCAGAACTGGACACAGCACTCAGATGTGGTCTCACAAATAGAGGGGAAGGATCACTTCCCTTGACCCCTGCTGGCTACAGTCCTAATGCAGTGCAGGATGCATCTGGTCCTCTTTGCTGAAAGAGCACACTGCTGCCTCATGTTGAACTTTGCTGTCCACCACAAACTCCAGTTTCCACCACTATTTCTAGTGTTGAGAGTAAAATAGCAAATGGGAAGTCAAGTAATGTTTTAATGTTTTTACAAATGATCTGGATGCAGGATGTCCATTAAGTAAGTTTGCCAATGATACTAACCTAGGAAGAGCTATGGACTCCCTCAAGGGTAGACAGGCCTTACAGAGAGATCTGGATAGACTAGAGAGCTTGGGCAATTACCAACTGTATGAAATTTAACAAGAGCAAGTGCTGGATTCTGCATCTGGGATGGCATAATCCTGGTTATATGTACAAACTGGGGGACAAGAGGCTGCAGAGCAGCCCCGCAGAAAGAGATCCAGGGGTTTGGGTTGATGGCAAGTTGAATGCAAGTCAACAGTGTGTCCTGGCAGCCAAAAGGGCCAACCATGCCCGGAGGTACAGCAAGCACCGCATTGGTAGCCGAGAGAGAGAGGCGATTGTCTCACTCTACACTGCACTGGTGCGGCCCCACCTCGAGTACTGTGTGTGGTTTTGGGCACCTCAATATAAGAAGGACATCAAACTATTAGAGTATGCCCAGAAGAGGATGACCAAGATGGTGAAAGGCCTTGAGGACAAGACTTACGAAGAGTGGCTGAGGCCACTTTGTTTGTTCAGCTTGGAGAAGAGAAGGCTGAGGGGTGACCTCATGGCAGTCTACAATTTCCTCAAGGGGGGCAGTGGAGGGGGAGGTGCTGGTCTCCTCTCTCTGGTGACCAGTGATAGGACATGAGGAAATAGAATGAAACTGTGTCAGGGGAAATTCCGACTGGACATTAGGAAAAGGTTCTTCGCTGAGAGGGTGGCTGGTCATTGGAACAGGCTCCCCAGGGAAGTGGTGGTGGCACCAAGCCTGTCAGGGCTCAAGGAGCACCTGGATGACGCTCTTAGTCATATGGTTTAGTTTTAGGTAGTCCTGCAAGGAGCAGGGAGTTGGACTTGATGATCCTTATGGGTCCCTTCCAACTCAAGATATTTTATGATTCTATGATTCTAAGTATACATGGTGAGCTAACTAATTTTAGCTCAGATCTGGGACTAGTAATCTGCTATCTGCAGAATGAGATCAGAAGGCAGACAGCAAACAGCAGCTAGTGAAAGGATTAACTTGATTAGATGAACTTTCTGCAACAAACTCATATTAGTAATACGGCATTCTAAAATGTACTTGTATTTTATCCTATGCATGAAGTTCAAAGACATTGTGTTAATGTTAACTTTTCTATTTTTATCTGCTTTCTTTTACTTATAACATCTTGTCAATATTTCTGCTGCTAACCTACTTCAATTTTTTATTTTTAAATAACCCACTTTTATGAATGGAATTTGAAAAAAATCTAGTACGAGCAGAGATCTACTAATATGTACGTAATCCAAACAAGTGGGATATAATAATAATTGCTGCTTTAAGCATAATGTATTTTAGCATTTATGTATTCACAGAGTATTCAGATCACATATCAACTACCTGAATTAATTATGGGTATCTCATTCCTTACTGAATCTTTCTTTTTTGCACTGAAACAAGTGCATTATGTTATGCTGCCTGTGGCTTTCCAATGAAAAGTTGAAAGCCCCCACAGCAGGAAGCACGTGTTTTAATGACAGCTAATTTGAGTATCTGAGGAAGACCTCAAATGTGAAATTCAGAGTCGTAGCCTATTGCATGATGGAAGCACAGAACGGGAAGTCCAGAAAGAGCTAAAGAGCTAAAATAGTGGAGCAGTTTTGATACAGACACATTGTAAGTCCCTCATCTTAGCGATTTTGAGTTCTCCAGCTTCAGGAAACAAGATAACGGGCTATTATCATTGTATTGGGACTGTTATTTCCAGAGAATGTTGCCTCAGCAGTTTCTGAAAAATCAATCTAGAGTCAAGGGATATTAATTCTGAGCACACAAAAATAACGCATTAAAAAGCAACTTTGAGGATGTTAATGCTAGTTTTACTCATGATGATACATAATAGGTGCTTCCAGACTGGGATTTTTCATCTGCAAGAGACGTTTTTCTAGACTATACATCCAGCGCATGCAATAGCATTTTGGCACGACGAAGAAGTGCTATGGGAGAAGAGACGCATTCCAGCTCAGTTCAGATGGTATTGCTGTATTAACCTTGTTTTGTCTAAGGCTAAGGAAGAGAGTGTGTCCCAAAACTGGGGTCCAACTGCCACATCAAGCCAAGCTTAAACCACCGTCGGGGAGAAAGCCTTCCTGACATGAAATGACCTCTGCCTTTCAAATGAGCATTTACGAACAAGTGCTAAGAGTAGAATTAGGGTTGGGATGACTGTCACAAAGAATCTAGTTATCAAGGCTTGAAGCAATGTCATATTAAGTGATCACATTGATACTGAAATAAAGCGTATTCCACAAAACGAGTTAAAGTAGAATACTTCATTATGCAATTCCAAAGCACTAGGAGCAAACACTCCGCCATTAATGTGGTTTAACTGTAATAAAATGTCATTTTGTGATTGCACCAATGCAAACAAGGGCTAGAACTGCCATGGATAGTGAGCATATCCTCATTGCTCAAAGAAACTGAAAAAGCATTTTTTTTCCTATGCTATGCTGCTAATCAATTTAATTAATAAATATTCCACACATTTCTCTGCAGCTACTTATATTTATTTAATCATATTAAGTAGTTGGTTTCAGCTTTTTGCCCTCCTCATTTACTTTAAGGAGAGAGTAGACCTGAGATTTGATATAGAGAAAATTTGCAGCATTAGTTACCCACACAAGTATTTGCAGCAGAGATACCTGAACACATGCCCAGTCTTGAATCAAAATAACGTAGTGTACATTATACATATCCTGGACTATTGCAGTGTTTCTGCTTCAAGCTTCAGGCTCTGCCATCTGGCAAATAAGGGTCACACCCCCTAAAAATTGGTGAAAGTGTCTCCATTGATTCAACTGGATTTCAGATGAGTCCTAAATAAATTAATGGAAACTAACTGTGCTAACATATTTTTATGGCACTAAGATGCTAAATTTGTCAGATAATTTGATGCAAACAATTTTCTCAGTTTCAGTACTTACTTAAAGACTTCCTAGTGTAGTCACATCCCTGGCAGACTGCAATATTGGGTGAACAAGTAGTTCTTATTTGTTCTAACTCTACAGACTTCCATTTTATCATGGGATGTTATAATAACACTGAGAATTTTTGAACATTAAATAAAACTGGAAATTTGCACTACTTAAGAAATAAAAGTAATCAAAAGAAAAAACCTCATCCTTGGATGTTAGTAATAGCAGTCAGCAGCTTCTAAGGGGAAGCAATCCTCTGAACAATTTACTATTCCCATCTTGAATAAGCTAAAGCTCCCACAGTTACCATTAATAAGAAGCTGCACAGGATATTTTCAGCTTGATATATCAGATCTTTATCTTTAAATTATTCTTAAATAATCACATGTATCAAGATAAAGTAACCTGATCACATTTAATTTCCCACTAGGATATCTCTGAAAACCTTTTTTGCCCCCCTCCCCTCCCCAATTTCTGTTAGAAGGATCAAAATCACCTTTTTATTCCAGAGAAATGCACATAAACATTAAATTTCCTCATTTGTATGTAATAAAGGTAGCACATATGCTTGAAGTTCAGTGTCTTAATAAGTACTGTGCTGCTGATTGTCCCCCACATTGAGTTTTAAAATTTCTTTGCTAATGCGACCATTAAAAAGCACTGGTTTTATTATTATGCAAAGAAACAAAAAGACTATTTCTACTGTGCAAGCAGAAAGTGATTGTGACCCCCCCAAGCTCTCCCTGAAGACTGGTAGTGGTTAGTCACCTCACGTTCTTGTAAAGCCACTTAAATCAGCAAGACTTTGTAGGTAATTTAACAGAAATGTTATTTAGTCTCTTCAGGAGACAGAAATGAAGGAGGGTTGTGATACCTTCTGTTTCCTTATCAACCCTTCCCCAGTTTATAGAGCTAGGATTAGGATGGAAGGTTGAGCAGGAGTCCCTCACGTCCCTGCTCGCCTTTCCAGTAAGACACCTGAAGACTAGAGAAAGAGAGAAAAAAGCAATCAGCAAGGGAATCTCAGTCAAACTTCTGTGGAGGAAATAGTGGAATAGTCTAATAATCTATGTTGCAAGATGACAAAGAGCCATATGTCATGAGCGGATCTATTAAACTAGCCAATTTCCAAACACAACACAAGAATCACAAGAATTTTTAAGCACAAAATGCTACATCTGTCCCCTCTGGTCATAGTGGGCCAAACAAGAAATCATAGACTTTAAGTGCAGCAAGAAAGATCCAGGCAGACACCACAGAAAAACATCTCTGATGGCATAGATGAGGTCACTGTAAAAGACTGCCTATGTGGGTTACGGCTTTAGGAACTTAGACAAACACCTGTAAGAATTATGTATATTGAAGTAGTCCTGCTAGTGACAGGATAGAGTAAGCAACTTTTGGAGGTCTCTTTTCACAATGTATCCCAATTTACCCGGTTCTCACAGAAAAAAGTAGGTGTATGACCTCTAAAAAAATGGCATCATATTCTTTTTTAAGACAAAGTTGGATTTGAACTGAATAATTTAAAAAAGTATTTGGCTTCCAAGCAGTATTACTTTGCAACCAGATATATCAAAGACAATACAAAATTACAGCCGTCACATCCAAAAACAAAGGGATACCTTTAACTACTGCTGTGCTTGTCTTAATGAGCGTTTTGGGCAATCTTGATGCCTGATCTACCTATCCTTAAGGCAGAGGGAGCTGACCTCTTCCTTGGATGGCTCTGTCATGGGACTGCATGTAGCAAATTATTTGTTATCATTATTGCCATCGTAACCTGGCACCACTATTGCTTCTGTGAGTACAGGCTAAGCAGCTGAATGTCAGGAAACTGCTTTGAGTGATGCAGTTCAGGAAAAGGGCCAGCGGGGAGGGGGGCAGAAATGCAGGAAAAAACCCTGACACAAGCAGTAGTATTATGGCTAGGTTGTGCAGATCTTCAGAGTTTTAATGTGATAACACAGAATTTGCAGCCAGAAAAAACCACTGTTCATCAAATACAGCCTCCTGCATAGACACCATCTAGTAATTTGAAGTACTAAACCCAAAAGCTGAAGAAGAATGTATTTGGAAAATGCCTTCTGTGATTCAGGAAACTTAGAAAATTCTACATACAGTCATAGAAAAGTCAGTCTGGAAGGTCGTCAGGTATCCTGTAATTAGTTCATCCAGTTGTAGTTTTGGTCTATCTTTCTAGCTGTATGCAAAGATGCACATTGTGCCATCGCAGTGGGAAACTGAGGTGTAATATTGCATTACAACAGACCCGGCAGCAACATGCCATGCTGATTCTGTAAACCACAAAGTTCGAAAAATGGCATCCTTCTGTAACAAAACAATGCGGTGCATCCTCCTTAAATTCTTAATTATGATGGCTCAGTAAGTTATGATGGCTCATCTGCCCTCTGCATCTACCAACAACAGGTGAAGGAAAAGGCAACTGAACAATGTTTTCACTCAATCACCTTCTCACTAATGTAAAATCAGCCTGATGATTGTTTTAATTACATTATAAGAATCCTGATATTTTCTTCAGTAACTTCCTTGACACTGCTAAAAGCACTTTGCCAGACTGTTTCATGCCATCATATTTTTTGGGAGATGAAAGATATTTTCGATGAAGTGATTTTATTTCATGCTTTATTACTGGCTTTGACATAAATTTCCAGAGAGCCCCAAGGGCATTTCTTTTTACGCTGTAGCATAGTCTTGTTAGCAATTCAGGTGGAATAAAACCACTCAGCTTCACTTTATGGTCTTGTGTCCTGAATTTTTCACATGGCACCCTTTCAAACATAAGGAACAGTATTGCAGAACAACATTAAAATCTTATGCTGTTAATACAGGATTCCACTAACACATTAAGCAGCATTCTATTTGTAGCCTCCTGCTTGCATGACTTCTGTACTTAGTAGCATTTCAGAATTATTTTTTAAAACAATAGTGTCTGTTCAGAACCAGCCTTAATTTTTTTCTATTCTGTTAATATACATGAAAAATGCTACTTTTTAAATTTCTCTGGAAACAAGACCATAAAGCATCTCTCATGCAGTCACAAATTAGGAAACTTGCATTTACTTTCCAATAGGCAAATTTATTGCAGTGTTTCATATATTGCCAATTCTTGCAAAGGCCAGTGGGAATTGAGGCCACTTGCCACCTCCTGTATTCAAATCTGGAAAGACTGAGCCTCATGGGAAGCAGAGATCATTAATGAGCCAAGCCCTTCCGTGTGCGGGAAACGTGGACAACCCTGGAAGACTGACACGTCACCTTCATCACGCTTGCTCACTGGCTATGCGGCACAGAAGGCAGCAAAACCCCACTGTATTTTCTAAGATGAAGGTAAAGATGCTAATGAAACAGCTGGATTTAGGGAAAGCACTGCAAAATAATACTCACGTGCAAGAGGATAAAAACCTGTAGCCATTGCAGGATCCTTTCTTTAAAACAGCCAGGTATTTTTTGTACCTTACCTGCTGCATCAAGACTGAAAATTTAATATTACCTTTTCTATCAATTCTTTTTGAAAAGCACTCACATGGTGGTGACATATCTAGAAAGAAAAGCCTTTTTTTTTTTCCAAAATTCTCTGGTTTAAAAGAAGAAACTTTGAATTCACACAGCCTTTTCCAACCTGAAAGTCAAAACCATTTTTTCCTCTATATGAAATTAGTAGACTACAGCCTCTTCCTTCAAAATGGCACTGATGTGTCTACCTCTTTTACATGTAGGCTATCCCATGAAAACTTTACTTCTATAGCTAGGCTTTTTGTTTTGATCTCTCCCTTTCTTTTTTCTTAATTGGGGTAATATTTCTTGTTGTGGAAACTGATTTGCTGCTACATCACTTCCAAGTCAGTGGTCACCAACGTGAGTCACGTTCATGGAAAAGATTCAGTCAATAAGGCAAACTGCTAACAAGCTCTGATTCACCTTAGATCATATAAAAAGTGTACACTGTGCCAAAGAATTAACCACACAAAGTGACTACTTCTGTATATAAAAAAAGGAAAAACCATTATCAGCTTCCACATTTCCTTCCCTTTCAGAAGAAATGAACTGGCATAATCTGTCAGAAATGCCTTACACATGAACATGCCCAGTTGCCACGTGAGAAGGATTAGCCCATCTCACCGTTGGTGGGAAGCATGGCTTCAAGAAGTAAGCAGCTTTTGGCAATGTGCAACCCCCAAAAGGCGTATTATCAGTTCTTCAACCCCAGCTGTAAAATGTCTTCACCATGCTGCCATTACTTGGGTATAAAATGTGACGTACTAGAGGTGCAGCTAACAGCTGAGCAGCAGTAATGCCTGTGCAAAGGTGCTGTGAAGCTACGTTGCAACAGCCGTTGCTCCCCTAATTTGGGGTATTAAATGAATTTCTTTATGTTAAAGCAGGAGACCGCAAAGCCACAGCAATGCCCTAGACAGGTCTCTTTCCTGCCATCCTTAAATGATGAAACTGATGGCACAGGAGCAGAACACACAACAGAAAGCAGAATCTTTCCCTTTGCTGGTAGCACGGCTTTGGGGCTTCTAAGGACAAACAATGCCCCCCAGAAAATCTGTGAATTAGAGTCAAAAACATGCAACATCTATTACAACTGTAATAGATATAACTATAATCTTTCTGGCAGGAAAACAGAAGTTTGTTTATCAAATCATTTCTTTCTGAACAGAACTTACATGCACTCTTAAAACTCATCTATTTTTCATACCGTATACAGTATCCCACCATACCGAGAGGTGTGACTAGTTTTTCTATTAGCGAATTTACAAGAAAATTGTTACATTGACTGATATTTTCTACATGCCTGTGTTTTAAGCAGTCTGATCCTAAGGGCTGAACTGTCATTGCTTCCCAGAATGCATCAAATCCTCCTGAAGGAAGCATAGTGGCGGCTCATTCGTTATTACAGTTTAAGTCAAGTGAGCAGCTGAGTGCAGGCACAGGTAAATTACTATCCTCATTTTACTGTCGGTAATGTGCATATTACTTTCAGAAACATTTAGTGCGCCAGCACACTAATGATAACAGTGTATGCATTAGGATTTGTTCCAAGTATCTCAGTTTTTCAGTCGAGACTTAGGAAACCTGCCCTCTCATTTTGTTGCAGTTTGAAAGGTGGATATGGTAATTTAACTAAAATAATAATGAGAATCAATTACTAACTATTCAGCAGTGATAAACCAGAAGACCCCACTGCCAACTGGACATCAAAAGACTAGCTAAGAGGAAAAAATTTATGCATTTTGACTGTCTTTGTGTCTAGATTTCTGCTCATTTTCTCATTGATAGTGAATAAAATAGCATAAAAAGCTTACACTTCTGTTTCTGAAGACCGTAACACAAGCTAACATTACCACCTCGTTATTATGGCACACAAATCTACTTACAAGTAATTTAAAAAATTATTTATCAAAAGTATCTTCCTTGAGTTAGAGGACTATTCTATCAGTCCAATAACCTTTTTTTTTCAAATCCACATGAGGAATAAAATCAGCTCCAAAAAATACAGCTTTCTCCTCTCTTACAGTCACTTTTTCTCACAGTAGAGTGTTCAGAAGCATAAATAGTTACTGTTTTATAAACAACACGTTGCATTCTTCCACCATTCTGGAGAAGCAAATTTTTAATTCAGTTTACCAAATCAGATTTTTTAAAAGTATCCTGAAATGAAGTTGTATTTGGTAATCAAACAGCAGTGAGATTTTAGCTGATTTAAGGTGTTGAACAGTGTGATATTTCACTATGTACCTTAATAAAGCCTGCCAAGTGTTTCCCAGTCTTTATTCCTGTAGATACCTTATTTATGGACATAACTAAACTTGCTGTAGCAGGAGAAATATTGTCCACACTTCTATTTCACATATTTCAGCCCAGCTAGAATTTCATATGTATATATTGTCACACTTAAAAGACACTGTGTCTCATTCTAATGAACCATTTTTTAGCTTTTCAGTTTTCTCTTGGGTTACCTTATGCATTCTTGGTAGGGCAATCAAATAAAAATAATTAACAAAAATAAGATCTAGTTTTTCATTTGGTAAGAAATTTAATGTCTGATCTCTTTAAGCTTCCAGCAGTTCCTGGAGCTAGATTAGGCTGCTGCCCAGGTTAGGTAAATGTTCTTTGTTTTTATTTGGTAGAGCTGAGCAGGCATTTTTACTAAGCTGCATGCTGCAAAAAATTAGCCAAAACATTTTCTCCAGTGTTTCTTCTGATTCACTCTCTTTCCTTTCCTCTGGCCCTTCCAAAGTTCATGCCTTCCAAGTCTACTTACTGACATGCAATTCAAATTCATTGTAAAGAATTTTAGTAGTCTTATTATGAAAAAATAGGCTGGGTAATTTTTTGCTTTCCAAATGTTTAGTACAGTACTTGTACACATTCTCCTCTCTAAATATGTGGTGTTAAGCTTATTGCACATTACAGACCTTTTATTTTTCAGTCCTCCATCTACTCTCAATTTAGGGCTTGGGTTTTTTTACTGTATTGCTCATTCCTTGATCCCATGGCATGTATCATATCTGTCCCAACCAGAAGTGCAACATCTGCACTCTCTCCTAGGGCACAGGGTCCTCTGAGTGAAGTCTTTAGTATGATGTCATTCATTAATTTTTTAAGAGCATACAACATTGTTCTAAAATGTCTGTTTTCTCTAAATCCTGCCATTTGGACTTGGCTTCCTTTCTTGGGAGGCAATCTCTTCTTCTGACACGTGGAGACTCAGAAACTCTCTTCCACCATAAATCAAACAGAAATGTGACTACCAGAGGTTTCTGCAACTGGAACAACAGCTCTTGGAGATACAGTGGCACAAAGTGGATCAGGACTGCTTGCCACTAATATTAATCCTTCCTTAAAAGAAAGAAAAAAGCATCAAGGTAACAAGACCTTGGCCAAACACATGAAGAAACAAGCTTCAGAACTCAGGTGGAGAAACAGAAGCTGGACAAGTCCCTGCTGGAAAGCCACCTCTGGAAACTAACCTGACCATCTCAGGAGAATGACGGTTCCCCTCTCTGCACAAAGCCACCCTCTCGGCACATGTGCTCAAGGCGCTTCTTAATCCTCTTACTTCAGATGGGAAGGTATTAGACAGTGTGTTAGCACGTGTTTAAGCATATTGAAACAACTACAAAAAGAACCAGCATGGAACATGCTACAGGAAATATTTATTAGGGGAAAAAATGGGAGCAGTGAAGGATGAGCTGATGATGACACAAGTCGTAAAAATGTTCTCCAATAATTTGTTTCAATCTATACTTCGAATACAGCTCCTAGAACTCTGTGTGCCTGTTAGAAAAGGAAAAATTGAGAAACCAGGATTATAAAACCATACCTAAACATGAGGGTATTAGTGAAGTGGGTTAGAACAGGAACACATGCCTGGAAGAAAAGCACAGGGAGCAAAGCTGGACAGCATCTGCAAATGATCCCAGTTTATCTAAATCAAATGAGGCCACTGAGGCCAGAGCTGTATCAAATGTCAGTTCAGGCAACTAAGCACTGCACACCATTTCAACAGAACAGAGTAAGACCGTAGCCTACCTGTTGAATAACACCTTTTATTATTTATTTAAAACCAGTCATTTCAAGACAATCCTACAGATTTGTTAGTGAGAGGCCTCCATGCAAGTCCTGGATTACAGTGTTTATTTAGATCCATCAGTGTGAAAGCACTTATGTGACACTTAGAATTATATCCATGGGATAAGAACTTCAAACTTCTCATTGAGAAGACATGGAATTAATTGAAAAGTTCGTGCTGTTTATTACCAAGGTCCAGGTCATGCCACAGTGATTTTTTTCATGTGTAAAACAGGAAATCTGTGCTATCTCTCATTCTTACAAGTTCAGGCAAAGGTGTATCCTTGAACTTAACGATGTCATTTAGTTGTTTTGTCCTGGTAGACAAAACAGGTAAAGCATGGAAATTACAAAGACAAAATGATATTTTATATTCTCTTACTCTTAATAAATTTACAATGTACATTGAAATAGAGTTTGGCAACCATACATAGAGCAGATAATAATAAAAATGTGTCATTACATATCAGCTTTTGCAAAGTTTATTCCGTTATTGAGGGCATTCTCTACAGAGAAAGGTTGTATAAAAAAGGGTCTACTGGATGTCTACTGAGAAACAACATTGCATTAGCCCCTAAAACCACTTAATCCATTTGAAAACCGGGCAATTAAAAAATGAGCTTAGATTATTGCATTTGCCTTTCCAGTGTTTGTGGATTTACAGGACCACCTTTTATTTAGAAAAAAAAAAAAATTTCTTCTTTATTTTTTGGAGGAAGACACAAAAGAGAAAAGAATACAGACACCCTTCTGATGAGTGAATTTGTATACATAAAAATTTTCCAATTCCTGAGGAAAAACAGGAAAATATTTATACTGCTAATGCTGCTGTTATCACACTCCTTAATAGCTCTTCATGGCAGGAGAATTTCTTCAGGTTGGCTGTTGTATCTTTTGGGGAATTAGGACAATGGTGTCCTGCTGTTACGTGTATCACTTGCTTTGAACATGTTAAATAATAAAAGACAAAGATAAGTATATATTGGAAGCAAAATTTTAAGCTGACTGGGAGCCTTGAAGATGCTGATATATACCTTTCCCTCTCCAGTCAACCAGCTCTGCTCATCAGCTCAGGAAGGTGCCGGAGTCCCACCTCCTTTGCTGTGGTCTCTCCCACACCTCACACACCCCTCCGTGCAAAGGTTGCTTATCGCTGGTTATTTGCCCTGCTTTTGTTAACTATGCAGGGTCCACTCCCTATCTGGCCCTAAAAGGTTACAGATGTAGCTTCAGAAAATCATTTTTAGTCAGCTCTTTTAATAATTAATCACAGCATTCACCCTTAAAATGTGCAATGAAGAGAAACCATACACAGGGGGCAACATTTGTCTGCCAAAAAAGAAATATTGCAGACTCCCCTCCACCCCCCACCCGATATTGAGAATGATAATAAAATTCCCCACATCTGAGTTCTCACACCTCAGGAAAATTATGTTTCCCTAAATGTATCTGACTGGTAGAGTATGGATATTCTAATATGTGTTTCTGGGGCGGGGGGTTGGGGGGGGACGACACGACACGAATCTGTGCAAGGGAATCACCACCACTTCCTGATTTGTTCTGTATTAGTTATATTTTGATTTTTCAGCAATCTAAGTTTTATCTTTCTTCTGTTCTTTGGAGCTGCTTTGTACCTCCCAGCAGCCATACGTCTGGTTTGGAAACAGAAATATTTTTCTAGGGTAGCCCCTTCCTGTCAGGATGTGACAAATACCTGTTATGATACACAGTATGGTCACTTGTGCATCGCATATACAACAACTATACGTGCAATTTATGTCTCCTAAGTGCACTACCATACACTACACTACTGTTCAAATATGTTGCGTTAGTAAGGACTGACCTAGTTTCAAAGCTATCCACACAACATCAAATGGTTGTATCAAACATTACCTTCTAATACACTGTTAGAGTAGCCATGTTTTACCTGGCTGCGTATTAATTTCAAAGCCAAACTATCAAGTACTAAGATGAACTGAGATAATTAATGTCATGAATCCAATATTTTATGCAACATATTAGAGGTGCAGAAGCCTAAAGGGACCGGACTATATTGTTTAAATTTTCACTGTATAATCCAAGAAGTTCCAAGAACAAAGAAGACTTTTCAGTTTAATGTAACCTTATTTTTGTCAAAAAGCTGATCCAAGATATTTTGTTTTCCAGTTACAAATGCCTCTAAAACAGCTTCAGTGGGACACGCAGTAGTAGTGGTACTTTGCATGCTGAGATTAAGAGCCCTCCACTGTCTATAATCCCAAATAATTTTTTCAAATAATTATCTCCTAGGAAAGCACATTTAAAAACACCTTCAAAAGCACCTTCAGAACTGTGCCCCTTGGTTTAAACAAACAAACAAACAAACAGAAAATCAGCATCAGAAAGTTTCACTGATGCTGCCTGCACTGCCAGTCTTCTGTTCCTATGTACAGCTATGTTCAGCCCCTGTTCCTATGTACAGCTTTCAACAAACCAAGGCAATTTTTGTCCACTCACATACTGTTCCACTTACAAGTTGGTCTGAGTAGTAGCAGACCTTCGGGTATTTCCTAGGGACTAGATAACCCCAAAGAACAGATAGCAGAGCGCTGCTCGCAAAGGAACACACCTTAGAAACACACTCCTTCCCCATCCCTAGAAGTTCACGGCTTGATTTTTTTTAAGACAAGGCAAATGGAAGCAGGGATGACATCCCCCATCCCTCACTCCCTTTCTAGCCCCCTCACAGACCTTCCTCGACAGGTGAAGACGCCGAACGGGAGTACGGACACACAATTTTGGTATCTTCAGGTACTCGCCGTGGGTTTTAAAGGTGGCGGGGAAGCTAATCGATAGCAAAGTTGGGACTGTTTCTGAATTAAGTTTCCAGCAAGAGCGCCTGCCGTCCTCGGGACGGATGCGGCGCGGCAGACGCGGGTTCTCGCCGCGGGCTGTCACCGTACCTTAAGGAGCCTGACGGAGGGGAGGAAGGCGGCGTGGCACAGCTTCCGGATGGTCCAGTTGAGCGGCCGGGGAGCATCGGTCTGATTCATGACCCTCCGCCAATCCCACCGGGCGACCAGCCGCAGAGCCGGGCGCGCCTACCGCCGAGACCGCCCGCCAGGGCGCGGGCAGCCCACGCGCCCGCCGCCCGCGCCCGCGCCGCCGCAGGGCAGGGCGCGCCCGGCGCCGGCAGGGGGCTGGGCCGGGCCGGGCTGGGCCGGGCCGGGCCGGGCTGGGCTGGGCGAGCGGCGCGGCCCCGGCCGCCGAGCCTCCTTAAGCGAGCGGCCGCCTGCGTGGGGACGGCAGGGCTCATGCATACCCAGTGCGGCGGCAGGGAGGCGATCGGCCCGCTGCTCCGGGCAGGCGGCGCGGGCTGGGCGCAAAGGGGCAGCCCGCAGGAAAAAACAGGCTGCGGCGGGAGCGGCTGCCCCTGCTCGCTCCCTCCTGCCCTCCTCAGAGAGCAGCCGGGCTGGCCTCGCCCGGGCAAGCGGAGCCATCCGCCGCGCTCCTCCGCTTCCCCGGGCGAAAAGCAGGGCAGAAAGGAGGTAATTTAAATAAAGCAAGAGGAGGGGTACTTGCACTTTCTTTCCCAAAGCTTTGCGAGGAGAGGGAGACCGGCATGAGGGGAGGGGCCAACGCTCAGACAGCAAAGATTGAGAGGGGAAAAAATTAATTCACTCTTGATTTACTGGTATAATGGACCTAGAAAGCAGAGTTTCACTGATCTGGCATAGTATTGGCGCGCTAGCGGCAAGTGGCAGCGGTTCGAAGCTGTACTATAAGAGTATGACTGCTAACGTGCACATTCTGGCCAAAAAAAGAACATACCGAGTTCAGAATACAGCTCATTTTAATACTCAATCTCTGTGCAGAATAGTTCTTTTAGAGACATGCAAACACGTGAAGCAGTAGTGCTAGGGCAATTCAAGTATAGCAAAGCATGTTTCCATTTGGGGCAGTAACTGGCTTTCCCAGCTGATTAAGATAGTCTTATTGCCAGCTCTCCAGCTAAAGGAGAAATACCTCTTCCCCATTTTTTTGGAGGGGATGAAGATTACATGAGGGAAGAGCTAGAAAGTGCAAAAGCAGACATCCTATAAAGCAATGGGAATTTTTTCATTTTGCCAGTAATGACCAGTTTTTACTCAGATTATGGAAGAAAACAGCCGCTTCTCAGTTAAGTTTAAATCTCTCGTAACTCAGGTTAGAAAATACACATTCAATTTACTTGGCTAGATTTCATTGATTGCCCATTTTCATATTTCCTTTTAATCCCCGTAGTGCACATATTTTTCTCCTCTATAAATTATTATTGTGCCTACATTCATCAGCAAAAGCTGAATAGTTCTCCACATGAGGGGAAAGGGATGAAGAATATTGTTTCCATGAGGCTATGCTAATCTGCCTGGTTTACATATTGCTGGCTATAATGGTTTGCAGTAGGGTTGCAAATCTAAAACTCTCTAACATGAAACAATACTTCTGGATTGCTTTTTAAAGTTTGTTTAAGGACAGATAACTCTGGGGAGAACAGGGCAACTCAGTACCTCAGTCAATACCACCAGATCCTCCGAGGTAAACAAAGGATCCAAAAACCACCAAAATTATCGCAGTAGACCAGGGTAAGGATTGGTGTTTACACCCCAGTCTTTCTCTCCAAAGGAAGTCTCGCCCTTGTACATAGATCAATATTCTCCAAAGCCTATATATTGGGGCCCATGTGGAAGGAGCCCATGTGCATTGAGGTGGAAGCCCAGTACCTTTATGTTTCTTTTGAATCTATGCATACCAGCCAGCTCCTCCTCGCTGTACCTTCTCAAGAATTGTATGAATGCTCTTACTCAACCACAGTGTTGGATAAAAAATTCTTCTGCCCAGAATGTGATGTCCCAGAACATAGTGCAAGGCTGACTACGCACCAGAAGAGCTCTTTCACCTGTTCCACCCCACTGTACAGGGCAAAATTATAGAACTTCAAAGGTGCAGAGACCAGACCGTGGGTTGTCTGTGGAATGGAATGAGTACAACACCGGGAGCTATTCCCTTGTGAATTTCTGGTTATGGCCGGGCAGCTAGTTTAAAGTATACATATTTAAATGCCTTCTTGCTTGAGCTCTGAATGTATTTGTTTTATAAAAGGAGTAAAAAAAACCTTGCTGTTGATAGTGAAATGGAACATGAGTAAGTAAACATGATTTTCTGAAACTACTTTTCTAAGGCTTCATTAAAGAGGCAAAATTAGGTAGAAAAAAATAATCCAGACTTCAGATAGCATGCACCTTAAAACATGTGCAGCATTATAACTTTGTTATAAAGGTAATAATAGCCAATGATTAAGCTTTTGGGGTTCATAGTAAAAAGAAAGTAAAAGATTCCAACGAATCAGAAACAAGGACTCCCAACACTCGCAAGAGCATGCCTTTCCCCTGTTCCCCACCCCTCAAGCCATGCTAGTAACTTTTCTTTAGCCTTGAAGATCAGGAAGGAGTTTCTTGGGAGGGTACCAGACTCAACATTACCTTGACAGTTTCACATCTGTTTTGCGTTAGGCATCTGTCATAAACCAAAATGTTCAGCGTCTGTGCTACGGACAAAGAAGACAGAGGAATCATAGCGTGCTGCCCTTCTTTTCAATGAGTAGAGTAACAAATCTCTGAGGAGGCTAGAGAGCTGAAGACAATAAAGAAACATAACAGATAGCTTTAATAAACTAAAAATAGTGACCCCAATGTATCTTCTAGCATCCACAGAGCTTCCTGTCTTTGAGATGAGCTCTATCATTGCCGCCTTCTGCAAACAGTACCTTAGGGACAAGAGCTGTTACGTGCTGCAGTGTTTAATACACACCAACCTTCTTTCACAGGCCTGTTTTACATGGCCTTGTGCCTTGCCTACTCATTTGTATTTGCAAAAAGTGAGTACACGAATACTAACTTCTGTCAGTGGCAGCAAGGAAGCTTTGATGGACAGGACATTACCATGACATGGGAGCTTCACTTCCACCACAAAGTCTTGGGTGCCTTTGCATAGATCATTTAATCCCTGCTTGGCCTTCATTTTCATTTATTTTAACTTTAATGTATGTCCCTTACCTGTAAGAAATACTGCAGTGATTTTGAGGCTCTTGAGTGTAAATTTGAGAAAAGTCAAGCAAGGAGATTTCTTTGTCTTGGCAGCAGCCTCCACCAATTTTTGGTAAGCGTAAATGGAGAAGGGTTGGGAAACAAAGAAGCAAATTCTGAAAAGCTTTTTTTCAGGGATGCTGACAACAATGCTTAAAAAATATAGTGAAAGATTAGGGAGATGTTGGTTTTTGTTTGGTTTGTGGGGCTCTTTATCACTTAAAAAGTCAGAGTTTGAACCTCTTATTCTATCCTGTTGGAAAAAGCAAGTGCTCAACTCAGCTCTTCTACAATCCGAGGCCCATTAGGAGATGCAAAGATGTAGCAATCCCACTAGGATTTAAGTTCCTACTTTGCTAGAGCTAAAAGACAGAGCTGCCACTTTCATATTATAACACTTTGTCCCTGAAGCATGCTCACTGCACCATCAGTATTCACATCTAGTTCCTTGCCTCTTGCCAAGGAGCACCTTTGGTACCACAGGAAGGCATAGCAAATAGAAGACAAATTCCATTGCTTCCTGCAATACAGAGAGATTTCTGTTCTTAAATCTGTTGTTCATGGAAAACATTTTTAAGAGCACCTCTTTCTAGATTCCTGCCATCTAACGTGATAATAATCCTATACTTAGAAAGCTCTGCTACAGTAAACTTTAACACCTCTGGGAGTGCTACAGAATGAAAAATTGCTGAGAAGCCCATTAACATCCAGACCACTCTCAGCACACCACTAATGTCCAACATTTTCAACCTGAGAGCAAACATTTAACAAAAAGGTATTATGGAATAAGAGATGCTGTGTAAATGAAAAGCAGAAAAGGCAGGACAAGGAAACCAGAAAGATGTATTGGTCAGCCTGGTAGAAAGCAACCTCTTCTGTGCAGCCACTGCCTAACTGGGGACAAACCTCAGGTGGAGGCAGGAGAATTTTCCCATGATATCACACCTGGTTTTCCTGTGGACATCAACAGATGTGAGAAGAAAGATACATCTTCTTCACAGTGCAGCTATAGAGACGCTTTGCCAAGGCTTCCTTGCTCTTGGAGCGCCTTTCCTGCTTTCCCAAGGGCTTGCACTGCCTAGTGGGGTAGCAAATACCAGAGAAAACAGAGCTACCCTTGCGCCCCTTTGTTTGCAGCGCTCATCATGGGAGTACTCCAGAGACATACTGAAGCAGAGGTGGTAGCTCCTCATAACAGACTTCGGCCATCTCCTAGGTTTGTGGAGGAAATGGCAGGGTGACAACAGAAAAAGAAGTAGTAGTTCAGAAGCTCTTATTTAAAAGTCAGAACTAACAAAGCATTTCACAGGTATAGTCAAGAGGTACTGGTCATCTTACTACCCAGTCCCTTCGCAGGTCTGTAAGCTAAACAATATTGAAGAGTACATCAATGAACAGAAGCCTATAACACCAATAGCTTTTTTTTCAACACACTCATATTTCAATTTATTTACCTTCATTTTGTGTGATTTCTTCCAAAAATCAGAGAATAGAAGGATAAGTTTATGTTATAAAGTTTGGATAAACTATGCTTAATTTTATGCCTGCCATAATAGATCCAGATTTTCTTGAAGCTTAACTCAACTGATAATTAATTCATGAAACTTCTCCATTGCTCTCACATCTTTTGTATTCACAGCATGCCTGAGGTAGCTTTTTCAGTGGTTATCTTTGCTAAGGTATTTCATAGGTCTTCTGCCACATGCTCATATCCATTACTCACTCTCCCCCAGACACAGACAGACATATTAATGTAATGTCTATATACTTATTAAATGTTAATTAAATAATTTGTCCTGGATGTAGGCAATTCTGTAGAAGGTTTCAAGCACACACGTAAATGGTATTGTATGTAGCTATAAATTACGGCTTTTGGCAGTCAGAATAAAGAGTATTCTTTCTGTTATCTTAAGTTTTATAGGTGTGTGATGAATACCAAATATGATTAAATTATTTTATATGCCTACTCATTACCAGCTTGAGGCCACCTCTAACTGATCTGCATCTGGCTTTTGCCTGGGAAAGCACCTAGCTGGGCTGCCACAAGAGACCTCAGGGGTGCCACAGCACACAGCCACTGCAGAGAACCAGGGGGAGCGGACTGGTGAGGCAGCGGGTGATCTGGGCAGTGCAGACACATCCAATGCTCCCTTGTCAGAGGTATTTTCCTAGCGACCATGTTAGATTGTTCCCAGTTCCAAAATAAGCAAGTGGAGGTGCAGGCTCAAAGTCAGACTACACGCACAGAAAATGGAAGTTTGAGCAGGTGTGTCACAAGCAGCCTTCACCGTTATTTGTGGTTTCACGTCTGCAGCCACTGGCAGAAAGTCCTGATAATTTGCACCATTTTACCTTCAGTTGCTCTCCGAGTACTTACAAATCTGCCAACCCTTAACTACTGAAGCTGTATCCTTGAATGGTGTATTTCACCACACATTCCTCTTTAATTGCAGTTTGCAGCCTTTTAGAGTTTATCTTTGAAAGGGATTAAAACACATAGGCATGTAACACTTTTATTTTGGGACTAGAAATGTCCATGGTTGATTGTTACTTAGAAACAAATACTGCATTTTAAATTACAATCTATCTTAATTTAAATTGACTTTCAAGTGTAGGCAAGCTGTTAGTTCTGTAACCTCTACAGCATACGACAGAAATTAGGCTGCTCAAACATTCAGATTTCTGTTTATGCTAAAAGTTTCTCTTCATCTTAGCCACCGTGTTCTTATCTGCACTGTTTAACTTTGTGTTAATGCTTTCTCAGTTTTGACCTGTAACCTCATTTTCTCTGTAATTTCCAGCTCAGATATCCACTTGACTGAGTTATGCTGGTGTAATATGTTCCTACAGATAAATGGGAAACATTTTCTAGTCTTGATAGATAATTGGTAAATAAAATGCAGAAAAAAGATGAAACTCCATGAAAGGGAGCAATTCACCCTGACTGTTAAGCATTTCAACAAAGACCCTACACAGCAACTATCTTGCAATAGGGCACTTCTCTTCATTTGCTGCAGACAGATGCAGTACGCACCCAGAGCATCTTTCCCACCTCAGCTCCTAGTCCTCCAGAGCTGGAAAGTAGTTTAGTATCCTTTGAAAGTGGCAAAGAATTACAAAAATCTCTAATGCCTTCTGCTATGGGGTAATAAAGAACCAAGATAACCAAACGATATTTTCCACGTGTACTGCGTATCTGCATGCATCCCCCACGCCAGCTTTACCCTGCTCCCAAAGGCAAAGGCCTTACCCTAGAGGAGACACCTTCTCTGATGATTAAGCCTCCTGCAACCACTTGGCTCAGACTTGCAGGGTTGAGCGCATTTGGTGTCTCATTACTGACCCGTCTGCTTTTCTGAGCATTCCCTTCCACCAAATTTTTATCATCTTCAGCATGCATCAGTGCAGACAACTGATCCTGCACTGTCTTTAGTACTTTCCCCAGCTGCTCATTTAGCTGTGTACCAGTATTTATATCGGTTTGAGGAACTAATCTGGCCACCGAGTGCTTGTGGTGACGGGTGTCTGCTGGTGAATGGTTCAGTCACCAAAACTTTAGAGAAAAGACCGTACCGGGGCACCCTCACACTTGTGAGGAAACACCCCAGTGACTGATGGCCCAGAACAGATAGAGACAGCAGGCAGCACCACAGAAGCAGCTGCAGGAAGACTGTCAAATCAATTTAACACAAACAGGTTTAGTGCTAGCAACTCACAGCAACTAACAGCAAAAAGTCCTTGGTAAAGAGCTAAAATTATGCTTATTACACAGTTGCTACGAATTAACTAACCACATACTTGAACTTTTATTAGGAAATTCTTCACAGAAGCTTCAGACTCACTGGAAAATAAAGCTTGCATAAGATTTGCAAGTATTTTTTCCTCACATATTTTGAGCAGCAATGTCTTCTACCAGGCAATGGGAAGACAATTTACAGAGCTGCTGATCCTCTGCATCCCCTGAGCAATTTTGTTTTTCTTTTAAAGAACAACATAAGGAAAAGTGTAAGATTGGGATCTTCATGAAATTAAACAAAAGGGGAGTGGCAAAAGCTGGCCCAAGTTGTGCAACACAAAGTATTATTCAAAACCACACTTTTCTTTTCAAATATATATAAATGACTCCTGTGGTCTACTTTAAAATACACTTTCAAACTGACCACCTCAATCAAGTCTATTTGTAGCACTTTACAGGTTTTGTTTTGATTTATTTTTACGCATACCAAGTCCACATATGTTCTTCTTGTATCCTGGGCTCACAAACACCTGCAATTTTACACCTACATTTTCACTAAGACATTTACAAGCACATCTGGGCACCGACAAACTCTGGATGGTACGATATAGGTGTTTTCCATAGCGTTCGTTGCATTTATTACGTATTTGCATTCAGTGGCACGCGGGGGACAAAATCAAAGTTTGGGGCCTTTTAGACTGACTGATCACTGATCAAAGCTGTAGGGAAAGTAGTTAATGCCCTCTGGAGACAGTAATCTAGTTTCCTACCCAGATACAACAGATGGGTGACACGAAAAGCGCCAGATGAGGGCAACACTAAAAAGAGCATCAATTCTATCAAATAAGCTGTAGTCTCAGCTTGCACTTGCCTAACCACTGTTTGAAGGCACCAAGGCAGATGCCTGTAAAAATTAGAAATGGTCTGCACTGACTTACTAAAAATCCTTGTAGCTCTGACAGAAGACTCAAATCTATCAAGCACATATACCACCATTAAACATGACATTCTCTCATAGTGTCTTATATTATAGGTAATTTTTTACTGGAGTCTGATACTGCATGTAAACGATATATTTCTGATGTCCTGTGACTGTAGATACCTGGGAAAATACTGAAAAAAATCAGGAGGTAACATTTTCCAGTATTTTTTTTCTTGGAAAGATAGAAGAAACTCTGCTTGTCTTTTTTAAATCTCTTTTATTGTTGTTGTTTTAATAGAATTTTAACCCTTTTCCTGCTCAAGTGTAAAGCATAGTTTAGTTCCTTGCTCAAAAGAAACCACAGAAATTTAGAAATCAGAAACTAAATCCTCGTTGTTTTTACATTGCATCACATTCGTTTCACAGTTTATAGATTAATTAAATCAGTCCATTTGAAAAGCCACCACTTGTACTCCAAAAACGCCTGCCCAAACTGTATTACTTCTAGGGGGGATTTTTAAATATTTATTTGTGAACCCCTGTACTAAGTGTGTAGCAACAATAGCCCCCTATTCATGCAGTTCTAAACTCTTAAAGCAGACATCAGAGTCAAACTGGAAAATAAAACTGCACTGCAGAAGGATCTATCTTTTTTGGTAGAGCACAACTGTAGTACTACCCATGACAGACTAACTACTCGTTTATTTAAGGAGACAAGCTGCCCATGCTTCTGCACATCTCCAAAGAGAATACACATAACTATTCAGACATAGCAACAGCAGAATCCACAGGAGCAGGAAAACAGAGCAAAAGAAAAGGAAAGAGGATTATTTTTCTTAAAAGTGTCACTCAGTTATGCAATTGGTCTCTGCAATAGCCTTTAGGCATGCGTTTTCTAACGCTGCGCTGCGCTCATGGCTCCCCTATCACTACTACGAAACTCGAGCCACTCGTACCAACACTAAATGGACAGATCCCACCGGCAACATAGAGCTGCTGGAAGGCTTTTCCAGAGAAGCTTTTTTGGCGTAACTAGCAAGTCTTTGTCAGGTTAATGTCCTCATTGTAGACTGTCCTGTAACATCCAACAGGCATAGCATATTAGTTAGTTTTAAAGCCCTCTGTTATTTGAGTCGCATAATTTGTACAATTCTACTAATTCCACTCCGACTTATGAATCCTTATTAGTAAGATTTTCAGATCACACGCAAAGACAGTACATGTGTATTGTATTTTAGGCCCTTTCTCTACCACTAGGACCTGAAAATAAATTTGAGAGACGGCAGTTTCCTAATGTAGTAATCTCATGTCCTCTTTCATCAAGCAATGGTGATGCTGGCAGCCTTAACAAATGACAGATTCTCCAGGACTGTGTGATTTCACCCTCTCTTTCATGTTTTTAGCACTTTCTTAATATGCTAGGTCAGAAATTTTGGCTTCGTGATTTAGGCCTTAGTCCCAGAAGGCAAACAAACAGATTCTTCCTCATTTGTTGGCACTAGACTTTATGCCTCTATTGTGTTATGTATAAAGTATCTGTTATATTTAGGACACAAGCCATGAATTATTTTTCAGACTCATAAAAAGACTTTCTGATTCTTAATGGAACAGAGCATCTATGGATGTGATTTATGTGTCATTTTACTACAGCTGTTAAGCTAATTCAGAGGAGAAAAAAATTGAAAACTGACTATTGAAGCTGGACAAACATAAGCAAGTTAGAAATTCTTGGGAGAAAAGCCTTCTGGAAAATAACAACGAACATCTGTACAAGTATTTGCATCAACATCTTTGATATCTATTTTTCAAAATCATTTGATGTTTGATACAGTCTTCAAACAAGTCAGGTCTCGGGAGTATATTTTCGTATGTGAATTTTTTCATAATTTTTTAGTTAACGTAATGTTTCCATGAAAAGAACTGCACAAATTCTAAATACAATCTGGTTTTCCATCACAGTTCATGCAACAAGCAGGAGATTAACATTTATGTACTCTTGGAAGAAATGGGATTTTCTAAATAATTGTTACTATTTTGTGTTTGTTCTATGGAAATCCTCCATCTATCCTCTTTAAGGGTGTGCTTTGTTTTATTTTGTTTTACTTGATATCAAGACACACCCAGTTTGGGAGCTGTAAACTAGCATCTCCTCTGTTTGGTGTTCTATAAAAATCTACAGATCAAAAGTATTAAAAGCATTATTTGTTTAGTATATTTTTATTTTATTACTGTGAATTATTCTCAGCAATCAATTTTCCTAATTTTTTTTTTAATCACAGGCTTATCAGTTTTTATCACAGGCTTATAACTTTCTGTTTTATAATCACCAGTAACAGAAAATCATATATTAGGGCATTGCCTCTTGCACTATTGATGAAGCAGAGAAGGGGGAGCAAAATACAACATATGATACCAGGAGGTATCTACTGACTTGAAAGTGTCATGAATTATTTAGCTTATCCAGTTACATGTTATAATTACTATATCCAGTTTAACTACTAGGAGAGAAAAATGTCACCTGAAATATCTTCAGATCTGAAAGCACTGCTGGACCCCGTGCTAGATAAAAAATCCTAACTTTCTAACTGGTGGTAAGTAATATACAAATTCCACTTCAGGCTTACTTGGTACCACGGGGGGGTCAAACAGGTGAGAGAAAAGCCCAGGGCTCTCATCAGCCATTTTGACATCCACATAAACCTCAATGTTTAAAAATATTTTGAGATGATAAACAGGAAGAAAATAAAATTGTATTTAAGTGCTATCAGAGTAACCAATAACGACCCTAGTTATGTACTACATCTTTTTTTGGAAAAATCTACTTTTATGTACTAAAATTAAATTGTCAGACTCATAACATATTTATAAAGAAAGCCTTCTCATGCGTGTATCCATGACAACCTAGATTTATATTTTGAGCTCCAGAAAGTTGTTACAGCACAGCTTACATAAATTACTTTAAAGAATGTAACAAGATAAGATGGTTTGCTACCTGAGGTATTTTATTTGGCATAATACGTAATATTTCAACTGTATTGAAGCATACAGGAAAACAAAAGCATTGTGCAGTGGTTTGAAACCAGTCTTGTTATAAAGTAAACATATTTTTAATACAAGGAAAATGTAGAAGCTCTTTATGACAAAGCACACTGGAAATTAAAAAATCCCTGAAGACTTGGTAATTGAATATTAGCATGCCATAGTTGGGAAAGCAAAGAAACATAACAGAAATGTGAAGCATGCATTGCCTGAAATAAATAAAACTCCTTTCATTTACACTAGTATGCTGCCTACTGGGATTCCATCTGGACTGCTTTGGGCACAGGCAACCTTTTTTTTTTTTTCTCTCTTACTTACGGAAAAGGGCCTGCTTTCCCTATACTGAGCATTACTAAAATTGCATTTCTGTCATACATACTTTCTTTTTGCATTTGACTTGAGAGTTGTAGTATATTATTTATATAGTAGATTAACACAGTAGGCAACTTCCAAGTACAAAATGGAAACGGTGAGAAGATACTTCATGAGATTTTCCAAAACAAATATCAGTGACTTCTCTAGCATTTTGTTGTCAAATAAATGTATTGTCTACCTTGGAAAGAGACTTTGAGGGAAGAGAGATACAATCATTTCAGTAACTGTTTAATACACTGCTAAGAATTCAAGTGCTGCTAACAACAACTACAGCCTCTATGAAAATTGTTCTGAGCAGAGCCTACTGCTTTAGACTACGAGCCAGAAAAGCAGACAAGCTTGTAACGGGGTCTTCCCTTGAACTCTCTGCTGATAGAAAAAGTTCTTGGCATCAGCCATGCAATGCTTGGGTGACACACTGCCGGGCAGCCTGGCACTGGGTGGATTCATTATTTCTAGACCCACCCTGGGGCCTCGGGCGCTCTGTTCATGGGGGATCCTCAGTGGAAAGGTATCTAGCTGAGGGCCACCCAACAAGATTAAAGTGAAATTCAATACCTCCATCAAATGCAGCAACAGCAAGTTCCTCTGTAAGCCCCATACACAGGCTTCAAGGACTGCAACCCAGCCATGAGCTGGGCTTTGCAGACTTCTCCTACGGCCACAGAAAAATAACAGAGGCTAGGCTGATACTGGGATGGCACGAGCTTTGCAGCCCATGCTCCTGAAGCAGAACCTGCAGGTGAGAGGGACGTTTACCCTGCATGTGACCCCAGCTGGTCAACTTTTGTGGCCTGTTGTCTCCTCCCTCATTTCTGGATGGGTGGGAAATAGTAACTCTATGGCTCTCCCTTCTTATCTGGAACAATGGCCTGGGTGTGCAACATAAGAACCGCGGGGGTCTGGGCAGCCCCTTTTTCTAGCTGTGTGAGGGCAACCTGAGGACTAATTTTCCATATAAGCCAAATGTAATTTTAGTCACTCGCATAAATATTTGTGGTCACAGTTCATGCAATTCAGTAGTACTGTAAGAGCCGTAAGTAGGTAAAGATACTACTTTTATGGGAAGGATTCTGTACAAAAACGTCGTTATAAACATATAAAACATTCCCTGAATTTCTTTTTCTTGCCATATTACAGTACATTAGTTTCTACAGCCCAGTACTACATTTTATTTAATGAAATGTCATTTATTGACACTACTCAACACTTTCCAAGTTAACTAATACAGTACAAACTTCAGTCTGCCTTCAGCTTCTTTCAGTTCTCCATGAAAGAGCAGAAAATGTGCAGCAGAAATGAAATCTCTTAATCAAGAGCCATCAGCATTAATAACCTCTCCTGAAATTTTGTGACAATAATGTGCAAATATATAATAGCTCCCATGATATATAACAGAAGGCACTTGAGTGACTGCTCTACCAGAGAATGATACTGCATTTTAACTAAAAGCCTTGAGAATGCTGCTATTTCATACCTGTGCAACAAGACGATCTCAAGAGTCCTATGTCCTGTCCTGTCCCAACTTGACTGAACTAGACACCTGTACCTATAATGAAAAGGTCATCCTTTCTAAAGAGCCTGTATCAAAAAAACATACAGAAAGCCATCACAAAGGCAATGTAACCGTATTTGAATTTGTGTTATTACTCAGGTATAATCGTAAGTGGTAAATAAACTCTACAGTGCTAAAAAGGTTACACCTCGCTAGATGTTTGGTAAGAATCCTATTAGAGGAAAATTTTATAACATGTTTATGCAACTATTATTCTTCATATTTTAGATGGTAGGTTTAGCATAACTGGTTAAATGATCTATTCTTCTGATATCCAATGGTTTTCCATGGAAATTAATTTGTGGCCCATTAAACATATTACTTAACATATGCCCATCAACCAGCACAATTGACATATATTGGTTTTGTGCAGATAGCAATGGCTCGAGGGCTATTGTGTGTAAATACCTATGGGGGTTAAAACCTAGAACAGATGCCATGCTATGCAAGTGTGATGCTACATAAAATTCTGTGCAATTTAAATGCATTAATTGAAACTATTAAGCAAGCTTATTTGATGGGTTTCCTCTGGTGTTGATTAAAGAAAGTGTCAAGTAATTGTACATGGAGGAGTGGAAAATCCGTGTTTTGTACGAACATTTAGATACCATGAAGTTGCGGCTATATCTCTTGCCTACAGTTATCCTCTACACAGCAAATGAAGAGCTTTTCTTTTGCACTGTTTCAGTAACAAGAAAAAAATACCTGGAAAGCTACAGTTTTTCAAAGACCACTTTAAAATATGGTTCCTCTCTAGCAGTTCTCACGTAACAAGGGCTGGCCACAATGAAATATAAAATGGAAATAAGTGTTATTAGTACAAATTTCAGAACCCAGTCTTCTGCCTTGGTGCTGCTTTTCCATGTTCACCTGAGTTAGAAAGACCAACTCAGTGAAATTACATCTGGCTGTACTTGAAATGCCACTAAGCAATGCTAATTAGAGAAGGAAAAAGATGTTTTTCAAGCATAGCATTACACACATTAGCTTGTATTTTTAAGCATTTAGGATACCTTTCATGCAACCAAATAGAATATTGTTAAATCATACAGCTGGTTTTGGAATATCATTAAGCACACATTTCAGGAACAATATGAAACAAATACATATATAATTAGAACTGACAAATAGAAAAATTTAAAACGGGTTGATTAATGCTTTAAAGAAAAATTTCGTATGTCTTTCTGCTTTTTTTCCCTCCTCTTGGGATCCTGGACTCCATCATCTCATGGTCACTGCAGCCATGGTTGACCCTGACCTTCACATCCTTGACCAGTCCTTCCGTGTTTGTAAGTATGAGGTTCAGCAGAATGGACCTCTTTGCAAAGAGAGGAGCTCTTTGGCTCCTTGATTAATTCTGTCATCAAGTTGTCATCAAAGCACTCCAGAAACCTCCTGGATCGTTCGTGCTTGCTGTGCTGCCCTTCCAGCAGGTATCAGTGTGATACAAGTCTCTCATGAGGACCAAGGCCTATGAACATGAGGCTTCTTCCCATTTTTGAAGGGGGCCCCAGCTACTTCCCCTTCCTGATCAGGAAGAGGTACATGCTCCAGTCTTGAAGAATAAATCTATTCCTGTTTGTGAAGCTGACAGTTTTTACAGAGAGGAGCTGAGTATTTTCACACCTTCAGAGCCTGTGGATGGACATTTGGAGACAAACAAATACTCCTTGGCTCACAGCAATGATATCTGAGTCCTGGAGTACTTTGCCTCTTGCCATTGCAGGACCTTAAATTCTATGATGAGATATAGTCAGGTACATTCACACCAGCAAAGCCCTGGTTGTTCTTATTTTAGAAACTAAAACCATGTTTTGTAACTGGTAGACTTTACACAAAGTCCATTTGAACTCATGAAGTAAGTGTTTTACATAAGAACATTTTTGGGTTTGGTTTGGTTTGGTTTACAGCAACTCTAGGTACTTAAACAGCCTCTTTAGAAAAACAAGAATGGTAGCATTTTTAACTGACAGTGGCACTTTACTGACTGCAAATTTATGTTCATACAATGTTCTTCATCCTGAAAAATTACAAAATTCAGCAATTTCAATTTTAAATTTTTTAAAAGCCTTATTTAATCATCTCACGTCCCCTTTCACTGAAATGTAGACTTATCCATAGGATATGAATGACTGGTTAGCTTTGCACAGCAACTGTGTGCAACAGATAAGGAAAGGAAATGAATCCAGTAAATAAATCCTTTTCCATAGTGCATTATAACTGGGAGGTAAACAGCATGCAAATACTTACCCAAGACAGGAATGGTTAAGGCAGCGACACTCTTAAGAGAGTACTGTGAAATGTTTAAATAAGCACACAGTAGAGCTTCTGCTTATGCCTTACACACTAGGTCTACAAACCACTCTCCTGGCAGACCTGGATGAAAAAAGGATCAATGCAGCCACACTAAGAGCTTTCAGAGGTTTCAGTATCAGAGATTGCTGTGGTTTATTAAATAGCAATCAGGTAATAAAGGCCAGTGAGGATTATATGCACTTTGACTTTTTTGAGGAGAGGAATTAGGGTAAATAAGTCTAAGTGGGAGCCTATAAATTTACCATTACAATTAAGCACTAGTTTATTAAAAATTTATATAGTGAAAAATAGTATTGATGATTTTATTCATGTCTGAGCCCTAACTGACTGATTATCATTGTGGAGCTTCTGTTTGCTATTCTCAAATAGTCACTGAGGGTGTTTTGTAAAAAGTGGGGGTTTGCCTTATATATGGTGCTTCACGTTTAAAATAAGGAAAAGGTATTCATACTGAAATAGCTACCTAAGAACTAACCAGTTTTGGAATGATTATAATTTGGCTCTGCAGCTCCTTGGGAGTTACAGACCGCTCCCGGTACATAAGCTGTACCTCTTGTCAGCAAAACTTATTCCCGCACACCACTCGCTGTATTGGTGTAGCCCCTGTCTGGCACAGCTACCAGAGCGTGCACTCTCAAGTGACTTTGCCTCTGTAATGCAGCTATCTGCGTTAGCAGTATGTGCCCACTCACGAGATGCATTCACCCACTATAATCCTGCAAGCTAGATTCATACGTCTGTTTTGTCCGTATTCTACAGGTAAGGACTTAACAGCTGAGAAATTCATGGACGTGAGGAGGAGTACGATTCTTACGTTAACCAGAAGTGATCACCAGCAGCAGCACACAAGATCCTTACGTGGTAAATCAGTGGCACGGGCTGAGCTAGTTTTGCTGTATTGCTGTGCACAAGGATGGGAACACGTGGAGCAACGTCAGACTCCAGTGTGCACGTGCTGTCCAAGAGAAAAAGCACAGAACCAGCAGAATGAATGCTGTGGTCTCTCACCATTTCAATACAGCGACCGTTAGAAGCATTTCTCTGTGTTGTTTATCCATAAGATAAATGACCGGCAGGTACATATGTTTCTGTATTTGAGCTATTAACCAGTAATAAAATACTACTGAAGACACATTTAAATAGTAATGTGTATTTAATGTTTCATAAATAGGAATACAAGAAATGTGTTAAAAGGAGAATTTTGAGTCTACTTAAATTTCCCCATCTACTGCCTATTTTAGATTAGTGGATCATTGATCTCCAGATAGATGGAACCAATTGTGTCCTGAAATTTAATTTTTTAGATTTAAATTTTAAATTATTGGGAGTGAGATAAATTCTGATGGTAACATTAATTCTATTTCTGTAAAATTAAGATAAGCAAAGTAACTTTTTTGCATATACAATCTTATTATTGTCTTACCAAGATAGGAACAGTGACTATGACTTGTTTAGGAAAATCATTGTGTCTGGGAGGGCAAGAAACATGATAGCAATAGAAGACTGAGTACCTCCAATTAGATTCAGTCCATACGAAAACAAACCCTAATACTGAGGCAGCATTATACAGGGAACCTAGGAGAGAAAAAGCTAACCTAAGTAGCACACAGGACATCATTCAAAATGTTTCTAGTGAAAAGCTTTCCAAAGGTGTCAAAAGTATACTTCGATTCAGCTTCCTTGCATGAGGAAAAAAAGCCAACAACTTCATTATGGTAGTGCTTTAGAGAGGAAACAGCTAAAAGAGAAAAATGTCTGAAGTCAGCACGGAAAGTATTTATTAGCAGCTTGGGTCAAATGCACAGCACCTGTCCAAGAAGACTTTAGGAAGACCAAAATAAAGCCTGCATGGCACTACAGCGTAAAAGAGGATGCTAGTAGTAAGAGGGCATCTTTCAAAGCCAAAGTCCTATTTAAGGAAGGGTAATAAAAAGGATTATAAACTCTAGCAGGTTAAAAACACAAGGCAGCAGAAAGAGAATTTGAGAAGCACTTGCAGAGGGTATAAACAGATACAGATATAGATAGACAGACAGATATACACACATGCATATTTAAGCATATTAAGGAGGAGGAAGTCTGCCAGAGAGTTTGTAAAGCCAGCAGATGACTGACAGAACATAAAAGATCTCCCAGAGAAGATAAGGTTATAACAGAAAGCAAAGAAATTTTTCATAGCTGTGTTCATCATGGACAGCACAAGGAGCTTTCTCATGTTGGAATCCTGTCTGAGGAACTCCCTCTGCCTTAAAGTGCAGTCAAATGAAGTAGAAAATGCATTGACAAAATAAACAGTAATACTAGGGACAGATTACGTTCAACTTAAGTTGATCTGTCTTGAAACTGCATGGCATCAGAAAAACTAGAAGGCATCAAATCTGATGGCAAAAGTTTTATAGGGTTCAGGAAAAGATACAGGGAAGAAAAGGCCGGAAAGCCTCATACATTTGTGAGACAAACTACTCTAGAACAGAATCAGTGTAAACACAGATTGATACACTAAAACCACCAACAAAGTTTTCTGAAGGAAAGGCATTTCTTGCAAACACAATAGTTCTTCAGGATAATTGATATGCACATAGACAAAGAAGGTGGGGTTGATACAGCTTATCTGAGTTTTAGAAAAGCACTTGAGAGAGATTTCCTATTACAAATCCTTAAGGAAACTAAACCAGGAAAGCTTAAATGGAAAACTAGCAGCTAAACACTACTGGAAACAAAGAACTGAGTTGAAGGGCAAGTTTTTGCACTAGAGAAAGGTCAGAAATGTTCCACAGCGCGTTTTGATCTCATGCTATTCATCAGATTTATGAATGCCCTAGAAAAGTAAAAAATAGCGAGTGACAAAGTTTCCTGATACTTGCTATTAGGCAACAAAATTAAACATGATGCCCTAACGTGAACAAAGGTAGAAAGACCTTTCAAGACTGAATTACTGATAAAATAATGAACTTGCATGCAGACAAAGTAATGCATACAAATAAAACCCAATCCTAATTTTATATACCTAATGATAGTCTCTGAGGTGGCTTTTACTACTTAAAAATGAGATTTCAGGACTATAATAGATAGTTCCATGAAAATGTCACCTCAGAGCTCAGCAGAGATAAAAAAAAGCAAATCAGATGCTAGGATTTATTAGGAAAGGAAAAAGCTTAACAGCATAATGATATTTTCTACTGTATAAATCCATAGTACATTTCACATTCAGTGTTGTGTAGGGTTTGATTCTTCATCTTAAAACAGTATATAGACTGGAAAAGTTCTGAGGAAGGTGACATTGATAACTGTAAGTATAAATGGGAATGATTAAGCTGACAAGGAGTCATTGCCCTGGGAAAGAGATGAGTAGAACAGGTATGATAGAAAGACATAAAATTGCAAATGGAACAGCAAAAGGGAACAGGAAACAATTGTTCAGGGTTTTTTTTTTCCTCTTTACAAGAACTAAGAGATTTTAAAGAAAACTGGCTGGTACAAAATAAACACAAAACCTGCTCCTCTGCACAGCCTGTACTTAGTGTGGAATGCTTCGTTCCAGGACATCACAGATACATAGAAGTTACTAGGATATCAGAAGAAATTTAACAAATTCATGGGGGAAAGAAAAAGTCCATCTATGTCTGCTAAATACAGAGACCACATCTAGATCTGAATGGCTTTGTGTCAAAATGCTGGAGGCTAGAGAGTGTCTTTAATAAAACTCACTGTATGGTTGTCCTGTTCTCAGTCTTCCCTAATGGCCAACGTCAAAGACAGACAAGTGGTGTGGGTGGACCTTGGGACTGACAAAGAAGAAGCTGTTCTTAGCCGTGATATCATAACCTTTATAAATGAACATTTCAAGGTACACAACCTTGACTGCTGTATAAGCTTGCCTTTAAAAGGTCTGGAAATTTCTAGCCATACCAATATTCAAGCAAAAAAACCCACCAAGCAGTATGCTGATTTAAAAGAACAAAAATGAAGGAAGCTTGAAAGCTTTTTGCCTACAGAGGTAATTAAATATTCTCCAACTCCTTCTCTCCCACTATTTGATGGAACTGTAGGTTACAATTATATTACAGACCACAAACAATGGGAAACTGTGGCACCCATACCAGTGACGAAACAACACTGTGTAGTAGTAAAAACATCTCAAATGTTAGTGTTACAGTAAAGCTCTAAGATCTGCAGTGGCCAGTGGCATTAAATTTTATTTGCAAGTTGCATAACAGCAAGCTTGGGAAATTTCTGCCACGAGTGCGACAGCTACCACAGTCAGGCAACCTTAGGAAGATGGATACTTCATTAAGAAGAAGGTTTTTCCTCGCTGAATCATAACACACCTTTGTTACATCATTTATGTACTCTTAACTTTAACAGCCTTCTTGTGATTAGAAACTTCTTAAAATAAATGTAAAAGCAATTTCTCACTAAGGAAGGATTATATCTAACAGGCAACTGGTGGAGCTTTTTGCCTAAAGTGTTGTTCAATAACCAAGTTTGAGAAGAACTTATCTTGGTTTGAGAAAAGCTTCTGCTCATCACCTTGATTGATAGCCAAGATTTAAATCTATCAGACAGAAAATAAGGTTGTACCATTTTAGGACTACTCTTGTCAGAGAAATCCATTTAAAACAAGGGTGATGCTGTATTTGCTGAGAAACTTTCTCAGCATTCTTCTGCTTTTTGCACTATTGCTGCTTGGTTTTCTCCCTTTTATTCTCTTCTTATCACAAGAGTATTTGTGAATAACATAATGCAACAGATTTGAAAGAGAAGAATGCGCAACACATACGAGATTGCTATGGAAGAAAAGTAAGTGGTGTCTGATTATCAGAGCACTAAGAAAAATGAACAATGTACAATGAACAAATGTACAATACATGAATGTAATGGAATAACTCTTCCTAGCTTTTTTGAAAATGATATGATATCTGTAAAAATGTTTACTCACATTCTTTTCATTTGTACTCAGTACAAATTGTACATCAGCAAAACCTTATAACTTTCAGACAACCCAGTATAATTCAGAGAAATGTCACTCTTAGGCATGTTGGTTTTCTTTTTTTTCTTTTCTCAATTTTTCTGACATAACTTCTTTTTCCCATAACTCCACCCTGCTGTCACGTATCAAAGACAAATTGTCCAATTAATTAATGTTGCAATATGTTCATTGATAGAAGCTATTTAAAGTATCAAAATAATATGACTGTGCTAAATAATCAGCTTGATTATGCACTCTCTTCCTACTCCGTATCTTGAGCAGGCATCTTTAAATAACACCAGTGTGAGCGTGCGCTCTACAAACTCTACAACACTCTGAGATTACTGTGATACAAAGTGTGTCAAATTTAAAGGATGACAACTGAAAAGTGGGATTTTTCTACAAAACCACAGATTGGCGTTATAGATTGCGTGGAGACCACATCGATGTGTGTACAGATATGAAGAACATCAGAACAGAAAGACAGTCAGACCAAAGTATCCAGTCCCCAACATTTGCTAAAGGCAGTGCCTATGGAAGAGTGTAAGAATAGGGCAAGTGCACACATACAGTGGTGAGGGGTGATGGTGTCCTAGCACCCATACATTTACAGCTTCCTGGATTTGAGGCGGTTTGTAAGTCCTTAGCAACCCTGAAGGTGGCTTCTGTTCTGTGAACGAACTCATATAGCCTTTCTGTATCAGCAGCACCCTCCAGAACAGAGTCCTAAAAATACTTATACAATCCCAATGATTTGGCCAAGGCGCCTGTTGTTGCAGAGACACGTACAAAACCTTACTGTGAAGTTTAATAACTTTGAATGAATAACACAGAAAAGCCTGAACTTTGTAAAAAAGTGGGGAAAAACTGTAAAGAAAAAGGAAAGTACTTATACACAGATACGTCTTTATATTAAATACTGTGCAGGGCATGTATATTATCTGAACTTTCAGCATCACAAACATTTGAAAAGGTTAATTTCAACTAAAAATGACATCTAAATAAAACACTGCAAAAGCAGAGATAATTTGTTACTAATTATGAGGTATCTAGTGAAAAGGAAGTTCTTTTTTTTAATGCAATTAAGAAGAATTTACAGCAGCTTACCCTACATCCCACAGCTGATTACACAGTTTCAGAACACAACCAAAAAGAAGATAACCAAAGGCCAAACCTAAAGCTTATTGAAGCTGGGGGAGTACTCCCTTTGATTTCAATAGGCATTAGAAAAGACTTAGAAGGAGCAACACAGTTCAGAGCATCCATAATTATATATCCCTCTATATTTGCAGTTTGGAAGGAAAGCACATTTTCAGTTTGCCCAGGTCCCCTCCAGCAGCTTGTGAAATCTGTCTTAATTTGATGAGTCAACATGGTAATAATCAAGCTTCTAACGCTTGTGCACTATACTCCCATTTCTTTTGGGAGTTACAATTTACAGACACCGTGTTGCACAACGTAACACCATTTCTATGCGTAAGGCGTCACTCTCCTTGGTCAAACACCTAGACAATTATCATAGCACTGACTCATTAAAAATAAACATACTGTAAAATCTGTCATTATTAACAGAATATAAATTGGTGCTGAAGTAATTTGTGTGTAAGAGTCTGAAAGAAGCACGCTAACGTGTGAATCTTCACATCCAAACTTGATAGTAAAATAGTGGGTTTTAAAAGCCTCTTCAGATCAGAGGAGGGAATACAAACTGCATCTACGGAGGAGCTTAAAACAGTGCAGAATATAGGAACATTGCTTGCTGGCAGTATGTCTCTGAGAGACAGCATATACCACCTTTGTTCTGTCATCTCCAGGAGTCTCCTGCTGCTACCTGGGTGGACTTTAAGACTGTGACCCATAAAACCTGACATAGCTTTGTACTTCACTACTTAAGAGAATGCTTCCTTCTCCATGCCATATCACCATAGCTACCATTTGAAGAAACCTTTGTATTTCTTTCCCACTTCATAAACAGAGCTGCTGGCAGGATGTGCTACAGAAAGGGATCTTTGCCTTGACAATAGGAGCACATTGCACCAAACCAGAAGGGACCTTTTGGGTCACTGAGTCTGTTCCTCTGCCATCAGAGATCTGTAACTCCTTTATTTAATGGAGTATTTTGCCTTCCTCAGTGTCTGAATCATTGGCCATCCAAACGTACTGCAGTTGCCTTGACACTGTCAGATGGGTAAGGCAGCTGAAGATGCCTTGTAAGCCTATGTTACAGGACTTGAAAGCTTTTTAAGTCTCCAGACTAATGATTACCTGACCTGCAGTAAAATGGAAGCACTGCTACTTTAGCAAGGCAAACCTTGTTAAGACTTCATGGTATCTTGTCCGATGTTAAAAGTATTTATGCACATGTGTGTGTGTGCACGCACAAACTGCATAGCTACACGACAGTAAGTGTATCACACAGCACTGAGTGAATGGGATGCCACAGGACAACCCCAAACTCCTGCACTGTCCTACAGCTTCTCCTCAGCTCCTTCCTCCTAGCTCAGCATTGACATGGTGAAGAGCAACAGAGACGCAGAAGTTACTTGTGGCAACTAACAAGCATGCCTGAACCAAGAAAAAAGTCCCCTTCTCCCACATAATTCTGTACCTCACATTGGTATATTCACAGAATTATAGAATCACAGAATATCTCAAGTTGGAAGGGACCCATAAGGATCATCGACTTCAACTCCCTGTTCCTTGCAGGACTACCTAAAACTAAATCATAGGACCACGAGCGTCGTCCAGACACTCCTTATTCGCTGTTTCCAATAGATTGGTAGTTACCACAGCAACATTGGAATTGCACTAGCACAAAACTAGCTTTCTTCATAGAAATATGGCCCTGTAAGCCTTCACAATGGAAGGAAGGAATTTATTGTGCATATGCTTTACAAGTTCCACAGAAGCAATAACTAGAAAGGTTCAGAAACAGTTTGCTCTGTATATACGTAGTTTGAGATATATGGCCTATGGAGATACATATATGCTTTATAGCCATTAAAATAAACCGGAAATGTCCCTTGGAAGTTTGATTTTTTGATACATGCATTCATGCCAATCACGTTTCACTGATTCATGCTAGTTACTATTATGGACAAGTGCAAGGACTGCAGAACAACTTAACTTTTAAACATTTCAGTATTCAATTAATAGTATTTTCAACATTCTGTATACTCACATAGAAGACTGAATTTTCTATCTGGCAAATGTTGCAAATAGGCATGCAAATAAAACTAATGAAAGATGATAGAAAGTGCACTAACAGTTCTTTGAAAAGCAAGCCTAGTACTAATTGTGTAGCCTGGGTTTTTCAAAGAGTGAAAAACCGATGTACTGATTCTCTGGCATTTAAGATCTCCATAAGAAGTCCACAGGCACTTTGTTCCCTTTGACTCTTGAAGACACAGTTGCACATTGAATGTGTAAGCTTGCTAAATCAGATTTTCCTCATTAGAATCCCACCCCCCCCCCCCCCCCCCCCCCAACTCACGAAGTGAGTGGCAGGATTTTCCAACCCACTGGAGATGTCAGCATTCACTGGATATGACTTATAAAGTATTAATTAGCATTTGCATATGCAAGAATGAGAAAAGCTTCATTGGATTCAATTGCTTTTTTCTAGAAAAATATTCTTGTTCTACAAATCAATGCCCAGGAAAGTGACTAATATAAATACAGTACAGGTAAGAGGGAAACTAAGCGGGTAATAGACTGACATCTGAAAGGTGTCTGACATTGTGCAATGCAAATGTGTACAACAGAAATTGTATTTGAGAGAATCGGATCACTGGGAATCTACCACTTAGAATCTACACTATCTTGAATCCATACTGTGTCATTTCATATTTCAGCTCCAGATGTGTAATTAGCAAGCAATTTTCTCTCTCTTTTGTGCATTTATATCCTTGCTCTCAAGCATGAGTTGTCAAAATAAGTGGATCAAAAGAAATTTTTAAAAAGGAAAAACAGCAAGTTGTATGTAAGCCTCACCACTCCATCATTTCCTTTATGTTGGCCATCTGAAAGATATAATAGGAATGTTTCCTTATTCTTTGTTAAAAACCTAGCCTACTTCTGGCACATTGCACACAAATGAAGAACAAAGAAATGACAGTAGGCTCAGCCCTTTTTCTATTTTCATTTGTGCTTAGTAACAGAAAATGAATTTGCATCATAATTTAATAGAATTCTGTTTGGAGTCTACTTGGTTTTTTTCTTTTTTTTCTTTTTTTTCTTTTTTTTTTTTTTTTTGGGTGCCTAAGTAGAAGAGAATAAAATAATTTAGGAACACTAACGTGAAACTGAAATCTCAGAGCTCAGAGTACTTCTGTTGTCTTTCTCTGCTGATCTCTGGGGCTTAGGCAGCCCATAGAATATCTAATAACGCTGTCAGAGAAATGTCACACAAACACAAAATTAGAAGGAAAAAACACTGCATTGATTGATTTTATGACCTCAATTTTTACATTGATAAAGAAGGCTAAGAGGACTTCAGAAGGTAGCTTTAAACACAGTTTTATTCTGCAAGAATGATTCACTTCATTTGTTTAATAGATGTCTTTGATAGACATCTATATAGACTTTGTCCCTATAGAATAACTGCAACTATATAGAAATACAATTTGTTCTAGCAAGGTGTGAAGAAATAAACACTCTCTTTTGAACTTCCTTCACATAAGGAAAATTTTCTCTCTGTTTCTAGTTCAGATAGCATTTTGTTTGAAGACCATTTCTTATTTTGCTGGGTCTAGACTGCCTACATTTGCTTTAAATTTTTTAAGAAGAATCTATCTGAAAGCATTTAATAATTGATATGTTTAACTTTCTTTCCTTTGGAGATAGACTGCCATGGCTAAAAGGCTGACTTAAGCAGTGCCACCCCTGCGGCTCTTGAAACACCCGAGTTACTCTGAAAAACAGAAGATAAGTAAAAACTCATTGCAAATATCCATAAACAAGAACATTCAGATTTCAGGATACAGCCAGGTATTTACTTAAGGTCCTTCAGATGTTGAGCCCTGTGAAACGTGAATTTTCTTTCCCTGATTACAAAAACTGCTATTTGGCAGAATACATGGATGATTAAAAGGATGGATAGAAGATGGTATTTTGGCACAAAATCTATTTTATAAAGGATTATTTCTTTATCTTAAGAAAAGAAATCCTCAAGACAAACACTAACCATAGGTTAGTTCCTCAGTGAAATGGAGAAGCTGACACAAAAGCAGACTTCTGCTGGTGCCATTCAGCGCAGATGCTAATTTAGGAAGCCGAAGGACTCACAGCGGATTCTGGGCTGTCCCAAAGCCTGGACAGCTGACTCCAGGGTAGGGCTGGGGGAAATGTCTCTTGGCCGTTCTGGACTGCAGTCATAGAACCATAAAATTGTTCTGGTTGGAAGAGACCTCCAAGATCATCGGGTCCAACCATTAACCTATCACTACCAAGTCCCCCACTAAATCATATCCCTTAGGGCCTCATCTAAACGTCTTTTGAATACCCCCAGAGATGGGGACTCCACCACCTCCCTGGGCAGCCTGTTCCAATGCCCGACAACCCTTTCGGTGAAGAAATTTTTACGAATGTCCAATCTAAACCTCCCCTGGCGCAACTTGAGGCCATTTCCTCTTGTTCTGTCGTCTGTTACTAGGGAGAAGAGTCCGACCCCCATCTCTCTACAACCTCCTTTCAGGTAGTTGTAGAGAGCGAGAAGGTCTCCCCTCAGCCTCCTTTTCTCCAGGCTAAACATCCCCAGTTCCCTCAGCCGCTCCTCATTGGACTTGTGTTCCAGACCCTTCACCAGCCTCATTGCCCATCTCTGGACACGCTCCAGCACCTCAAGGTCTTTCTTGTAGTGAGAGGCCCAAAACTGAACACAGTACTCGAGGTGCACCAGGGCCAAGTACAAGGGGACAATCACTTCCCTGCTCCTGCTGGCCACACTATTTCTGATACAAGCCAGGATGCCATTGGCCTTCTTGGCCACCTGGGCACACTGCTGGCTCATATTCAGCCGGCTGTCGACCAACACCCCCAGGTCCTTTTCTGCCGGGCAGCTTTCCAGCCACTCCCCCCCAAGCCTGTAGCGTTGCCTGGGGTTGTTGTGACCCAAGTGCAGGACCCGGCACTTGGCCTTCTTGAACCTCATACAATTGGCCTCAGCCCATCGATCCAGCCTGTCCAGGTCCCTCTGTAGCGCCTGCCTGCCCTCCAGCAGATCAACACTCCCTCCCAGTTTGGTGTCATCTGCAAACTTACTGAGGGTGCACTCGATCCCCTCGTCCAGATCATTGATAAAGATATTGAACAGAACTGGCCCCAGTACTGAGCCCTGGGGAACACCACTTGTGACCGGCCGCCAACCGGATTTAACTCCATTCACCACAACTCTTTGGGCCCGGCCATCCAGCCAGTTTCCTACCCAAATAGTCGTACAGACTATTTATGACAAAACCCTACCTAGAGAACAAGGCTCTGTGCTCCCTTCTCCCAAGGAAGCACACGATGGTAAATTTGCCTCTGCATGTTGAAAGAGTAGGAAGTGGCTACGTAATTTACTAGTACGGTAGTAAGAATGACCCCAGAGTCCCACTGTAATGACTTCTGGCATTTGCACCCACAGAAGGATAGGACCTCATTAGGTTTATTGTTTAAAGCAAAATCAGTGCAAGGTAGCTTACTGCTGCTTTTGTTGCCAGATAACATGTGGGAAGGAATATTCCCGAAAGGAGTAAGAACTTTCATTAGACATGAAGAGGGTATGGAGGAGAAATAAGGCTGAACCAGAAGTGATGATTTTTCTCTACAGCCTTTGAGAAGCTTAAATTTTCACTTTAATTAGTGACATCTTACTGATACTGACTCAAACTAAAACCCAGATACTACCTTCTGAAGTCAGGGAACATTGCACTACCCACATACTCTGTTGCTGGAGTCTACAGAAAGGACACCGAGATCTGTTTGCGCAACGAAAGATTTACAAGTTGACACCAGTGAACAGAAGGCAATCACTGGATGGTTTGATCAGCTATCCTAGCATGACACTCGGCGTTTCGCTGAGACTCTGTGCTTACCACTAAGAAAAGTACAACTCACTGTTTCAGATTTTAATGGTACAGTGGGCAGACATCAGGGCTACCATAATTATTTAGGTGCACATCTCCCACATGAGCACAACACAAATGTAAACCCTGCTGCAATTCCCGTACGTTGGGCACTGTTTGCGTGGGAGTGGTGGGATAGAAATATGGCAGGAGCCTGTTTAAAAGGAAAGGCTGCGGATGAGTGCTTTTCCTCAGGGCACCTTGCAGCATTTTGCCAACTTCCAACTCCACAGCGCTCTGCCAGCCTCAGCAAGGCAGCTCCAATGCATCTCAAGCATCGTGTGCATTCCCTGGTGGTTAGGGAAGAGTGCTGCAGAGTGAGTTGGAAAACCAAACTGATGTCTGGAGAAATCCATGCTGCCGTTTTGAAGGCTGAGTATTTAGCTGTTCATGTTTCTTCATTATGTGTTGTGAACATAACTTTTGCAGTAAGCTGCTTGTACTTGAACATTATACATGGATTTCCTTTCAGTAACGTGACAACCTTGTCATTTCTACAATAGATGCCCTACTGATAATTAGATTTTTAAAGAGATCTTCTTCTCTCTCTTGTATTGCTGTTGTAAGTTGAATTTGAATTTGTAAGAGGAAAAAAGTAAAAGATTAATATTGATCCAATAGCGCAAAACAAGTTTACTTCTGCAACTGTGAACATTTCTGTTTTCTTCCAGCTAGAAATAACATTTTAACATCTGTTCTGAAAATCTTTATATTGTGTCTCTCTGTGGTTTCCAAGCTTTGCTCAGTGAAAAATTTAGGTACTACTTACAACTATCTACAGTATGATAAAGTAGTAAGTAAAAGGCACATACAGCGCTCTGATATCCATCTCAAGAGTTCCCTGTTGTTGTATTTTCTATTCTCTCTGCACACTTATTTTTCTCTGTTTTCCTTTTAGAAGCTATAGGACTTAATACCCAAATTACAGTGGGATATCTTCTTATGTGAAGACAGCTGTAAAGAAGGCTCTACTCTTTACTTCCCTCACTAAAAAAACCCCTCAAAGCCTAACATTTCCCCACCACCACCTGATAAACAACAAAAAAAAGATTAAACAGACCGGTAATATAAAGGCAAGAAAAAGAGTAAGAGAGGAAGTGACATAAGTAGGCTCCACAGAATTACAGTAGAATTCCAAAATGAAAAGTTGTACTGTACCACAATCCCAGGTACAGGGCTTCCTCCCTGCCAAAACTGGCCATGTTATACTGGTGGCAGGCAGTGAAAGATGCACTTCAGCAATATGCTTCTTTATATGGCCGTCTAATAATCTCTTAGGTCTAAATACTGATTAAGCTAACCGGGATCCTACATAAGTTTCCTCAGGCATTTTTTTTTTTTTTTTTTGAGCTTCTTGAAAACTGTTGTTTGCATGCATTATTTCACCTATGTGGGATAGCTCCTTGTGTGAAGGAAAAAAGATATTTGAATGGCTTATGTTTCATATTTGACATTATTCTTCTCAAAATGAAATTACTTGTATAAACATTTTGAAAAAAATTACACTCGTCATAACAAGTGTTTTACAATTTTAATAGATTTAGATGTAAAAGGAGAACAACAAACACTAACTCCTTTGGATGGTACATTTTGTACAGCCTTTTATAAGTCATCTCACCATTCCATTAAGGAGGAGAATTAATTTTTTCCCTCTGATCTTTGTATGAAGTCGTGGGGTTACTATGGGGTACCATGTGCCACATTTGCTTGAAACACAGTTGTACATACTTCTATGCTGACAGCATATGCTGAAGAAATTCTAGTAAGTATACCATAAAAAATCCCGCCAATACTCTGCTGTAAATAAAATCTGATGCATTTATTTTTAAAGTATGGAGCCTAATAAAGCAGGAGCTCTCTTCTGCAGGGGGAAAAGTAGTCTTTAAAGCTAAACAAACATACTAGGATAGAAAGAAAGAAATCATTGTGAGCAATGCAATATCAGCCTGTATCTGCAGTGATTTCATCTGCTGGAGCTAGAAGTAAATGCACTTCCACATTTTTTATTTAGAGGCAGAACTATTACCGTCGGTCTCAGATGGCACTGAAATCTGTTCACAGCTGAAATTATTTAGAAGATTCATCCATCCATAATGAACCCTTATCCATACCATCTGATTTTCTTGCCTTTTCTAAGCCTCTTTTTGCCTCTGTGTTTTGCTCAGTTCCTAACAAATGCCTGAGGTTGTTCTACTCTTCTTTCTGTGGAGGTAGATTGGAACTACACATCAGGAAACATTCAATGCCATTTCCATGGTTTGCAACATGCACAATACCTTGTGGATTACGCAAGATTTACCTAGGATAAACATAGGCTTCGGTTATTATTCCCTAATGAAGATTATCAGTGATATTTTGAAGAGCTAAAAATACATTTTGCCATTGTTTGTGTTCCTGTAAGAATACCATAATCTTAGTGACATTTTCTTAGTTTGCTTCTCCACACTGGTACTGCAGGTACCTGCAAGAAACCCCTCCTGATCTGGAGAGAGCAAGCTGGAATCCCTGCAGAGGGAAACACGTCAAATTCTGAGGCAAAAGATAAGCAGCTTTGCACATTATTTTTCAGAGTAAAACCCATATGCTTTCTAGCGTTCCCCAATTGTGCTAGAATTCAATATTGATTGAAATTATTGTTCTGACATCTTTTATTTATGAACAGAAGAGTATATTGGATTTACATCCCCCAAACATTATCTCTTACCTTTATTTTGGAAATTATAGTATGCTTGTGATGCTAAATATAGTTTATCAGATGTTTTCAGTTTTAACTGCATAATTAGATAGGTATCTATTATTATCCACAGTTACTAACAGCTCTAATGTAGTGGTATTTTCTCTCTGAATGCTGAAATTAAGGAGGATTACTGTCAATGCAACAAGGGTGTTATCCACTCTCAGTGAATTCCCATGACTAATACCGTATCAGACAAGCTGACTGACTAGCTGAGAAATGGCCACTGAGAAGCGAAAGTGAATATTCACCACGGACACTATTGTTCATCAAATGACAAGCACCAAATGGATCAAATGTATCTCAAATACTAAGTCACTACTTTTTGCTTCTCGAGTGTTTCAGTACAAGTAAAGGCTACACCTATGAATAAATTGAAAATATTTCAATACTAAACTAGGCTTAAAATTGTGATATTCCTCAGCCATCTATCTCCTCACTAACACATTGAAATCACCCTTCAGACAGAGACTCTTAATCAGAATGACTGTAAATCAAACAAATAAATATTTTCTGACTTTGATTGCTGTGGCCAAACTTCTGTTCGCTTGTTTGTTAAAATCAGATGTGTATAAGTAGGTATGTTTTAACATTAATTTTTAGAGTAGACATTAAACATGAGGTATTGTTTCATTGATTGACAATCAATGCAGACTGAAAATCTGTACTACGCACCTCCAACCTGCCCCCAGAATATTGCCATTTTGTCTTTTGCTAAAAAATCAGTTGTTCTGGCTTGACTGCATGATTTCTGAATGTTATCAATAATTATCTCTAAATGAGCTGAGTGTGTATTAGCTATAGATCAAAACAGATTGACAAATGAAAAAAAAATGGACTAATGAAAAAATAAGAAAGGCCATAGGGGAAGGTTCTATCTTTTTCACTCAAATGTACACTCTTTCAGAAAAATTAGATAAGTCTTCAAACTTAGAATCCTTTCATCTCATCAGGGAACTCTGTTCCCCCGAAGAAAAAAAAAAATAGTCATCTAATAAAATCCATTGCTTTTTTCCTACAGGGCTTCATTTCTTAGACCATCATGACTACAGCATCTCTAGCACATGGAAAATTGAACCAAAATAATTTCCTTAGCATTTCTAATAGCAAGTAATTGCAAACACATTGTATTCTTTTTTCCTTCCACGTATATTTCAGCTTAAGCAATAATGCATATAAGATGAATGAGTTTGAATCACCTGTGGTTTTTAATTCTTTCCAGTGATTTATTCTGGCCAAGAACTGAACAAAGTCATGGAAAGGTATCTATTTCGATCTGCAACTATGTTAGGCTCATTATAGGTACCGTTAAATTGGATTACGCATAAAGCTGAATTTACTGTCCTACATGGCAAAACAAATAGCTTCAAGTACACCATCAAGAGATTTATTTAAAGGAAGTGCTAGTAAGAATGAATGGCTCGCTGATGCTAAATGTTTCAAGAGGGTGTTACCGGGCAAGAGCACCCAACAACAAATATGTCATGGAGTCCTATTTTGAATGATTAATATTATAGAAAGGCTCACCCAAGATATTTACAAAACAAATTATAAAAATAACTGTTGTATCTAGAACAGATTGAAAAGATGAAGAACACAGAAAGACAATACTGAGACTTTTGGAAATATTAAAATATTTTCTTGATATTTTTAGAAAATCACATTGTTCTCTGAAACATTTTTCTCATGACTTCACTGCGTCAATTTGGCTTCTTTTTATCTTCATATAATTTGGACTACTGACACAATACAAACAAACACAAAGAAACCTGCAAATGCATTTTTTTCTTCTCTAGTAAAATCTCTTTAGTTTCCTCAGGGTAAATCTTCACCAAATATCCAATTGTGGCACAACTTCCACAGGGGACCTTCTCTACTATTGCCATTCTTTGCACATGAAAGGAATTCCTTCCCTCTGGCCCTGCTTCTCAAATTCCCAGTGACCAGCATCTTACGACCATCCACAAGCAAAAGACAATTACCCAGTTTTCCCAACATTTTTCCTTACGTGCAAGCAGTTCCCTCTCTCTCATGTTGCCCCACCATCATTTTTTTCAGATCTGACTGCAGAGTCGTGTGTTTATGAGCAAGACAAGAAATAGGAAACAAAGAAAACAGACCATGCAAATGCTTAAATTCTTTATTGCTAATTATTTTTTTCAAGAATGAAGTGCATGGAGTTCATCAGCAGCTTTAGAAAGTGGTAGAAGCTGAAGCAGTAGACAAGAGGCATACGGAGGCAGAGAAAAGCGACAAGCTGGATGGGGGTATTGAAACACAAGCAGGTTTATGGGGCAGGGGACAGACTCAGGGAGGTCACAGCTTGACATCCAGTCCTGTTGCCAGTGCCTGTGGCTCTGTACTGCAGGCCTCATCACACTCACTTTCTGGAATTTCCCCTCATAGAGGCATGCAACTACATCCCTGCTAGCTTCCCCCACCTCCTACATTTCTTTCTCTTCTGCATTGAAGAAAGGAAGATGAGGATAAATCAAAAGAACAGTTGTTCATTTCTAACCATTATGCTTTAAAGGCCACTCATTTTTGCAAGGCACTTCACAGCACACTTGCAGCATTCAAAAGCAGAATATCCTGCATTTAGCAGCAGTAGTAAAGACAGCTTCTGGAATCAGCTGTGTGACACTCAAAGGGTTTATCATCTCTCTGGCCCTTCAATCCTTCCCAGGATCGAGCTTCCCAGTGTGATGCCCTTCTGTACAAAAAGGTTAATTAATCCATACTTATAGTATACTTCGAGAGCTCACACTGGAAAAAGGCTGCACACACCCCAGTATTGTTCCGTGGTGAAGCAGACATTTTAAGAATGCACATATGAGACAGCATCAGGTAGTGGTGTGATGCAGCTTAGCTTCATTAAAAAAATCCACCAAGAAACCATAAAATACAACTGTGCGTAGCAAGAAGCATATTACTAAGCATGCTAAAGTATACGCTATATTGGCAACCTAAATTGTTTCTAAATAGACAAAACATGGCAGAAAGGGAACTGTACATGTCAAGTTAGTAACTACTTCTTTTGTGATGTATGAGACCCTTATACATACCCCAAACTCTCATTATACTGCTTAGAAAACTTTTCCTTTTTTTGTAGCATGCATTATAAACCAATCGCATCATTTAAATCAAAAATCAACCTCAGAACTTTGTCTCCTGTTAAGCTGTTTTTTCTGTATTGCATTATTTAATTCACATTTTTTCCGCAAGAATTTTAAAAAGTGGAAACATTGTTACTTAGAATTCAACATCAGCAAAATTCTAATGTATTGTTTCACACTAAATGCTGTCATTAAATAGTTCTCATTTTTTAATGTATCATGGTACATGAATAGTAAGCTCATGAATAAAGCAGTATTTCAGAGTTTTAATGTGCCTTATGTAAAGTCAGAATGCAATACTTGTCATAAAATGTGCTACTTTCACTGGTGTATTGTAAAACAAAAACAAAGTAACCACAAACGAGAACAATTAAAAGAAAAATATAAAAATGATCATTAAAATGAAAAATTAAAACACATTATAAAGATTTCTAGCCGATTCAAAGTTTTACTATTTCTTTTTCAAAGAAAACTAAAGCAACCATTTCATATTCTAATTTTCAGCAATAAATGACTACCTCAGACTGTCTTTCCTGTGGTTCCAGAATACTGAGTTTCTGCCACAGTCAAACCATCCTGTCACTCTATGCAGAATCTCACTCCATGAGAAGGATTTAGGCCTAAGTCTATGGTTTTAACCAAGAGGACTTACTGATCTATTTAATGAAATGCCTATTTGACAATTTCTTGAATATTGTAGGAGGATTACATTAGCTTAGCACGCCATATGGAAAGGATATGCAGAAATGTTGAATATGCAGAATATTGAACTTTGGAGTATTGTTGAACTTTCTACAGTTCATTTTTTTAATCACTGGATGAATGATTAGTAAATGAACACTGAAGATGGCACAAGAGGACTGTAAAAATTATAATAATACTTAGAATAATAATAAAAAAATTCTTCACTTATTGTTAAAGCAAACAAAAAAGAAACAAACAAACCCTCAACGTTCCCTCTGTGAGGAACAGCGAGGTGTCTACAGTATTCATGTCTAGGCAGTAGAAATTAATTTTTACCTGCACACATTTCTCTTCAGCATTTAAAGGGAAGTGGAAGCATTCATTAAATTGAAATCATAGTGGTCTGAATGCCTAAGTATGCCGAGGGGCAGACAAAAGCCCCCATTCTGCAAGCAGTTGTGCACGAGTGGCGCAAGGCATATGAGCAGTCCCACGAGGCTACGCAGCGGGAGCACCTGCACACGTCAGGTCACTGGAGCCTGCGTTGCCGTGGTTTGAACAGCAACGGCCCAAGTCCCTGACCACGCTGAATTAGCTTTCCAAATAAACGTTTCAGAGAGCTATGAAAAATATTAACAAATTACAGTACATCTACTGTACATCTATCATGACATAAGCTGTTTATGCTAATGGGTCTTCCCCTCCTTTAATAAGAGATATTTTAGCAGGCAGTTAAAACACTCTTGCAAGGAATCTCTCACAAAATGTCCAGCCTGTTCTGCCGACACCGTGTCTGTTACTTCAGCTGTATTCATTATTACTCTAAAACAATACTGAGGTAGCAAAATTTAAATCACGTCTGAAGTAGAGTATTGTCTCTGTTTTGTTTAGAAACAACAATGATAAATGATGCATCTGCAGCCCATGTTTCAAGTGATACTGCTTAAAGTAGCAGCAAATCCCTAAGAGCATTTTTAATGACAAAGCTTCTTGGTCTATACAATAAACCCACTTTTTTCCATACACATGACGCTACAATAAACAGTGACTGTGTTTAGGTTTCCTCTAACTTTCCAGGCAACAGACTTCCTGTGATTTTTTTGAAGATCTTCATCATCTGAGGCAAGCCTTTTAAATATAGCACGGAGAGTGTCCAAGGCTACAGTAATAGCTTTATCTCATGAAGTCATAGTGTAACTGCCTGAGATAAAAAGCTCATTCCTCCCATTTCTTGCAAGGGATCTTTCAAAAAGTTTTGACAGGCAGCAAAAATAACAAGCAAACGTGAACACACCGTGACTATGCTCCTTCCAGAGCAACTGTAGAAGCATTCACCACCAGGAGCACATGCCAGAGGAGCTGTCAGCAGCTTGAGGTGGTGTGCAATATAATTTGATACACAATGCAAGTATTAATATATGATGTTACTTTAGGAACAGACAGGTCTCTACATATACCTTGTTGCAAGACACTGAAAGTGAAAAAACAAAGGAGTAAGTCATCAACGATACACCCTTATTACCATCCTGCACACTGCGAGGCATTTCACCACATCTGCCTTATGCCAAAGAGTCTTCCTCAGAACCTGCCAGTTCAAATTTTCCTCCTTTCTTCACGCATACTCATTCTACGTACCCATTTTGGCTTAACAACTTGTGCTGTGAAAGTAAAGGCGTGCACCTAAAAATGCAAGGACTCAAGAGCGAGCACCCTTTGAGGAGGGGAACGAAGTTAGGTTCTGGTGCACATTCTGTGCTGCATCCCTTTAGAGAGAGAAGTAGCAAGGCTAGACTTTCATTGGCTTAGAGGTTCATTTTTGTGGCTTTGCAGGATAGATTGAAGGTTATTTGTAGCTGCCTCGACTGTTTGGCAATGACTTTTTGTATACCGCTTTGTTAGGCTCTTTAATGCTTTAACAGTAGGTGTGGAGACTTGGGGAATGTGAGGAAGGATCAGCACCAGAAAATAGTTTCTAATGGAGAAAAGTTTATCAGCAAGCAGCCGTGCATGAATTCTTCTCCAGGGCAGAATAAAAGTCTGGCAGAAAAGCATAGTTCCTTATGGAGGGAAATAAATCTAGTGGAAAATCTATCATGCGTAGCTAAGCCCGCTATGAACACCATATACTGAAGCCTTAGGATGAGAAACAGCTGAATCTGATCCTAAGCAAAAATATTGGCACTTCCTTATGCTTTATATCCTTCACGTATTTATTAGCTGCTTCTTCTGAGAGCAAGAGATAGTTGGCAATGAAGGCTAGGATAACTAGAATATGCAGTTTCATTAAAATAACTCTGGTCATATAAATCAGAGAGGTCTAAGCTATGACTGGTCTTATACTCCATAAAACGTAATTACTTTCTACCAGAATTTAGTATTGCTGTATTGTAACATAGCATCAGTCAACAAAGTTACAGGAAATATTTTGCATTACACATAAAATTTTCATCCTTCATTAGAAATGATGCAATTTTAAGCTATTCTCAGCTTTCAGCATCTTAGGGGTTTTTTAGCAAAAAACCTAAAACTGACACCTTCTTCCACTCACCTTTTACAACTGAGTCTGACTTTTCATGCAAAATGCCGGAAAACTGCAGAGTGAGAAAAATGTGAGTGACTGAGCATCAAATTTCATAAGTACACTCACTTTATATCTGCATGCAAAAAGCTTCAATCAACTGAGGACAGCAGAACTGAGATAAGAAGATAGGAGAGAACGTACTTTTCCTAACACATCCAATGTATTCACAGATAAATCAGAAAGTTGGCCTGCTCGTAACAGCAACTTAAAAATCATTAATGCAACGACTACACACTTCCTTCTGTGACACATCACAACCCCTGGCTCATTGGTGGGATAACTTAGGCTGGAAACTTAGGTTTACTGCAAGCTGGTATGGATCACTTAATATGTGGGTTTTTTTATAAAGACTTAGGTACTTATCACCAGCCCTCACGACAGAGAATAGCAATATTGCAACCCTAGCAGAACTGTCGTCACTAAGCTCCGCTACTGCCCTTGTCTTCAGTTTGCCAGACTCTCGTAGCCCCAAACAAGATGAAGTGACAGTATAGTAGATGTAACACATGGTCGTCTGAGTACAGTATATCCACTTACCCTAAAAGAATATCCTTTAGGAGATCTCTGAGACCAATGGCGTGTCAAAAAGAATGCAGGTGAGTTCATGGGTACACAATATGCGCCTAAAGGGCTGACCATTTTTTCCTAACAATGTTGCTGTTCTCGTAAGAGGTAGTTACCCCTCGCAAGAGATTTTGCTTTGAAAACTGCAGGGAGACTTCTGGGGACAGGTACCTTGTCCTGAACGGGCATTTCGCTAGAGCACACATCTGTAGGGCTGCTCTTCAACTCTGCTGTTCAGTGTTTGTGTTGTGTTTCCTGGCGTGCTGGAGTGTTTTTCAGAAGGTGAGAGAAGGTGAGAGCTAAGCTGACAAACTTTAGAGGAGATCAAAAGGCCAATCACATGGCCAAGACAAGGTGCAGTCACGATTCACACCATATCATGTATGCAGGTAGCAAAGGACAAGGAAATTATTTTTAGGGAATGTCAGAGAAAGGGCATTACCAGCACCATTTTATCAGGACACTAAAGCCTGCTAAGAGTTGCCATGGTAAAAAACAAATACACTTATCACAAATCAAACACAGATTTGGGAAAGCTACCAAGTTCCCTTTTTGCATAAACAAATTACAACCAATATGGCTCATTTAGGAGCCGAAAGTTTATGTCCAAATAGGAAATTTGACTGGGATGTGGAATGAGTAGGAGGCTCAGTCTTGGATCATGAAAATCAATGAATCAGACCTGGCTCTCTACAGCCTACATGTTTTTCTCCTCTTCTTGACTCAACCTAGTCTAGCTGGCCACTGAAAAATCTGTAGGATCAGAGTTTCAGGGAAACATTCATTTCAGCAACAAGTTGCAGGTCTCGTTAAAGCTCATGATTCAAAATTCTCCGTTCTTCTGTCTTCATATCATTTCAGATACTGCAGATGCCTGTGAGTCTCTGTTTTTTCTAGGTTTAGTTACACTTCCTATACTTTAAACACATTTTTCTGTTAGTTTTGCTGTAAAAAATCCAACAGTCCAATAACAAGTAGGAAGTGAATAATACAGAATATAAAGAAGTTAACGATGTCCTGCCAAGTAGAACTGTAAAAGTAAACAAAAATTAAATGGAGTTGTATCCTTTAAAGATCTTAACTAAGATGTAGGAGGATCCTTAATATTGGTTACGTATACTGACAGAGAGAAATATCCCAAAACATCTTAGATTACTCTGATACGGTAAACATGGCACTAAAGGAGGGTCTAATGAGAAACTTTACCACAAACATGACAGTATTACTGTTTAACAAATACACATCTCTCTAACCGAGGCAGAGGATTAATCTGGAAGGGCTTGAAAAACAGGTGTCAGAAAATAAAGGCAGGATGGGTTTTAAAGCTCCTTGCTACTGTTTTTCTAATAGAATTTATTAAAATGTATAAATTTTGTACACACAGGCATGGTGGCACTGGCTAAAAACTCAAAGGGATTATAGCAAAAGAGCAATTTAGATTAAAACTATAGGATGAAGGAATGATATTGATGTGATGTCAGAAATATGTCACTAAAAATATTTCATTTTAAGTGTTCCCATTACCAAGGTTGCACCATATAAATAAATAATGACCGCCAAACTTCTTTCACTATTTGAAAATTCACCTCTGGAAAATATTTAAAAAATAGATGATTACAGAATGCCCAGGCAAAAAAACAAAGAAAGGTTAAAATAGGAAAAAACAAACTCAGTAGGCAAGATCACCTATTTATGAATGGCCATAGTAGTTCATGTATTGTTCCATGTAATCCAGTATCTTCTTTCTGTTAGCAGCACAAGTAGCAGCAGCAGGAGTAACAACAGGGCAAAAGTACACTGTATTTCTCCCTAATGCTGTCCTAGTCACTGTTTTCATTTGAGGGATAGATAACAAAGCAACAAAGCAGCAACCTACATAAAAACTAAGTTAAGAAAGGAAGTAAGAATGATACATTAACAATAACATCAGCTAGGCACCACATCTCAGCTAGTCACTTTGGCTCTTTTTACAGTCAATGAGGAAAGAGAGGTGTGTTTTCTAGCACGGGAAAAATAGATTTTTGGAGGATTTCCTCACACATACGTTAGATGCTTGCCAACTAGCTAACAGTAGGCAAGTCATGTAAACTCCTGCCCTATATGGTATTGATAATGTCTATGCACATTTTAAAATCCACAGCTCTCTGTATCTACGTATCATATTGTAACATCATGTTTGTGGAAGACAGTTCTTCTGCGTATAAAGATCACTAGAAACAAAAAAGACCTGAGACTGAAAGCTTTCAGAGACCGTGTTAAGATATATTACGTCTTTGCAAGAAAATTGTAATAAATGCATTGGGGCTTTTTACCCAATGGTATAATTCACCAGTTTACAGAGGAATTGCAAATTATCCCTTCAAAAAAAGATAGTTCATATGCTAGAAAACTGTATTATTAGTTATGGCATAGCTTTTATATGTAACAAAAATATAGTATTACTTAAGTACCGCTAGCTTTAAGTTTAGCACAAGCAGAGCAGAAAGGCTGCAATACTCTATTCTGATTAATCATAAAAGCACCATGCAAATCTGTCCTATAAATAATATACATTTCTAGTTGACATCACCCTTAGCCTGAACTTTTGAAATGTAGAAATGCTAGCAATTTTTCAATAGCTTGCTCATCCTGTTCCTGTGGCTACCCAGAGCATAGACTTGATTAGTTTCCACAGATTTGTGCTCTGTGCAGCATTCATTGTTATTCAAAGGGTCAGAAGTCAGAGGGGAAAGAGGACCACATGAAATAAAGCGACTTTTATATACAATTCTTTGCCTTGTCATACTTTGCAAGGAAAGAATGTAATTTATCAGGAAAGAATGTGATTTAGCCTGTCTATGAGTGCTTGCTTTATTGCCATATGACATCTTCTACTAACTTTTCTCCCAATGGGCTTATAAGTAAACCCTGATTCTGCATTTTTGAAGCTGGCTGGGATAAGAACCTGTGGGAAATGTGACTATTCAAAGACAGCAACAAGCGGGCACATTATATAGGGGCAGATGGCAAATAGCAATGTTCGAGTCAAATGTACCAGGCAATTAACAAAGGGAAAATAATTTCATACAAAAGGGCTGTAAAGAGGATCTTTATATTTCCCTGTGTTCCTTCCTTCCATGAAACTAACCCCAAAATATAACAGACGTTGCTAATAACATTCAGATTAGCAGTTTGCTGAGTATACATGCTTTATGGTCACTTTCTTCTAAACGCTGGTCCATCCTTAAATAATAACAATGAAAAAAGATCCCTAAAAACCTCATTGTCTAATTTGGTATATTGACCCACATTTTTTATTTTAATTCCTTTTGGCAAATTTCACCTAATGATTTTTTTTTCCGATTCTCAAACCCCATCCAGCAGGATTGCCTCCCACAGTCAGTTTTTCAGAGCAGCAGTCTCAGGTGGTGGCAGATTTTGGCACAAGTCTCCTTGCATGGTTCATCATTCAATGTTGTCTCTGGTCTTTTCCTACACCAGAGAGATGGCAGAGACATTGATGATGCCTTTAACCATACTGTGCTCTTTCTATATGCTGTGCAGAGCCTGCTGGTGTTGCCAAATCCCAAAAGTGATATAATCCATTTAAGTTCTTGCATCTGTTTCCAAATGGGCTCGCCTTGCCCAAAGGCCATGATTGACTCAGTCTGTCTGTTTTCACGTACTTGTATTGTGGTGTCCAACTGAGTTCTCATTCAGATTTTTGGCTTCTACCACTCTAAAGTACATACAGTCTCCAGCAGAGTCGACCAGCTCGTGCTTTGAAACATGCCAAGGGACCTGCTTGGTGAAATGCTGTAGGGTTTTGTTTGTTGTGGGTTTTTTTCTTTTTTTTTCTTCCCCCACAGAGGCCTCTCTCACCGAGTGTTTTATCCCATAGTCTGAACCAGAGTTAGTCTCTCATCAGACATTCAGCTTAGCCTTCAGAAATTTTTGACTGCTCTCTTAGACATAAGTACTTTGATCTACTCTGTCTCCATTTTTAACCTCACTTACATGCAAAAGCCTATGGTTTAGATTTTTATACAAATATGCTTTATTAGAGATAAATTTCTAAAGTATTTATAATGCCATTTCATTTATCCTTCTTAATTTGAACTGAAAACCTGCCTAAGCACCAATAGCATCAGAACCAGCTGCTGACTACTGCTACTAGTGCCATTTTCCTGCAGAGTAAATGATTCCAGCATCCAGTGCCATGACATTTTGGGGACACTTCCAAATTAGATGAAGTTTTCAAACTGTACCCATCTTTTACTCAGAGCATTTTTCCATTTCATTTTGGACTTGGCAGCATGTTATTCAGACCTTTGAAAAACAGCCAGATGGATCTCTAAATCTAACAGGTGGACCAGCAAGAAGGAAAAACATGGTACTATGCTAAACAGGTGCTGAAGTAGCCCCAGTGCCTCCAAAAACATGTCAGCCTTTTTTCCGTTCCACCTGAGTGCCAGGCACCTTTACTGAGATGTGCAGCTCCCGCACAGAAGTCTTCTCCCTGCTTCCCTACTTTATCCCTTTGCTTCTTACCATGGCTTTCTCTGGCAGAGCACAGGAAAGGATGGTTCCTAAGTTCTCCTTGAAAACATCCTGGAAAACAGGAATGCAACTAAGAAGGAGCCCTCACATCACTAAGCTCTTCTGTTTCTGATATGATTTAAAGTGTTTCCTATATTTTAAAAATCATTATGCATGCTGTTCCTACGACAACCGACCCAGATTCCTAATGAGCTTCCCTTGGTACTACTACTACTACTACTACCACTACGACTACACGAATGAATAATAATTTCCTGTGGGTCGATTTCCCGTGTCTGTGCTCTAATTCAAAGCTTGAGCCGCCTGTCCTGGATTACATGCAGTGTGCCAGGAGCCTCCAGCTTTATGGAGTTTTTTTCCTGCCGAACCATTTTTCCCTCTCTGGTTTGGAAATGGATTGGCAGCTCAGAGATGCTGCAGCAGCATGGAAAGCAGCCAGATGACAGCCATGAGCAGATGTCATTCAGGTTTGACAGGAAAATGAATTCTAGTCGTGTGATCAAACATTCATGGATCTTAAGGGAAAATCAGTATCTCCATGAGTCAAAGTTCCTGTGTGCACGCATGATTACTGCTGTCAAGGTCTTGTGCACTACTGGGAAAGCTATGGTATCACTGTTTCATTTTGGTCCTGTATTTCACATACGAACACGCAGTAACTTTGAAGAGTTTGAGCTCCAATGTGATAACGCAAATCCACACACTGTTCTATATAAAGTCCTTTAATCTCTCCTCATAAGCTTGTTTAATCTCCCCTTATTCAATGATAACAGATTAAAACTTCAATAGGTATACTTGCCTGAGAAAGACTATTTTGTTGCTGGGTTGGTTGCTTGGGGTTTTTTTTTTTGGTGAAAAGGGCACAAAACATAAGGAAGACTTTTTTTACAAATAAAATCAAATTAACCAGGAGAAATGTGATGAGGTTTAAAAATGTAAAAACTCACTAATTATCGAGTGGACACTCTTGGACAGTGAATTACATGAAAAAATGGGTGGTCTCACAAGAAAGTTAATAGAAACATGGTTAGCCTAGATGACCTAGTGCTGTACCTTTTCTCCTGCTTCTAAAGTCTGCGATGGTAGGCTGAGCTTTTTTCCAATGAAAGATTTATGAAACTTCATGGATCTCTTACAATCTTGCTAGTGTTTGCTGCAACACCACTATTGAGGTGAGTGGGTGATGCCAAAAATGAATTCTGTGCAGCCCTCAAAAAACTCCAGATAATTTCCACATTGTTGTTTTTTTTTTTTAAATGATTGGTTTTGCATATGATACATCTATGAACATGCCTTTTTCTGTCTTTAGCAGCTTCATGGTGAAAGGAAGTGAGTTTTGGTGTTTGCTGCACAGTTAGCAAGTTCCACTTTCCTGTTTTAATCAACAACTTTGCAGCAATCTATATTCATTCCTGAATCCTGAATTACTTCAGAGATTATAACATGTTAATTTATGATGGGCACACAAATCAAGGCACCCAATGAAAATTTAGAAGTAAAATCCCTATAATTAATTCACTATTTTATACATCTGTATGGTCTTAACCAGTGCTGTTATCTAAAACCAATCTATGCTTTTCTCAAAGCTTAGCTTACACCTTTCTCAGGTCCCCCTAGAAATATTTTTGACATAGGTTACTTTATAGTGCAACTTGGATTCCATATTTCAGGATATTTCACAACCTATGCAGTTTTCCCATCCTCACTACTGTCATAGTCACAGTGCTTTGCGGACACCGTTACCGTACGAACAGTTAATGAAAAAGTACCATTGTTTCAAATATACGTTCCTTTAAAGACTCTCATATTAAACCTTCTTGTTCGTAAATAAAAAGACGCTTTTTCTAAAAACCTAGGCAGTCACTTAAAAAAAATCCAGGAACTCCTTTCTCTTATTTGGCCTCTCACAATCACATTTTTTTCCAAGTCTCAGCTACCTTACAAATTGGTTGAGGCATTTCTTCCACTACCACACCAATTCTACAGAACTAAAAGAAGCTCAGAATAATTTTGGTCAGAAAACAGATACACTGACAGTAGTTATTTATTAGAAACATACATCAAGTTACAAACAGAAAGTTCAAAAGATCTGCCAGATTGAAACACAACTCCAGCGAGAACTCAGAAAGGGAAACCTCTGAAAAATGGTGGTTTTGCCACTCCTTATGAAAGCAGCACAGAACATATGAGCCACCAATGTCACTGGAAACTAGGAGTTTCCTAACAACTGCAGAGCACTGTGTATCTGTAACTCCTTGATAAATCACAAACATATCATCTTGGAGTACTATTCAAATGCCATTGCAATTTAGCGTGAAATTAAATCAGTTTATTTAATACTAACTAGGAATATTTGAAGAATTTTTTGCTCCTTCTGCTTCGTCCTATACTCTGCAAATCTGAAATCATTCCTGCTACTGTATAAAACAAAAAGGAGTTGCCTTCTGGCTGCTGGCAGTGCTTTCCGTCTGCGGAAGTCTGTCCCGTGCAAGCTAAACTCTGCTGTGGTTTGGCTGCCAGTGAACTTGTCTGTGTTGGGTCATACTGGACGATTTTATCCTTTCCATCACTACTCTGGATTAAGCAAGTCTCAGTGGTTCTCTATCACTTCCATGACATTTGCATGCACTATTTCAAAAGCATGACGCCAACTTCATTGCACTGAAGATATACTCATGAACACCCATCAGAGCTTTCAGTTGTTCAACAACCTTTATGCAAGTATAAATTAACCTAGCATCATCCCAAAGAAATCTGATTTCAGCAGTAGCTTTTTAGTACGAGGCACCATCACATCCAGACTTCTCCAGGTGTGCGGTAGTTCCCCATGCTCTTCATTCACATCACCTGAACCTGAAAATCCATGTGTTGGCTTGAAAGATTTTTCTCATCATTAAACTCTGAACAGTACCTCAATAATGCTTCCATCCCAGTGCTGTGGTTGAGAAATCTAGGCAAAAAATACTTTTAAAGCCAACTTTTTTACAGCACCTCTTTGAATAATGAATTATTATTAGGTGAATGAGAGATTATTTATCCTATACAGTCTAAGCCAACTCCAAATAGATTTTTACCTGACATGCTTCAAGTGCTTAGGATTTGGTTCTTCATGCTTAAAGTAAGAGCGTATCTTACTTGGAAATTGATATTACTTTTATATTAATTACTAGTTAATTATTACTTTTAATTAATTATTTTTTTAATAACTATCTTCAAACGTTGTCTTAGCTGAGTCCTTATCAAACTGAACATAATTCCTTCTGGGCTACAGGATGCTATTAACACCAAGTATTTCGAAAACACTTGAATCTGACTGGCACTAGTATAGTCTCAGATCAGATGTGTTTTCCTGGAAAACAGGTAACAATATTAATGTAACATGTCCCCTTAACCTGTACGCATCAGCTGTATCCCCAAGCTTTGTTGTGTTAAGCTCAAAATTATATGAACGTCATTTGCAATTACTGAAAGCTTCTGGCTGACTTCACGTCTACTAGAAGTGCGTGCTTTTCCACAGTGCCCCGGTTCACTGCGAAACTAGTGACGTGCTTAGTCTGAGCTGTTAAAAAGAAACATCCTTCACACATCCCTAGCACTTGGGGGTTTGTTTTTGACACTTGAGAAAGACATTTGCTACTTATGCACAGTAGTCTTTTCTACTTCAGCTTGAGAAAAACATTACCTTCTGTCTATGTAAATGTAGCAAAAATAAGTACTTGAACAGGAGGCCTCAGGAAACAGTGTTAATTAAAGCAGTATGTTAAAAAATTAGTGGCACAATATCAACGCCTACTAAAACAGAAAACAAGAGTTTGTGAACGCTATTTCCCCTCTGGTTTCTGGAGTTCATTTACAGCCTGATTTTCAGCTGCAACCTCACATCCAGGCTCTAAAGCACTGGGAGCTGCAGCTGTATATTCAACATATTTGAAAACAAGGCTGCAAGCAGCTTCCTTGAGCTCCGTTTATTTGCTCTGAAATCCAGGTCTGCTGCTGCTGCTCTTCTTACTTCTTTTGAACAAGTGCAGCTTAAGGACAACCCTCTAGGAATACATTAAATATATATTTCTTGGATGAGTTTAGTCATTGAGCTTAAGAGTAATTTTGACTTCAAATTCTGGGAAAGGTCTCTCAAAATCCTAACCCATGCAATGTTATACTGCTTTTTCCTGTTTAAAGTTTTTAGTTTAGGCTGAAATAACAACAGAGTAAAACCATTTCAAATTATGTTATTCTGAAAATATTGCAGAGTTAAAAAAAAAAAATCTTTAGGGCAAACCAACAGGCATAATTATTTTTTCATCATTTATCAATATTTGCTCTGAATGTTTGGTTTTTGGCAAAACAAAACATAACCAGTTAAACATTTCTGAAGCAGAAAGCATTGTCTGGTTGTTACCTCCTCTAGTGGTGAGGTTGGGTGGAGTGGGTAATAGACATAGGAGCAGCCTGAATTAAAATTTCATGGGAGAGCAGTAACAGAAGGAGGAGGGAGAGAGATACATGCAATTTTTTTTTTTTTTCTCAAACCTAAGCATATCCTAGATTTTACTCACTTCTCAAACGTCTGCTGACTAGTGGTTTCTTGGTAGTGAAAATTGCTTACAAAAATTGATGCATTTAATTCTCTATTAGTTGAAAAAAGCAGGTAAGGAAAGTGGACATGTTAAAATGTTTTTGCATGTTAAGACACATTATTTCCACTTTTTTTTAATTCGCACCTTTTACGTGGAAAGATAAAAGGAAGGTGGATAGTGCACAGCACAAAAGTAATCCAAAATTCTGTATTTATCCTTTAATCTCTTATTACTCATTATCACTCTATTTAAGAATCAACCTGTGAGTCACAGGACAAAAGATTTACTATTCAAAATACTATAGCTCTATAATACGGTCACTGCAATCTATCCCAATGAAGTTGTACATCGAGACTGAGCTGTATTTTAAGGAGCTGAAAGTACAAGTAACAGTCATTCATCATAAATGCATCATTTGTTCAACATGAAAACTGAGGGATATCTTACATTTGTTAATGTATCCCATTAAGTATATCCATTAATACTGTATTTCAATGTCTAGCTAGATGATAGGCTATCAGGAGCCAGACCAAAAAAAAAAAAAAAAGTCCACTAAGATGCAACACAAAGAAAAGCCCATTTGCATTCCGTATCAAGACAGGATCAAAACATTTTAGTATTTTCTTCAAAATGCTTGAAAAGATATTTACTTGGGTCTTCCATAGACCCGCTGATTGTCCCTTGCCTATCTGGTTATTGCAATTTTCTTCTTCCCTTAACTCCTACCATTATCTCTGTTTGGAGGGTTTCTTCTTTGTTTAATTGTGAAATATTCATCAAGCCAGCAAGAGGCTAATACTAGAGTATCACTATACTCTGTTGACCAGAACAGCAATCTGCAATGCTGAAAATGCAATTTCAAGATCCTGCTGTAAATCAGGTAAAACAGAAACATCAGCTTGAGCTCCTGCATCTACAGTGAACACTTCAGCCATTAGCTGACCATTGACAGCTCTGGGGTTTCAGATCTCTGCTTTTGCTTTGACTAAAGCAACTGTTTATGGTTTACTTGAACCTAGTGCAGGCAACACAGAAGTCAGTCTTGGTTTAAATTAACTGAAAATTTTCAGTCTGCCCAAAAGATATTTCATCAAAAAATTCCTAACCTACTTTATTGCTGTATAGATATCTACTGAGATAATAATGATAACGAGTAAACGGTTCTACGGTTTTAATTTTTGCTGGAATAAGTATCTGATTAGATGAGAAGGATTACCATAAGTCTCAGACTTTAAACTGCAATTTGAATGTGTAAACACAGCTGTCTGATATGTCTCCCATGAGTTACAATGGAAATAATGATACTCAGACACTACTATATATTTTTTAAACACTAAAAATAGGAAACTCCAAAGCTCTCCCAGGAGGACTGTAAACGCAGGGCAACTTTGCTATAAAGCAGAACTCAGGAATCAGAAAGGAGGAGGGAGACATACTGGTCAGAAATAACAGATAATCAAGATGCTAGACTTCATTCTGCATTTAATAATTTTTTGGACTTTTTTTTTTTCTTCTTGGCTGCCTTGCAAACATGGATGCATCTTCTCCCTAACAACTCTAAAGCTTCTTTATTACATTCTTTAAATACCTCCTTACAGCTCTCCTCTTCCACGGTACCTGACCTAACAGCGGTTGTCCCATTAATACCCTAAGTTTCCCTTTTTCCTTTTTTTAAGAAATAATATATTTTCTTCAATTTCACTTCATTATTTCACTCATTCACTTCATATTTTCACTGATTATTATAACTTCAATACATTTCACTTCAATTTCTGGGGCTTGGGATGGGGGAGGGAGGACAGAACAACCTGTTGGAATGCATTTGAATAGCTAATATCAAGATCTGCGAATGGAGATTTTAGGCAGTAACAATACAAATACAACACACTAAAGAGCAGGAAGGTAGGAAGGGTCATACTGAAATAAATCAGCAAAAAAAGAAACAGAAAGAAAACCAAAGAAAGTGGGAAAGAAAGTTAGGAAATGCTAAAAAGAAAGAAGCAAACCAAGGCATAACAGTGAAGACCCTATTCCCATATATTGTTAATTCTCCTATCAAGTCCCCTTGCCTGCCAGGAAGAATAAGTCCCATTGTGGTCCGGAATATAGGACACAATTATTCTTTATGGTCTCAGAGCTCACTGCAGAGAGGAATGCTCATAGCCCCCGTTTTAGTTTTCCAGTGTCAGCACTGCATTAAAGCCCATCCTTCCTGCCATACAGAATCGGTCACTGTAGCAGAGAAGGAGAACAATTCATTAGAGATGGAAAGAGCCAGTATCTACAATCCAAGTAAGTTTGATATCACTAGCAAAATCAATTCATAATGAGGTATGACAGAGTCACTAAACTTTGAAACTCAAATTCATAGGTAAATGAAAGTGGGAAAAAGTTCATACTCAGAGAAACAAAAGAGATTTTGTTTTCAGCATAAAGATTAATAATGAGATTTAGTACTGCCTCATTTAAGACAAGGGGACGGGTAACAGCAGTTCTAATTGCACAACTGCAGCTTTCAGTGCTATATTTTCTTATTTACTTAAAACATTAAACTGTAATCACTTGTGGGAGAGACCTACGGGTACGTGGATCAGAAGGATTACAGGAGCTCATCCCAAGTTTACCATAAGGACAATTATCCATGAAATGCACTCCTCCAAAAGAGGTAGCTTTGCACAGATCTGAAGAGGGAATCTGGCCACACCATGATTTTTTGGATCTCTGAACACTCTCCAGATTATCAAGAACACATTTTCTAGCTCAAAGTATTATCGTACATCAGGAATAAGACAGGTGAACAGTCTGATTGTATCCATCCAAATAACAGGGAGACAAGGATATTGTTCCAATTCTTGCCTAGGAGCTTCTCAGCTCTTCTCCACTATCATAGACATTTTCTGCTAAACTGCTTGTATTTACTTCACCTTTTATTTAATTTGCAAATAGAATGCAAAAGTGACCTGAAATGTTCTGACTATCCTGGTAACAGTGATACATACAGATGTTCACACCACGTTCGTCCCCTGCCCCAGCTTTTCCCGAGACAAAGCATCACTTTGTTTTGAGACTGCCAAGTTCCTTCACTCAGTGGTCTGTCATTCTAAATTTATCTGTAGAGTGCCATAGTCATCCTGCTGGCACGAAAGCAAACACCTACCGAGTGGAAACTTGTGGCCGGCTGTGAATGCAATCTTTGTCTCCAGTAACTCTGTTAAAAAGGTGAAGCAAATGATGTCATAAGCTGATCACAAAATAGGGTACATCTGTCATTCAGCTGAAGGTATACTAAAGGAGTATGTATCCACCCACTAACATCTTGACAGAGTTTCTTGATTCACAAGAGGAACTCTGTAGAGCAAAGTCCAGAGTGTACCAGGTTTCTGTGAAGACTGTAGACAGCATCCATCTCTGCATTGTATCATTTCCCCTCTTCCACTGAAAAAGATGTATATCTCGTATAGCACCATTAAATCGGTCAAGTACCATTAAATCAGAACCTTAATACCCATAAATATGTTCTGTGGGCAGGATCACTGTATCACACTAGTCCGATGTTATTTTAAGAGTTGAGAGAGAAGCATGCTGGGGAAATCAGGCTTTAGTGATGTGCTCTACCTAAAGTCTGAGATGAAACTAATTCTATTATAGAAGAGCTTCTGTATGGCACTTCCTATGTTTTCTGAATTTTCTCCTACATAACTAATATTGCCCTAGTGTTCTAGCTGTAAAGAGTTAGAATAATTTTATAATGACTAGCAGAACAATACGAAAAATGAATTTAATTTATGTGATGTAAAAGGGGTGTTTTGGGTGTTTGATTTTCTTTTTTAACTCCACGGCCTTTTTCTCACACCACCAGTACTTTAATCTGCAATAAAAGTTCAGAATAGCATGCCATCACAGGGATCCAGACTGTGCTAGAAAAGCATGAGTGTGATTTTTTTAACAGTAATTTATAAAACATTAATAGCCTACTCAGCATCATCTCATTCCCGCAATAGATGCAAGCATCGAATATGTTACTGCAAAAAGAAAAACAAAAAGACAAATCACCATGCACTGTCAGACACAGTTATGAAGAATCTGAAGATACTTTGAGAGGTGTTTCTCTGCTCACCTAGCCCCTAGTAACACATGCCCACTTTTTCCACATGTAAGCCACATGACATTAGTAAAAAATGTATATTTCTTTAACGAAGTGTTTTATGATAACCATATAGAAGTTCATGCTGGCAAGAAGTGTAACAATATGAAAGATAAGAAATTCAGTATTTTGTACAAGAGCTTGAATCCCAAAATCTTCCAAACCATTTCTACTTTCCTGATTACCAGCAACAGATACACCTTAATATCATATTGTACTTGGAATAACCTTGACAATAATTTGCCATATGAGAACACTAACGATTTTCAAGTTGAGAACAATCAATATGTATTAAACATACATACTACACAGAAACAGCATTCATTTAGCATTTCAGTCACCAATACTTTGCATCAGTAAGTTCAATTCTAAGATCTCACAATCTGTAAATTTCTTAGGGTTGAAACATGTTTGTATTCTGAAAATAAAATCTTAGTGGCAACTGAAAAAGAATTAGCAAATTTCAGTAGCTAAAGGAAACATAAAACTGCTGACTAGAATATAAGTGCTTAAATAAATCCAGCTTTTTTGCAAGGTGTTGGAGGTATGCAGAGAGTTCATGCTTTTAGAAAACTTAGGCAAATCCTCCTTAAGCTCATCTTTAAGTAACCAGAAACTCAGCGCATTACGCATGAGGAAACAAATTTAAATGTGCAAAATATTTGGGGAAGGGTGGAATATATCTTTTTTTTCTTTTTTTTTTTTTTTTTAATAGAAGTAGTTTCCAGTATCTTTAGAGTGAAAAGTTGCAGTAAATATTCTTTAAAAAATGAAAAAGTGAAAGCATGAGCCAAAACAGATAACGAGTTCATTAAACTAGCCGCAGCCCTTAAGTATTTATGAAACTTGAGAAGCATGAGTTTATTTTCAAAAAAATGCTTTCCTATAGTTTGTAATTGCTAATAGGATGATTCTGTCATCTTTGTGCATAAATAAATAATGCCAGTAGATTACTTTAGCCACTGAAAAGGGCCAGGAAAATGCCGTTTTCTCAGCAAATGCAGTAGCATATTTAACAACTAAGTTGAATATTTACATGCAACCTGGACACATGCATTACAATCTTACATTTCCCATAAGATATATATTGTAGTTTTCTTCAGCCTTCATCTTCTCTACGGTTCCGAAAATAAAAATGAAAATAAAATCAGAACCACAAGTGTCATTCTACCCGTAACTGAACATCAAAACATTCACTTAAAATCCCTTTACATGTTGGCCCATCTCCCAAAATTTAGCACCTGCAAGTTTGAACAATTTTGGATCTGTACTACAGCAAAAACTTGTTCACAAATATTTGTAAACAACATGACAACTGTGCACAAAATATGCATTATTAAAATAAATGTGCTGTACAATCCTAATGATAGAGATCCAGGAAACTAATACAGAAGGGAATTTCTGAGCATCTTAAAAATGTCTTGCATTACAATAGTATCCATTCAAACTCAAATTCCTACACTATCCATATTGTTTCTTCTAAACAAATGGGGCTGAAATCACCAAGGATTGTCCTTTTGTTTAGTTTAGACTTTCCCTCCATCCACATATTTTTAAAAATACATTTAATCTGGGTTTCTAAAAAAAGGAGTATTTTTATTGCCTTGTAAAAATTACATTTTCTATCCATGAAAGCATAGTATGTGTTGAGTAACAGTATCTGTAAAGGCAATTGTTCCACCTAAAAGCGTGTCTACAGGTGCTTGACTTTTGCTTTACAAACTCTTTCACCGCTTCTCTGCCCTGTGGATTGATGCGGGGTTTCATCCAACACGAGACACCTGGCTACAGTTTATCCTCCCAGTCCTGGATGTGAACGTGGTACTGACAGCAGAAGTAGTGCTCAGTCCCTCTCAGTACATAGCAGGGTCTGGTCCTACTGCATCGTGGGTATGGTGGCTTTCCTCAACACAAACCTATTGCTTATGAACCGACTCCCATGAAAACAGGAGAAGTAAACAAGCCATGCCAGTGAATAAACGTCTCGGCTAATAAAGCTGAATCCCATCTCGGGAGGGAAAAGTGGGCAATGATTGTAAGTTTAAGTGCAACTGAATGAAATCAACCAGCATTGCACAAATACCTTGCTGTACAGATGGATTCGTACTGGGTCTATAAATGTCAGAAAGGGTCATTCAGTTCAATCTCCTGTGTGGATAAACAGCAGCACTTTCTTGAATGGATCACTGCTGCACGGAAATGCATATCTGACACAAACCATCTAATTCTGATTTTAAAATTGGCAGCAAACAGTAGCTTCTGGCAACTCTTATCTTTTGCAATGGACAGCGCTGTGGTTGTTGCAAGCGTGTGCTTTTTTTAGATTAAAACTTGCCATCTTCCATCCACGACTCCTGGTAATACTTGTCTGTTAGACTGTAATGTCGTCTTACCAAGGGTGTGCTGACGCTGATCAAATCACCTCCTAACTTTCCTCTTTGAGGAGCTGCTGAATTGACCTTTCTGAGATGACTGCATGGTATAGTGTCTCCCTGGTCTTCAACGTCACTCTGTGTTCTAGCATGAGGGGGAAAAAATCCTCCACAAGAAACAATACCTATTTTTGACACGTTATTTTAGTTCTTAGTTGAGTTGGTACAGTGTTTGCATGCATATATCACTCTTACAACATTAGTTCTTGCTCCTCTATTTTTAACTGCATTATAAATGCATAAAACCTGCACTGCAGTTAAATTAAGGAATCAGAAAGCTAAGTGCTCAATTGAAACAGACATTTCCCCAACCTCATGAGAGCAACTATTCAAAACAGCCTGTGTGAAGTAAATTCTGTCACTGGTTTTGAAAGCATTTACCCACAAATCCTGACAGTTGCCAATACTGAAGCAAAGCTTCAGCACACATCCTTGAAGCATCATACAAACATCGCCTTTTCAGCATTGCAACAAAATGTATTTATGTGGCAAAAAAATCAGTACATGTCAGGAATGTACCAAATATATGAAATTCCTAAAAAGAAGGGAGCCAACACTTGCAAAAGAATCATGTAAAAAACCAGCCAGCTCAAGGCACCTGTAAGGTTGACTGCAGAACTGTAAGGTGCACTGAAGCCAGGCCTTACATGTTAAACTAAAAGCTCTTTGGAAGAGGGATTATGCTTTTCTGACCCTAAGCACAGTCACACAAAGCCCTTCAATAAGAGACAGCTATTATCATAAAGTAATAATGCTGACCCAGGCTGCCTAACTTACAGTCTTAGGCCCTGGTCCTAAAAACATAAATGCAGTCAGACAATGTATGCACCTAAGAAAGCCTTTTGATTTCAGAGAGGAAACACCCTTCTGCAAACAGGCACTCTCTTAATGGTCACCAAGTTTAAGTCTTCTATAGCTTTACTTATGCAGATTTTGTGTAAGGATGCTTTCAGGGAATATAAAACATAGTAAGTCATTAAACAGAGGAACTCTACAACTGTAGTAAGAGAATTACCTAGCAAGATACTCATCTGAGAAAAATGTTTCAATGTCCTTCTCTTTAAAAAGACCTTCTGATATATGGAATACAACCTAGTTGAATACATAAACTGCAATCAGTTTCTGAGTGTGGCTCTTTTTGGGTTTTTTACTATCATGTTGTCACTTACTATTTAAGTCATACTAAACATGAAAGACTACTGCAAATGATACACTTTCCTCTCTGCATATTTTAAAGAGAAACTTAACTCCCTAGTTTCTCAATTATTATTTAGCAGCTAAAGGTCATGGATTTTTTCCTCTGAAAGGCACCAGAAAACAATAAGTAATCATTCTTACATAATTTACATTACAGCAATAGTTGGATCTTTGTAAATCACAGAGACTGTTAAAAATCTGGTAGAACTGTTTTTGTGTGCCCTATTTGTTTAGCAAAAGCATTTTTGGTTCTGTTTTAATATGGCAGCACCTGTCAGTTACAACACCCACAAGGGACTTTACGACCGACATCAAGAAACGTTTCAAGGTTCTAACAGCAAACATGTTTGAACATGATAAAATCAAACTTGATGGAATACATTCAGGGTGTCTTGTTATGAATTAGTGCATGAGAACATGGCAGAACAGTAAAGGCTGCCTGAAAGCTCCTTACCTCCACTGCTTTCTAGAGTATAATTCAGTATGGCAACACACTGGGTTCATAAAGACACTGATTTGCTGCAGTCCTGTGTGGGGCACATCAAACAGCATGATAATAGATGAAAGCAGGGACTGCACATAAAGAAGTTACTAGAATAAAGCTATTTTTCTGACCTTTCAACATCACGTCTTACACAATGGGTTGATCCAGACTTCTTTTCTTTTTCTCTTTTTTCATAGGGAGCTCTTAATTGACTTCTCTTAATGAAAACTGGAGTCTTCATTTTTATTTATAGATTTCCTATGATTCATCCTTTCCATTGTCAGATTGTATTAAAAATCCTTATGCTTCCTAATCCTGCACAGTGGATGGGAACTCAGTTTACCTAAAGGTTCCCTGAAGGAGTAAGAGTATGCTTTACATCCTTAAAATTTCCTTAAAACTCTTAGAAAGCAGGAGAGTTCAGGAAGGCTAACTCCATCTTTTAAAATCCCGGATTTTAAATATAGCTGTTCTTTTCCCTCACGAACTACTTCTGTATTTCTCTTTATGGCAGAATAGTAGGGCAGTTGCAGAATAGCTGCAAAAAAAAATATTTTGTACAGCAGGGCATAGACTTTCACAGACAATTCAAATAATGGAGTAAGTTCAATTCACTGACTGAAAGCTCTGCCTCAACAAAAGTGTTATTTTTCTACTGTGCTTAACAGCTCCTTTACTAGCTAGTAAAAATAAAGCAGAACAGGTAGAATTCTGGACCCTCCTGAGTTCATTTGGAAACTCAGCATTTCTTCCTGAAATCTTAATTCAATCTCCAAAAAAGAAACCTACCATCTAAAATTGGCAGTGAAACAAATACAGACAATTTTACTGGGTACAAACAAGCATTTCAGAAATATGGGAAGGAACAGAAAAAACCAGCAGGCTGAAATTACCTGTGCTGAAGAGTCATCAGCAGTAGAAAAAGACTTTGTTATTGAGAGCTCACATCACTCTAAAGACACCTCGATAATGTCAAAGAAACAACCAGGAAGACCATGGCCTTCAGAGCAAAGGCTCTTCGCTATATGCAGCACCTCCCGCAATGGGAAGGGCGTCCTTGGGTGCTACAGCAACGCAGCCAGGAGGAGCAGAAGAATGAGAACTAGAAGATTCGGCAGCGTCATTCTTGGTGATTGCCCAGTGCAACGCTACCTGTGACCATTACTGCAGAGAGGTCCGCGAGGAGGGACAGAAGCCACAGCTGGGGCTGGAGGGGCAGGTAGTGGGCAAGGAAAAATGGAACACAGAGAAGTAAAGGAGTCCTTTCCTCCACAGAGGAAATTGCCAGGTCATGGTACAAAATGCTTCACAATGAAGACAGCAAACAGCCTAAAATAAAGCAAATCACTTTAGATTTAATATGAGATTGGATTAGCAAAGTCTTGTTCAATTATTTGTAAGATGGAAGTGCTGTAGATACTACACTGTATAAATTAGTGGATTAAGTCACTGCAGTCTTATCATTATGACTATAATGATCAGTGACTGAACTGCTGATTCAGTGTGCTCGTTTAAACCTTTCATTAATTAATACACTCAATTTATTGAAACTTTTTTGCTTGAAAGCATTCCACTGAGGCTTTGTAATATTCCTCTGGTTTCCACAGGTATTCCCAATTATGTTTGCTGTTCAAACATGAAGAGATGCACTTGACAGGTTCATACCTCTCCCATTAAGTATACTGATGTGGTCTTGTCAATAATTAAGGCTAACTGCATCCCTCTGCTTCTAGGTGTAACACGCGAATCATTGCAGAATAGGTCGCACTTTAACTCTTAGGCAAAGGAAGTCAAGGTGGTCATTACTCTCTGGAAAAAGTACCTGGTTTCCAGAACCAGGGGTGTGATCATGAGTTAAAGTATATTTTACACAGTGGCAAAAAGGAGTTTGTTTTGTTTTTTAAAAACAGGTGATCGGCCACCAAGGTCTTAAACTAGCCTTCCAGCCCACAAAGACAGGGTGGGGTTTTTTTCCAATTATTTTCGAATTCTGGAACCCTAGCTAGTTTAATGCACCATACATACAGGTGGACCTGAAGACACTTGACATGACAATGTAGGCTAAAAAACATCTTACTCAAGTGTAAAGAAGCTAACAGAATACAGACCTGTGCCACTTCACAGCAGTCTGTAAGCTTTATCTCTGCTTCTATTAATTCCTTTTGTATGTAAGAAAAGTCTCCAAAAGCACACTGCATATAACACTTTTTACACTCTTATTTAATTAGACCAAACACCCAACTTCAGTCGGTATCAACATGAACTTTACAAAAAGATTAATTTCACACTGGAGATAAAATTTCTTAATATTGTAGACACATTTTAAAAGTACACTTAAAGCAACGTATGTGTGAAGGCAAGTGATAAGTTGAATTTCTTTCTTTGAAGGAAGGAGTCTTTACATTCCCTTGCAGGTAAATGAAGTAAATACAGATGTATAACCAATAGATTCTGTGAATTTTAATTTAAAAAAGCTAGACTGAATTTAGCACTGCAGCCCATGGGGCTTGTTAAAATCTGTGTGAAGACCTAAGCACCATCTTCCCCTATCTCAATGGGCTTTAAAATTGGTCTGATGTAATATTAAACAACCAACAAAATGATTTTTTAACAAGAGAGTATTACAAAAACAATTCCACAAGCAGAGCTGAGCTTTGAGGTGAAAGCAGTGCACACTCCTCCTGTACACCTTTGCTGGGAGTCACAGCCCATCAGCATAATGTCCTGCGCTCATGGGTCCGCAAGAGGAGCCCCGGTGGCCATCTGCCTCCAATTTGGGGAAGCAGGAGCGCTTGCAAAGCTGCTGCTGTAGTGCAAGATGCCCGAGAAGGATCCTTTGTGCGAGGTGGCAAATCTCCACCCAGCTATGCATAGGCTGAATTTACAGTCAAACATACAAAATAGGAGCATAGATTATCAGGGAAACCAGGGCAAGGGAAGAGGATGCCTTGCTGCCTCTCAAGGGAGGAAGGAGCTGGCATAGCCTCTCTCCCCACCCTCAGCACAGATGGACTTTGCTTGCAGATGCGAAGGATGCCAACCATCTCTCCCTGCAGGTGACTCACATTTGGCACCGCCGGCACACCTACCCACACAGCTAAGCCAAAACGTCTCACCCAGAGCGGGGGGCAGGAGATCTCATCTCTCTGGGCGGCCGAGGCCGTGGGAGGGAGGCTTTGGAGTCCTGCTGCCCTGGTCGGCTTGTTGGTGACAGGCCAGAGGTGAGCTTGCAGGAGATGAGGAAAGTGAAGACAGTGAGGAGAAGTGAAGGAAAATACTGTGAAGAGACTCACCCTGGAAAAACTCTAGACCCTTCAACAAAACTGAACTCTCAATGCTTTATCAAGCACTTGTGCTGCTGAAAGGTTACACTTGTGTAAGAGCCTGTGCCTTCTTATCTGTCCCAGTACTAAAAGAAGTTTTATTACACTTACTGTGCTAGGTAAATGCCAAATAAGCAAGTACACAGATGCTTTTCAACACCACAGTAAGCACAGTACACTGCATGCTCTTTTCAATAAACCTGAAATTTCTCTGACGAGGCTCAGAGAATTCTTCAGATCACAATGTCCCTATCCCTCACAGAAGCTGCACCACAAGAAACCTCCCCTCGAGCAAGACTATTGTATAGCTACTGAAATGTACATCTTCCGAGTTCTCTCTTGAGTATTATCTTTCCAGACTTCATAAAAAAATCTAAAATTCAGACATCCATATTGGTTTTTGTCTGCAAACAGAACATAGGGGTTGAGAGGCACTGTAGCATTAAATGAAGCATTAAAATAATCTGCTTTGTGTAAATCAGCTTATTAAAAAGCCTCGTACCTGCAAACAATTGAAAGATGCCATCCAGTGGCTGAAGGCAGCGTGGAGTTAATATAAAACTGGTGGTAGGATTCAACTACAATGACATCTAGTGGTGTAAAATATCAAACCGGTAGAACAAGTTTCGAAAACTTAACTCAAAAAGGATGTTTTAATAATGCTACTTTTAAATTTAATTCAAATACAAGTTAATCCACTGTACAATTTAAAATACATCTTGGTAATTCTGTTGCATCTTATTTCTTTTTCATTTAAAAACATGGCATAGTGCATCAATCAGTATTACTAGTAATTCTGAAAATCTATTACTCACAAAAATGATTTTAAAGCAAAATTAATGAAGAAATTATGAATACACTTCTATTACCCCAATGGCGTTTAAATTAGTATTGCTTGTAAAGCTAAGTGCCATATAAGCCATTTAAAGGTAACTTACTTGGTTCAGGAATCCTATGGGGTTTAATCCAAAAGCATTCTTGTAGAATGCAAGTTATAGGAGGCTTTAGAATCCCCATTAAAAATACTCTATGGATTGGTATATTGGATAAATTACATTTCTGCAGAATCGTATTATTTTCCTATGCAACATAGCGATATAGCTGGACACTCACCATAATTTTGTTGTATTAATAAGAGTGAGTACTCTTATAAATGAAGTTTGAAACAGTCATTGTACATTGCTCATATTAAAATATGAATTCAGTAACTGGATGCAGCTTTTTCATATTATTTCTTGCATTTTCATATTATTTCTTTCATGTTATTTCTTCCGTTGCCCATCTTTGATTCTGTTTTCTGATAAAAGCCTTAAAAGAGATCAGGCTGAGCTGATGCAATGCAGGTATTGCAGATTCCAAGAATACCACACTCAATGAAAGCTCACCAGATATGAAGGAAGGAAAGGAGAAAAAAAACCCCCAACTTTTAAAAAGCTCCATCAGGAGACACAAGCTAGATTTTAGTTACTTCATGTGACAAATATCAGTATCAACTACATTGTATGCCAGTACAAAGAAGACCTGACAGACACTGATCCTAGAGAAACAAGGAATGAGGGCTCACATTTTGAAAAGTCTTTTAGTCAAGTACCAAGGTACTCTGAAAAGTATTATTCAATTAAAATAAATATTAACTGAAGAAGAAAACGGTAACTTCCCTGTTTGTTTACAGGCTTTACATATTTTGTACAAACTATGTACGTGTATCAACCATTATACATCTCTGAACAACTGGCTCAACATCAGTAAGAATTACAGTGTTGCTCCAACCTATTACGTGGCTGAAGTGCTGTGTAAATAAAGAAATAAACTGTAATGAGGAAGGCTATGCTTTCCTGCTCAGAGATGTGGCATCACTGGCAGCAGTCCCCAATGACCCAGGGCTGAAAAGACCCAGACTTTAGCTCTGCACGTGCAGTGAATCTCATTTTGAAATATGGGAGATGGAAGGAACAGCAGCTGATTTATGAACCAAGTCCTGGAGGAGTCATGCAGTTCCAGCCTTAGGTGTCAAGCTTGTAAAAGCATAGGAGTAAGAACATTATCTTGTTAAAAAAATAAGATAAATAGACTGGAGAATAATAGATAACCAATCGGTCATTGATGTTCACTCTGCAAGAATAATACACATACACATGCACAGATTTTTTCTTTTGAATTTAAGCTAGGACAAATGGAATACATAATAAATGCAGCAAATACAAAAAGACAATGGAGAAAAAGATCAGAGTAAGAACAAAGGAGTAGCAGGCATGGGGAGGGAATATAGTTTTTAACACAAACACAGCACGTCCTACAGCTAGGATACGCTGTTTGGCCACCCTCACTACCTGGTACCAAACAATGGCTCCATTACAGTAACAGGGTTTTGTTTCGCTGAACTTTAGCAAGCTTACATACACACAGTTCTATGCAGCTAATATTACAGGATTTTTGAACCTGTATTATTCAAATAAATCAATTACTGTTGCAGAAAAACAAACCCATAAAAAATGTGGTCCTTTTGTAAGGGGCTCACCTTTAATGTAAGTGCTTCATTACAGGACTTGAGAATCTGTGTAGCTAACTGGAAGTGCACCCTGCAGCATGATTGCACAGGTAAAAAATTCCTAGCTATATTAAACTGGTTAAATGCGTAAAATGGTTGCTAAAGAAACTTCATGCCAGACCCCATCCATCATCTAAAAGCACTTCTGTGGGCTACTCTTTGAGTGCGGAAGTTGCCCCAATCTGTCAGAGCAACATTTATAAATAAAAAGTCAAACTATATATAAATAAGATAGTTATCTGAACATCAGCTGTGCCATATGGTTTCCTAACTGTATTGAGAAACACTGTAAAGACAGCAGAGGTAACTGTTCTTTATATTAAACTATTTATCTTTTTTATTTAAAGAAATGTTCAAGCCCCAGTAGTATTAATTTAAAGAAATTTTTCTTAGAAGTTAAAGTTGTAGTAGCAAATTAATGTTGTCACATTTGGGTTTGTCAGTTTGTCTGAGTTTTTTAAATCAAACCAAGAATGATTTATTTTTTTGAAAGAACTATAAAGATTTGTCTGTACTCTCGAGTCCATCCACTAACTCAGCGCTGAGAGCACACGGGGTAACTTTGAGTTCATTTACTGCAAACTATTCACTAAGAAAAATTCCCATTTTTCTATGAAAAAATAGTTTATAACAACATAGTTTTAAATAAAAAATAGTTTCTAAACCTGTTACATTAAAATGTTAAACTGGGACATTTGGCATCATCAGGACTATTCTTCCAATCCTTTTCACTCCAAATGTTAATTTTACTAGAATGTCATGCATTGTTATTTTCAGGGGAAAATGTACAACTGGCAACATATTTCCAAAGTTGTTCTGACTAGCTCCACTCCTGAACTCCACTTTGAGAGCCAAAGTACATTAAATGTGTTTACCAGACAAAAAAGCTTCATTTCATTTCTGTAGAGGTGAATTTGGAAGTTAAAATACCAAGAAAATTGATATAGTAAGAATCATTTACCACTACTGATAGTTCTAAATATATTCCAGTACAATAAATTGTAATACCTGTATAATTTTCCCTAAATGAATATTAGGTGCCTTCTTAAAATCTTCCACTACTCAGTGTTGTTATCCAGCTATCTACAATTCATTACCAGGCAAAGATATTTTTGCCACAAAGTGCAACACACAGACAATGCACTAGAAAGGGGGGAGCATGTGAGGGGCTAAATATCATAAAAATCTTGGGAAAAGTTTAGCAGAGAGTGGGTGTATTTTTTTTCTTACCAAGGCTTAGAATAGGCAGATAAAATCTGGTTGTGAAGCATTTTGACAAAAAGCAAAATTCAATTTGCATGATAACAGAACAAGTTGTTCTTTCTGCCTAACATGCAACACCCACCCAAGTCACTCATATGCAAATTGAGTGCGTATATTACTCAGTATGAATTAAGAAAAAGCTGACTTTGAATTTTCTTTATGCAGAAGCTGGAAAGGGTTATGCCCCAATGCCACTGTTTTTTCATTCAGTATTACTGGGTTTTTTTCTGCAAAATATTATTCACATTTATTATTCATCTTGTGATTTCTTTAGAAAAAATATCTTGGGTATTGAAAGGAATTGGTAATTATGTTGCTGAAATGTTGTTCTAAAAGTGATAGCAGAATAAAAAAAACTTTAAGACACAAAAAATAAATTCTCATGTGTGAGTAACCAAGGAAAGTAGCCTGAAGGATCTATCTTCTGATTAGAACTTAAGCTTTTTAAAAGAACTACATAGCATCAAATGGTGCTTAAGTTTTTACATGTGGACCAAAAATGAGAAAGAAATTATTTGCACTGAATAATACCTTTATGAAGATTAATGCTATTTCACCAGTGTATTAAGAGACAGTGTTACAAATGTTTAGGAATCAGAACAAAAGCATTTGCATTATGTGGAAGGAAAGGATTTTGAAAAATCACATTTAACATAGATAGATATGTTTTTCAGGATCCACTGAAACACGATTTTTATCATATGATCATAAGGTCTTGAACAACAGAGATACTAACTGAGTGAAGATGTGAATGTTCAATTTTATGACTAAAATACCAGTAGATGTTTGACAAAATGGTATAGATTTCCATGCAATACAGTAATGTGCCTATGTTGCGTGCGATACAGTAATCCATGCAACTGCGACCAGTGAATTCCACTTTTAAAGGAAGAATCAGTATTTTCAATAGCCTTAGTCAAATTTTCTACTACATTTCCTAAGCTACTGTGCATTGTTCTTAAATAGCTACTTCTCTGGTAATGTTGTTTTAGTTGCTGCTGAAGTGAACCTTACACACTCTTTTAGTTTTACAAGAAATCCAATTGCTAATGTCTGTATCCTGAAATATAAACAAAAGCTGCTGCAGAAGTTAATAGGAGTTAATAGAACTGGCACTTACAAAAAGCTGAACTTACAAAACAACCAGAGTCTGAAACCATACATCTTAATGCAATACTGGTTACTGAATCAAGACCATGCTGTGCTGAGTGAATCGTGACTGCATTAATGATTTGGGTATTTTTCAGTGTTTTCATTTTCCTTACTCTCAGCACTATTGTGCTGGTTTTGACTGGGACAGAGTTAATTTTCTTCACAGTAGCTTGTATGGGGCTATGTTTTGGATTTGTGCTGGAAACAGTGTTGATAACACAGGGATGTTTTCGTTACTGCTGAGCAGCGCTTACACAGAGTCAAGGCCTTTTCTGCTTCTCACCCACCCCACCAGTGAGTGGGCTGGGGGTGCACAAGGAGTTGGGAGGGGACACAGCCGGGACAGCTGACCCCAGCTGACAAAAGCGATATCCCACACCATATGACGTCCTGCTCAGCATATAAAGTTGGGGGAAGAAGAAGAAAGGGGGGACGTTCGGAGTGACAATGTTTTGTCTCCCCAAGTAACCATTACGCGTGACGGAGCCCGGCTTTCCTGGAGATGGCTGAACACCTGCCTGCTGATGGGAAGTGGTGAATGAATTCCTTGGTTTGCTTTGCTTGCGTGCACGGCTTTTGCTTTACTTATTAAACTGTCTTTATCTCAACCCACGAGTTTTCTCACTTTTACCCTTCCGATTCTCTCCCCCATCCCGCTGGGGGGGAGTAAGTGAGTGGCTGCGTGGTGCTTAGTTGCCAGCTGGGGTTAAACCGTGACAACTGTTCTGTCATAGTTTTTCAGAAAAATTAAAGAGTCTTCTATATTCAGTTCTCTCATCTCAATAAATCTATTTCCTTGAGCATGACCTCTGCCAGCTATAAAAAAAGTTAGCAGCTCATAAGCAGTCTAAGGTATCCTTCAACCTCAGCCCAAGAGTAAGACAGCGCCATACGTAACACAAGCACATAAAACAGATTAATACTTAGAAACACCACCTTAGAAATTGCTGGTGAAACAAAAAGTTGTATTGTACCCAGAGCAATATTATTTATAGAAAAGTCATATGAGTCAGAGATTCGGAGTCTTGTATATGCCAAACCTTGCAGGAAACCTACGCACATTTTCTGATGCTAATTCTTCAAGCTAAGCAATGGTTCAACCTCACTGTAAAAATTTACAACAACAGAAATGAAATGCATTATCTCTACATTTCTAGTGAACGAGATACAAAAAGATAAGAAAAAATGGAAAAGCAGACAAGTGATGCACTTTGCTAGTGGCATACAGGCTGTTTCCCAACCAGAATAAAAAGAGAAATCCTCAGGGACCTGTTTTCAGCCCATGGCTTCAATTGAGTGGGGGAACAGGAGAAAGAGGGGGAATGAGAGGCAACTGCAAAAAAGTCTTGTGGAAAACAACCAACCAACCAACCCACCCACACACTCCCTCCCTAATTTCCACTTCCCCAAAAGCACATCACCAACCAGTCAGAAATCCACTATGCTCAAGCATCAAATGTTTGTTGCTTGCGTGGTTTTACCACGTGTCTTTCACAATAACTTAGCTGCTTACTTATCAGCAGATTCTCAAGAACTAACAGCGAACTTTGCACAGATGAAAGCATCCTCGTGGAAAGTAGTAAGAAGTTGGTGAAAGGAGGAAAAAAAATTGCTGAAAGTTATCAAAACAGTGGGAGTAATCCAGGGACAAAAAAGATCAGTGTTCAAGGCAGAAGGGTTCATTTTCAAAAATTTGTAGGATTCTTAGACATGCAGAAATATCCCTACAAATATTGTTACTGAATTTAATACAGAATGGATTAATTAATGTACTTCTAATAAATAAAATTCTTCAACAGCGTATGGTTTTGTGATTCAATTATTACTCTTTGGATGGGTAGTACTAAAACCAATAACGATACAGACTGCAAAAGGAAAAGAGTCACTTAGTAACATGGACATACTTTTTTCCCTTAAGCAAAAAGTGTTGTTGCTCCTTGTATTTCCACTCCTGGGAAATTCTTCAAAGAAGTTCCTCTGGCTATAAAGAAAGAAATCTGTATACAAGCAGTTAAGAACTTTTTCTTCTTTTAACCAAGTTCTTATTCTGTATTTGGTAGTATGTTTCTTGAATAACGTAAGAAGATTAATAAGACACAGGGAAAACAACGCAAGTATTGTATAAGAAAACCGATTCACCAATGCCTTTTTTTAATCTTGAGTAGAGAAATACCATCATTTCAGAGTATGCTCAACAATTAAAACTGTAATAGCAAACAAATGAGATCTTTGATACAGCCATTCAGTAACATACACTTCATTCTTAAGCACTGATTATATTTCTTGCTATTCACAGGTAAGAATTATTAATATCATTCAAAATAACTATTAAAAGCTAAGTGCTGATATGCTTCTGAAACATTTTCTAAACCTAATGAGTTTTCTTCTTCTTCCAGAAAAGGAGGAGAGGAAGAAACGTTTCCAAGCCTTAGCTTATTCTCATGTTGGACTACACTCATATGGTTTGAGCAGGCAGTTGGACTAGAGGACCTCCTGAAGTCACTGTCAATTTTAATTGTCCTATGATCCTATCCTACAATCACATATATTTGTTGGATGATTATCAATAAAGTCTCTGTGCCTCTCTGTTCATAGTTCTCTTACAATAAGTGCTTATAGAAATAAAAAAGAAAATTTAAAATAATGGCTTTGGGATCTTAAAACTTCATAATAAGGTGGCTGTTGTGTAATAAAAAGGTTGTTGTGCAACTCATTTTTAGCACTAGGCAAAAGTGTATTTTCAGTTTCTCCTTCTCTTGGCATAAAGATTTTTCCTTCAGTGATGATAAAATAAAATAAGTAGTGCTGGCCAGAAATAGATTATTCTCTGTAGCTAGCCTTCCTAGCCATAAAATATGCTTTCCCTGGGTGTTTGTGTCTCAACTATTACTGTCATTTTAAATGGATGAAAACAGCTGCTGCTGTTATGATATGTGACTACCTCCTCCTAAGATTTAGCGATGTACATAGGTAGGCGGATATTGGCATTCTTAGTAGAAGCATATGATCTTTTATTTTTATGTCTGTTACCCTGCATTAAGCCTACATATTTTGTGTGCTTGACTATACTATATTCAACTACTATAAATTGCTCTGTACACTGCAATAAATAAAATACTTTCTGTTCATGATTTCAGTAGGGCTATGTAGAATGCAGAAAGATAAATTATCTTGCACTTTTACAAAGTCAAAGATTATTAATTCTCTGACAGGAACATTAATTAAATTTGTAAAATTAAAATTAAATTAATTAAAATGATATTTTAAAAATCAGATTATCTCAAGTACTGCACTTTTTAAAAAAATCCACTTTAAGTGATATAGTGTTATATCATATATACTTCAACATGTTTTTCATTTTTAACATTATTCTTTGAAGTTTTTGGCCAGCTGTATTACTGTTGTGTTCTACTGTCAAAAGTTTAGGTTGCACCTTTACTGCAAAGCTAAATATATTCTCTACAATGTTCAATTCACATTGTAGCTTTTAAATGTTCTGGTATCTGAATTGTCCAATACTCTGCCACTTATTGTTAGTCTCACATTGTAAGTAATTATATATGCACTTAAAATGAATTTAGGTTTACTTTGCATAATGCAGTGCAACTAAAATATATAGATATGAAACCTTAGGTTTAGCTTGGTTGTTGAAACAGCTTGTAACAACTTCTTTTTTAGATTCATGTATCTACTAATATTTGTGAACAAAAGCAGCTTTTAATTTTACATATATTTATTTTGATCATTTATTCCACTCAGATACACAAAAAAACCATTTCAGCGCTTTGTTTTATTTCAAGTGGGCCCTCCTTCCACCTTCTTTACTTCCTGATTTCAGCGTAATAGGAAATAAAAACAAAATGTGAAACCTTTTAATTTTTCTTTTAACATTTTCTGCTAACAGAGGTGCCCAGGGCAAGTCTATCACTCTTACATTGGTTTTCTGTATGGGCACATATCTCAATTTTAAACCTATTTCTGCTGGAGAAAGTCATAAAAATGTATCTAAAATGAAGACAGGCCTACAAATATGTGTGCATTAAAAAACAGAAATAGTAATGTCATACTGCTTACTTCTTTGATGGGGACTTGATATCCTCCTCAACTGACATGGCAGAATGCTTGACTTGTCTACGTATGGGCACATTTGGGATGATTCCCACTGCATTGCCTGCTCAACGTCTCTAAAACCTCAACGACAAGTACCCAAAGCCTCTCTCGGGGAGAGATTCCTCCCACCCATTCCTCTGTTGACCCTTGCGTGGGAGAGGCTCCTTCTCGTTGCTTTAAGCAGCGTATCTCTATAAACTACTTTCTCAACAAGTCCTCCCTGAATGCACTTGTTGATTTGGGCCTTATGTGGAATTTTACATATTATTAATATACAGTAACTGTGATGAGTATACTGACACATAACCAGTGGGAATGATGCAGATAAAACAGATGAGATCAGTGTTAAATAGTCACTGTAAGAAGAATGAGAACTGGGAACCACAATCTTCAGTGTAGGACTGAGGGAGGTTTTACCTTCTCTTTCTTAGCCATAGCTCTGAAAAGGTTTTAGAATAGGATGAACACTTCACTGTCAGAAGTCTTCTTTTGCATCTTTACTCACAGCACTGTTGTGGGTGGGGGGAATTTCCAAGTGGGATAAGGAAGGGAGGAAATAGTGGGAGAGGCCAGCAGAAGAACAGCAAGTTACCCTGCCTGCCGCTTCAAGCATCACAATACGTTTCAACAACCAGTTCATCAAAGTATGCCCAAAACCATCACTGCAAACACACCAGGATGGTATCTCTTATCCTAGAGATTAAGTGGCCGAGAAGCAATTCTCCTCAAGATTTTGCAGCTCTCTGGGAGCTTCGAGGACTTTATGGTTTGATTCTACAGCTGGGACAGGTCACAGGTCAAGAAAATGAAAATGATGGAGCCACCAACTCCAGAACATTCAATGAGGTGTGACTATGTCAAGTCTGTTGCTCAAATACTTCTGTCCCTGAGTCAACCAGACACACATGCTGCAAAGTGGCTTTCTGTTAGAAAACAGATCATGTTTCAACAGCAGCATATCAAAATTAATGTTTCCAAAAACATTTCACTCAAGAAATCAGCAGCTTTTGATAGAACTTGGGTCAGAAAATTTCTGAATGCTTCTCTTCTTTATATAATACACACACAAAAAAAAAGAAAAAAAAGAAAAAACAGCTTGCGTGCCATTAAACAAGGCATAGGGCTGATTTTTAAAAAGTATATCTGCTTCATAAAAGTTAGTGTTAACCATCCATTCAAAACCAATATAAATATGATTACTTTAAAAATGTTCTGAAGAAAAAGAAAAATGGCAACTTACTATTGAAATACATTGCATGTCAGCACAAGCAGTTCCTAAGCATTTATACACGGTCCCTGAGACCAGCAGAAAACTACAGAAAAATCAATTCTGGTTACTCCTGGATATCATTCTCTTCCCTAAAACTTAAAATAAACAACATGGACATCTAATGCCTGGAAATAGGTGGCATGATGGTGCACGAAGAAGTTCCAGAAAAAGTTTATCTACGATCACGTTTGATAAGGACACAATACTGCAATTCCTTGCATTGCAGGTTTTGCATGGGCAGGTAATGAGGCTGTTGTGGTACGTCACAGAAATATGGAAACAGTATGCTAAATTAAAAGTTTGCTCTTAAAATGCAGAAACATTTTGAGCCATTTGAGGAGAAGAAAAATCTAATTTCTGGAGGAGCCTTCCTCGGAGCTGTACCCCGAGCTTGTTACCATATTGCATCTGCAGAGTCCACGAGCGAAAGTATCATTTACACAGCTTAACACAGGAGGTCTCCTGCTGACTGACAGAACCTCTCTGAAACATATTTTAGCATGTGACTTGGCTTATTAACTTTGAGCATAACTGGTTGTAAATCTACTCTATTAGAAAAAATACGAATACTGGTAGGACTTATGCACATTGTGAGACCTGGTAGTAATGAAAATTTCCATATGTCTTACATTTCTGGTTTAAGAACAGCTTACAAGTAACATGAGACAATTTACCAATGCTTCAGCAAAAGAAGAAAGATAGATTTACTTAGTGACTGGCTGTTGACTTGTTTATGTTTGAAATGTTGTTCAGGTATTCTTTTCTTTTTGGAGCATACAGCTTCAACCTTACAACTACTCTCTTTGCTCCCATTTGCTAAATACTTGTCTCCAGTTTCATAGTCATTGACCACCTATTCCTTCACTACTGTGTCCTTTATACTATCATCTCCTGTGATTTCCATCAATGCTTTCTCTTAAAGTGTCTTTGAAGGAGCACCCTTGTACCCTACCTAGTGATGCTCTCACAGGATCCTGAAGCCTTCTGTACTGACCTGTAGACTTTTTTCCCTACACTTAGTTGTTGAGTTTGTTCTACAAGTAGAGAGTAAATTCTGGAGGCAAGAGTCACATTCTTCCTATAAAAATCACTAATGAAATACCAAAAAAGAAGATAGTTTAGAAAAAAGGGTTAGTTCTGAACTTAAAAAATTTACAAATGCAGACACTTAGCTTTAAATGTGTAAGTAATCTTCAAGCTCAGCGGTACCACCTGTGCTTAGCCAAGCTGATGCACAACCATTTTTTGAGAATGTAGGCCTAGAAAAAAGCTGAACAATTGTGATTTTAACTAAACAAAGTACTTTTAAAGTGAGAGTATTTGGGTATATGTTTTGGGGGTATGCTATCCCCCTGGCTGCAGGGTTGCGCAGGGCTGACAGGTCTTGGGTACAGACAGCAGATGGATGTCTACTGGGCTGCTGACGGGTGCCCGCCTCCTCCAGCACAAAGGACACACGTGGGAAGTCCCACCTGCCAACACAGGTACCGTAACGCCTACAAGGAACCATCCCAATTTACTAAGTAAGTTTTATCCAACCTACAGGATGTGCAAAATTGAACTATATTTACCAGAACTAGTCATTTATGAAAATGAACAAATTGAAATATATTTGGAATTTGGAGCTCCAGTCTGAGCTGTATCACCACATCAGATGGCAAAAATCACATCGTGGGGAACCTGTTCAGTGAATGGAAAACAGTCTGTTTTTTCAATGTCTGAAGAAAGCTTTGACAGACTGGTTTCAAAATGTTCCTGGAATATTTTGCCGTGGCATTCAACCTTCCAGTGATGTTTCAGGCAAGCTGACTCTATTTCTGCTAAATTAGTCAGTGAGATGTAAAGTAGCAGCAAAAATAATTTATAAACATAAAGCAGCTTTCACCTTTCCTGTATAGATCAGTGTCTTTCCTAATACAAGTTGTGCCAAAAAATTACGAAGCTGTTTGCATATTTATCTACATATGTAGAAAACTTCAAAGCAGAATTACAAGTTTAGAAGTTATTGACAGGAGACATCTGTTGCACCATCTGCACAAAAATTGAAGAAATAAATCCACCCTTTTGGAGGAGAGCATTTTTTGCTTTTTGTTTTAAGCCTTGTAAATCACTTTTAAATCTTAGCCACTGCTAATCATAGCTCTCCATAGAAGAATATAATTTAAACCCAATTGTTAAAATCATATTTTAATGAAAGAGTGAAGAGGCAATTGGATCAGAGTATAGTAGTACTGACGTGAGAATATTTTCTGACAATAAATGCTATCAAAGATAAACCACAATGTAATAGCTAGAAGCAGAAACAAAACAAAGAATAAGCAAGTGGATTGCAGCAGTATCCCTAGGGCCTGGATTTTCTTTCTGGATTTTCATCTGTAGCCTCCCTGTAGAAATGAAGTATCAGGAAAAAAACTGAAGTCCTCAAACTCCAGAAAACAGCAACCCCAAAGGTGAATAAAATTAGAAGAGGGAAAGCTGGAATGCAAATAAACGTTGTGCTGAAACAAAGACGGTATTTTACAGAAAACACTGGAAACAAGAAGGATCTGTAAGGTCGATGTCTTCACAAAGGTTTGTATCGTCAGCTAAGGAAGGTTACTGAGGAGCTAAGCAAAGGAAATACATCCAGTTCATCAATGAATCACAGAGTGACAGAATGACAGAATGGTCAGGGTTGGAAGGGGCCTCTGGAGATCATCTATTCCAACCCCCCTGCCAGAGCAGGGTCACCTAGAGCAGGCTGCACAGGACCGCGTCCAGGCAGGTTTTGAATCTCTCCAGAGAAGGAGACTCCACACCCTCCCTGGGCAGCCTGTGCCAGGGCTCTGGCACCCTCACAGTGAAGGAGTTTTTCCTCATCTTCAGGCAGAACTTCCTGTGTTCCAGTTTGTGCCCGTTGCCCCTTGTCCTGTCGCTGGGCACCATTGAAAAGAGTCTGGCCCCATCCTCTTGACACCCGCCCTCCCCTCTCAGTCTTCTCTTCCTCAGGCTGAACAGCCCCAGCTCCCTCAGCCTTTCCCCACAGAAGAGATGCTCCAGTCCCTTAATCATCTTCGTAGTCCTCCGCTGGACTCTCTCCAGTAGTTCCTCGTCTTTCTTAAGCTGGGGAGAACTGGACACAGTACTCCAGATGGGGCCTCACTAGGGCAGAGTAGAGAGGGAGGAGAACCTCCCTCGACCTGCTGGCCTCACTCTTCTTAATGCACCCCAGGATGCCGTTGGCCTTCCTGGCCGCAAGGGCACATGGCTGGCTCATGGTGAATTTGTCATCCACCAGGACTCCCAGGTCCTTCTCTGCAGAGCTGCTTTCCAGGAGGTCAACCCCTAACCTGTACTGGTGCATGGGGTTGTACCTCCCCAGGTGCAGGACCCTGCACTTGCCTGTGTTGAACCTCATGAGGTTCCTCTTCACCCAACACTCCAGCCTCTCCAGGTCTCGCTGAATGGCAGCACAGCCTTCTGGTGCATCAGCCACTCCTCCCAGTTCTGTATCATCAGCAAACTTGCTGAGGGAACACTGTTCCTTCAGAGTGAAGAATGAAAAGAAGAGTTGTCCAGACAAACTGATATATTGATACACCATGACAAATGGCATATACCCAAAGACTTCTAGAAGGTTGAGAGAGGTAATAAAAACTTTTGATTTCTCACTAGTTATGAGCAACTATTCATTAGGGTTGCAAGACAGAAAATACTACACTCTTCAAGGCACAGGGTAGTTTTCCAGGAAACTGAGAAAACAAGACTACATAAGAGAATTCAGTAAATAGGCAACATTGCTAAACTGATAATTAAAAATTAACAAATATCTCTATGTTTGTATGGAATTTCTGCAGCTGATGTGCAAGAAAACAGATAAAGGTTTGGTTATCAAATTGAACATCGGAAGAACTCCTGGTCGTAAGTGCCTGACAGCTCCCATGTCCAGTTTATAACTGGATTAGTATTAAACTGTTCAGCTAGAAAACACAGCAGAAAGAAAGAGATCATTAAAAATGTGCAGACCACTGTGTTGCCATAGCCACCATCAAATTTCAGATAAACCTATGTCCCGTCCCGTCCCCCCGTCCCCCCCCCCCCCCAAAAAAAAACCCACCCTAAGTTTCATGCATTCCTGCCCATCTACTGAAACAGCCATACTAAATCACATAAAGAAATGTGCTTACTCAGGAAGGGCCACCAAGCAGTATTTTTCATTCTTGGTGGCTTCTCTGGCTGGTTATAAAAGCAAATGTATTACTAGATCCAGCTTCAGCATCTGATCTTGTCAGCAGTCTTTATATCAGAGCTGCTTTTGAGCTGGGAAGCCATAAGCTCTCAGCTACCAGTTCTAAGATATAGCAAAACACTGCTGATAGTGATGAAGTCACAAGAACCTTCAGCAATACAGTAAGATTGCTAATGAAGGAGTGATGCTGAACAGAGCTGGTTAAGGGTTATGATTAAGAAATAAATGTAAGCAGCAGGAAAATTAGTATTTGTCTCTAGAATATTCCCTGTTAGTGGAAGGAAATCTCACAGTGGAAAGCTGTGGGGTAATGAGCATTTGAATTGCAAAAGAGAAATTGTACCTCTTACATTTCGTTTAGTATGTCCAAGTAGTAGATGCAAGAAAAGGAGCTGATAGTATCTCTAAATTCATGAGGGGGGCCTTAATGTTGGTGTTTTGTCGTGTCCCCCCCCCATGATGGAGTGCTAAGGAGTTAAAGGGCAAGTAGTATTATCTTGGACCAAAAAAGTGGGAAAAGGACAATGAGCAGAGCAGGATTTAATTGGCAAATTTTCATCCTAGCAAAACAAAGAACAATACTCTTTCCTTCCCTCCGTCACTTGGCAGACCTGTCTGAGCACTCCACAGAAACTCCAGTGTTCCTTGATTTTTTTTTTTTTTACTGATGTAAAACAGAGACAATTTTGGGATGACAGTTAAGGTTAACCAGAATCACAGAATTACAAGCCAGCACCCGAACGCTGTGATTCAAATTTCCTTGTTTGCAAAACTTGGATAAAGATCTCTCATTAATCTCACAAAGCAGCCCTCTATGTGCTAAGACACTTTAGAAATGAAGCAGTACTGCCAACAGGTACACAAAAAGGGAGCACTTATCTGAGCATTTTTAATAGTCAGAACTGCCATACAAATAAAGATGGATTTCACTGGCTCCCCATCATGTGGAGAGTTGTCTGAAGTGACAGCAACCTATTCCACCGTTTAATTGTTTTCATGGCAAAGATCTTTTACTAATACCTAAACAGAATCTCCCCTTAAACAATTTGTGCTTGTTGCCCCCTGTCCAGCCACTATCCAGATGAAGTATATGCATCTTGTCTGCAACTGTCTTACATACACAAAGACTTTGAAGGCATAGAAAACTACATTTTTGGCTAGTCAAACTCATTGAAATAATTTTTGAGTACTTATGACCCACAGTTACATGTAGTACAGATTATATATACTACGGGAATCGCATTATTCATTACTCTTAGGAGTTGACGTATATGGTAAAGCCTATTTATTACTCTTAAGAGTTGACATATATGGTAAAGCTGAAGAGGAGCTGATCACTTTGCAAAATGACTGGGAGTACAGGTTTTCCTTGCAGCACTATGACTGGGAACGACTGGATAAAGCAGAACTTCCAAGCATTTCAGGAAATAAATGGCTTTATTCTTGCAGATAGATTATGAAACCTGTCTTTACATACATTGTCTCAGTCATGGGGAGAAAACGAAGATGTGTGCAGCGAGACCCTTACCATACAGTCTGCCCTGAAGCGGCCATGAGAGGACCATGAACATGAGTGCTGCTAAGGCAAAAGCAGCTTACGTTGACTTGCAACATGAATGTGTGTGCAGCTGACGCATTTTGGTAAGTTACTAATACGTGATTATTTTTCTTCTGTGAAGTGATTTGTATTGTAACGCTAGAAATAAAAATGAAGACATTAACATGTGTGCCATTTGAGACCTGGAGTAATGTCTGTTTGCACTTCCAGTTATTTTGCAAGGTGGGTCAAAAAAATCTGCAACTTTTTGTTATTCTGAAAATAAATAAGTGAATGGACTAGATCCATTCAATCACAACAATAGTGAAAATTCTAGTTATTTTATCAATGCTAATTTTTATATTACGATATTTTGCATACGCTATTTGCAGTGCTATTTTGATAACTGCTAAATGCAAGTTTCAGCTCTGTAGAATTACCCGTATTTTTTCATTTAAACCACTAGATGTCTCTAGCTCCATTCGTGATAAAGGCAAACTAACGGCATACAAAATGCACTGCATTCACGTTTGAAAATCTTGGAAACACTTGAGCCGTAAAAGCGGAATCCCACAAGTTTCTTGCTGTGACTTCAATAGAAAGTCAATGTTCTACATGAAAGGTGCTATCCTGTTGTTTTAAAACAGAAAAGGAAATTTAAAATATTCTGGCTGCAGTATAATTCTTAGCTGTCAGTAAGAGAGTTAGAACAAGTATGTGCCGCGTGTCTTAAAATTTTTAAGGAATAACTTTTTTTCTTAGATGGACAACTTCTCAAGGAAGTAATTCAACCACAAAAGAAATTCGCAAAACTCTGTAGTCCTTTTTCATAACAAAGATGAAGAAACAGATTCCTCAACCAGTTTTATACAGCCTTTAAAAACAATTTTTACATTTTTTTAAAATCAAACATTTTCTTTATGAACTGTTGCTTTCCATGTTTTCACATTAATAATAAAAAGCAGTTGGTATATTTACATAAGAAAATGGGTCCAGAAATATCACTGAAAGAGTTTAAATCATCACGTAAAGGAAAAAAAGAATGAGATTGCGTAGTGCTAGTGCCAGTGTTTTGATTCAATATACTGCATCCCAAACACAACATCATGCCATGAAACAGATACAACTGCACTGCAGCCAGTTGGGATTCCTTAATCCTAAACTATCTCTAGAGATCAAATGATGTGAGTTTCATGGTAGGTACAGCAAGGAAGATCTCTTAAATGAGGAAATAGATTTCGAGAGTTCAGAAATGGACAGCTGAGTATCACAGAAATAAGTTTTGCCTACTGTAAAGTGAAGAAAAAGCAATGGGGTGATTTACAGGGCTGTTTTAAAGAAAACACTTCTGTCTCTTTGTGCTAGTGGTCAAAGTTTTAAGCTCTAGGGAGACATGTACTAAAATGCAGGCACGGAAAGGAACTGACTGTGTTTTCAAACGCAACTTCTGAGAGAGGCACCAGAGGTGGGGACCCATGGTAGAAACCCAGGGGGGGAAAAAGTCATATAGCCAAGATGTTTTGAGAGTCATCAGGTAAATGAGGATGGGTCAGAGCTGTGGAAACCAAGCCAGGAGAGACTCTTCAGAGAAGGCACAAGGCCTCTGGGGCTGAAAGGTGGCTGACAGCCCAAGCAAAGAAATTGCGCTGATTTTGAGGTTTGGTGATGAACATACCAATGGAGATGGGATAGTCATTAAGTACCAGAATAGAAAGCGGAGTTCAGTATGGAATCAGAGAAAAGAAACTCCAAGCAAGCAGTTACTAAAACACAGAGGGCACAGAAATGGCTGGAAAGGGAAAAGCATCAAGAACAAGCGTTTTGAAGGCAGACACAGTGAAAGCAGCATCATGGAAGCCTTCAGCAAATGCAGCTTGTCCTGCCCCCCTGCCTTGGATTCATTCCAAACATTACTACAGGGATCATTTTGCTAGCACATGCGATGGAAATGTATATCTAATTTAGAAGGAAAATGTCGTGCAGTATCCAGTTATGCTAAAGCATAACATAAACAAAAAAATGATCAAATGAAGTGACAGAATCACGTCTCAAACTTTGCTCATCGCGGTGGGCACTTTCCAGACATTGTAAGGACATCAAAATACTGAATGTCTAGGCTTGCTGGAAACTCATTGCTCTCTGAAGCCCACCGAACTTCTCATTTGTTATCAAAATTCTCTGAAGCGTCCTGGTTTAAGAGTTGCGTTTCCTCAGGGTACAAGTGTTCCACGTAAAACATGTAAATTTATTCGAGAACACCACCACTTCAAACATAAAAATGAAAACAAGAGCCCAGAACACACAATAGCTTTCAGGTTAATTCATCATTATTTTGGGGTACTCAGCATCCAGTCTACATTCAGAGAGGCAGATTTTGCCTCACATACAGAGGCCAATGCCTTGCACCTTAAGATAGTAAAAAGTGTCTCATGAATGGAGCAGCTCCTGGCATTTACTCCCTTCCCCTTTTGTCAAGAGAGGTTTATGAACATCTCACCAAAGTAATGATGGACATGCCTACCAAAACTTATTAGAAGTGACCCTTCCCCTCAAAAAAACCCACAACCAACCAACCAACCAACCAACGAATCAAAAAACCCCACCAAAAAAACAACTTCTGGCACTAAATAGCCATTTTCAAAAGAGCTTTTTTTTAAAAAAAAAAGATAATACAGACTTAAACACCTACTTCAAAAAACTCCATTAAAAATGGAGAGATTTTATTGTCATTATGAAATACAAGAATAATATAAATGCAATCAAATTGCACATACAAGTGGAACTTTAAGTCTAGCAGAGATGCATACAGAAACCTCATATTTAACACTAAAATTCAAAAATATTCCACACAAGTTCCTTAAAGTGTTATACATAGAAAGAAATTCCTAAGCTGCAAACAATTGGAGTTTAGAGAGCACAGTGAGGAATTGTCCTCATATTTGTCCTTATATTCTCTCCTAAAATTCTCCAGGCTAGATCAGTCTCTAATCTCACCTGATACAATTGGTCTGTCATAAAATAAAAATCTGACAGATTGTAATCACAAAATATAGTATTGCAGGTTTTCTCTCCAGGCCATAAAATTGAAACAGAGAAAGTTACAGAACTTTAAAAAGGAACTGCACGTAAGCGGCAACTTTCATAGCTTATACAGCTTGAGGAAAGGGATGCCATTATAGGGACCTTGACAGGCTTGAAAAGAGGGCCCATGTGACCCTCATGAAGTTCAACAAGGCCAAATGCAAGGTCCTACACCTGGGTCAGGGTAATGACCAGTATCACTACAGGCTGGGGGATGAATGGATCGAGAGCAGCCCTGCAGAGAAGGACTTGGGGATACTGGTAGATGAAAAATTAGATATGAGCCAGCAATGTGCACTTGCAGCCTAGAAAGCCAACTGTATCCTGGACTGCACAAAGAAAAAGCATGGCCAGCAGGTTGAGGGAAGTGATTGTCCCCCTCTACTCCGCTGTCACAAGACCCCCATCTGGAGTACTGCATCAAGCTCCGGGGCCCCTAGTACAAGACAGACAAGGACCTGTCAGAGTACGTCCAGAGGAGGGCCACAAAAATGATCAGAGGGCTGGAACAGCCTGAAGAAGAGAAAGGTCCAGGGTGACCTTACTGCAGACTTTCAGTATATAAAGGGGGCTTTAAAGAAAGACAGAGAAAGACTTTTACCAAGGCCTGTAGTGACAGGACAAGGGGCAATGGCTTTAAACTGAAGGAGAGTAGATTTAGATTGGACACAAGGAAGACTCTTTATGATGAAGATGGTGAGACACTGGAACAGGTTGCCCAGAGAAGTTGTGGATGCCCCATCCCTGGAAGTGTTCAGCGTCAGGCTGGACAGGGCTTTGAGGAACCTGACCTAGTGAAAGATGTTGCTGCCCATAGTAGGGGGGCTGGACTAGATGATCTTTAAAGGTTCCTTCCAACCCAACCCATTCCATAATTCAATGATTCTAATTACCCCACAGTGCTTATGCACATCAGCAACTCTTTAACTCCTCTCTTATGGGAAAAAAGCAGCTAGATGTCAGTCATTATGCAATATTCTACCATCCTTCTAGAAAACACTATTACCTTTAGATCTGTAATAGAGAAAACTGAAAAGTCTTCTGTCCCTACCCTAATGAAAAATTGTTCTAGTTAAGTAGAAACACCTGTTACAGTGAAGTGACATTTGTTGATATATCTAATACCTGGAAACACATATTCTGTTGAGAAAAGCATGCTGCATTTCCACACTCAAAATGCAAATAAACACAAAGAGCTTGATTAAGGTCAAGTATCCCATGCTGTTTCTCTCCTGATATTGTAATTGTTCAGACCACTGACTAGGTTTCACCTGAAGTTTTAATAAGATGTCTTTAAGATGTCTTCTGCCATTGTTGCCTGGGAAAACATAATTCAAAATGCTGGAATACTAACCACTTAGTCATTTGTCATGCTTTTCTTATACTCTAGATATTTGCTGCATAACACATAATTATGTTTTCATCAAAAAGGAAATGGATGCACAGCAAGTGCCTGCACAATATTCAAGGAAATAAAAACAGAACTGTAATAGTGTATCCTTTAAATTAAATTGACAATGAAAATATTTACTAATGAGCAACAAGCTTCTAGCTAATAAGCACCTCTTACACATCATAGTACAAATCTCACAGAACATTAATAATCTGTCACATCATTAAAACCAAAATCCCCCAATTGATGGCTGTAGATTAAATAGGTTTTGCACAACATATATGCTCTAATCTAAAGATTTAAGTGAAATTCCTTTATTTCAGCTAAGGCTTTAACTGAGGTTAGGTGTCATGCTCTAGCTTTGACTGCAAACTAATTTACTTCAGAAACCAAAGGAACAGAGCTCTTTGACATTAATGGTATTGCTGTGCTCTGAAAATGGAAGTAACAAGTGACAAGTGAGGCATACGAAGGGCCAAAAACAATATAGCAAAGTTTCAATTTAAAAAATCCACTGAGATTAAGCAGGAAGGGGCAATAGGGTTTCACATTGTGGTGAGATAATTGATTCCTTGGGATTTGAAATCCACTAACTGTTTCTGTTTATCCTGAGATATCTCCAGGAAAGAGGTTTTCTGAATTTCCATTACAATGAGTCTTCAAGGAATGGGTGAAGATAAATTCTTTGCACTGAAATCCGTGATTAAATTCCAAGTCTTACTTTGTCTGTGATGTAAACACCGACCAAGCCACTCAGCCAAAACTTAAAGTCAATCATGTTGTACTGCTTATCATCTGCTTTAACGTACCAAAACCCACAGACCTCGGTCATTTTAAATAAGTACTTTGAAAACTGCTATCTCAGAGGGTACTTCCAATAGAATTGCTTATGGATAAGGATACAGGGTAAGGCTAAGGTTGGACACATTCATAATGCTTCTGTTATCCCTGATTACAGTTACTAGAATTTTAGGGGAGGCATGCAGCATAAAGCAACTGCACGCTTTCCCCCCTTCTCTTCCTTGCAGTACACATCAGTGCCTGCAGTGTCTTGACTTCACTTCTGCTTTTTAGAATAGATGCTCTTGGAGAGGTGGAAATTAAATTAAGAAGCGTGGCTGTTGTTATACTGTGCTGTTCTCTGAAATGTATGAAGAAATAAACTGAAAAAAGTAGGGAAATAAATGCTGTCTTTCAGTCATAGTGACAGTAATTATTATACAAGTAAAAAAGAGAAAAATGTCAAAGAAAAATGCATCCATGTACCTTCCAGTAGCTGTCTAAGGAGTCCATACGTTCGATTGTATGCTTTCTCGCTCACTAGATTGTAATATACACCATCATCATTTTTCACACTTAGATGACACGTTCCCATAGAAAATGGTACTACTTCACTCTGAGACTTTCCCAGACAACTAATATTATCATTTCTGACAAAATCAGTACATCTACAGCATTATGAATTTCATTTTGTCAAAGCATGCATGCTGAAAGCGTATCTGCAGATGGGGCCCATAAACAACAGATTTTGGACCGGTTCTGCTTTAATATCTGAAGATGTAGAAATTTGAGTGGCACGGGTTACCAAATTTCCAAATCCAGGCAGCAAGAGAAATGGTCAACACCACCAATACCAACAGGCAGCATGATGTTTAAGTCATTGTGCATTCACCACTCGCTAAGTTACCTTGTACCTGTGTGACCCACACAGCTAGGAGAGTATAGTGCTGGGTTGTCCCACTTTTTCATGACATTTGCCTGTAAAAAGCAGCAGGGCCAGAAGTCTGAGTACCAGAGAGACTTGTTGGGACACAATGAAGGATACTCACACCCCATCAACTTTTGGGCGCTAAATTACATGCCCAGGGTCCTTATGCCTGAATACAAAATGGAAAAGATTTTGCATTTTATTTCATAGACCTTCATGGACCACTGTGCTAAGCAACTGTTCTTAGCCTTCAAGATGGGCAGATGATAACAAGTCATTCCAGAAATTAAGCTAGTTTCAGCGCAGGTGAGATGTTCTTTTGCTGTCTCCTACTAGCTCGGTTACTAAGGGGTTACACAGCCTATTGGGATTTAAGGCAAATCAGCATCTGTCAGAAGTCAGTTGTTACATCAGTTGCACAACACCTAAATAAAGCTGTAAGATGTCAGGAAATGTAATTCATGATAACATGTATTTTGGATGCAATTTGCAACACATACTTCTTTTTTTGAGATAAAATTCAGTTTAAAAATGCCAGCTTATCCAGATATTTTAAGCTGAGGGTTTGCATTTTCCCACTTCTATTTATCTGCTGTTTTTACAATAATCTACTATGGAAGGAAAAAGTAGAGTGTAGACAAAATAAAAGAATCATATTAATTAACTTATCAGTTGAAGACAGAACTATTATTACAGGCTTTGAACCAATTCAAATATTCTTCCTAACCAAAACGTCAACTTAATATTTCCAGTGTATGATATGAATCCCTTACTTGGGTTTGAAAATTGTCAATTGTTCTTCCAAGAACTGCACCCATTTACTGAAGCTGGTTTCTCTCCTAGGTAAGAGCCATCGGTCCCCATACTCTTGCTTTGAGTTTGACCACGGTGGTTCAGGGTAGAAAAAAACATATTATCGCAGATATCCCGGGTTCTGAACTCAAACCTATCCCAGTGAAGCCCATGCTAAAATGGGGTGTTCATCTGACACTGGTGGCAGGAAATGTCGTCCTTTTTAACAACCAGTAGACTCCAAGCTGATCACTTACGTCAACCCTGTATCTTCTCCATGCAAATTCATCCAGGCAACTCAATCCCACAATTGCTCTACAGATATTTAGACTCAATTTTGCACAGTTTCTATTTATTTATGGTATTAACAGTGGAAACTGTTCATTTCATTAAGACTCTTTTGTGTTCATATATGGCTGTAACTATGACAGACAGTCTTAACACTAGCCCACTACTACATTGTTTCAAAAACAGAAAGCAAAAATTGTGAAGAAAACACCATTGGGGGCACAGGAATGCCAATTAAAATCATTTGCAAGTCTGAAATAACAGCAAGGTATGAAAATAGTATGGTATATACATGCACAGGTCTCAGAGGAAAACACTTGAGACTACTGTTACGCACATTGAGACTGCTGTGCCTGCTGGTTGCTATAGGCAGTGATTGCACGTTCCCTGATATGGAAAGATAACAGATACTACTTTCTAGTTTACGCTGCAGCTCAGGGAGTGACAGATGCTTCACCAAGTGGAATAGATGGTGTATGTGGCTGTGTAAATGTCTTAGGTTAATGTGAATAGCTGGGAGTCACACCAGAGGCTAGCATGTCATCAAGATAAAAACATAGAAAAGCCCTATCTTCAACTTAATTATTTGTATCTTGATGTTTGGCAATTTTAACTACAAAATTTAACTCTTGGAGGTAAGTATTATGGTAACATCTCTGTTTTCCCTTCAAATAATAAAAATTACATTATTGTTTGGTAAAATTACCCTTTCTTGTTTTGTTATCTCTCTTCATGCTACCTCAATCCAGACAGTCCTATGAATACGTAAGGAGAAATTCCTCCTCTCAAAAAGTTTAGCACTCATGTTCCCAAACTATGTCCCTTGGAAAATAAAAAAGAATAAAATATTTATTATCCAGATAAGATTGATGCAAACTGTGTTCATCATTCAAAATGTTTGTGAAATGCTGTTCTTGGAAGAGAAGCTGTAACACCTCAGAAAGGCTTTTCTGTTTATATATAACCTTCCACCTATGCATGTTCTTCTATTAATTAGTTCCTCCTAATTTCTATTAATATATGAAATACAGCAGCTGTAGCTCTCAAGATGCAATTATAATTAAACTCCATCAAATGTAGCCATATTGTAAAAGCTGCCATATTGTGGTTAGTTCAAATTTATTAGCTTAAACCAATTAATTTGCTAAAAGATTACCTAAATCTATCTAAATCTGCAAAAATATTCAGAATGGATTACACTGTCAGCACTGCAGAATGCATCACAGGTAAAAAAAAAAAAAAAAAGAGAAGAAGAATGATAACAGAGATAAGTTCTAGGAATATGAACAGCTAAATTGTTTTGATCCACAGCCTCTTACTTTTGCTTATATACAAAGAATGACTTTATTTGAAGACAGCAGGAATGAGCACAGTTCCTGATGTGGGCAGCAAGGCTTCTGGTACCTCTTCCAAAATATGTTTGCATGCACTTGACTATTTTGTGCAATAAATCCTTAATTCTTCCAATTCTTCCATGTAGAGGTGGAAAATCGTATCTGCATCCATGGTGACTATATAATAATCACTCAAAGACTTTCTTGTTTTTAATATTTAACATGTTTTACTGGTTTGCCAAAAGACTCTCTCTAGCTGTAAAATTCCTGAATAATTATATCTATGTTTCAAGAGCTAAATGAATGAGGTTACTTCTCTCAGAGCTATTTTGTTAGGCTGTCTGTAAGCTCACAAAGAGAATATTGGGTTCATTTATAATTAAAGCGTGATTTTTTATGACTAGAAATACTGTAGGGGTTTTGTGTTTGTTTCTAGATATCTCTTTCCTCCCTGTTAATTATTAGTCCATATGAAGCTAATGAATCTGCTGTCTCAAATAGGGCTTGGTTATTTATCTCGAGACAAAGGTTTATCGGTCTATCTTTGGTGGTCCCAAATGAAAACTTAACTGGTGTATATATCCCATCCCTACACAGAGGGTAATAACTCTTGCTATACTAATATATTCAGAAGAAGCTACTTTATATTCACAAGAATCTACCTTAAGGAAAATAAAATTCTTCTGATTTTACAAACTATCTCCATGTTTTGTTTCCTTCAGCTATTCAATACTAGACAGAAATCAGCGCAAAACCCACTTTTTTTCATTTTTCATGAAGGGTTTCTACAAACTCTGTAACATATAATTGGAGAAAAATGATGCTTCAGCACACATTTCAGGATGTTTAATTCTATTACATATTGATAAAAGTGTCTGGATTTTCTCTTTATTTAGTACTCATGCAGTTTTAATATACTCATAACGGCTCAGCTCCACTAGCTTCAGACTTTATGGATGATACTTAAAACAGCAAATCCCATCCGGGAGGCTGAGCGAGCTCTTTAAAACAAGATGCTTTTCTGCTCATTCAGTGTCTCTCGCTGCCTTTGTACAACTTGCTTTCCCTTCGGGCAATAATACCTAGTTGTCATCAATGTGGAACTTAACCTGACACCTCGAGAACCAAAACCATACAATTATGGCTTCAGCTAAAAGTTTTTAATTTGTTAGCTGAAAAGAGACAAGAGGGAAGTGCATTACACTCCTTAAAATCATAGCTGCATTTTCCCAGAGCATCAACAGCAATTATTGACTGAGGCATAGATACGGATGAGCCGATGTCCTAGGAGAAACCACTTATTGCACATCAGAAGTATCAAATGTATAAAAAGCAATCGCACCATATCAGCTAAACAGTATCTTCCCTTAGGCTAGAAGTACAAGATAAGATGAGTCTTTTCTTTTGTTCCTGATAAGAGTAAAACTTACTGAAAACCAACACATTTCCTTAGTAAACCTATTTAGGAAACAAGTACATTTTACCTTACAAAAACAAAATTTGTATCTCAGTCCGCCTAAATTCCCTTTTCTGGTTTGGAAATCTTTGTAAGTTCTCAAAGATGCTGCGCAATTCTAAACAGAAATTATTTAAATCTCTCATTTCCATTCTGATACATATGTGAACTCTCAAATGTTTATGATGCAGGACAAAGGGGGAGCAGATTTACATCAGCTGGATGAATTTTTGGTCTTAAATTACTAACTTGAACACAACATAGCTATTTCGCAGATTATTGCGCGCTCTGTGCAACCGGCAGCAGGGGAAGCATTGTGTGGCTAGTTCTGATTGACTCAGTAGGGATGAGCTACCCAAAAAAGAGACAAGATTTCAACTCACTGCAAAATTTAACAGCCATGTGCCCTGTGAATCCAGCTCCCTCAGTTACAACACACCGGGGAACAGTTAAAATCCTGCTGGGGGTCTAAGTGCCTGATCTACAAACCTACTCAATGTGTCAGCATCGGAAAGGAACACCACAGGCAGAACAGATTTTGAAGGGCATTTGTCACGGTCATAAAGCGGCACACACACGAACTCCCCTCAATACCAGTCTGGAGCTGGCCATGAACCGCTGTGCTCTAAACCACAGTGGAGAGGAGCGTTCATCCCAGTGGAGCTGAAATTGTATTGCTATGTAACGGCACAAGAGGACGGGAAAATCCATGGGACCTGAATCTATGTCAGAAGCACCTTTTCCGTCTCAAAACCTCTGGAGTGGGGCACTGTGAAGACCCCACTGAAGCTGTTGTACCCTGCAAAGTAGGTGAGTGTCAATACAGGTGTTGTGGCTCACAGGGAAATGCACATACTTGAATTTAAGTCCCTCACTCAATGACTTCTTAATATAAAAGTGAAAAATATTAACTCGAATCTGTATTTTCTAGGTGGGTGTATTCAGCACAAAGCCAAAGATATGTTTTTCTTCTGATTTTCAGTCCATATAGCCTATCCATTTAACTATGTAACACACTTTTTCCCCTAAGATGACATTAGTTTATCAAGAGAAACAGCAACTCAATCATAAAAGATTTATACACATAGAAAGATCAGGCTAATTCTGAGCGTATACATCATTCCTACCAAATTATTAGCAGTCAATCATTTAAGTTTTTACCACTTGCAGAAAAATATACTAGATATAGCTAAGTTGACTAAGAAGATTTTCGAAAGGGTTTTATTGCAAACATCTTGAAATTTGAAGTTTTTTTGAAAGACTCATAAACTGAATTACAGCACCAGAAAAAATTATGTTGACTAACTTTTCATTTTAAAGCAGTACACAATATGTAAAGAAGACAACAGGACTTATTCAAGAAAACAAAAAATTAGCACAAATAGACTTTGAGAAATCTGACAGGATGATGAGCCAGAGGGCCAGGATGCCTGACTACACCCTGCATGATGGTTCAGCTCAGAGGAATAAATTAATTTCTATTAAAATTCTCCACCTGCAAGAAAGGCCCTTAAGATTGTGTCCTCAGTTGGAAATGTACAAATAAATATTTAAAGTTGCGTTTTACAGTAAAATGGCATGGCATAGGTAAAACAGAAATTAAAGTCAAAAAAAGAAGTCTAAATAAAGAGAAGGTTGCATTAAAATGAATTTCTGAGATGCTCAGCATGACAAAAAGACCAAATAAAAATCTTTTTCAAGATTTCAGGAAAAGGACATATATGCACTCATTACATAATCTTGAAGGATTACACATTTAAACAAAGTGTGTGAAGGAGATACAATACGGTCACTGCAATGGTAAAAGCAAGAACAACGTCCACAAGCATGCCAAGAACAGATGTATATGGAGGTTACTAGATCCTGAAGCACAGGATGTAATGCTCTGCAGCAGCATAAGCAATGGCTAGGACTTAAGAAGGTTGCTGTATTATTTAACATGCTTATCAAGCAGTTGAAGTACTTAGGATTTGCACCATTAATCAGCCAAAAGAAAAACATTCCCAAAGTACAAATAATTCTCATATAACAAGATTTACAAAAGACTGTATACAAATTGCTGGAGTTAGGAAATTCTTTTTGAAAAGGAAAAGTTAATTATATTCTCCTGACAGTTTGCAATGGTTAACCCCTGAGGTCTGCAACAGCTTTTGCAACAAGAATTTGCCACAGTACCTATAGAAAGCAATAATCATCCATGCAATTTATGAGACTGACCTCTCCTTGTCACTATGTGAGACATCAGGTGGACAAAGAGAAGCTGTCCAAAATGACATTTCCCATCCTTCCCTAGGTACGTCTATCAAGTGTCACTTTTTTCCCAGTTTCCAGAGAAATATAACAGCCTAGTTCCTTCCTGCTATGTTTTCTTCCAAGGGAAAAGGCCCACTCAAATGCTGCCTTTCCTCTTCTATCTGACTAGTTTAAAGTGGGAAAGAAGACAGAGAATCTGGAGCTCAAAAATACATTCTGTGGAAAGACAGTTCTGGTTCCTCTGTGTAAACACAAACCGGCTCAGTGTAAGTCACCAGGGCATCAAAGCGTTTCATTGTTTCCTTAGATACATTAGACAGTATATGTATAATCTCATGTATAATTTAGTTAAGGTCAGTATAGGTCCATGGTAGAAGATGTATTTAAACAGTAATCTCTGGTCTGAGCAAGCATTTGTAGGGGCACTCAGTATTAGGATGACAGAATACCCCTTGACTCAATCCATTTTGCTCAGGATTACAAATTGGGTGCAACAAAAGAAAGTTTTGACATCAGCAATAGATATAACGTGGTGGCACTTCACCCAATCTTTGCTGAGTTTCAGTGTGCAGAACTATTTTGTGAGGATTGCATATATAGAAAATTAGCCAGAATAAAACATTCTGTAAAAAAAGAGAAGAATTAGCACAAACCCTTTTTTGACTATTTCTTATTAAAATTGTTGTGGGGATGGGACGATACAGTTTAGAAATACAATCACTTTAGATGAAAGCTCATAGTGGTGATAATGTGAAGACTCAGGAAAGGCCAGCATCTTTAACCCAACTATTTTTATCCACAGGATGAGAGCATTTGGCTCCAGCACACCCTGGTGCACCTTCACATGGTGAGACATTTTCTATTATTTAAATCCTTGGTATTTAACTTCAATATAAATTCTCAGGTTGATAACATAGTAATATTATGATCAACTAAAGCAAGCAGAGATGTCGGGCTAAATACATGCTGATGTTTCCACTGCCAACAACTAAGGCTGCGTGTACATACATCTCCCCTGCACATCAGAAGTTCATGCATCAAGTTTGACTAAACATGAAGCCATCCTAGAAACCAGTAAAACACAATCCCAAAATGCTGACTCATATTTACAGCCACTAACTTCTAACTAAATGACAATCAGAAGATTAGATAATTGCACTTTCAGTGCAAAATGATCTCAGTAATTTGCATTTCCTTACAATGTGGATTATGTGTATAAAACCAAGTCTTTAATAGTACATATTACACAGGAAAATAAATTGAGTCAACCTATGAATGGATAATCTGCATATCAGGAAAGGTTGTTTCAGGGGTAGGAGGGTTGTTTGTTTTTTCACCCACGCCCATGTGTCGCTTATTTCCAAACAGTAAGATTCTACATCCCTAAGGGCAGAGAGCTGTGGAATATATGTACATTGTCAAAGCATTCTACAAGGGATTAACTAAGAAATACGTTGCCAGAATGATTAAGAGGGGAAATCTTCTATCTAAAAGATGTTTGCTAGGGAAAATATTGCATCTACGGGAGCTACCACTGAAAGTTTTCAGCTAAAACTACTAAAAAACATTACTGTAAAAAGTACTCTCTCTAGTACTGGCAATTTGTGATTCAAAGCCTAATTATTCAGTACATTATAAGGATGCCAGTCCACAACAATGGCAATGAATGTAACGAAGGCACACCTCAGTTATATTAGTAGAAATTCAAATTCTCCAAATTAAAATTTTATAGCAATTTACCAAAGAGATACATGCATTTGCACTTTTCACAATGTAATAATTAGTTTCAACTTTATATCACAGAATTACTCAAATACGACAAATTTACATTTTAGGTTATACTCCTTTAGAGCAGGGATTTCACTTTCTTTGGAATGATATGAATTATGCAATTTGGACTCAAGGGAGATTTTAAAATCATAAAATACTTGGAAAATCAGTCTCTCCCTCCTTTGAAAATACTGAATTCCCCAAAACAACCATGAGAGCAAACACTAAGGAAGAAAAAATTTGAAGCCAACTCAAAATACACTAAAAGGGCTACAAAGATGATTAAGGGACTGGAGCATCTCTCCTACGGGGAAAGGCTGAGGGAGCTGGGGCTGTTCAGCCTGAGGAAGAGAAGACTGTGAAGGGACCTCACCAACGCTTATAAATATCTCAAGGGAGGGTGGCAAGAGGATGGGGCCAGACTCTTTTCAGTGGTGCCCAGCGACAGGACAAGGGGCAACGGGCACAAACTGGAACACTGAAAGTTCCGCCTGAACATGAGGAAAAACTTCTTCACTGTGAGGGTGCCAGAGCCCTGGCACAGGCTGCCCAGGGAGGGTGTGGAGTCTCCTCTGGAGATATTCAAAACCCACCTGGACGCAGCCCTGTGCAGCTGCTCTAGGTGACCCTGCTCTGGCAGGGGGGTTGGACTAGATGATCTCCAGAGGTCCCTTCCAACACCTGCCATTCTGTGATTCTGTGAAAAGTTTGATACCTGAATAAATATTACATTAAATAAGAACTTCTAACAAATTAATGGATTCCCCTGTTCAAAATTTTCTATGATGTTGTGGAAAAAATCCATTTGAAACATATCATTCAAACATTTACTTTCATTTTTCTTGATGTATAGAATTACGATTGATATTGTTGCCCTTTTGTCTGACTTGAGCCCTTCAATCTGATCATCATATCATCTCTTTGCTGAAGTGTAACTAAAAATCAAAACCAGAGGCTGGAAAGAAAAGTATCTGGACTATTGCTCTAGGTAGGGCATAAAAACTGTACTCAAAACTATAAAAAATACATATACAGGGAAACCCTGTAAATATTTATTTTAAGTTTCAGAAGCTATCCCATCAACACTATTCTCACTTTGGGACCAGCCCACCAGTTACAGTAAAATAGAGGTAAAACAAGGTCTGAAAGGACATCAGTCCCCTTTCCAGTCTGTGAGTGAGAGTCCGTCAATACATTGGATGTTGGTAATTTAATTTCTCAAACCCTAATCTATTCCCAGCCCTAAGCATTGCCTTAAGTGCAGTAAGGGTCCCCTTCTTTCCAGCTCTAAGACAGAGCACGCAGTGTGTCATGGCACTATGGCCAAGGGGCACTTACCTCACTCTACCAGTCTCGCAGAATATAGCAATATAGTGAGATCCGTCCCAGACCTAACTTTAAATGCAGCTAGAAAGAACATTACCAGCATTATTGGCATATTCACCACAAAATAAAAGTTTTCTAAAGTTTGTAAGACCCTAGTCCTACTGGCATTTGTTTACCAGACAACAAAGGCACCATCTGTAGTACAACACCAAGCATTTATGTATGAGATTAAAAAGGTGATTTTCCAGCTGCTTTTACCTTTCAGATATTTGCATATAAAATTTATATGGATGATAAAGAAATGAGGTTTCTCAAGAAAGATCAATTTGCTTATTTACAAAGACTGGAAACTGAAATTTTAGCAAATGATCACCCTGGAGTTAATGTTCCTCCATGATTGTTTATGTTCTGTAATTCAGTATTGATTACCATCAGGAAGTGCTTTGATTGAATGTTACGCAGCTATATGAGACTTTACAAGAAATTCACTTTTTAAATAAACTCAGAGACCTCAGTGGCTCTAGGGTAGCAAAATGCAATCTGGTGTGCTTCCAATGAAGTTAAAGACTCATTTTATTGAAATAGTTCTCAGGCTCCTTGATTTAGTCTTCATAGCTAGACATCATCCCTTCAGCAGCCACAGGCTGTGAACAATACGAATTCACGGTAAATACAGCATACTGATTATAACTCAGACAGTTAATTAGGTCTTTTGGATTTTTTTAAAAACATCTAAAATACTGGGGGTTTGTGTTTTAGAATGCTTGTCATCACAGCAATTAATATCCTAAAGGCTTACGTCTATGCTACGGGCATATACTATGTGGGCACATTAATCTTCACAGCTCTTCAGCCCACTTTTGAATTATTAGTCTTCAGTATTCTGCACACTGCGGCACTCCACAGGTGTCAAAAGCACCCATTTTTAACATTCCCTGCGTCATAACCCATTACTGAAATACTAAGTGATTTCAGGATGTCCCACTGCCTGCTTTTCATACGGTTCTAATTAACCCTGCATCTCAAAACACAGATTCTGGAGAAAGAATTCAAAACAATGCTTCGGTGAGCGTGTATCTCTTCCTCAACTGACTTCCCACAAGATATGAATTCTGTTATCTGCTATTGACTTCAAATGAAGACAAATTCTATATTTTCCTCAGACTTAACTTGCACATCATGGGACTACATAATTTCTTTTAAACGGTGAAAAGAAGGAAGTGAATTCAGTGGAAGTGAATATAGTCATGTAAGTATGGATAGGTAATAGATTACATTTGTGACTGCTTAGGACAAAGTATGAGACAAAACATGGTGAAGCTAACACATTTAACAGATCTGTCACTGACCCCTAAATCGCCTAAGAGTTGAGTGGGGAAGTACAAGCAGTGTGCTTTCCATTTACTAGAAATCCTTTATTTAACCCAAAATGAAAAATTTTCCTTCATTTGGGGGGCTATGTGATATTTTTTTAAAAGCCATGTGAAAACAAAAAAACTGTTTAGAGGTTGTCAGAATTAAGTGTTTCTATAATTTAAGATTATGAACAATAAACTTAATTTGAATTGTACTTACTGGGGGGGTGAGGGGGCATTCCAGACACAACGTTAATGATATGACAGAAATTCAGCTACAAATCTTAATATATTGTGTCTACTGTCACTCAGTAACATAGAGAAACATATACATCAATAATTAAAAGATCATATCAAAATTCATCAATTCAAAGCATGTTCTGATTTACATAAAATTCTGATCAAAACAAAAAAAAAGAAAACAAAAGATACCTCCATGTAAATAGAATTCTATCTTTTGTTTCTGTGCTCTATTTGAAAGGATTTATACTCTTGTAGCTCTTTATTTTCCTCATTTGTAATCTACAGGGATTTCCCCCAGAATAAAATAATGCAGGGTAGGCTCACATACACAAACAGAACATTTCTAATAAGGGTATCATCTGCTGGAGGAGGATTTATTCATATGTGTCTGAATCTACATCAGAAAATCTGGCACAAAACATTTACAATATCACTACCAGCTGCTATAGAAACAGCTGTCATGCAGAAAACAAAACATTTTGGACTTCAAAGTAATCATTACACTACACAACCAAAAAGACCAAAAAGAAAACCCCTAATAAATTCAGTTTCCCAGACACATTCTTCTTTCAGCACTGATAAGTGTTTCTTTCACTGCACAAGAGAAACTTTTGTCTGGTTGTCAGCATGTTACCCAAAATCTTAGCTAATAAGACAACACCTTACTGTGAAGTTAGTCTTTTAAAGATGAATCTACCAGACTGCCCTAGAATAAGCCAATGTAGTAAGATTTTACTGTCGACAGGTAAGTCCTAAGACCTCATTGCCTCTTTTGCAGACAAACAATTCTTCTGCTATGATAAAGCGTGTTAAATTGGTTTGTCTTTCTCCCACAGACATCGCTATCTACATGGAACTACAGCAGGACTTCAAGAAACTCCAGTAGGAGTCAGAAAAGTCTTCCAGGTGTAGGCCTTCATTTTTCAGGCAGTTCACGTGAAACTGACATGCTAGCAGTTTGCTTTGAAATTTTAACAGATTTTGTAAAAACATTTTAAAAATTATGTTTTCTAATTCAGTGGAGGAAAAGGAGTAGAACATAGAGGGACAATATATTCAAATACTGGGGGGTGACGTATATGCATGTACATTCCACATTTCAAATGCAATCACTTGTTTTCAAAACAGCATCAACTGATACAGAATTTCCAGCATCCCAAGATGTTTTGGTAGGTATCTATGGAAGATTTTTTTTGAAACATTGTGGGAACTCAGTTATTTATCTGCATAGGTGGACTGTGGAACTGATGAATCAGACCTATGCTTTTTATTATTCTGTTTAGATGTGTTTAAAGGGAATAATAAGCACATCTGAACAGAATGTTAAGTATATCTACTACATGTTGAGACACATCCCTAGATGTCTAAGAAGGAGGGAGGGAAGAGGAGGAAAAATAACATAAGGAAAGAAAAAGCAAGATGGCTAAATGTTTGCACTTACACACTTGTGGAGGTTGCTTCTTAGACAACAGTAGGGAAGTGGGTGGGTACAAATGTCAATCAAAGGCCCAGGATAAAGTATAAAACAGCATAATCAAGAGAGAGCAATGGTACTAGGAGCCTTTGACTTATAGCAGGAAGAGGCAGAGAAACAAAAGGTGAGTATTTAATCATGCTCATTAAAACTGGATAGGGCAACGGACTTGTGGGTGAGCCACAAGCAAGTGCATCTGGTGAGGTTCTTGTACGCCTACCTGACAGATGACAAGCCTGAAAGAGAGGCAGAATGGGCAGGACAGAGACACCATAAAGCTGGATGAGGAGAGCAGATAGTAGTACAGGGCTGGGCTTTAAATGTTAATTGCTCTGAAAGCGCCCAACTCCAAGAGCGGTTGGTTGTGCATAGGAGTGGGTGGGAAGAAGGTCAGAAAGAGGTACAAGACAGGAATGTAAAGAAAAAGACTACAAAATGAAAATGAGATCTTAGAAGAACAAGGTGCTTTTTGATATGGAACAGAGGTAAATTACTCTAAATCCCATACACAAAGCCTCTCCCCAAAATTCTGTGAAAATTTGGGATTAGATCCATATACCTTTGTCTTGTTCTAGGATGGCAGAATGTGGATACTTCAAAGGTTCACACAGGGCATCCTTGCATCTCTTTCCCTTCCTCTTAATGCGTCCAACCCTTCCACCCTCATATCATCTCTTTTCTTCACTGCAAAGCACAAGCATCTTGAAAGACAGGATAAAGAAACTGGTTGTGGTAATTTCTTGCAAACATGCAAATAGTTTTTGTGATATCAAAAAACCCAAGAAATATTTATCCATCAAGTATTACTGTTCGGGGTTTTTCATAATAATTGAGCACTTCCACATAACTACTTTATTCCAGTACCATGCCCAAGAGGCCTTCATCAGGGGAAAGCTCCTGTCTAGAGACAGCAGAATAGCAGCTTGACTCTGTGGAGTGCATCAATCTCTACTTATAAAAGCTTTGGAGACTTGTTTTTCACTCACTTGCTGATTTGCACCATTGAAAGCAATTGACCTTCATCCTGTTGTTTAGATCTGAATGAGTTTATATCAATCTCTTTTGCTTTTTACATGATAATTTGTAACACACACTACAGGAGATTATATAGCGTGTACACACACACCCCACACACATACACACTCTGAACTACCTGAAAATTAGCTGATTTTAAAACAAATCATCATTAAAGCCTCTTTTTGCATTTAATATCAAGCACCCAAGTTCAGTAAGTTTGAACTTCAAACTGAAGAGTTAGAATAGAAGGTTTCAAGATCCCATATATCCCAGCACTTGTCTATAAGACACAAGCTTCAACAAGATGCCAAGATGACCTTCTTTCTGACAAAAGAAAGGCACAGACAGGACTTACAGTTCCCATGCAGCCAGCTACTCTACATGGGACCTGTCTGCTGTCACACCGGTCAATTGCACTTGCTGTTCTGCTCAGCAGTTGAGTACATACTACAAAACAGTAAAGGGAAGCACATAGAATTGTGTTAGAAGTAACAAGTTGTAGTCATGATGCTCTAGAGCTACAATAGACCAGCACAGGGAGTTCAGGACTTCTGACCTGGAATAGGAGGAGGAGGTCAAGTTAAGGAGGTCCATTGGTCTCGAGTGAAGTCTGCAGCATAGACAGGCCCTCCAATACCTCTTTTCCTGTAGACATATTCCCTGAGCTTCAGCCACTCTCTTTCCCACTCCACCTGAAGTTGTAGACATACCTACCTACAGATAAACTTCATCTCAAAAAGAAAGCAGAATCTACAAATAGAACTGATAGAAATAGTTACTACATGACTATCCTACATCTGCAGAATACCAAGACAAGAAACCAAGGCATGTATTGAACAAATAAGCAACTGTATCCAGAGGGAAAAAATTCTATTTTATCCCAGAAAGATGATGTGAAAATTTAGCTGCAGCAATTGCTGTTAATAGAATAAGTTGATGGCAAGAGTCCAAAAACATCCAAATTCGATTCTTCAGATATTAGGTTGTATCTATCTGTCTATTTGACTAGACAAACTTCCAGAACAGCCAGTCTCTAGGTAGGACATTGATATTTAGATGAATAGACCACAGCTGAAATCATTAACAGAATATGATAGACAAAATGCATCTCTTAATGTTTAACATTTAATACTGATCAACCACTTAATCATAAATTTACAAAGAGTTAATAGTCTAGCTATCATTTAGTCCAAACAAATGATGTTCTTATAAGCCAAATTCTATTAGAGAGAGCTATCAAAGTATTAATGTATACCTGCATAAACAATGACTGCTCCAAGTCACTGTAGCACAGGCAAATATTAGCAGCAGGAGTTTCCTCTCTCTGGGCAAGCCATACGACAACATAAGCAAAACTAGCATGATACAATATCAGTAATTCACTCTTGTCCTATACACATATAATACAAGAGCATATTGAAAGTAGCTCTAGAGCTAGAAATTGAACACGCGCACACCTACACACACGCAGACACATACTCTTGCCAGCTTGTTTTGCATAATTGCTTCTCCAGCTGTGGGCTTTTACAAAATTCCTTCGCAACCTTGTATTACATGACTGGATTTCACTTTCTCCTTCTGGTGAATTCAGACACAATTCTGAAGTGCTGTTAAGATCCAAGCTCTTGCTTTTTTCTGTACTCAGGACACAATTTTAAACAGCCTGACCTTCTTTAAATTACTTAGTTATACGGCTTATGGAATGATATAACCCATATTTCATTTGGGTTTGAAGACACTGGCCGCCCAGTCCAACCTCCTGCTCAAAGCAAGGCTAGCTTTAAGGCTAGAGCAGGTTGCCTGGGGACTTTGACAGTCAAGTTTCTTCTACCTAGAAATCCACAAAATTACTGAGGAAGAATTAAACCCCATGTTTTTAATTCCTTACATCATACCCATGACAAAAGATGGGAAAGGTATGTAAGCATGAGAGCTGCAATGAAACAGCCAACGCTTGTTTAAAACCTTAAGAGGCATTCCTAAGGCAAATACAGATGGTCTTGGGAGAGACAGGGGTGATTCCTGCCAAGCAGCGCTGGCCACAGGCAGTGTCAGGCCACGGCACCTTTCAGAAGGACTGAGTGACAATCAGAAGACACCGCTGCTTGTAACTATGACCATCACTTTCATGCTTGTTTTCTGCAGTTTTATGTTTTCTTTGGGAAGCCACGCTTCCTCCTTTTCCTGCACAGGCCTTTAATTCCCCTGGCTCGCCACCGCCATTTCCTGCTCGCGCTGGCTCTTCACGACGCACGCCAAGAAACGGACACGGAGTCCCAGGGCAGCACATCCTGCATCACCCTTCCCACTCTATCAGCGGCGCTAAGAAAACCGACAGACGGTTGAAGATACTCGGTCACTAAAAGTCTCAAACAATGACTACTTGATTACAAAAACTTACTTTTAGCATCACTAAGCGTGTGCCACCTCACAGGTCTATTAGTCTCAGTAAAATTTATGTACGCTTATAGGTGTTAAACAGTTCTTTCAAGTAAGTTGTATGCTTTAGAATAAAGCTCAACTCCCTGTTATAAGGACAGTGTGCAAGTGATGAAATACAGATTTCTTAGTCCACACATTTGTGACATAAGACATCTCCCAGAAAAATCTAAGTTTGGAGCTTTTTTTCTCTTTAAATCTCTGATAAGAAAAAGAATATAGTGATTAAGACGTTACCAACATTCTTTCTGAGCTCGTTTTCATCAAAACTCTTAAGTAGAAAAACCCCTATATACTGGAACAGTATTTTCAGGATGTAAAATGTAGGGAAATACTGCCACTCTTTCTTCACAATTCATCACCAACAGGTTTTCTGCCTTAATTTGTATCCTAAATTGACTGGTTTTGCTCATTTTCCTTTTTAATATGCTTTTTTCCTCTAAAATTCAATCACTATTCCCTCAAGCCCCCAGAATGTTCTGCATAGTACAAAATAGGAGTAGACTACTCAATTAAATGATTTTTCACAAATGTGAATCATTTTAAGCTTAGTATTTAAAACCAGTATTTATCTGTTCAAAAAATGCCTCATGCTTGACTCACAGAAAGATCACAGAATCAGCGAGTCGTGTCATATTTCATTTGAGAAATCTTTCAGGGGAAAAAACCTGGCAGCGTAGAACACTATTAATCGTTGGAAAAGAACTACAATTTTGAAGTTTAAATGTTACTGAAACGCAGAGTGCACTTCACATAAACCTAATATAATTCCATAATAGCACATATCGTATTGTGTGAATATTTCCAGAAATCAGACTATAGAAATGCACGTTTATATCTTTCTTCACTAAAAAAGTACTTCCATCAATTCTACTTGCAATCTAGAAAAAGCAAAGATACTTCTAAGCCCTTTTAAATCACATTTTAGTATGCTGTACACAATAGCTTTTAGCGTACAACTGTATTCAACTGTGGGCTCAGTGCCCTACGACAGCTCTCACCTTCTGGAGCTCCATCATGCTGATAAAGAAACAAAGGAAGACATTCAGACACCAAGCAAAGAGCATTTTGCTTTTCTTTGTAAAACATAGATTTTAAAGTACAGATATTACAGGCACTGAATGACAGGGTTCAGTGAAGTTAGAGATTTCTCCCACTCTCCTGAGCAAGCACATAAATTGCGCTGCTAGCTGAGACACGCTCTTATTGAGACAGCTGAAATAGCAGGTAATTTTCTGTTTTTCGTTTTCATTTCTTCTGGGCAATATGGGGCCTGATGAAATAGAACGGCTTTTTTCCCATGGAGATACACATCCCTCATTGAGCTAATAATGTCATTCGTCTTTGAGGGGCTTTTAAAAAAAAAATATGGAACAACATGTCCCACAAAAAGAAGGAATATTTATCACCCAGTCTCAGGTGGAGGTGGAACAAACCTTCGATAGTGGTTCTTATTAAAAATATTGTTAACGACTTTCAGCAACAGAAGTATAAATCTGTCCTTCAGCTGGTCAGAACAGCTGACCAGAACAGAAATAAAACATTCTTTTGTCACTATAAAAAACCACAGTTTGCTCATATCTTGAGTACTGCATGCAATTCCAGTCTTTGAATCTCAAGAATAGTGATAACAGAGTCAGAAAAGGTCCAGAAAAGAGGGACTGATCAAGGGGACAGAATTGCTGCCCTACTAGGAGAGATTAAAGAGGGTAGGACTGCTCTGTTTGGAAAGTAGAAAGCTGAGGAAAGCACACTCGGAGCTTACAAAATCGTGACAGCTGTGGATGCAAAAGATGCACTTGATGACACTGGAGAGTACCGCTATGCTTGTGGTTTCTCTCTAACCAGGCTTTCCTACTGCCACTGACAGAGAGAGACTACTGAGGCCGAGGGACCACTGCTCTGACCCATAAAAGTGTCTCTTATTATATCAAAGATATGAACTCACAAAAGAAACCAATATAATGAGATTTCATTTTTACAATATATCTTTTAGATGTGTGTGTAATTGTGCATTTGCTTGTTCATGCAAAAAAAAATAAAATGGAGATACACAAATAAGGAAGACATCTGCTAAGTGATGATTTTTCTGGGAGAAAAAAAAAAGCTTGTGATCAGCTACGTATCAGGAATAACTATTCAATAACTATAAGTGAGTGTAGAAAACATCAGAGAAAGCCAAAGACGCTCCCAAGATGCAAAGTACAGCCCACATTATCTATCTTTTGTTACATAAAAACCCATTCTATGGGAAGGAGGAAAAATATACATATTAGTTCTCAGTGTTTAGGCTCTACTTGTACCCAAGACTGTGATGGTCAGAAGTCTTCAGATATTTTTATTCACCAAAGAAACTAGGGGAAGAAAGGGAGAAGGGAATTAAATTCCTATGACTTCAAAATCCAGCTTCATTGATATAGCTCCCTTTGCCCTTTTCCCCTTGACCAAAACAGTTCATCCAGCTTTTTCTGCTGGTAGTAACGAAATCAAATTTTTATTCTCTCAGCTTCAACATTTAGACTAGCACATAAAATCTCTTCCCTCAAAAAGTCTAACTTCAGCACTGTTGCTTTCTTTCTTAACAGTAGCGTCACCTCGTTTTGACAGGTTTTGCACAAAAAGAGAGAAACGCCGGCTGTTCACCGCTGCCAAGTGAAGCTGGAGACCGAGGACGGGTTGCAGGAGGAAGTACACAGAAGTCTGAAGCAGTCAGGAAGCTCCACAGCCATCCGGCTCAGATTAAGCAAGGAATGACATACCCCATCCGTGTTACACACATCTGAAGCAGCGAACATCCAGCAAGTTTCGGATACTGGAAAGTCACTGCTGAGAAGAGCACTGTCTCCACAAAATCCTACTGCCCTGCAAGCGTGTGTTGTATAGGAGAGGAAAAAACCAGATCGACTACATAGGTTATCTCAGTCTACACAGGTCAGCGTTTTGTTTCAGAAGGCCTTCACAACAGTTTTTAATAAAGCTAATTAAGAGAGTGCTAGTCTAATCTGCAGCCTAGACACGTCCTTTGTTTACACAATTCCTCATTTTTGTTCCTTTCTGCCTGTGATGTGAGATTATTTTAAGAATTCACTAAATCAAATGCACTGGTTCATCAAAAGCAATGTATTTGAGAAGTAATAGCGATCAAAAGGATAACTATCTTCAATTTTGAAAAAGTTATAGAAATTTTTACGTAACTAAGACTGGACCTATCAGAAACGGGGCACAGAGATGGCAGGAATACAAGTAACTTTTTAGAAGCAGAGCTAGTAGATTCTAAGTAGGTGCTCGTAATTGCAGTTAAAATTATGGTATCACCTGAGAACTAAACAAATAACAAAACTGAGATATTACATAGAGATTAATTAAAAACTTGGATATGCAAAAGATACAGTATCTGTAGGATAGTTGTGCAATATGCATTTAGCCAACATTCACAATTTTTCCTTTTAAACAGTCTTAATTAAGCTGGACTTTGAATATGGTGCTGCAATCCACTACACCTTCATAACACTTCAGCCAGCAAACAAAAAAGTTCTTAAATATGTAAGAAAGGTTAAACCTTCCAACAACTTTGGGATGATATTCAGACACTGGTAAACCAGTGTGGACTCTCACAATCATCTCAGCTGACCTCCTGCGTAAGTGGTTGTTCGGTGAAGGTTCCCCTCTGCTGCGCCAGAGGTGTGCTAGATGGCTGAGAACAGGAAAGGTGCTTCTTCACGGTCACAGCCGCCTCTTGGAGATTCACAAAATTTAGCTAAAAACTGCATTAACAGGGGCGGGATGCTTGCACTGATCTATTAGAAAGATTACTTTAACTTTGGAAATCGAGAGTGAGCAAACCAAGTGGCAGAAGAGTTAAGTCTCTCTTTTATTTCCTGGAGCAGAATGTTATATGACTCACCAATTAATGTTAATTATTGCTCCTAAAGAGCTAAGAACAGACACTGCTCCTGCCTTTAAGGGAGGGAAGCAAGAAGAACATCAGCCAAGCAGTGACATTTAAACCGTAGGTTAAATACCCATCAAAGCCTAAGGGAGCACTTCGTAGCATATTTCCTACGCTAGACACGACAGAAAGTTCATAGAAATGATCTTTCACTCTGATCTTCATCTTACAATTAGTTTTCACATTAGCTTTCAAAAAGCTCATGACTTGCTGAGCACTCTTTTATCTAAGAATATGCACATCACCTGAATGTATTTATTAAAGTCACCACTGATTTTAACAAAGGTGTTGATAAGCAGTACAAAAACTCAACACGTTTCTTGATTGCAACTTATCTGTTCATATTTTAGGGGTAAAAGATCAAAACCAAACTGTTGTTTTTCTGCAATGGAAAGAAGCTATTTGGTTTTACCTGAACTACTGAACAGTATTCAGTCCCATTCTAGTAATTAGATGGCCTGTTCTCAACTATGTCATATCTTTGCAAAAACATCACTGAAAATAGGTGCTTTCCTTTCACTAGCTTAATTGCTTAGACATGCACAGACGTCTGTATTAAAATTCTCTTTTTTTTTTTTTCCCCCGTGCATCAGATTTTTTCTCCCACATTTGTTCTATTGAGTTTTTGTTTCTTTTTTCTAATTACTATTATGCTTATTGGGGGGCTATTGAAGCATAAATGACTAAAAGCTAATAAAAGAGCATCAGGAAGTTATCTTTCTGTTACTTTCATTGAGATGTGGCAACTTGTGTTAAATAGGAATGAAAATAACTGTTGACTTTCAAGATACTTAAAAGTTATTTTTGCTCCCACTGTTTTCGAGCTGTGAGTATTTGCTGTGTCAGTATTTCCAATTGAAATGACGTATCGCACAAGACTGAAGATTTATTATGGAGTTCAGATACACTGCTCCTGCTAAAAAGCAAAAGACATTAAAAGAAAAGATAAATTTGAAATTTGAAATGATGTTGTGTAATCTTTGAGAAGTAATTAATTTTTAAACACTCCAGAGTGTGGTCTTTGAAATATTATATTTCCTCGTCTGTACATAAAGCCCACTTGATCTTAGCTTTTCTGAGCTCGGCCCATCATCTGCAGGAGTTGACAATATAAGTCATGAACCTAGGCCAATCCACGACAGCATCTGCATCGTCTCTTTGTCTTGAATCCTGTTGACTATATCCCAGCTTGCTGCTTTGATGCAAGAACATGAGCTGCAGCCTCTGACAGAGCAGGGATTTCGTCCCCTACAAGGGAGTTCTTAACTTCTTTTAAGATGAAAGACGCTGGACATTAATTAAAAAGCCCCATCCTCAATATTGTCTGTTTTTCTCAGACCTAAATACCCTCCTCAAAGTAGGAACTAATCTAGAAATCAGTAAAATATTCTACATGTAGCATTCATATTAAAACATCTACTCCTACATGCCTGAAATACAACAATTTGAAAGTGAAATCAGGAAAGCTAAAACCAAAATGAAACCATTTCAGCTTTTTTGATTCAACAGTGATCTCTGTTAGACAGCGATAACAACTCCATGGATTACTCTTGTGGTTTTAATGGAGGTACTCAAGGGTTTCAACTAGAATTGTGTGACAAGAAACTGTCTTGGTCTGTAAAAGTATGATTTTAAACACACTATGCGTATGTTGCAACACTTGTTTGAGGGCAGCATTGCTAACTTAGTGATTGTCAGTATTATATCCCGACTGTATTACTTCCATTTTTATGTGTCTCGTGTCCCTGCATGCTTCAGTACAAAATACAAAATGGATTTAATTAAACTGTAGGTGCTTGGCGCCAGATTTCTCTCTTATGTGCGGGCACTGCCAAGCACATATTTATTTTTAAAACCCCAGAATACCAAATATTGTACAAATACTAGAGGGCTAATTTGTCCTTCCCCACAGAACATATGCTCAGAGAAAAATCCGAGAAATGGTAGAACAAAAAAGCCACACTGACTAAATAAAAAAAAGTAGACACTGATCTGTCTATGTATTTATAAAGATCCAGATGGAGAAGAGACTATAGCTAAGTCTGATAGCTTGAAGTCTATCCTGCTAAACTAACTTAGGAAGAACGTTTAACATATTGTGCTCATAGGCAGAGGCAGGGAAACATTTGTGGGGGAAACAGAAACAGCTTGTCAACAGCTTTAATGATGTAAAGAGGCCTGGGCAAGGGTGACAAAAAGTACGCAGGTGAGACAGTAAGTTAGAAAAATCTGTGCGTGATGTTGAAGGTGTTTCATTTAATTAAAAAGGAGTAGTAACAAATACTGTCAAACAAAACTATTTAAGCAGTTAAACTACATTTGAACAGAAAACCAGGAATGATGTGCAATCTGAGCGAGTCAGAAGGTGTGAGGATAACTAAAGGCAGAAGATGAACTGCTAAAAGCAACAAATAGGCAAAAATTTTGGCAATATTTCTGAGGAAAAGACCAGGAGTAGCATATGCTATAAGACAAACTTCTCATGTTACAGACCTGAGAAACAAACTGATGACATCATGCAGGAAGCCTCCCCAGACTGTCAAATTGCCACAATAAAGAATTAACCTGTTATTTTAACCTAAGCAGGCCGCACTGGGGCAAATAAATAGAATGGACAGTTTTCACTGATGAGCAGGAGGACCAATTTCCCAGTTACAAGTATTCTTAAATAAAATACCAAATGCTGCTGAGAAATAAACACTGTAATTACTACTTTTATAATTAAACAGAACATATATTTTCAGAAGAATGTGACACTTTTCTCCCAAGATGCAAATAAAAAAACTAGCTTAAGCAATTTAAACATGCAGGGAAGTGTGTGCTTTTAATAAACATATATATTGTGTATGTATATTTTTATGTAATTGCACTGTATTACACAAGCACTATTTACCAGAAAAATACTTCAGTATATTCTGACTATATAATTAATGATGTCTTTTAATGGAAAATTTTCAGAGAGCAATTAGAACAGTTTCCTGGTGTGGCTGCACAGAGGAGACACTCCCCCATCCATATATACTTACCAACAGCCAATGAAGTAACTTGACTTGTCATCTGATGTGAAAGTACCTTGCGTACAGAGCATTTGTAGCAGCTGGCAAAGCAATCATTAATCAAAGTAATTTTTCATATTTTCCTCATACACTGTTGAGTTTTCAGTAGCTTTCAATTATACTATAGTCATTTAATCATATATGATTTTATTTCTGATTCTACCATAATCTCATACAAATTAATTTACAGAGTCATCACTATCTGAGCACACATTGACATTACAGTCAATGAGCACTTCGGGGTCCCTTCCCTCTCTCAAAAAACAAAGGAAAGAACCTGTCTTTTCACCTCCCCTTCAAATTTCTGAAAGGATATGCTGTTTTCAACCATCTCAATATTCACCTGTATCACTACACATTAAAGTGCAATCCAGCTTTACAAAATCTACCCTCTGGAGGTTGAACATGCTCAGCACTTCTCAGGAGAGTATTCCTTCCATATTCCTCAGTCTGGGTGTGTTTAATGTCACTTATAAATGGCTTTCCATATGGGCTTCACGCTGCAAAAATGATATATATGTGTATATATATACAAATACACAACATCACCTCTTACTGAAGCTGATGCTAAGCAAACACCAGGAGGTACTCAGCACTTTACAAGACTGAGTCATTTTTCTGCGCCAATGATATGTTTCTTCTGCGAAGTGACAGAATTTGTATTTTAAAAGTGACCTCAACCATCCTGGTGTCCTCTTGAGAATATTAAATTATAACTAAGGGTTGGTTGAGGATTTTTGAATTACTAGTTTCACTGAATTTTGCTCAACCATAGATGACACCTGAACTTTTCTTCTCTGTATTCAACATACCGATAAGTTGTTTTACTTTCTACTTCTCCATGTTTCCAATTAGAAGAGTAATTTTTTTCCCCATTTATTTAAACTGGAACTGTTTTTACCCAATGTCTTACTTAATCTCTACATCATTGCATAATACAATCTTTCAAGAATAACAGTGACACCTGAAGAAAAAATTACCTTTTGGGGAAGTGACAAATAAATAAGAACCTAATTTCGAATTAAATAATATTAGGCGCATTTAACTTTCATTCAGCACCTTACAGCCGAAACAGCCTACATTACAGGAGATACAGTGTCACCAAGCAATGCATAGCTGAGCAGTGTTACTGGCACTTCTGTGCTTTTATCAACAATGAACATGGGGGCTTTGAGCTATACTGCTCTATGCAACCGTTAACATATGCTGAGAAAACCAGATTAAGGACAGGGTACCCACACAGTATTCCAGGGGGAAAAAAGGTATGCTACTGTGCTTACAAAGGCGATTAGCAACAACTGTCTTCACATTACCAGTCAGATACTAGCATATTACAAAAATAAAGAGAGTAATTGCAGGATCCCTGCTGCGACTTGCATAAGATACTCCGGCCCATATTTAAGTAGCTTTCTAGTAACCAACATAGCACAGCAGTATTCTATCACAGCAACACTGAAGGGAAGACAGCAAGCAGACAATTGATTTTCTCTGCAAATATTAATTTGAAATAGAAAAAAAATAAACAACAACCCCCCCCCCCAAGCATCTAGGAAGCTATGCTCTCTAGAAAAAAAAAATGCATCCATCTATTATTTTGCTTCAGTATTAACTCTTGGGTGCATTTCTATGCAGCACTTGCACATGAACCAAAACAAACATTTTCTGCCCGTTACCATGTTCTGCAGTTGCATTGTCCCCAGTCGCTCTGTACCTCCTCTAAAAGCCAAGCACAGTAGCTTCACCATCAAGACCCTACGGTCTGTCTCTCAAAACCACTGTGAGAAGTGAAGATAGAATCATTAAATTCTAAGAAAGCGGTAACAAAAAAATGAGGCTTAATTAAACAATGAAGCCTTAAGCAAGACTAGAAAACTACTAGTCTTCTACTCTCATTGTAAAAAACCCGAGACTCAGCCACATCCTTACAGTCTTCCTTCGCTGTTTTGTGCTGTTTGTTTTGTTTTGCTTTCTAAGCCTCCTTTTATGCAAGGAGCAGGCCTGAATTACAGAAGTTACATGACCCTGTTACAAAAGGTTCACTACTGTTCTGTGAAGACAAGCTCGCTCTCAGCTGTCAAAGAAATGAGGGAATGGAAGAAAGAGGGATAAATGGCAGCATTTAAACATGGATCGGGACTCTTTAAGGAAAATGTGGCATCTTTTCACTTGAACAAACGAGCACGGACACACTTGAGGAAATGCATGGGTGTCCAACAGCAGCAAAGCCAGAACTTGCCAGGAACGACAAAGCCTGCCAGTGATCTCGCAGAGCAGATGGGATCCTGGTCCCACAAGGCTTTCCACACTCCCACTTCTGCACACCGACAGCTCTACGGCTAGGCTGCTCCTGGGAAAACTAGCCTAGACCTCTGCTCTGGCACCACAGCACTGATATACCCCCAAAGAAAAAATTAAGAACCCCAGGCATTTAGGGTAAAAAGTTAGGTAACTTACACAAGATCATTTTCTGTGAAAAACACATGAACGCTTCTAGCTATCTTGAGTCAGGGCTGCCAAAAATTGCAGCTCTGGAAAAGCACCCTAAATGTCCCAGCTAGAGCAAGTGCTGCTGATCTGCACAATGTCTTCTCTGCATGCTTTGTAGCTAATACATTTTTTATTTGTTTGTTTGAAATGTCCTGAACTGCATCTAAAAACTCCCACGTTTTTCAGTCTAGAATCCTAGGCGCTCTGAATCATCACTGCCACCTCCAGAAGATGGCACCAGACACCTTCATTATATTACAGAAGAACACATTTGCCACCTTTTACTTTCTCCACTTCATTAATGCACGCAAAACCTGTCCATCATCTTCACCGACCCATTTGCTTAATTCTGAGAGAAAATTTGGTAGGCTGTAAATGGTTCTCCCAATTTACATCCACTGTGTAATGACTTACATGTTCTGCAGCATTAGGCTTATTTCATTAAAATGTATAACATCTTCAGTGACACTGCAGTTTTGTCTTGCAGTTAATGTCTTTATAAAAGCAGAATAAAACAGATCTCTCATAAAGGTAAGTGTATCTGGTTTACAGAGTATAAAAAAAATCTTAAACATCATAATACAACTGTAGCAATATTAGAAAAATAATTGCTTTTACCTTTATGAAAAATATGCTGCATAAAACAACAATGGATTTGAAAGTTATCCCACCTCCCCCCCAGTTTCCAGTGAATTGCTTGCAGTTCTGAGTGATGCTTCTAAAGCCAGAGATGTAATTTCATGACTAACTTCATGACAATGATGTTCCTTTAGGGGATTATAATACAAATATCTTGACCCTTTTGCTAGATGGAAAGGGCATTGCAATGATTATTTTGGAATCACATTTGCAATTCTAACTTACCTCAAGTCAGGATCATACAGGACCATGGAGTCCGTGCAGATCTCAGATCTTCCCACTAAAATATCTTTGCAACAATAACTACATCTGTATCTCTCCAGGAAAAAAAAAAAAACACCAAAAACCAAAACAACTGCAACTGTAATTTTCAAACTTGAGAAACTTTTCTTCACTCACTGGTTGCTACCTGCAACTCCATATAGCCACAACTTTATTTTTTCCAATTCCTCTTCTCTGCCTTATAGCACGGGGATACAGCTGGGCTACAAGCCCCTGCCTGTTACAGGATCTAACCTTCACCCTGCTTGCACTGCTGTATTCCTCCTGCCTTTGTTCCAACACTCACAGCTGGAAGCTTTCGCCTTTTTTACCCTGCATATAGAAGAGCTGTCAACAAAGTCAAACAACAACAATGCTTAAATATGTCCTAAACACAGGGCTAAATATTTGAAGTCACAAGTTGCCAATACCTGCTGATACACAGAAAATTTCAAGAAATACTTGCAGTTTAGTACATTTTGTTTGGATTCATTATTTTATTTTTTCATTCCTCTCTGGTGTATATATTAACATGACACGTTCTTTTCTCTCTAGTTTTCTACATTTCCAACTGAATTTTTAGCCATTTTTTTCTTTCTTCATTAGCCATCAGTATACACCTCTCATCGTGGCTGTCAGGAGTCCCTAGTTGAAGGGAAGTTTCTTTTCACGGGTGTTTGTCCTCCAGACCTGCCAGTCAGCAGGTTTCAATACTCTACCTGAAAAAAACTTGAAGTTACATTTCTTGTTTGTGTGAAGGCTGAACACATCAGGCCCTTGAAGCAGCTGAAAGACACGTTGGCCCCTCCCTGCGACAAAATCATGCCCAGGGCTCAATTCTCACTCTGTAAATGTAAGTAGGCTCCAGATTTCTCGGGGGTTGCACAGGGAAGCTCCCTACACGGTGGAGATGTTTCCCCAAAGATGCCCAAAGAGAAGAAGAACACAGGGAGGGGGTGGAGGTTGCGGTGCTCCCTCGGGGGTCGGGGTGGCGGGGGGTGCAGTTATCTGCAGATAGCTACTGTTACCCAGCAGCAGAGTTGCCCTGGCCTTCACCTGGGTTGGAAGTGGAACTTCAGTAACAGCCTTCACCGCAGACTGGCTGCAGCCCGCAGTGGCGGACGGAGACCAGACTGGCCTGCTTCGCTGGAAAGCGAACATCAGTTCTGCAATACTGGCTGTACGTAAAATCCCACTTCATTTTATATTGAATTCGCAATGTGCCTGTAAACAAAATGCCATGCAGTGCAGGCAGGTAAACACTGATTATAAAAGTAGCTGGAGGTTTTCGGGCATTTTCATTTAGCTTTGAAAGAATCCTGCAATCAAAGATCAACACGACAAAACGGTAATTTAAATAGCAGGATTTACTTAAAAATTGCTTAGACTAATTTCACATACACTTGTGTAAATTAATGCTAGTCAACCCAGCAAATTATTTTCTCTTCCTCACCAGGAATTAGAATCACCAAGTATTAGAATTTCATTTTGATTTTCAAAGAATGAAAACTCATAATACAATAGCTCTCATCTTGAAAAGAAAGGAAAGATATAAACTAAAGAGTTCTGTGAAGCACTTCCCAAGCATTTGCAATGAGCATTTCACTGCAAGTTAGTTGAATTGGTTTAGAATTGCTTATTTGAAATAAAGAGGTGCAGACCTTGACTTCTAAGAAGAAACAGAAATAAATGCCACTAACATTTTATTAAACATCTCTCAAACTGAATTCCAACATACTCTTCTAGAATAAATTACTGCAAGACATGTTTTCCTTGTTTCCTCTTGCATAAGCAACATAAAAAAAACTGAATATCCTTTGTCTAAAACCACATATTTGAATACATTTAAATATATACCACAAGCAAATGTTCCCACTCTTTTTTTTTTTATTTTATTGTGCATCTTACAGATGATTAAGGGTTGTTCCACTGTTTACTTAAAAAAAAAAGTATTCAAATCACATTCAAATCAAATGTTTTCATTCCATATAATTATGAATGAAGACCTGTTTCAAGAAAAAAAGGCCTAGGTATTTCATACAGCCTGATATAGTTTAACAAGCAATCAAATCCCAGAAAGAAGGCAATGCACTGGCATGCTACAGACCACAGAGATCAGACCTCCTTCCTAGCCTACAGCCTGTAGGCCCTGAGAGCTCAGTTATCAGGCAGATCTACTATCAAGGACATCTGATCAGATGATCAGTCTCCTGGATCCTCCAAATACCATTAACAATTTCAGATGTTAATTGACCATTTCAATTATATATTCAAAGACTTCTGAGCTGACAGTGAAAGGCGAATTTGTCCTTCTCAGCATGGAATGCAATAGCATCCAACAGCCAGGGCTGAAGATATTGACAAAATCAATTCACAGAATCAGATTAGCAACATCATAAATAGAAAAGTTTTGAAGCATTTTGAGAAAGGAAATAAAGTCGTCTTCATACAGTAATTTCCAGCATGACCATTAGGTTTTTCTGCATGGACCTATTTGTCATTAGATTTACAGATGATACAAACATGGGAGGAGTGGCTGACAGACCAAATGGGTGTGCTGCCATTCAGAGGGACCTCGACAGGCTGGAGAAATGGGCTGACAGGAACCTCACTTAGTTCAACAAAGGGAAATGCCAAGGCCTGTCCCTGGGGAGGAAGAATTCCAGGCTCCAGCACAGGCTGGGGTCTGACCAACTGAATGTGTCTTGTCAGAAAAGGCCCTGGGGGTCCTAGTGGACAACAAAGCTGGCCAAGAGCCAGCAATACGCTGTGGCAGCAAACACCAAGGGCATCCTGAGCACATTAGGAAGACCATTGCCAGCAAGTGCAAGGAGATGATCCTTTGCCTCTGCTCAGCACTGGCGAGGCCACATCTGGAGTGTTGTGTTCAATTCTGGGCTCCTCACTGTAAGAGAGACACGGAGCCACTGAAGAGAGTCCAGCAAAGGGCCATGAAGATGGTGAAGGGCTTGGAGCATCTATCATATGAAGGGAGGCTGAGAGGGCTAGGACTGGAGGAGGAAAAGCTCAGGGGGATCTTATCCAGGTATATAAATACCTGATGGGGAGAGAAAAGAATATGGAGCAAGGCTCTTCTCAGTGGATCCCAGTGACAGGAATCTAGAATAAGATGAAACTTTGGCCCAGGGAAATGTTGACTTCTTGTGAGAGCAAGCTGGCCCCACAGTACTCAGTAAGAATACTAAAATTCAAGAGCTACAATAAGCATGAGAGGGTACCCAGCCATTGTTTCCTGTCAGCTCCGATTTTATATAAAGGTAGAAAGAGATTCCTCCATTTTACACCCACGTATGTTGTAAGAAAGGCTAACCTAGTATAAATGGATATAGTGTTTCCAGATAAATCTTTTGAGGGTCCTTTTGCAAGCTCTTAATTATGGAGATATTAGAAGAAGTTCAGTATTGTGAAAGATTAGGTCACAGTAAAGTTGACTGGGGCCACAATGGCAGCCCGCTTTATTCAAGGAGTTTATCTAGACCCCACAAGATCAAAACCTCTCTCTTTAAAATGACACAGTTTCTCATACCAAGTCTAGGGAATGCTTTCAAAATCCAACTCCCATTATGTAGCAGCTATAAAAAACAGTCATTGAACAGAGATCATCTCTTTCAGGCAAGAAAACAGCTCTAGTCTAGTTGTGTTAGCCTAAAACGACGCCTGTCTTCCCTGCTCTTACTGCGAGTGCTGTGGTTTAAGACATGACGCAGCAGAAAAGACTAGGAACAGAATCTCATTATGCTGTAAGTAGAACAAGTTCATCAAAAATGCACAAAGGGGCCTGTTATCTCCCTTAATACCTTCAGAGATCCCTGAGCCGTCAGCAGAGGAAGCCTATGCTCCAGCACACGTCACTGCGGCACAGCTCAGAGTAACCCTCCCACAAGTTCTTCAGGGGGGAAACAGCATGGCAATTTACGAAGAGCGGTTTGGTTTCTGGAGTGCTAGCGTGCAGCGTGAAGTGCAGAAACTTTTTCAGGGGCCCAATCTGTTCACATACAGTACGAATGACAGACAGGACTGTCTAAACACATCTGTGATTGAGAGCTATGGCGCTGAAAATCATGCCTTCACTTCCCTCTAGCCACGCGGTGAGGGGAGGTCTAATGGTCCCAAGGAACTCCGGCAGATACGATTCCAGCTGAGGAAATCATAAGGAAGAATGCACAATGCAGAAAATGCGAATAACTAAGCCTCTTCCCCTTGGTTTTGATCTGGTTAAGTAATCCATATCATATATGCAAACTACGAATATATTGCTAAAATATTTTTTTCTAAATGAGTGGATACGTGTGTGCATTATTGATATCCCTTTACAGATATAAAGATTAAGCCCCGGAAAAAAACAAACCCACAGACCTGCAAGATGTATGCCAAATCACCACTATTGCCAAACTGTAGAAGGTTTAAAACCAACATCAAACAATGAAGTCTACCGTTTTGTAGGAAAAAATTAATCAAGGCATCTGCTCCATGTCAGGATTCTTGTCTTTTCCTGGAAGGGTGCCAGCATTTTAAATCTCCTTTTGAATTTTTGCCCACTCTGTTACATAAATAATGCACACTCTCATACCCCAGAAAGCAAAAGTTGGTATTTAATAATTAGGGGTGAGACAAGAAAACCCCACAAAACCCCACCTCCTTCCCCATATTCTTCAAAATAGCTGCAATATTACTGCAACATTGTTATAACTACAGCACTTCGCTGCCTGGAGGAACTGCCCACGCAAGGTGACCTAGTCTATATTCTTTCTATACTACTGCTTTAACCTTCAGCTATGGTTTTTTTCATTGTTTTCATTTGGTTTTTTTTCTGTAAATACACATGTGCAACTCGTTTTCAGAGGCTATTTTCAAAGGCTTGTGTAGTAAGAGTAACTGGATCTTTTTAAAAAACAATACTTGAATTGTCTTTGATATTTTCCAGTGGTGGAACATCAAGTTTATTTAGCGACAGGATTGAAAGAATGTTTTCCTAGTCTTTGCTCTTCACTCCTTATCTAGAGGAATATTTTGTCTTCCTACTATCTGATTACTTTAAACTTTGCATCTTGGCAGCTGAGCTTCCTGAAATTGGCTGTAAAGTCAGATAAATATTACTTGTAATGCCAAGGTAATACAGATGGTTAAATTAAACCACATAATGCACTGATGAGCTTTTTCCTTGCGGTTAGCCCTCAGCAGGGACCTTCTGCTCCGGAGAACAGTGCTACCGTATTAATGTTTATAAGCAGTTTAGCAACACTGCTTCTGAACACTCTTGCACAAAACACTGTGCAACAGATCTACTTTCCAGGACAAATATTAAAGCTAAGTATGCAACAATACTTATTTATACAGCAATTTTCTATTGACTACGCCTTATGACTGTAAGTAGATACAGAGAGGAAGCTTAGGAAACATTAGCAGTGCCCTAACCTTCGAAATCTTTACTCCAAATTATACAGTAGCTTCATGCGTATAACAAAACACAATGCACATGCATCACAATTAAAACAGTAATACAAATCTTTAAAAGCTCCTGTACAGTAAGTAGGCCTTTATAAGTACAGAAGCTTTCGAAACAAGAATCTTAGACTTTTTTCAGCTCGATTAGATTACACTTTCATGCACTAATTGATACTGTTTCAGCCCTTTGCTCATTCCATCCATTAAATCAGTTCAATTCTATTTACCATTCTGTTGAAAGTATGAAATGCCCTTCGGAGGTGCAAGGCGCTAGGCTAAGGAAAAGATGTAAGAGGGAGAAAGGTTGTAAGACAGTTTTGGTTGGATATTTTTCTGAGAGAATTCTGCTCACCGGTCTTCCACAGATGATACAGTGATAACAATGCAGTGAAAAAGACAGCCAGAGAGAATAACCTCTGACCACAGCCAGCTTTTCTGTTAAAGCCTGTTTAGTTTAAAAATGCTCATGTATAAGTTTTGTAGAAGTGTTCCTACACAGTGGTCAAAATTATTACTGTACTGTTTGTTAGAAAAGAGAACTTGAGCCCTAATGAGGAAATTTATGACAGTGAGCAGCATAAGGGCAAGCATTTGCAAGAAACAAGGAAAATAATGCAATCTTGGTAATTTGTATCTGTGATCATCATCGGTATGGCTGAGGTGACCATGAGGAAGCAAAGATACAGACTACATTCCACTTGGGGGATAGAACCTGGAAAAAAGTTTGGTTTAACTTCAGCAAGCTCTCCACTAAGCAACGTCCTGAAATGGAAGGTCCTACCACCAGCCGCAAGAGCCGCACAGGTATGTGCAATGTCCTGCCCAGTCAACAGCAGTGAAGTGGTCCCTTTGCTTTCTCCCCTCTGGTAAGACAAGGTAGTTTTAATGAGGGCAAAACCTGCAAATTATACTATTTGCTATGTATATGTGGAGTACAAAAAGACTAATTGATTTTTATACTTGTCATTTGGACATCCTTGCCTTTTTATGGAGACTTTGAGACACTGCATAAAAATAAAATACAAGACACCTTCAAATGGTTATCACTCTTCAGTAAGGAAGAGGCACTATGGCTAAAACAGATTGCATCTGGCTACACAATTCTGGTGTGCCCAAGCTTCTTATCAGGACACAGAGCAAAAAACAGATTACACACCTCTGGTAAGCCTAGGGTTCCTGGTTAACACTAAAATGCTAAAAAAAATTACTGTCAGGTGTAAATGACTGGTCTGTGGAAATGGCTTTAGAGATATGCAGTGGTCCCTCAAAAGTATCATCACACAGTGTCCTCTGCAGCATCTAAATCACACCACACAATTAATTTCAAAGTGGGTCCACGTTGTTCCAGATCAACATATCAAGGCCTTGGCCACATACTTACATTTGATGTTATAAATTTATTGTCATAATCCTCTTGCAAGACTCTTCTGTTTACCTTGTGCACATAGAACTCCTTTCCCACATGGAAGGTTCAGCTCTTCCAGTTTGGGTTCTTTCATCTTCCCCCATTACAAACTTCTTTCTCCATCTCCCTGCCCAGAATGATGCTGGTATCTTTCCAGGAGCCCTCACACACACAGAAAGGAGAATGGAAAGCAAGATCTCCCCAGAAGACAGGATGGGAGCCATCCTCTGCTAGCAGAATTTATTTGTCAAATGTATTCAGTACTTACTGTCTTTGTTTCAGTATGAGGATTCAACTAAGTTGTCAAACTTGTATCACAAATGACAGTGTCTGCCTTTACAAAAAGTCTGGCATTTTATGTAATGGCACTGTTTATTCAAGCCAAATATATGTCAGGTTTCAAGACTATTTTTTAATTATAACTTGTTTCAGTGGAAGCAGAAGACTTCAGAGAAAAGATGCACGTATGTGGGAGTCTGTAGACACTTTAATGCAAATGGCAATCAAAAGGCTGCTTAGAGAACATAAATGCCATACTTTGTTCTGGTTTTGGTCTGCCTGGTTCTTTTCTTTATTAAAGTTACACTTCTTATCCACCTAAGCGCAGGACTAAACTCCATCAGTAGTGCTGTTAGCTGTTAATGTATTAGTCTACACATTTGTTTTCCTGAGCCTCCCAAGCCTTCCTCCCCAAAAACAAGAAAAAAAACCCTGCCTTTTTCATACAGTTGCGCAGAAAAAACAGCTAGTTGCTTCCAGTATGTTTAAGACTAAAAATTTGAGGAAATCTGGCAAAAACAAAGCATATCAGATGGACCAAACAGCCTCCTTAGATAAAAAGAGCCAGATTTCTGAACAAAGGGGAAGTGTAGTAACTTGTATCTCTTTTGACTGCAATAAAACATTTGATACACTGACACATAGCAGGAGATTAGATAAGCTGCAGAAGAACAGAATTGTTAAAGAAAGTCAAAACAATTACATGAAAGGGTAGTTAGGAATAAAAATGCGTCAGACAAGAGGGAGGATACTAGCAAATTTCCTCATGTGTCATCCTGGAGGACAGTCTTATTCCACAGCTTCATTAGTTGCCTTAACGTAAAAAACCTGTTCCAGTAACAGCAGTCACATTTGTCAATGACAGAGTTTTGGAAAGCATCAGTCACACACAGAAATACCTGGATGACTTATCTGTGTCAGCCAACAGAAGAAAGATCATTTCATAGTACAAAATGAAAGATCATACACTCAACAGTTGTTATGTGACAAGAGGGATTAGATGATAAGACTATATGCCACCAAGTCCTAGGATGTATCAGGAAATATACTTCCAGGAGAGAAAGTAATTTTGGAATTCTGTAGCAGTAACCTGTAGTCTTTTAACCATCTATGTTTTTTTTTAAAAAAAAAAAAAAAAGGAAAAAATATTTTTTTTTACTCTGCTTTTAGAGTAAGCACAGAGAAGGGCTGTTGAGGGAGAAAGATGTTTGAAGAGGAAAGCTAGATTAACTTCTAGCTGTCACTTACTAGTAACACCAACAGGATAAACCTTATCTCATCTAAGGGTTGACATCAAAACAAGAACAAATAGGTCAACAAGGCTATGAATAAATTTAGACTAGAACTGAGAAAAATAATTGCTAACCTCTTCATGAAGAATACCCAGCTGCTTTCAAAGTGATTATCACTACACTTAAGGAAGTACTACACTCGATGTAGTACTTAAAATAATGGGGAAGTAGATAGAGCAATGCAGAAGACACCTTCCATGTTTTCAATGAATGCTGGTCCCGTGTTGGTTTCAGGGCAGACCACTGGGCCAACAAGCATAAGGGCATAAACAGCCTTCAAAACAAAAGCTGATCCCCTTTGATTTTATATTTGAACTGTGGAACTTAAGTTTTGACAAGCAAAGAAGTGATGTTGGTCTCCAATGTTAGAGAAAAAAACATGCTGCTTAAAATTTTTGTTCTCACAGGAACTGAAATTAAGTCAGCAACATTTCTATTAAGGCTTTCATAAAACTACAGTTTTTGTCCCATACAAGTCAACACTGGAATTACTTGAGGCTTTGTCCACGTTAAACAAGGTCTCAGCAGCTGATCTCGTCTAGCAGGCCTCTAAAGGACACCTCTAATCGTAACAGGCATTCACTTAAATTAAGCTTCTAAACAGGCCAAAACATGCTTGCGCAAGTGAGCTCTTGAGCCTAAGCTGAATCACAGGGTAGCTGTTAAAATGACAAACAGCTACAAATTTGCTAAAGCTTGATTGCACACTAGTATGTGAACTGGGAAATGGTAAGAAATTTTCTAAGTCACCTCTAGATTGTTACAAGTGCATCCAAGACCAAGTGAAAAGCCTAGACTGCATTACTCTCACACTCCCGTACACCAGTCCTTATTCTCTTGGGATATCTAGAACAGTTCCAGGCGTTCAAGGATACACACGCCTAACACAATGCCAGGATTATTATATATGACAAAGGCAAGTTTTGTACAATGTAGACTGTATAGTCACATAGTATAAATATATTAGAACATAAAGTATAGTCGAATCCAGAAATGGCAAGTAATTTTTGGACTTCTGTCTTCTGAGCGTTTAGGTCCTATTACTAATTGCCTGGTCACCAACATACCAGTCTTATGCTTCACTTCCATATACCATCCTGGTTGAGCAAAAGCAACCCAACTAACACTTGTAGGATCACACTGAGTACACAACTAAAGAGGAATCAGAATTCTTCAAGTCTCACGGCAGGAAGACACAAACAATAGCCCATGCTATTCAGGTCAAATCAAGAGTTGCAGTGGCCACACACAGAACTTCGTGAAATCAATCATTACCATCTGAGAAAACAACCCCCAGCCTAGTAGAAAACATAATGAAGCTCTGCAGAACTCCAGCACCTGCAGAGCATTTTTAAGAGCAAACAATTCAGAAGAAATGATAGGCAAAAGGCTTTGAAATCATATTCTGCACTTAGGGTCCCTTGAAACCCAGAAGACTAATACTTGTTCCCCCATGCAGCTTAGCCAGACCATCTTCAGCTTCTGCCCTCTCTCTGAGGACTCTGTTCAAGATTTATTTGCAAGGCAGGCGGTGTTATCCACAAGGCTGAAACAAAATGATTTATTACTACAGGCTGTAATCTAACCTTGTATGTCTATGCTTGTTAATCTGTTCTCATGTGAAGTTGTCAAATGGAATGGAAATTTCTGTGTGATATACAAAAGTCATCAGATTTACACTTTTGCACTGCACACACTCAAGTAACATTCGTTCTAACATAAAGAATTCTGATTCAGAATTGAAGAGTCTAAATATTTGACTTAATGCATTGAGTTCTTTTTTTATTATAAAATTGTTTCTAAGTCCACTTGCTGCAATAGGTAGACTGTAGCCTGTACATATTATACATGTCTAAACTGTGTGTTTCTCTACAATAGTAATAAAAGTTTTCAATATTTTATTGCCAATGTTCTCCAGACACGTCCCACGATAAGTCTAGCAAGTGGACGACTTATGTTAAACAAAAATTTCAGTCCTCTTTGTTCGGAGAAAAAAGAATGGTGGTGAGACATGCCCTTCAGAAAGATTAATTTTTTATGTTCCTTTTCTCTCCCAAAAGCTACAGTACCTTTTTTTTAAAGGGCAGACCTAACTATGTGTTGAGAACAGATTTATTGAATTTTTTTTCGTTCTGTTGTTGGCATTTGCTGACAGGTTCCAAATTCGATGGAGAAATCTGTAATAAATATCTCTGAGGCTACAAATGAAATACTAACAGCAGTATATACAAAAAGTGACTTTTTATTTAAGCATTTCTTTTTAATTAAGTGCTATATACTTCTTAACATCTATACACATCAAATGTACTGACTGTTTAAGAACTCCACAAAAATGCTCTTTGGACTTTTATGTTCTAAAGTATATTCCAATTATTACTCCCTTGCCCAATTTCACCTTACCTCTGTGGAATTCAATTCTGACTTCTCTTGCACTGAAACAAGGCAAATGATTAGGCCAGAATTTCTGACCTCTTACATTCCTGGTACCGTGCTGAAGCAGACGAAGAAAAAGCAAATGGTCATCTGCACAAAAACATTTCTAAAAGCAACTTGAAAATACTGAATGGTGCTTGTATTGATCTGTAAACTACCTGAAATTATGACTATAACCCTTATCTCTCAGAGCAAGTCTTCAGAAATCAAAAGAGCAGGCTCAGGTTGCCTACATTATTGCAACAGGGCCTCAAAAAACTCTTCTTTTTGGAAGAAACTTTTAAAATGTCCTATTTCTTCCGTATCACGTAAATATTAGGATGTATTTCATAATATACCAAGTCACTCCTTAAAATTCAGCTTGGGAAAGAAAAAAAGGTTCCTTCTTCAGTGGGAACTATATCTTTCCCAACTCCAGCACTGTTGATCCTTCAATATAATCAGTCATAAGAGAGGTTTCTTAGTGGCATACGTCTGATATAAACAAAGAAGATGTTCAGTTTTGAAAGACTTTGTGTGATGAAAGAATTTCTTACTACCAGGACACAATTTCACCTCCACATATTTCTTAATGATTTGCAAATCATTAGCAATATTTTATTGCTAGTGTTCTCCAGACACGTCCCATGATAAGTCAGGTTAGTTAGCATGTAGTCTTAAAACGGTTTCAAACACATACCTTGGTGACACTGCCATTTATCTGTATTTCAGGTATTTTGAATACTTCTCCAATATCCTGGGAAGTGTATGGGCTTGGTTCTCTCTACGTAAGAAGACGGACAACATCAGTGTCTAAAAGTATGCTGATAACTGCACAAAGATTTTATTTAAACGTGAAAAGCAATTGTATCCATCAGAGGTGAAAAAGTCAAGCAGCAAACACAATTTAAGTTTTTCAACAAAGTTTAGATTTTTCTTCCTTTTTGCTTTGAATTCCACATAAATATACTACCATCTTGTTCCAAATATGCTTAGAAATTCAGTAAGTCCCCTACTGCACCTGTGAAAACATGTTGCTTCATTGCTTGCATGCATGAAAAAGTCATGGAAGCATTTTCTTCAACTGTGCAATAGTCAAATTTTATCAAATGCAGAGCTCTTATACAGTTATCTAAAATAAAATAAAATAAAGAATTGTATTTATACACAACAAGCTCATCTCAAAGTGAAGTCTTGTTCTTTTATCTCTAAAGTTTCCTTCTGAAAAAAAAATCCATCCATACTGACAAGTAACTCTGGAAAATCTATGAAGATCATATTCCATTTCTCAAAGCAGTAAGGCTTTGCCAATGCCACACCTCGATAGACGAGTCCGCTTTAAAACCAGGGGAATATGGGGGATTCTGTTTAGGACAAACTCTTCTATCTAGAAAACTAAGAATCCTCCAGGTAGCTTAGTTCATTAATGAATTCACTCATTCCGCTACAGCTTTTGTGACAAAGTTCTGTCCAGGACTGTGAGTTTTTCAAGAAGAGAACAGTTGATGCGCTATGTACCACACGCGCGCAAGCCCAGAGCAGTCCGAGCGCATCAGGCGCCAGACGTACCACAGGCGCACAAGCCAGCTTTGCAAACTCTTGTTTTCTAGACGTATCAGATCTACTGAGCACGTGCTAGATTTTTCACCTGCACATGTACACCAGGTATACCTGGATTTCTGAACGCTCAACAGTACATTTGGAACTATAGCTGTGGGATATCTAAAAAATACCAGAAAAATCAACAAAGCCTATTGAACAAGGGCAGGTGGAGGCAAGTGGAGGACTTATTTACAATGCCCAGATACATGTTAGCTACGCTTTCCATATCCACTTCATTATGCACTGAATCAGCTGTGTATCTATTACCAGCCCTGAACACCAATGTCAAGAGTGTTGTGTGCATGAATACACATCTATCACACTAGCGGTACAACAGTTGATTCCAGTAGAACCAACATTTTAACAGCTGAGTTTCCTCATAAAATTTGAGACATCACCTCCTTCTCTATCTGACAGCAAAACAGTGATTTCTAGTTAAGGGGAACACCAAGATCCAGAGGCCTGGCAATTACAGCAGCTGAAGTTCTGACATTAATGAATTGAATTAAGAAAACACCTATGGATTTTCACACAATAAGTCTGAGATCCTATTCCTAGTGTACTAGGTCTGATTATAAAGGTATAGGTATCTCATCTAGTCAGATTACTGGAACAGTGACATACCTCGACTTTCTTAATTTGACTTGAAGCGTTCCTTCCATTAGAACACATTCTGCAATGAGATACGCAGCTGTTAGTGGAACACACACCCCAGCCGCTAGCAATAAACTGTGATCTCCCTAGCCACCGATGATGACAACATCATACCCAGCAAGGTCATTAGCACAGGAGGCACAATTAGCTATAGCTTTCTAGTGCCGTATTATTAAGTGAAGAAAAACACTCTTGTAAGACTGCACGATTTAATTTTTTTTTTAGAGTCACTGCCTCCAGGAAATTAAAAATATTTTAACCTTTATGCAAATGGAATACACCTGATATTTTCAGCATAAGACTAGAGATTACCCTCCAAATCATGACATTAAATAAAATGAGCTATGAGACTTAATTCTATCAGAGAATATCTCAATCTCTGTCCAGGTATCAGAATCACTTTGCTATCCTATTATAATGCCAAATGAGCAGCTGGAAATGGTCTAGGAAATGTGGTTATACAAATTTGCCATGACACTCTTTTAACCTTTGCCAGAAGTTTTAAAAAGGGGGGGGGGGGGGGGGAGAAAAAGCCAAACAGACGCATATTTGGACAGGCATCTTTGTTAAGCCTTGCCTCTGTTTTCAGCATTAAATGGCTTGTTTTATGGCACAAGACCCCTGACTATCTAGAGGAGTAACAGATATTCTCACTAGCCCTTTCAATTCTACCAGGCTGGATCTGAGACAACTCTAAGCTCCAGCCCACGCTCCAACTTGCCTGACTCAGAAAGAGCCAGGTAACAGTCTGGGCATCATAATATTAACTACGCTGCTGCTTCTAAGACAACGAAACAAAGGAGGAAAGGCTGTGGGAACCAAAAGAAAAATAGTGGGTAGGAGATATGGAATCAACTGTGGTACAGAACCATTGCTTCAAGCATCCTGTACTTGTCTATAGATCTAAAACCCAATGAAAAAGTGGGATGAGACCATCAATGCTTTTCAGTGTAATAGTACTTCTGCTCTTTCTCCAAAAATAGCGCAATATAAACACATCTTTCTGACTCAACTTTCAAAAAGACTTCATACATATATATACACACATATATATATAAAAAAAATGGAGTGGGAAGAGAAAAATATGCACAGAGATGGTAGTTTCAGTGTTGCAGAAAGTCTCTGTTTGAAGGAAAGAACAGAACAGTTAACACACACAAAGAGGACAGTCCAGGGACGATACACACAGATAAACCACTAACTGCCAAGAAAAATCTGACATGTTTAGACACAATTCTTAAAAAGGGAGACTGGACTGAGGGAGGTTCAGACAGTCCCACAGCTGATGAAACAGGAAACGTGGGACAAAGAGGTGCTTATGATAGCCAAAGAGAAGCACAAGGATATTTTGGTGAGTGCAAAGAGCAATCTGCAGAAGCTGGATGAACTGCATTTTTTCTTAAGCCAAATTAAGTCACAGCACATAGGGATCTTCAAAGGGTTCTAAGCTTCTCTTCAAATGAGAAACGCCTCCAACAGTATGCACCAGTAAGGATGTTGGTTGTTACCATCTCCCCTTTTTGAAAAACAGAAGAAATAGATAAGGCAAACTTCTGCTTTAAGAGACATTTGTGTACAGTTGCCACTTTGCCATGGCTTTCCCATTAAGGTACCACAACCAAATTGCAATGCAGCAGTCCATAGGCTACAGAGACACAAGTAGTGACTTACGCTTAGTTTATATCTCACAACCATTGTTTATTTGATCTGCAGTGATGAACTTGTGTCTGTACTAAAACAAAATCCAAAACAGCTGTTTGTTGTAGCCTAGAAGCATCTTGTTCACAACAATGAGAAAAACACTTTATGAACCAAAATCATAAGTGTGTTTCTTTACTGACTCAAAATTCATCCCTTATTCATCCCTTATCTATTAATACTAACAGAAGGATATTCATTGATTAGGTTTTGAATATCCTCCTGTCAGTAATTTCAGTATTTTGCTAGTGTACACTGTTAACTATTGGAGAAAAATCGTGTGATCAACCGCACTGTCTCTCAGTTAATGAAACTGCTGCTTCCTACTGTGCCATCATTTAAGAATGTTGTGCATTGCAATCCACCTATTGTATTCTGCATTTTCTTAGTTACTCAGCTTAGATTTTCACCAACTCATCCTGCAGTCTGAGTAGTGCCACCCTACTTAGAACATGGACTGGCATCTATACAGTCCCACTCTGTCACTGACATAGGGACAAATCATTACCACTCTACTTGCATCATAACTTAATTGATGCAATAGTGTGAAACAGGACATCTCTGAAGTCCCCTCAGTACCTCAGAGAAATAATCCTTGGGGAGTTTTAGCAAGGTTGTCAAATCTACTGACAGAGAACAACCATAACTAAGGGGCTTGCCTTCTTAATGGCTTGTATGAATTAATTTTAAGACTGTGACCTTTCAAAAGCTTTCTAGTATCCCTAGATTTTTACATTTTTATATTGAAAGGTTTTATACGCTCAGCACCAGGGCACGTTCCACCAACTTCAAATGCATTGTGTCAGGAATGGATTTGAGCCTTTGCAGTCCTGGTCCACAGAGGCTGAAAGCTTGAATTCATGTATTTTCAGACAATACAATATCTGTGTTCTTCTGTTGTCAAAGTACATGATTGACAGCTGTCTTTTAATATTAGCTTTTAAAATAACCCTAATATCTAAACATTAGGTAAATATTTTCTTCAAACCAAAATGCACATCTAAAATCAAAAGGTCATCATCTCCAGAACAGTTATGTTAGATCAAATCCAGCCCTGTCATAATTTTGATAATTGAATGGGATAACAAATATGCTCACCTGTGTGAGGTGGATCTCACTGCATCTATCTGCACCGCTAAGCTCATTAAAATCTTTCTTTCTTACCTGCCTTGTTGCCTCAGTAGCTTTCCACTTGTTCCCAAGCTTCATTCACAACTTCTGATATTACTACAGCCGTACTCATTTCCTATGACAACTGTTTGACTCCAAGGCTTCCCACCAGCCCCTTTGGAAATTCTAAGTCATCCAGTCACATGTACTGGCCACATTTCCTTTTCTGTTTCATTCCCTTTTTTAGTATCCCCTTCTCTTGATGGACCACTAATGCAATTTGCTAGAGCACATCTGACCATGAAGAACTTCTGGTGCCTGGGAATCCTTTAACAAAAGAAGGTTGGCTTACATTGGAGAACCAGAGAAAACTGAAGAAGTAAAGTTACTGCAGATTTGGGTTCTCCATAACAACTGTCTTCAAAATGAAAAAAAAAAAAAAAAGAGCGCAAATAGTGAAACATATTATAGTCTCTTTCAGCTTTTCCAACAAGAAAGCAATTTCAACATCCCAGGCTAGATTCTCCTTAGTTCTACTCTTAAAATAGAGAGAAGATCCCATCAGCATGTTTAGCACACCAACTAGTCTAGTGAAGAAGTCATCAGAGTGGGTATGAGGACCCACCTTCACGTTCCCAAGTGACCTTATTCACTCAATAGAGTAACAGCTCAGCACAAAGGTAAGAGCCCTGTGACATAATATCCTGTAGATTGGTGTAAGGGCATGTTCTGGAGGAGCAAGGAATACTCATGGAGGTCTGTGCTTGGAGTCAGAGACTGGAAGTACTAGGCTACTAGGTCCACAGAATTATTACAGTCACCTTTGCTTGTTCAAGAAGAAGGTCCAGGTTTAGCCTTTAGTTTTGATAGCTTTAAAAGTAAAACCCTCCAAAAGAGTATGAAGTTCACAGACTTCATTGTTCCATAGCTAAAATTTTCAGAGCATGTACATGGATACATAAGACTTGTCAGTCAATGCACCTGGGTCTTTAATTTTTTAAAACATGTAGATGATGATAACTACAAAGAAGGATCTTGTGCGATTCAGCTCTTAGTTAACACTGCTCATGCTCCTTCTATGGATAGAACAATATTTCTACATTAATGTCACGAGCAACTTGAAACAGAGTACCATTTGTAAAGCCAAACATAAGCTTCTGCTCCCAGGGACTTCCTCTGCCTTTCTTGGTTTTAGATTTGGAAATAATTTTCCGGTAAGTTGAGAAATACATATACACATATAAATATATATATACGTATTTCTCCATTCATTTATTCTTGATCTTAAATGTATAACGGGATTAAGTATAAATACTCTGATATCACTGAAGCTTCACCTATCTTCGTAAGATCTAAATTTTTCCTGAGCTGGTCTATAAACCAGCTCAGCCCAGCCACTAAAAATAAAAACTATCATCTGATGTGTGTTCATAAAAAGATAATTAAATATATGAGTAAAATGCTGAAAAAATAATCACAGTAAACATCATGTTATTACCATTCAGGGGAAATAATGAGAAATAAACACAGAATAAATAGCTATAATAAATCAGCACATTATCATCAGATACTTTTTCTCATTACACTTTATTTCCAGAGAGCAAGCACTTAACATCTAGCAATAAGTAGCAAAAAGTTTTCATTTGCTTGTTTATTTAGACATGATATTTTATTTTTTTCTCCTTGCACCTCTGCAGTCACTGTGATTCACAGGGTTTTATAACAAGATAGTTTCTCTGCAATTCACGGCAAACTTCAAAAAGTTGCAACAAGAGATCGCCTATTTGATATATTCTTTACACAACACTTCCATTAAGTCATTAAAGCAAATATGTTATCTAAAGCAAAAAGAACGTAAGACAAACAGAAAAAAAATACTTGTACCAGAAAAGAATAAGACTTTTTTTTTTTTTTTTACATTTTCGTTTTTGAAATGTGCCAGGATTGTTGGAAGTGCTGCTTCAGCAGAAGTATTAAATATATGTCTCTAAAGAGTTGCTTTCAGCTGTAAACACAGCAAATAGGTTATAATAGGATACTTGCATCACTTCCCAGACAGTGTTAGACGTGTCTAAAAACGTGCTCCTGCTTTCTTAACTGATACTAACATCTCGGATACTTTGAGAAGTACTTGTCTGTATTATGGTGTGATGAATAAAAGAATATCCCATCACCTTCAGGTGAATTCCAAAAGCCTACATGCATGCCTCACAGTAGTTGCTTCCTGTGGTGAAGAAAAAAAAAAAAGTAAAAAAACCATAACACACAAATCAAAAGAATACAGAGACCTCACCTGCAAAAGACTGTGGAAGGTAAAAGTGTCTCCTGTGGGTAGACCTGTAGACCTGTGGGTCTAGGGATTTCTCATCTCCCCACACTGCTTGGTTTCCTTTTTCCTTACTCCGAAATTATTGTTTGTAGTTTAAAACTTTTTTCTCTTTTTAATGAAATCCAGTATTTTCAGGCAAGACCTGAGCAAGTGTACAGAATAGATAATAGATAAAAGGTCCTATAGGAAAGCAAGCCTTCGGGGGCCTGTTTTGGCTTTTTGCGGGGTGGTCAGGGACCTCTACGTCACCAACTCACAGACTACCAGTTCATCCACAGCATACAATTAGAAGTGCGCAAGACTTTAAAAGATGTCTGTTGATTCTGGATGTTCAGTTTGAAAGCAATCTTTTACTAAAAAGCAAGGCCAGCCACCACTTAAAAATTATCAGGCCCCAAAGAATTAAATGAGATAAAGTCAAAAATCCCCAATTATTAATAATTTTAAAATTCTGCCCATGGAGTTTGACACTATCATTCTAATTACTAAACTTCCACCTCCTTTTGAAATACATGTACTTTGATTTCAGATACAGAATAGACTCTACATTAATAATTAATAATTATTATCTCCACAAGAAAGAAAGAAAAACAGCAAGGTAACTTCAGTCCTTGGTATTTTCCTAGACACAATATCTTCAATATAATAACCCCTGACACATTTTCAGGGGAGTCAAACAGATGAGAATTGTGGAAATGGAACTATTGTTCTGTTTTATCATTTTAATGAGAATTCGTTTTCCCTCTTCGTTTGGGTTTGGGTTTTTTTCCCCGTTTTCCTCATCTCCTGTGCTAAAAATCACATCCTAGCTCTGCAGTGACTTGCTCCATCACGTATGACTGCAGTTCGTTATGCCACACTCTGCTCTACCAGGCGCAGAGTACTATTCTCAAAAGCTACAGTCATACAGAAGGGACTTCTGAGGGTTGCCTAATATAAGCATCTTCCAGAATTATTTAAATCCAAAATCTGAAAGTTTCCCTTCAGCACAAAATTTAGCAATTTCAAAGTCACTTCATACTAATAACAGAGGATTATGGATGTTTTTCCAGCATGAGACAGAACTCAGTCTACACAACAGAGAATTGCTTCACAAGAATGGTAACAGGCAAGTGAAAACGTTTTCCTCGGGACAGTTCTGATAAAAACATGATCCCTAAAATCATAATGAATTATTAACCTTTAAAAATCCAGCTGTCACACTACTTAACAGACTGGTCCACACATGCACCAAAGAAGTGATGCACAGAATATGATTTTTTTTTTCCCCCACCAGTAAAAGAACAAACTCAAGACCTGCTGTCCAGACAAGTATATAGAACTGGTCTACTACAAGCAGTTTCTTGACAGGTTTCCTCACTGGAAGCCCACTGCAGGGAGACACTGGGTGATGCATTCAAGAGAGGTTCTTAACAAAGCAACCTCACACTGAGGTGCAGAAAACTGTGTTTAATTTGAAGTGTAAATAGCCATTGTTTTTGGCTTTGTTATTAACCCATCCAAACAAGCAGTCAGAAAAAGTGTTGTTCACCCACAGCACACAGAAACAAACTAAAAAAACCCAAAACACTCCACTATATACTATATAATATTTTAAAACTCCACTTCATAGATGCCAAAATGAAGAAAAAAGAGCAGTTACCTAAAATAAAAGCTAGACAAAATGTCCAATTTGTCATACATGACAAAGTATTTGTGCAGAGAATTCATTATGCTCTCTTCAGCTACCAAGAACTTTAAAAAATTCATGACAAATATTTCCTTCAAAGATGGTAAAACCAGATCAGACGTAAAATTCATTGCAACACATCTGACGAGAGTCCTACAGCAGCACAACATCCGACCTGCAACCTGCACAAGCACCTCTCGTAGGCTTTACCTGCCCAAGCCCTCGCCTCACCTCCCAGTCACACCGCTGACAGAGATTTCTGGTTTCCATTTTTATTGGATCTTTCATTGCTACACTTTCTGGACAATGAAACCACCAGAAAAATACTAGATTCAAATATAACAGACACCTGCTTTTAGCTAGCTCCTGTGAGCTAAATCCTCCAGCCAGAGGAGGCAGCGAGGAGCCAGGGCTGGGCTGGGGGGCTGCAGGAGAGAGGGGTGCACCCTCCCGCCGGTGCAGGAGGGAACAGCCAGGCAAAGTGTTACTTTCCATTTTACAATATTATCAGATTATTTTATCAGTCTTTGCTAGAAGACTGGGCTGGGCTAGAACTACCATTTTTGTTTTTCTTAAGAAGTGTGTTTTCACTTCTGACAACCACTGTTTGTTTTTTTCTAAGTTTTTCAAGCAGTCATTAAGATTATAGACAAGAGTTACTAGATGTGCTAGTGTGCATCTTGTAAATTCTCGAAGGACTTTTTAATGTTGATTTACACGATCCCAGGGTAACTCAGGCTGGCAGGGACCTGGGGAGGTCTCCAGTCCCAGCCCCTGTCCAGAGCAGGCTCAGCTGAGGGGTCAGACGGAGCTGCTCAGGCCTTCACCCAGTTGGGGCATGAAACCTCCATGGATGGAGATGGCATACCCTCCTCAGGCCCTGGCTCCACCGCTGGGCTGTCCTCCTGGGAAAAAGGCTTCTCCTTAGTTCCAGCCTCAGCCTCCCATGTTTCAGCTGTGCTGCTGCCTCTTACCTTCCCACCATGCACCACTGTGAAGAGACCGGCTGCGTCTCCTCCATCCCTTCCCATCGGTGCTGGGGATGCCGTTGAGTGCCCCGAAAGCCATCCCTCCTCCCAGCTGAACCAGCCCCAGTCTCTCCTCACAAGGCAAGGGCTCCAGCCCCACTGACTCGGTGGCCTGCCCTCACCTCCCACTAGTTTGTCAGTGTTCTTGCTGTGTTGGGGACCCAAACTGGAGGTGGTACGCAGGCAGGGTCTGACGAACACCAAGCAGAGGGGACAGTCCCTGCCCTCCCCTGGCGCTCGGGCCATGTCCTGCTCACACCACCACAGGCACCGCTGGCCCTCATTGCTGCCTGGGCACACGGGTGGCCCTGGCTCAGCTTGCTGCCCACCAGCGCCCAGGGCCATGCCCCTGAGCTGCCCCCTCCCCAGGGATGCACGTGCCCTCCATCACCTCCTCCAAGTCGCTGGTGGAGATGCTGAACAGGACAGGCCCCACACAGACCCTGCAGGACCCCACTTGGTACCAGGCTCCAGGCAGTGTCCGACCCATCAACCACCACCCTGTGAGCCCATCACCCAACCAGGTCCTCACCCACCAGCATGTCCTCCCTCCCAGACTGCAATGTCCCAGCCCAGGTACAAGAATACTGGGGAGACAGTGCTGAAAGCCTGCCTAGAGCGGAGGTAGGTGGCATCCACTGGTCTCCTCTTGTCCCCACAATTTTGTTGCAGAAGGCAGTCAGGTGGGTCAGGCATGATCTACCCTTGGTAAATCCTTGCCGACAGCTCCCCGTCAGTGTCTTCTCCCTGCTGTGCCCAGACGTGGGCTCCAGGAGGTCTCGCTCCTTGATTTTACCTGGGACTGACAGGAGGCCAGCCGGCCTGTGGTTCCTCAGGGTGGCTTTTGCCCTTCTTTGAAGGCAGGTGTAATATTTGCCTTTCTCCAGTTGTTGGAGACCTCCCCTATCTCCATGACCTTTGAGAGCTGGTGGAGAGCGGCTGCACAAGGACATCAGCCACTTCCCTCAGCACGCTGGGGTGCAGCCTGACAGGTCCCAGGGACATGTGTGGGTCGAGTGCTCCTGCGTGATCCCTGACTCAACCATCATCCCCAGCTGGTAGCTCCTCTCCTGCTTGAGCCTCGTCACTAAGAGTAGAGGCCTGGCAGACCTTGCTGGTGACAACAAAGAAGGTGGTGAGGACCTGCCTTATCTGTGACTGCTGTCACTGTAACACCTTCTCTATCTGTAGTGATCCTGACAGCAAGACCATTGCACATCAAGGAGTCAGTGATTCACATACCAGTTAACCTGAGCACACCGTGGCCCGTGCTGTGCTGCACTGTACATACGCCTCGGCCTTCAGGCTGTGTTGTGCTGCACAGACTCCTTAGCCGCAGGACAAACTCAGCCAACTAATTTTAAGAGAGGAGCCCGTGGGCAGCTCCCACTCGTCACCGGCAATTACACCACCTGCACCGCCTTGCCTTCATTTAAAAGTGCAGCAAGAAGTTCTCATGAGAACATTGTTTCTGCATGCCAGCAGAAAAGACAAATAGAATTGTTTCCTTGGAAGAAAATCCTGTAACAGCTTGAATGAGCGAAATGGGACAGGGTCTGCATGGTGTGCTGCACGATGACGGAAGGACCATTCAACAGCAAGAAGTTATCCTTGACACCCTCCAGCAATCTCCTGGATAGCTGGCGTCCTGACACATTAAAGTTCCCAATAAGGATGGGGGTCTCTGACACAGACACTGCTTCAGGTTTTTCAGAGGAAGTTCCATCTACTTCCTTACCCTGGTCAGTGATCTGTAACACATCCCACCACAGTGTCACGCTTAGCAACCTCTCCTCTGACCCTGACCCACAAGCTCCTACCCAGACCTGAGCCCCACACCCCCAAGCTTCTCCTTCACACGGAGGGCAGCCCCTTTCCTTCTCTTCCCTGCCTGTCTCTCCTGAAGGGCTTGTCTCCATCTGTTGCAGCACTCCAGCCATATGAGCTGTCCCACCACGTCACAGGTATCCCAGCCGGGATAGACAGGTATCTCCAGCTCTGTGACCACATGCTGAGCTCTTGCCCCTCCTGCTAAACTCCCAGGCTGTGTGTGGATGTGCACACACCCTGAAGGTGGGTGTCCTTTTGTCCTGTTTTAATATGCCCGAGCTCTGCCTTGTTCCCCCCACACTGCACTTTTGCTATCTGCCCTTGCCCCACCATTTTCTCACTTAACTCTGGGCTGTAATCTCTCTGCCGTGTCACTCCTAGTTTAACAGTCTCCTCACCATGCTGGCCAGCCTCTTGGCAAAGATGCTTTTTGCCACAATAAGTGAGAAAAAGAAAATGACAGCTAATTTCTTAAATTCCCAAATGTGGAACTTGGAGGGTAAGCTAAATTTTGCTCAAGACCCCCAAATCTGCTCTGTGACAAGTGACTCTGAAATCCAGCTCTTCACTCACTGGGTGACAACTACTGTATATATACTGTTCCCCAACCACATACACATGTAACTATAGCTCAGCTCTGCCATAAGGTAGCTGATTTCTCCCTGCCAGTCTTTTGTACTCAGCCCATCTGATTTTCAGTCTCCAGGACAGGACCAATGATCTGGTTCACAGCTCTAATTTCATTGATGCCCCAGCAAAATAGAAAAGTTATATTTCACGTGTTTGTACATTTCTCACTCGTCATTTTGTTTCTGAGCTACTGTAAATATCCTGTGGGAAAATTCAGCTCAAAAGCAATAAGAAAAGCCTATTATCTTTGAACAATAAAGAAAAAAAGTTGCTGTAATCAGAAGCTGAACAGCAGAATAGCCATTTAGCTTCTTTTTTACTAAACTAGAACACTATACTGTGCAGCCCATGGTTAAAATGGGTTGAAAAACTCACATAATTCAGAGACCATAAGTACAAATGACACTCAAGATCTTGGTAGAAAGAAGCCAGACATACCTCTTTATGGGCAGAAATTTAACACGATCCAAAATGTGATCTGTTGTTTTGAATGGAAAAACTTTCATCAATTTGAGCAGGGTGTTTCCACGCAGCTTTCTGTTACCGGAGTTACACAAGCAGATGATGGAGAGAGGAAAACAGCAGAAAGGGCTTAATTTATAAAGCAATAGCCGCACTTTAGTCTCTCAATACGTAACCCCTTTACTCAAAATGTAACCGGGCTCAGTACATTATAAACAAAGATAACAGCTTTAAAGTTATAGATTGTTTAGAGGCAGCCACACGTGTGATCTAGCCAATGTTAGCTCTTGCAAACCTTTTCTGTGTTGAATATCCTTCCCCTTCTCAGCTCCTGCTAATAAAACAACTCCCTCTCTATCACTCAAGGACTAATATCAAAACAAGCTAAATAAAATTTAAAAAACTCCTTTGGTAAGGAGATAAGACTACAAATTTTTCTTCAGGAATTAACAGTTAAAGAAGTAAAACAGAAGTCAACTTTTAGAATTACTGCTTGTTACTTTTTCATTGAATAAGTGTGAAACATCAGGATCAGCAATTTCTACAATCATGTGAAGAAAAGGAAGGTTGAAAAATTCAGATATTGGTACCTGATAAGAAGGATGCAGAAAACTGACATAGCTATTCTCACTACTAACCACAATGTGCAATTACTAATTGAAAACTTCTGCATTTGACAGAAAACCTAAAGCAAGCCTTAATAGGGAGGAAATTCGTTCTTCAAAATGGAGAATTTTCCTTTTCTTGCACAATAAGAACACCTACCTAAATGGTTTTGCAACACATTCAGATGAGACTCTTTATACAAAACAAACACACACACATCCCCCTGGGTTTTTCTGCATTTTCTTTTGAATAAATCTCAATTTTAAAGAACTAAGTTCATCACATAGGTTAATCCCCAGAGATTGTTCTAAAGAAGTGATACTCTAAATTTTCAAAGAGGTGCTGAAGAATTACCCACATCATCTTTCACCTATCCAAAACGGACTGCACACAGTAGTGGCCTCTCCCCCGAGGCACATTACAAAAGGCTGTTACGCCAGCCTGCTTAAGGAGCAAAAGATAGTCAGTCCACACATCCTGGCCAGTTTCCAGATGAGTAACAACACTGACCAAAACTAGCCTTTCTTTGTCAAAAAGGCACAGAAATCATCTGAGACCCCAGAAACAATGGTATTAAGGCAAGATCAGGGAAGAACCGTGAGCAAAAAAAAATATACGTGCACAGCGCCACTTGTGCCAGCCTTCTACTTCAGCACCGACCCCCAAAAAGTGCTCCTCAGACCAGTGACAACCTTTAAAAAGTAAACTGTGGCAGACAAATAGAAGTCACTACAAGAAAAACGCAATCAGGGAGGCAAAGCTGAGGGGAGGCCATAATACTACTGCTAAACGGATTTAAATCTTACACTTTTTTTCAGGGATTGTTTGGCGGCAAGGGGGAAGGAAAAGAAAAGTGGTGGTGGGACATGTCTTAAGGATTAGTATATTCTGTCATTGCTTTGGAAAATGATCCCAAGTGAATTATTCCTAGTGAAATGTGATTTCAGAAATCCTATGCTCTCATAAAAAGAGAAGTGTATAAATGAAGAAAACACAAACTAATAGCTACCCATTCACAAAAAATAGTGTTTTATAAAAAAACACAAATTAAAAAACAAACAAACAAACAAAAACCCCATTCAGATTCAACCATTCCCATCTGTCCTGCAATTTATGGAATTTAGTAGTTTAAGTGTAATGCAAATCCGCTAGTATAAATACACCACTTGGGTACTGCTTTGGAGAAGATAGCAGGACGAAGTTGCTCACCCATTCAGAAAGATTGTGGAAATGTAAAGATTAATCACGATTAATACAGACTTTCAATTCTGGCCAAACACTTGCAACCTGAATCTCATTCAAGGTTCTGCCTGGAGTAAGAATTCATCTTTGCTGTAAGCCACAAGAACCACTTTGTTTAGAACAACAGAAACTCAACACGCCCTACAAAAAATCCTACTCCTCGACTGTATTGTGCATTTTTCTGATGAGTTCTGGTGATAGAACCCTTACCTGGGAATTAAATTTAAGGCACCTACTGCAAAGAGAAGTTAGTGTATTCTGGGGGAAAAAACAAAACAAGAAAACAAAACAAAAAACACAAACCACCCTAAATTATAGTATTTTAATCTACAGCGTGGTACAGATGAATGCAATGCTCCTTCTCTTCCCACTCCATAAGAGAATATTGTTACTTTCTCCGATGCTTTCTTGTTGCCATGGCATCCTTTCTACCATAGGTCTCTTCACCCTTATGTTATTTCCCCAATTGGCATTCAACCTGTGGGCATCTTCCCCCAGCTCAAAAGCTTATAAATCTATGTTTCTTTTGGAAACAATACATTTGATCTGCTGAATAAGGCGTATCACTCCAGACCTCAGAGCGTCAGCTTTCGGTAAGAACACACAATAGTTTCTAAACACACGAGGACTGAGGTTGTACTTGGACAGTGAGCAGTTCATCCAAGATCTTTGTACGTGTTTGTTCAGCACCTAGCACGAGGGTTCTGATCCTAAGGAAAAAGACCGTCAAGCACTTAATAAATGTCACTCCCTTCTACTTGAATACTCCATTTGTCCTCTCAATTTCCGTTTATCTTGCCAAGATGTTCGTTTCTCTGACATGTAATCTATGTTGTGGCATACATCTTCATCAAGACGTCTGTCCATCCACCTCGGAGATTCCTGACACATCCCACCGGGCTGGCTGAAGGCAGACACGCCACCAAGGAAGACACCTTCCCAAGAAGAAAACCTCTGGTTCCCAAGCGCGTGTTTTTAGCCTACCTGCCTTCAAGCCTTTCGCTAAATGATAGCCCCCACTTCCCCCTCAGCTGCACAACGCCAGCACAAGTCTCAAGCCGCTACTTTCCAGCCACGCCGGCCGCGCTCCCGGGCGGCGCCGCACCCGCGCCGGGAGCCGCGGGGCCGCTCCCGCGGAGCTGCGCGCTGCGCTGCCGCTGAACAGACGTGCTCGCAGTCGCGCACACGCGGAGGGTGAGCGGGCGGACTCGCTCCTCTCGTAACTACAAAGTCGGGCTCAGCGCCCGGAAAGCGGGATTCTTCCTCCCAAAGCGCAACAGGTTTCTTACCCCCACCCCCACCCAGCACCCGGATTCGCGGGGTGCCCGAGCGGAGGAGCCCGGTCCCGGTCCCGGTCGCGGTCCCGGTCGCGGGCACTCACCGGCGGCGCGGTCGCGGAGGGTCCGCCGCGCTTGGCGGAGCCGCGCCGGGAGCTCAGCCGCCGCCAGGACTCCGCCAGCCGCCCGCGGCCGCCGCCCGCCGCCCCCTCGGCGGCACAGCCCCACTCCGCCGCCCCGGGGCTCCGCCGCCTCTGCCCCATGGCCCGCGGCGCCGCCGGGCCTCGCTGGTTGCTCCGCGCCGCCCGTAGTTTTAACGATGCTGGCGAGACACCGCGGGGGGGTGTAGGGGAGGCGGGCTGGGGCGGAGCGCCGCCGCCCGCCCCCCGCGGCCGCGGGGCTGCCCGGGGGGGAGCCCCGGTGCCGGGGTGATGGGGCGAGCGGCGCGTCTTCGCGGGGCGGGCGGGCAGGGAGCGGCGCCCGGGGAGGCAGCCGCAGGAGGGGTGATAGCGGACACCCCCCGGGGGGTGATCGGGCAAGTGGGGTGCGCTTGGTGGCAATTAAAGCTCGTCATAGCCCACGGCCAAATTGGAGTTTTAATCTAGGGCGAGAGCTGGGAAACGGGCACGGTGAGTGAAAGGGGCAGGTAGCTGTACTGTGCTTAAACGTGACGGGTTACAACACCTGTTCACTTCAGTGCCTACATCTTGCCAAAATCTTTCCAGGAGGCTTCTCCTCGTTAAACTACGTTAGTAGTTCTAATTAGGAACTAAATTAGTAGTTTCCCCATGATAAAACATGTTCCTTCCTAAAGTCCGACAGCACTTACAGGTGCACAGCTTCCACAGTAAGTCCAGCGTTTTTCCCTCCTGTTTACACTTAGGAGGATGGAAACACCAAGTCAGGAGCAAAAGACGGCATGGTACCTGTTGGTAGGGCACACCTTCGGGAGGCCTGCTTTTCTTTCTTAAATTCAGCGAGGAGCATCTCTGGAATTAACAGTCTCTCTACTAACACTGGAAGGGTCTCCTGTGGTCCTGGTCAGGGTCCTGGGTTCAGTGTGCCCCGCCAGGCACTTTAGGAACATGCACATCGGGTTCATCAGCTCTGCGTGCTGAGCGCAGGGCGCGGGTGCGGTGCCACAGAGGAAAGCTGCCTCTCCTCTGCCCGCCGAGCTCCCTGCTGAGTTTTCTTCACGAGGGTGCTCAAGTCCCCGCGGCTGAGCTGACAAGATGGCTAGTCGGTGTGTTAGCGTACAAGCTCAGGCAACAGCGTTACAAGGTAAATATTTCATCTTGTTCTACACAGCCATGTAAAAAAAAAAAAAAAAAATCTAGATAGACACTCTGTTTTTCAGGGATCATTAAAAACACAGTGAGTGTTTTGCAGGCATGAAAGCATTGACTTGTACTTATGATTTAACCCTTCTTACAAAGATTTCTTAGAAGACTTTTACTGAAAAAGTCAGATGTATGCTGCTCTCTTGAGTAGCTGAACTTTCTCTTTTAAAAAAATGATATGACATTATAATGAATAATATTATTCTAGTTATAGCCATAGCACTTAAGATGATTTATGAAGGGATATATTTTTCTCACAGTGTATCTAATGCCATAATAATAAGCAAGAAAGATGGGTCAGAGTTTCCAAAGAACATGTTAAATTCTCTATTAAATATAGATTGGAAGCTAATGACTAAGGATTTTGTTATGGCATTAGGTCGTCTAACACCCTCCAAAACCCTAATCAGACTCCAGACTGATTAAGTACCTTCCATTCAGTGGAGATAGATGTTATCCGGAGGGTCTTTTCCTTCCAGCGCCTGTAACTATAGCAAGTTACTTCATTTGGGTGAACTATCCTCGTGAGTGCTTTTAGCTTCATTTATTCCCCGCTGAGGCACATCAGCATTTGGTCAGCTTTGCTGATTAAGTCAATTAGCTTTATCATTTTTAATGACATCTATAGGTCAACTCCCCTGATGTCTCCTCTATCTACTAGTCATAAATACCAAATTTCCTATGATTTTCATCTAATGATGAAATCTAATGATTTTCAAATCCCACAAAAATTTGTAAGCAAGTTAGTTTTTAAAAACTCAAATTACATAAAACCCAGAAGACATGCTCTTAAGGAGTCTTGTTGGGAGGGAGGGGAATAAGAATTTTTAAAGGAATTCATGGACAGGATACAAAAATATTTGTGTTACTGATTTGTCAGTAGTCTTGTTTAATTCTTTGGCAGCTGGAATATGAAGTTTGGTGCCTTCACCTGTTTAGTTACACACACAGCACTATACTACTTATTCAGCTCACAGTACCATCTAAGATACAACAGAAAAGCAAGCAAATGTTCTTATTTAAAATAGCTTTGCTATTTTAAATAGGCTACAAACTTCAAACTAAAATAGAACAAAATCATAGCCAAGAGCAGTTTAAGTTTCAGTAAGTCTAAGACACAACACAGGTCGTCTGAGTAATGTCACGAGGTCAAATTTTGTGAAAAGCAATTCACATGCCAATAGACGTGAAAATATTGTTTCTTTTCAGATGTTAAGGCTGAAGGTTCAGCACAGAAAACAGCTTCCTTCTTCTTATTTCTGTCCATAATGCATCTGAACCTGACGATAAAAATGCCAGTCACCTTTTGTATAAACCATCATTACAGTAAGTTTCAACTTGCTATATGTTCTGGGAGGATTTAATGCAACATATATGTTTAATAACCACCTACACAGGATTGGTTTCTAACATTTATATTATACACACCATATGTTTATTCCTCATATGCTTGTAAACATTGCTGTTATGGCTTTAATCAGACATACTGTATGCCTGGCAAGAAAGCATTTTCAACCTGAGCAGAGGAGGACATGACCGCATGTTACGTATACAGTAGCCTGATATCCTTATTTCAGCCTTTCTCGTTCCACCTGCATGTTTGTTCTTCACGGTCATTTATAAGTACGGTCAGATATTTATCAAGAGTTACAAGAAGGCATGCCAATAGGTGGTGGCAGGGCTCCATTTGCCTAGCAGAGTCCAAGACCTGCTGAACTGTTTGGGACAAGTTTGAGCTACTCGGAGGCTTGGAAGCAGTCATTCAAGGCCTATGAGATGTTTTCATTTCACTTTGCATTAGCAAGACAGACGCTATAGAGTAATTTATGTTGGAAGGGGCCACTGGAGGTCACCTGGTCCAACCCTCTGCTTAAAGTAGGTCCACTTAGATCAGCTTGCTCAGGGCTTTGTCCAGTCAGATCTTGAAAAAACCCAGAACTGAAGATTTCGTAGCTGCTCTGGACAACGTTTCAGTTGCCTAAGCTTAAGCACGGTCTTGGTGAAAAACCTTTTCCTTATAGCTAATTGGAATTTCTCATGTTCCCACTTGTGTTTGTTTCCACTTCTCGCTTCACCATACACCTTCAAGGACAGTCTGGGTCCATTTTCTCTACGCCTTCCCATTCAGCAGATGGAGGCAACAATTAAGACTCTCTGTAGGCTCTGTCCTTAAGGCTGAACAAACCTATTCTCCCAGTCTCTTCTCATCAGTCATGACAGCTAGAAGTAGCCTCACATTTATAGGCACTGGTCCTCACAGGGGAGCTTCAACCATGCTAGTATCTGCTGGAGGAACACCGCAGACAGGCATAAGCAGACTTTGGCCTTTTTATGGATCTGCTTGAAAGAGTCCTGTAGGATAAGGACCTGAAGCAAAGAGGGGTCCAAGAGAGCTGGTTGATATACAAGGATCACCTCCTCCAGGCGCAAGTGCGGTGAGGAAGGAAGTCGGGCAAAAAGACCAGGAGGCCTGCATGGATGAAGGAGGAGATCTGGGCAAAACTCAAACGTAAAAGTGACTATACAGAAGGTGAAAGCAGGGACAGGTAGCCTAGGAGGAATACAGAGATAGTGTCCTAGCACACGGGGATGACATTAGGAAAGCTAATGCCCAACTGGTGTTGAATCTGGTAAGGATGTCACGATCAAAGGCCTGAGAATGAAGGCCCTGGGGATGTTTCATACTTGTGATGTAAGAAATAAAAAAAGAAAAGCATAAACATAAATCATAAGCATCATAAACACTGTGTAAATATGTACTACTCCTTGCCATGTTTCTGAGAACAGTTTTTGGCATCCACTGCCTGTTAGTGAAGAATGGATTTGTGTTTATTTGTATATATGTCTGCTTTAGGCAGAGTCAGATTGCTATCACAGCAGCAGGATGCTGCCAGAGGTATTGAGAGTCTTCCTTGGGACTGTTGTCTTTGCAAGTCTATCGTTGCTATGATGTTGTAGGGCACAGGCAACTGACTTTTGGAACAGGTGGCTTGAAAGTAGTTCTGCTTTTACGTCAAACTCATGAGAGAAAAGATCATGCTGTTACTTCTGGTGAGTGCTTATAAGTCTGCTGGAGGGCAGAGGAGTGCAATTTGCCTGGATGTTATCCTGGGAGCTACATGTGTGGGAGTTTCTCAGCTGATCGTGCCTGCAGTGAAGCAGTCTTTCCTACCTCCTGGAAGCAGCTGAGGAGCAAGAGGCCCTAAAGAGAAGACTTTTCCCTCCATTCTCTTCTCTGACGGAAAATGAAACCAAGAGGCAGCAGCGAGCAGCACCAAGATTCTGTGAGTGTAGCATAGATGCAGGCTATGGTGCAACTGCTGAAATAGCATCCTAGGCCCATGGTGAGGCAAGTAGAAACTGGAAAGAGATTAAGATTGGGAGAGAGGAGGGGTAGGCTTTTCCCAGTGGATGGCAAATGCTTCATCTAGTCTTTGATGTTAATGGAAAAAACGTTTGGGATGAGTTTGGTCCCTTCCTTTATCCTCAGCATCTGTACACTTGGAAAACACTTGTAACTAATTATTATATATATGTGTATGAATTATGAAAGCAGCTGTGAAAAGACACTCACGTTTGAAGATATGAGAGGATTTTAATCTTTCAGTGGAGCAATATTCCAAACCATAGCATTTGCATACTTATGCATACCTCTTATAACCAACTCTTTATGACATACAGTCATTGGAAATAATTTGGGTACTGGTTGTGCTTACCCTAGGATGTAATATCTATTTTTCAGCTACTTCAGCAGCTTCACAAATAAGCTTGGAAGCTTCTACTAGTCATCATCAGACATGATGGGCCTATTACCTGGGGTCTTGTATACAACACATGTTGTGTACTACAACCAAGCAAGCAGAAACTTGAGCAGATCAAAGGTTAGCACAGACCTAAACTACCACAAACAAATGCAAAAATGAAGTGGAAAAATGAAGTCCATATGGAAAATAGTGCTGGGCAGTTTGGGGTAGAAGTCTATAGAATGTTTAATTTTGTTCTTATGATATTAGGAAAGAACCCAGAGGAGCAAATTTCTTAGTATCTATTACGTTCTTCTATGTTCAGGTGAAGTAGCACACCTATTATTAGCTATTCTAATAATTCCTGTGGCAATCTCCTTAGGCAATGAACAACACAGGTTTCGACTCATCTAGGGCTAGGTGAACACTGATAGCTTGTCAGCATGCAGCTGGCCAGAGTAGAACCTCGGATTTCTTACTGCTTATTTGTATCTCTCTACTTAATACAAGCACATTTGTTTTGTTTTGTGAGATTTATGGGAATTTAACTGTCAGACTTTTGCCATTTTTTTTTTCTGATTGGGTAAAATTGGTCAATAGGTTCAAAAGTTAGGTGATGAAACCAGAGGAGGACAGATGGCCTGTTTTCTTTGGACACCTTCCTGAAAATGAAGGTAGGATGCCAGTTCAAGTGTCTAGTTCTACTTCATAGTCATTTCCTCAGTTGTGATTTCCCTCTAAAAACTAACTATAAACAAGATTAATATGATAAATATTTAAATTAAAAGTTATTGTCAGAGACATTTGGGAAATAATTTAGCTGAAATAGCTTGGTTGAACTAAAAATGCAGTAGGGATTAGTAATTAAGAATGTGTGGTGACACTCATATTTTTGGAAGTGGAGAAAACTCTTCGCTTATTTGTTCTTGTTTTCTGTCTTTCATTGCAGAAGTTAAGATGCATGTATAGCAGAGTCTATAAGAGTGAGGTAGTGCCCATGGTAAAGGCATGCTTAACCCACTGGACACACACCAGTCCATGGGACCTCATGGGATGCATCCAACAGTGCTAGGAGAGCTGGCTGGTGTCAATGTGTGAGGCCACTCTCAATCACCTTTGAAAGGTCATGGCAATCAGAGGAGGCTCCTGATGACTGGAAAAAAAGGGCAAACATCACACCCACATTCAAGAGAGGCAAAGAAGACCTGGGGTGCTGCAGACTAGTCAATCTAACCTCAATCCCTGGGAAAGTATGGGGCAAATACTCCTGAAAGCCATTTCCAGGATCATGAAGAACAAGGTGATGATTAGGAATAGCTAGCATGCTTTTACTGTAGAGGAATCAAGCCTCACTGACCTGATTGCCTTTCGTGATGAGATAACTGACTGGGGACCAGGGAAGAGCAGTGGATGTTGCATAGCTTGACTGTAGCAAAGCCTTTTGTATTGTTTCTCATAGTACCCTTCTAGCCAGCCTGCTAAGATATGGACTGTATTAGTGGATAATAAGATGGATGGGAAACTGTTGAACCATTAAGCTCAAAGGGTTATGATCAGTTTACAGTACAGCACAAAGGGCAACTGGTGGCTGGTTACTAGTAGCATCCTTCCAGGATCAATACTATCCATACTGTTTAATCTCTTTAATAACATAGAGTCTGCTCCCAGCAAGGTCATAAATGATACCACATTGGGGGAAAGCAGTAGATACCTGAGGGGAAGGCAGTACTGCTATTCAGAAGGATCTGGACAGGTTGGAGAAATAAGCTGGTAGAAACCTCATGAAGTTCAACAGAGGAAAAATCTTTTTTATTTTACAGTATGAACATTTTGTAAGACCTTACATCACCAGTAGATCACAAGTATGAAATATCTGCAGGGCTTTCATTTCCAGGCCTTTGATCATGCTTTCATGACTACCTCAAGTTCCACAGAATTATGCTACTATTTCATAAACTCTGCCAACTCCATGAAAAGACATAAACAAAGATTACATGTTTTCTTTGATTAACTTTTCATGGAAGTAATTACTTCAAGGATATTACACAATTACAGAGGGGCAGAAAGGTTGTCTATGAATTCTCCTTTTCAAAGTGTGGGTCATAATATAAAAATATAGGTTTTCAAAGGCAAAGTTCTGTGCCAAACTTTTTTTCTTTTTAGAAGAAAAGCAATTCCTCACAAAGTTTCCTCCTTGTACAGAAAAAAGAGACAATAATAATCCAAGAGCTGACATAAATTATTCAATTCTCTTAAAATGGCAACAATGTTATAGTTTCTTTCATGTATCTGCTGCTAGGAGTGGGTCATACACATCTGCTTTTTATCACCTGCATTATGGAAGATTTATTCCATTCCCCAGTTTATAGAGCTTTAATTAAGAAAGTTAAATACACCAGAATCAAAGTCTTGCAGGAGTCTTTTTCGGAGATTCTGTACTACAGTTGCTGCTTATTGTTTGTATTGCCTAATGCAGGTTTTTTTCTTTTTTTAATGCCTTCCAATTTTGTAGAGAGACAGATAAATCAAAGCCGATACCAATATTCTTTGGTGGCTACTTACAAAATGCTTGCTTAGTTCAACCTTAACACCTTCTGAGAGAGACAGGAGTCCAACACAACACAACTTTGATTTTGAAAGAAAAAGAGTGACCAGTGACTGCTTGCACAATGAATGAAGGTGATCATTCACTTCTCCGTAAGTCAGGCAACAAAACCAGCCCTGAAACTCACTTAGAATTCATACTCTGACTGGCCCACCAAAATGTCTGAAATACTAGATTTTAGGTAATAAAGACATCACTGTTGAAATTCTTGGTAATTACCACAGTAAAATTTATTTTCTAAAGCACAAAGCTACAGCAGTCTCTGGATTTTGAAGGTTATAGATGAAACCTTTTACATTAAATACTGCTTGTGTTATTGACAGAAAAAAGCGCTATAACCTAAATAGGAATAGGCTTCTTGTTTCAAAACAAACTAAACTGTTTTTTTTTTATTCCATGCAATGTGAAAGATGTGGAGATAGAGCTTTGTTATGCCAGATTGTTAGAAAATGAACTTTATATCCTTATGTTTACCTGAGTCATTGTCATAGGATAGTGGACTAAAGAGAAAAGCACTGTTAGAAATTTATATCTGAAAAACAGAGTTAAAGTAACCTCTTGTGTATCATGCCAACTTTAAAACTGAACCAGGTGATGTTAACCTGTATCCTCTGAATTCTCTCTAATGCCCTAGCCACCTGATCATTCTTGCCTTGGAGTGTTTAGACAGGGGACACTACAAACAGATAGTTTGTTTTCTGGCTCAGTACTGGAAGAAAAAGTATAGAAAAATACTGGCGATTAATAACATCTTGTTCTAGAACATGCCTGGACACCTCATGAAAGTATGACAGGGCAAACAAAGGCACAATTTTTATGGTTTCTTAGAAGCCCTTAGTGTAGTGTTTATTCAAGCTGAACTCCCACTACACAGGGAAGTCTGTTTGAGCACAGAGTGCAAGATCAAATTTTCAACATTTAAGTTTTAATTACGCTCAGTTTTTCTTTCTCCTGTCTGTTCACATCAAAAGGCCACAGTCTCCCCTACAACATTGTCAGAAACATTTGTAATACCTTGGAGAGCAGACAGCGTGAACAAATACTGTACAGTATTTTTGCTAAGGCTGTCGTTCATCTTATGCAAAAAACAGGCAGCAAATTCAGAACAACACAAAGAATTGCTCGACTTGGAATTTAGCCTATTTTTTACAGAAATGTTAAATTGAATATTCATTTCAAGATACATTTAGCACTTGGTAATACAGCATAAAGAGAACATTTGACGACACAACATATTTGTGCTTAGACCGTGAAACTTGCCTGTAACGCAAGAAGGGAACAGTGTTTTGTAAAGTTACTCTGCAGAGAAGGCACAGATGCTCATTCTGCCTTCAGGAAGAGAGGCCCTTAGAGTTCAAGATATATAAAGGCTTGGAAGCAATGTTCCTCTTGGGACCCATGCTGTCAAAATATCAAGTGCTTAAGAAACGCCGTGGCATTCTCACAATATTTATGCTTTTGTTAAAAATATGCAACTGTCAATTAATGGAGACAATTAGAGAAGTCAATATAGCAAGTGATGAAACAAAGAAGACAGTGATAAAAGCATTCCAATAGCCGTTACAAAGACCTAGTTACAAATATCTGCTAAGTAAGTACCCTCGTCTGCGTCACACGTCGGGCCATATTGTTGGATACAGCTGTCAGCGACTTTTCTTCACCCATGTAAAACTCAAAGAGAATAAGGGGAGTGATAGTTTCAAATTGCACTTACTTTGAGAACTACAATTTGTCTTTACACAGTCATTTTATTAAATCACACTTTCACAATCCAGCATGAATGACAATCCTAGCCTTAAACAACAATTTTGTGCTAATACAAGTCCACAGTATTTAATCCTTCAGTCACCAAGTAAAGCACAATGATATAGTTACATTAATCTCAGTACTATTACACGGCTTTAAAAACTAAGGTCAATATTTAAAAATCGAGTGTTTTTCCTCAGCGTATAAATTAGTAACTCCTTATTGTTCACTAAAACCCAGGTATACTAGTTTACCATATGCCTAACGTAAAAGATGGAAAAAAATAGCTTCTGCATCTGTCCGGAGTAGTTTTCATCCTACTGCTACACGCTATCTTTCAATTAATTCCTCTCAATTAAAAAATTATAGCAAACTAAGATGTTCCTCTGCAAGTTTTTCTCTTCTGCTTTTATACCCAACTATAGTAATTGCATACTAGTAAATGTATGCAAAGTTTTGGGACACATATTAGCCTTAAACAAGTGACAACACTGGACTCCATCCTGTGACAATGTTGGATTGTTGAAGTATTTGTGACTTAAATTGCGAGTAAAGGGTCTTCGTTGGCTATATGGTTGGCTGTCAGGGATAAAACACTGAAGCACCGAGGGGAACAGAAGGGATGCCAAGGTTAATCTATTCAGATCAGAGGAAACTGAGTCCTTGCTCTGATTTTGCATCTCCATTTCCCTGTTAGATTATTAATGCCCCAAATCGTGACTAATTCACTGGTCTGTTCTCTCTGTAGGAATCTGTCATACAAATGCCAAGGGGAGCAGCTCTGGTGCCGGCACGATCCGCAGCAGAGTGCTCCAGCGCGGTGCACAGGGGGGGTTCCTGAACCGGGGCAACCCCAGGGGAGCAGAGAGACCCGCCAGGAGCCGGCAGCTCGCGCGGCAGCGGCTGACGAGACCTGGGCCAGGCCAGGAGCAACGGCAGCCAGGCCCCCCCCAGCTATAAAAGCAGCCCCTGGGGAGCGCCAGTGACCAGAAGCGCCGCGACCAGGGTGGGCAAACAGGGCGTGGGGCGGCAGTTTGCGTGGCAGGGCCTGCAGGGAGGGCGCTGAACTCCGTCGGCTTGACCAGGGGGCAATGGTGTCCACCCGGCAGAGAGCCGTGGCCTCCCCAGGCTCTGCACCCACCACGACTGACGCAGCTTCCCAGGCAGCGCTGCGGTGGGAACACGCTGGCACCCCGGTGTCAGGCCGCAGGGCGAGCCCTGCTCTTACGCCAGTACGGGACGGCAGCAGCGAGCTGCCTGTGGGAGTGCGCCCAGGGAGAGGAGCTCCTCCGCTCAGGGACAGAGGTCCAGGAGGAGGTGAGCAGGTGAGGAGTATCAGGGAGCGCACGAGAGAGACAGACTACTGGCATCGCACCCTGCCTTCCCCGGGACAGGCCCGACAGGCAGCCAGGACGCACGGTACGGGGCACTCCCTGTCCTCTCGCCGCCTGGCTGAACACAGCTGCTTAAGGGACAGGGGCAATGGCGACAAGTTCCTGCCTGGCACAGCAGGCGCGTCTCCTCCGTGACCACCCCACGTCCCCAGGTGCCCTTGCGTAATAGCTATGAGGCTCTGCAGGTGGAACCGAACAATAACGAGGACGATGGTTCATCTAGCTTGGAGGTGTTGCTGAGGTTAAGTTCGCCTACGCCCTGCCTCAAAACTTCTTCCAGAAAGAAAAAAAGTTGCAACAAGAAGTCTGAGGGCAATAAAGAGAGACTTCAGAGCCTTGGGACGACTGGTTAAGGGATCAGGAGCACAAGCAGTGTTCTCCTCTATCCTTCCAGTTGCAGGGAATGATGAGGGAAGAAACAGGAAGAGCCAACAGATCAATGTCTGGCTCCGAGCCTGGTGTCACAGGCAGAATTTTCATTTTTTTGATCATGGGTTGGTTTACATGACACCAGGCCTGCTGGTGACAGACAGGATACACCTGTCTTAAAGGGGGAAAAGGATCTTTGCACAGGAGTCAGCAGGGCTCATTGAAAGAGCTTTAAACAAGAATTGAAAGGGGAAAGGGATAAAACCAGGCTCGCTAGAGGTAAGCCTGGGGGCAGCACATCTATGTTTGAGGGACGGTGTCCTAGCGAGGTCCTTTGGTCTGCCGTCTCAGTGGAGGTAGGTGATGGAGATCCATGAGGCAGCAAAGACACAAGAGTTGCTGATGTGTTAGAAATGATGGAAGTGCCTGAGAATGGTCACATAAGAATTAGGGCTCCTCCCCCCAGAAAGGTCACGGGATCAATAGCCCAAGTGAAGTACATCTACACCAATGCATGCAGCATGGGCAACAAATAGCAGGAGCTGGAAGCCATTGTGCAGCAGGACAACTATGATACAGTTGCCATCACGGAAACATGGTGGGATGACTTGCACAACTGGAGTGCTGCAATGGATGGCTGTAAACTCTTCAGAAGGGATAGGCAAGAAAGGAGACGTAATGGGGTAGCCTTGTATGGTCGGGACAGTTTTGCTTGTCTAGAGCTCAATCAGAGGGTTGAGTGTTTATAACTAAGAATCAGGGGGAAGGCCAACAAGGCAGATATCATGGTGGGAGCCTGTTTTAGACCACCCAACCAGGATGAAGCGGCAGACAAAATATTCTATAAGCAGCTGGGAAAAGTCTCACAAACACTAACCCTTGTTCGCGTGGGGGACTTCAACTTGCCAGATGTCTGCTGGAAATACAATGCAGCAGAGAGGAAACAGTCTAGGAGGTTTCGGGAGTGTGCGGAAGATAAGATAACTTCCTGACACAGCTGGGCATAGCAATGATGAAATGATAGAGTTTCTGATTCTTGGAGAAGTAAGGAGAGGGGTCAGCAGAACCGCTGCCTTGGACTTCTCAAGGGCAGACTTTGGCCTGTTTAGGAGACTGGTTGACAGAGTCCCTTGGGAGGCAGCCCTGAAGGCCAAAGGAGTCCAGGAAGGCTGGACATTCTTCAGGAAGGAAATCTTAAAGGTGCAGGAGCAGAACATCCCCATGTGCTGAAAGACAAGCCAGCAGGGAAGAAGACCGGCCTGGCTGAACAGAGAGCTTTGGCTGGAACTCAGGAAAAAAGAGAGAGTTTATGACCTTTGGAAGAAGGGGCAGGCAACTCGGAAGGACTACAAGGATGTCGTGAGGTTATGCAGGGAGAAAATTAGAAGGGCCAAAGTCCAACTAGAACTTAATCTGGCTACTGCCGTAAAAGACAATCAAAAATGTTTCTATAAATACATTAGCAACAAAAGGAGGGCAAAGGAGAATCTGCCTCCTTTGTTGGATGTGGGGGGAAACATAGTGACAAAGGATATGAAAAGGCTCAGGTACTTAATGCCTTCTTTACCTCAGTCTTTAATAGCAAGACCAGTTGCTCTCCAGGTACCCAGCCCCCTGAGCTGGAAGACAGGGAAGGGGAGCAGAATGGAGCCCCCATAATCCAAGGGGAAATGGTCAGTGACCTGCTACACCACTTAGACGCACCCAAGCCTATGGGGCTGGATGGGATCCACCCAAGGATACTGAGGGAGCTGGCAGAAGTTCTCACAAAGCCAATTCTCATCAATTATCAGCAGTCCTGCCTAACTAGGGAGGCCAGTTGACTGGAAGTTAGCAAATGTGATGCCCATCTACAGGAAGGACCAGAAGGAGGATCCAGGGAACTACAGGCCTGTCAGTCTGACCTCAGTACCAGGGAGGGTTATGGAGTAGATCATCTTGAGTGCCATCATGCGGCACATCCAGGCCAACCAGATGACCAGGCCCAGTCAGCATGGGTTTAGGAAAGGCAGGTCCTGCTTGACTAACGTGATCTCCTTCTATGACAAGGTGACCCGCTGAGTGGATGAGGGAAAGGCTGTGGAGGTTGTCTACCCAGACTTTAGTAAAGCCTTTGACACTGTTTGCCACAGCATTTTCCTGGAGAAACTGGCTGCTCATGGCTTAGATGGCTGTAGTCTTTGCTGTGGAAAAAAGTGGCTGGATGTCCGGGCCTGAAGAGTTGTGGTGAATGGAGTTAAATCCAGATGGTGGCTGGTCACAAGTGGTGTTCCCCAGGGCTCAGTACTGGGGCCAGTCCTGTTTAATATCTTTATCAGCAATCTGGACGAGGGGATCAAGTGCACCCTCAGTACGTTTGCAGACAACACCAACCTGGGAGGGAGTGTTGATCTGCTTGAGGGTAGGAAGGTGCTACAGAGGGATCTGGACAGGCTGGATCAATGAGCCGAGGCCAATTGTATGAGGTTCAACAAGGCCAAGTGCCAGGTCCTGCACTTGGGTCACAACAACCCCAGGCAACGCTACAGGCTTGGGGGGCAGTGGCTGGAAAGCTGCCCGGCAGAAAAGAACCTGGGGGTGTTGGTTGACAGCCAGCTGAATATGAGCCAGCAGTGTGCCCAGGTGGCCAAGAAGGCCAATGGCATCCTGGCTTGCATCAGAAATTGTGTGGCCAGCAGGACTAGGGAAGTGATCGTCGCCCTGTACTCGGCCCTGGTGAGGCCGCACCTCGAGTACTGTGTTCAGTTTTGGGCCCCTCACTACAAGAAAGACCTTGAGGTGCTGGAGCGTGTCCAGAGAAGAGCAACGAGGCTGGTGAAGCGTCTAGATCCCAAGTCTTATGAGGAGTGGCTGAGGGAACTGGGGATGTTTAGCCTGGAGAAAAGGAGGCTGAGGAAAGACCTTGTCACTCTCTACAACTACCTGAAAGGAGGTTGTAGAGAGGTGGGGGTCGGACTCTTCTGCCTAGTAACAGGCAATAGGACAAGAGGAAATGGCCTCAAGTTGCACCAGAGGAGGTTTAGATTGGATATTAGGAAAAATTTCTTCACCGAAAGGGTTCTCAAGCACTGGAACAGGCTGCCCAGGGAAGTGGTGGAGTCACCATCCCTGGAGGTATTTAAAAGATGTGTAGATGTGGCACTTAGGAACATGGTTTAGTGGTGGACTTGGCAGTGTTAGGTTCATGGTTGGACTTGATAATCTTAAAGGTCTTTTCCAATCTAAACAATTCTATCATTCTATGATTCTGAATAACGGGATGAACACAACCTAGAAAACAATTTGCAAGTAAGGAAGTAAAGCTTCCGGGGACAGAGGGAGGGACAATATTTTTCAATTAAATTATCAGATTTTCCTGTACAGTGGACAGCAGTTCTGTGGCACCTGCAATGCCCTTTTTATTTGTTTAAGGGAAGAGTAGAGGCATTCAGTGCAAAAGTTCTGGAAAGCTTGGTAAACCTAGAAGATTTTTTTCCTCACTTTTCTTTATTTCTGAAAGATAATTCCTTGTGAGAGCCACTGTACTGCCCTTTTCCATAGACCTCCCAACACTGAGAGGTCCCCAGGTTGGATGAGGTCTATGTTTGGTAGATAGAACTGGTCCGTCTCACCCACAAAAGTTATTAATTCCCTTTTCTAGATAAAGATCATAATCTTTATCCATCACTGTAGGTTTGCCTTCATTCTTATAGCCCTTCTGCCAGACTTCAGGCCAAGCTGGAACGGCAGTGACCCCAGAACTGCTTCATCTGGCTACTATGCATCAGTCCTTGCAGAAGAGAAGCCCTGAAGAGGATCAATATTGAAATGGTCCAGCCAGCATTAGCCATTAAATTTATATAAGAGGAATTTCATGATCTTTTAATCTAATTCTTACTTCTGACACCTGGCAGATGGGAGCTTAATAATTTGTGTATTATTCACATACGTAAAGACTGTGACTTTTATTGAGTTGAACATCATAACATTTTCTTTCAAATAAAATTAAGATCTTAACCCAGCAAAACACTTGGACCCATATTGAACTTCAAAGTCAATAGAACTGCCAGTGATTTTTATTGAAGCTACATGTCTGCTTCATGAAGTACTGCTGAATACATAAGTACTGCTACACGAAGTACGTAAGTGCCAGCTATTAAAGGTTTGATTTTCACATCACCAACATTTTAGATGAGAAAGCTAGTCCTATACATTGCATTCTGTAATAGTGTTATTAGACACAGTCCCAGTATAAAAAAATTACTTTCTGGGCATGAATGAGTTTACTTCTGGAACTATATACATGTGTAAATAGATTAGTGCTTGAAACTTTACAAACTTTTGCAAAACAGAACCACTAGCATTACTCTATTGTATTCATTCCTCTGTTTACAGCACTTGGAATTTAACTAATGAATAGAAGAAAACAGTATTTTGTGCACACTTCAAAGTGGGGAAAGGACCTATAGGGGCCATTTCCAATTAATGTTCTCTATGTAGGCCTTAAACTATTAAGTGTTACACTGCAGTCAAAAGTTGTTAGTCTTTCAACACAGTTGCAAGTAAAAAGATTTTTGTTAGTCTTAAGCATATACACAGAAGATTTGCTCAGGACTGGGATGAAAAATAAAACAAGGGACTTCTTGAGCTCTATCTCATTAAGCCTATACAAGATATATTCCATAAATAGTGATAGATATCTTTTTAACTCCATATGTAACTTGTGATTTCTGGAAATAATAGTTACCATGGTACCCCAAGTGCTTTTAGCAGATTATTTCTTTCCCAGATTTGGTACTGCTATGTTATTTAATGTGATCACATACTCAAAATGACTGATGATTTCTATCAACAAGAGAATGCTTGCTATCATCTAATATTCTTCTTTTCTACTGAAGTGACAGTCACTTTGATTTTATAGGAGAGATATTTGTTACATTGAAATACAGATGAATAATTTTTTTACCTATTTTTAAGACATAGACTGTGCAATAGAAAGACAGCTAAGCAAAGTATTCCAGATCTTTTTTTCCAAATACTTCACCTTTTGATACTGTAGAGGTTTTTAACAGAGATATTAAAGTTGGTGTATGAATGCAGTAGGTACAAATGGAAACACCTGCATGTCCACTTGGACACATACATCTTCGTCCTTGCAAGTATGTGCATGTGTGAGTGAAAGAGTGAGTGCACGAAGACCATGAGAGAACAAGTGTGAATGCATAAAACTTGCTTAAAAATTTCATAAACAAGTATCACATTTTCCTTCTAGAAGATTTCACACTGAGTTATATTGCACTACTTTTCCTGCAACATGTATGCATAAGTCTTAAAGATCTGTTGACAATGAGAAAGTAGAGCTCAGAGTCCAAAAGTCCCTAGAGCCAGCTGGAGATTTGGATTGGAAGCAAAAAGATAGAGGATACAGAATCTGTGCCACAGTCCTCCACTTTAGAGACTAAAAAAGGAGTCATCTTTATTTATGCTAAAACTTACTTCACTCAGCCAAGGAATTTCAGTGTTTAAAATCAGTGGTCCATACCAGTGTAAGGATCTGGTTCGATGTACATACAATGCAGCTGGAACAAGCGCTTCTGGTGGAGAGTGGAATAATGGGAGCACGGCCGCACTTCCTAGCAATTCATTGCTTTTACAAGTATGGAGCTATAAATGTATAGTGTGAAGGTTTTCTTCCAGAGAGTATCAGAGCAAAAAATATAGCAAATAAAATTAATTACTTAGGTTATTCTTTTTCAAAAAAAGACCCCAGAACCAGTTGCATCTCAGGAGACGTTATTTTAAACATTCAGGTGTTATAAACAGATACTGATCATTTAAAGGGATTACAATGAGGCTGAGTTCTTTTAGGTCTGATCTTGTATTAAATCTACTGTGACAAGAAAGGGGGTGTGTGTGCTGGGGGGGTGGGGTGTGTGTGTGACAAAATTCAGGAAGACAATACTATTTTAGCTTAGTTTTTTTGAGAAAATAGTGAGCTTAGGAGGATGAGGGAGAAGATTGGGAGATAAAAGAAAGAAAGGAAGATAAACCAAAGGAAAAAAGAAGACAAGCCAAAAGGATCTTAAATGAGACAAGGAGAAAAATGGTATGCCAGAGAAGAGCTGTCATAAAGACATGGTGTGTAGGGCTGAGGAAAGTGGTCTTTTTTAGACTTTAGGGAGTCTTGTATTCCTCAGAATTCCCATCATAAAAAAAGGAAAGTGAAATGAACATTTGTTCTGAAAGGGATATTAGAGGCTTCTGAAATTATTCATGACCAAAAAGATTGTGTACATATGTGTCAATAGATATAAGCGAAAATCAATTGGAGGTATTTCTGGTTAATACTGTATTGCTGGTTGTATAATAGCCTTATACGTCCAGTGCATGGCCAGTATACCATGCCATTGTAATTATAGAGATTGTGGGGAAATACACGGCATAATTCCTGCAGTCTCTTGCCAAAACAAAGAGGAGAGGCTGTGGTTAGGCCATGCTAGCTTGCACTGATATTGGAATACATATAGCACATGTTATTTTTTAAAATCCCTTATTCAAGGGTCATAAGCCTGATTTTAATTTTACTGAATGATCCTGCTAAATACAAATAAAAAATTACCAATAAAAAGTATGCATTAATTTGACACCAGGCAAAAAATTTTAACAGATTCTTAATATTGCATTGATTTGCATAGCTCCCTAACACCTTCTACAGTATTTTTTTAATTAGCCACCTGCTCTTGTTATGCATAACGTCTATTTATGATTCTGCAGATGAGCAATTCTAGGAAGTAATGGTAGCGTGAAAAGCAAATAGCTTAGTTTGACCTCTTCTGATCCCCAGCAGTCCCCATATTACAAATTATTATGATGATCTGAGAGCCTGCCGAAATCCTCAAAAGGTAAAAAAATAAAATACAAAACCCCAAGTTATTTTCTGTGAACACATTTGTTCTATATACTTAAGCAAAATAAAGTCATTCAAACACGTTATTTTTCTGGATACTGGTTGTGCTGCTGCAGCAGATTCAGTATCCAGAAATGTTAAGCTATTTAAAGAGTATGCACAAAATAGGTTTTATTTATACTTTCAGAAATAATAATTTAAAAATCTAATTCAGACATATTATGGTAATAAATCAAAAGCTTTTGACATGCTTCTAGACCAAAGTTCAGGAGATATTTTCCTAGATACATTGGAAAACCTACTTCCTAAATTCTCTGTCAATGTGTCAAGCACTACATAATTAAATTTACTGTAAAAACTACAGTCTAGCAATATTTTCTTAATAGCTCCCACTACATTTCGGAACGTTAAAAAAAAAAAATCTAAATTGCTTACATCAAAATTCTCATTTACCTTGAGCATGAGTCTATTCCATTTTTGTTTTGAAGAAGGAAGGTGTTTTGAAGAGGTTTCCATAAACTTTTCCAAACCAAGAAACCTCTGAAGAGTTAAACTGGAAAAAGAAAAGAAGGGGGGAGGGAAGAAAAGAAAGAAAAGAGAGTAGTGCATTCTGCATCCCTACATGTTTTAAATAGAAAGGAACAAGTGAACTGAAGTAGGGACAGAGTCACTGTGCCCCAGGTGGGGAACAAAGGGGTTTGCACTGGGAACATTTGAACACCATCGGTCACAAGAACGACTTTACCAAGTGTCAAGGCCTAACCACAGGAACAAAAGATGTTTTTTCACTCCAGTGAAAGAATAAGGTGCCTTACATCAGAGAAGCCTGGGATCTCAGGTAAAAAAAACAGTAGAATAAAAATACTGAGAATAAGACTGCCATTTCACAAAAAGCAATATGGATCATGTTGATATGCTGGACATGGCAAAGACACTCTATACATGCAGGCTGCTATGATTCCTTGTGGAACCTGTAAGCATGCTGAAGGAGTAGTGCAAAAAACTCCATACTCTACATGTTTATTGGTATCAATTGAGGGTGGCTTACTAGACACAGGGCAATTTGAAAAGTATGGAAACCTGAGTTGCAAGAACTGCAAAGAATATAAGAAATTTAAGCCTTTTATGACAAAGTGTTATGGGAGGTTTCTGTGTTATTGAAAGTACTGGAGATCTTGATATGTACCAGAGTACATCTGAGCCAAAGCTTGTTGTGCAGTCAAAGAGAATTCAAAATTGACAAAACTCCAGATGTCTTCTACAGCTGTTCAATGTGCAGGAGGTATGTAGGGATGAAGTACCGCCACTCTCAGGAGTGTTAAGATTGGATTTATGAGCTTTTTTAATCATTTCAAGACTGTTGCATTCCTCCTTGTTCTGCAACAAATATAACCTTTTTATTTTTATTAGTTGATTCAGAAGAAAATTAACCTCACCAATATAGCATGAAGACAGTTTGCTGACTTCAGTCCAAAAGGAAAGAAAAAAAAAAAAAGAAGATACACATACAAAAGGAAAATACAGGATGAGAGGGTATTCAAGTTCTATGTAAAATAACCACCCATGCAAAGACTCACACCAGTGTTCTTCACAGCTAATAGATTTCATACGGAATAAAGACACCAGAAGAAATGTATTTTTCCTTTGTGTTTGCACAGATTGATTCCTATTAAAGTCCTGCCTGCTCATTTTTACTGTTTCTAACAGAGATTACCCTTCTCGCAGCTGCAGAAAGAGAAAAAAATGAATGATCGAAAGAGCTAAACTAAACAGAAATTGCACACATATTGGCATCTTTAGGCTCACAGCTGAAAAACAAGTGGTGAAAAAAATCCAGCCCTGATGACTTGTGCTGTGTTTCTTCTGCAGAGCCTGTTTAATGGTGCAAAATAAAGCAGTGTAGCTGCTAAGATTAACAAGTAGCTCTGGTAAATGTGAAAACTTCCCACAACTTTCCCTAAAGCCACTTTAGAGGTCAGATGCCACAGTGAGAGGCACCATATCGTGGCTTATAGTCAGAGTAACTTCTGGGTTCTGTTTTCAGTAAGTTTAATAAAAAGGATAGAATCCCTGCAATCTTTTGCTGAAGCAAAGAGAGGTTGTGGCTAGGACATCCCACACACAAATTCACTTGTCTGGAAAGCAGGTCATTTACATAGAGATATTTTATTGCTTAAACTCTCTGGGACCTGTTCTGAAATGACATAGAACAAGCTGCCGGCAAGAACAAATTATGAGATTTTATGGCCCAGATCTCTTCTAGTCTCACGTTCCTGTGACTACAGGAAGTTTCTCTGGTGCAGGGTCTTCATTTCTACATCAGGGGCTGGTTGGAGTTAAGGCCTCCAGAGGGAGCGCGGTGTCCGACTGACATCAGCCATGGGTATTTGCTAAGGTGGTAAGAATGGGCCTCAAACGGGCAACTTTTCAGGCCAGGCTTAAATAGTACTCAACATGGGAAGTGTTTTGCAGTGACTGAGCTATTCTAATTTAAGACACGGGTAGTTAATCAGTCTCATTCGGAAGCCTTCAGCACAGCTCCAGTAATTTTTTTTTGTTCATTACTCAAATATTTTTTTAGACACATAGAACACGAATTCTCAATTTCATATTTAAATCCACCAAGCTTTCACATACTTATGCTTTGCACTCATAAGATATCTGCCCTCATTTGGAAGGATTTAAACAAGAAAGGGGGTGAAATAAATCTTGTCTATTCTTGATTTAAAGCAGAAAGTAACATTTATGTCATTGGTGCTCTCTGTACCTGTCATCCAGGGTTAGGAGGTGGAGGACAGCAATCCTTCTTGGAAGGAACTAGGAGCTTTTACCCACTGAGAAACACAGAGGCAAGAGGGAATCTTAGTATGACTAAGATTACCTAAGAAAATCCCTTAGTATCCTCAGGAAAATACAGTATGAGAGTGCCTGTTGCCACAGAGCTGAACACCACATCTAAGGAAAAAATCCACTGTGTCCACTTTGATATCGCCTGGTTGGGAGAAAAGTTTCTCACGGGGTTGCACTGAGTGTTGCCTGCCTTCCTTGGGTCACCTCCTGTAGGGGACATTTACACCTGGATCAACCTTCAGGGGAATGAAGCCGTTTCAGACTGGTCTCTTTCCAAACCGGTTGCTTTTAAACATTTCCTTTCCATATTGCAGATCTTGAAAATTTAGTGACCTTCTGGTGAACTGTTTTCCTCATGTTGGTGCATAAGACGTGAAAAGCTACGTCCCATCTCTCTTGTCAGTGAGTACCTTTCAGGAAAAAAAAAAAGCCTGAAAAAGGTGTGTTTGGGGAAAGTGAGCAGAAGCTGTACTGAGTTTACTAAGACGGTTCTCCCTCCATTGGCGTGAGAACAAGGATGTTGAAAAATGTAGTTAAGATACATCCACTAGCATTAAATATACACATTCACTTGTCCCACAACATTAAAATTGATTTAAAATATAAAAAACCCAGATCATTTGAAGAGCTGAGCAAATCCTAACCTGAAGAATCCATTCACCCCAAAAAATGAACTGTGGAAAAAATGACAGTTGTTACAACCCTCCCCCCACCCAACTTTTCATTAATAAGAGCTTTACCATAGCAACTACGTACAATTATATTTTCTAGACCTCCAGCACAGATTATTCTCATGCATACAGTCAGCCAGGCCCAATCTTATAACTGTTGAAAGACTAAAAAGAAAATTATGCGGCTGATCGCATAACCTTGCATGCAAATTAAATGTGGATATTACAGTAATTAGGGCAGGAGAAAAAGAATGAAGAAAAGAGTCTAAAAGGGCTGCATTGTAACAGCGTAAACTTGCAGCTTTAGGTCAAGATAACCATATGTAGTACCTAGCTTAAAAGAGTATTCAGAAGACATGAGAATTAAATAATAGAGAAGGTAACTGTCTTTTATATAATGACATACACCCAGTACAGAACTGTGATTTCTTTGCACTCAGAACACAGACGGAAAGGTTACAGTGAACTGGCAAATTAACAGTGTTATACTACACAGAAAAGGGAAATCACGGCTTGTGCCTTTGGACAAAAAGGCCAAATCATTATTTTAGTATCCCTTCAATAAAATGTCAGTTAGTGCTCTGCTGCACAGTTTGAATAGAAGTGAACAATGGTTTAATGTTAGATTTAGACAAGGGAGCCCAGAGCTCCAGGACTTAGAAGATATACTGGCTCCTTCAGTGAACAACAAAAATGTGATTTGTAGGGCCATTCACGTGGGAGAGTAGAAGGACACGATACACTGAAGTCTTTACACGGGAAGAGTTCCCTGCTTTTTTTAAGCAAGATTTTAGTAACTCCATGTCTTTTAAAACAACTGCAGCAGCAGAAACTAGAATTCACTGTGGAAGGAAGTCAAGAAACTAAGTCCCAGTTTACCTCCTTGGGGCATGTTCTTAGGCTGAATTTCAGCACATGATCTATTTGCCATAGTTAATGAAGCTGGCTTGTAGTAAGTGCCTGTATGCCCAGATACAGGCTATGGTAAATATAAGGCAATTTGATTCAGCTTTAACCTTTCTTACTGTGGGCCAGGCTAAGCCCACAAAGATACTAGGACACGTCAAATTGCCTGTAAGCGCACACTGGCTGGCAGTAACCGCAACTCAAACGCCTGACAGTGGCTACAGAGGCACAAATGCGAGAATCAGCTCTTTCATTTAAAGCACTGAGGGCCATGATGTATGGCGCACATAGATAGGTATCTTGAGTGTTACAGTGACAGCCAGAACAGTTTTTTCTATAGGCCCACACCAGCATTTCTGGGCTCAGTCAGGCCATTTATGTTATAGCAGTGATTTTCTTTGTCTCTGTGATTCCTAAAGTATGTGACAGTAGCTGGAATCCTCTGTCAACCACAGATCTGCCGGCCTGTCACAGAAGTGAGATGTTGTTCCTTTTCATGCCAGAGAACACTCCTTCTCCCTCTTCTCACCTCTCCTGGGAAAAGGAGAGGGAACTCTGATTATTCACTGTTTTGATGAGCAGATTAAACTCTGTGCTAAGTGAGAAGTTAACAGAAATATTGGATCTAAGAAAGACTAGAGCACAAAACACACCCACAAGGTTGCTTCCTAAGCAAGGGTGCCTGGAAAGTAAACAATGAATCGGGTCATTAAATAAGAAACAGAACTGTTGCTACCAAAGAGAACAATCATTCAGGAAATATGTGTCAGTGGAAAATGCAAATGTCCAGTCAGCAGCAAATGGACAGCACTCAGGAGAAGGGAATAGAAGCAGGAAAGGAGCTACATTAATGACATACCATCCTAACAAGTCCGGGAGCGGGGAACCTACGCACCTTAAGTATCTATGGTACAAACGAGTGATAGGACGTGTATTTGGCAAGAAGGTCTTTTGCTACTGGACACTTTTTTTTTTTTTAATTACCTTGTAAGAATACGTGTAGTTTGATTCTGGGCAGAAAATCACAGACGGGCCAAACCCTTTCTTGTGCTAGAACTTTGCCTACATGAACCTCTGATTATAACCAACTCATTTCATATAGATTTTTCTTTAGCACGAGGTCCCTGGGCAGTACACAAAGTAAGAGTTTACTAAAAGATACCTGACAACTATTTCATCAACTGTTTGCTGTTCCCCACTTCTTTCCTTACTTCATCCTCATGTACAAAGATTGGGCTCTAAAGAGTGAAGAAGTGAGTTGAGGGAAGGGGTGCAGGGGGGCAGGCAGAGACCCCACAGTCTTCTTCCTTCTCAATTCCAATTCTGAGTGTATGAAATTGCAGCAAGGCAGAGCCAAGCTACACCTGCTTGTAGGTGCCCCAAAGCTTCATCTCCCCCGGAGAGGAAGGGATAAAGTCAGCTCTACCATCTGGAACTCCAGTTGTCTGTTACAGCTTCTCTGCTGAGCCCTGTTGCCTACTGTCCACCAAGGTGGAGGGTGAGCAAGTGATGTCCTGCTGCCCAAGTGCTCCTAGGTGGTGGGTGAGGCAGTTCTCCCTCAGGGTGGGGAATGAGCACTTCCAGTCTGAAAAAAAGCTCCCAATAACAGCATGCAGCTCTGCTAGGAAAGTAGACTTCAACTTCATTTCTATCTCCTTCTCAGTGCTAGCGTTAGTATAGAGCCATCTGGAAAATTAAAAAAAACCCATATACTTTTGTTTGTTTCTTTAAGGCAACTGCATGAAGTTCAGTGCTATGAGAAGTGAACTGAGAGACTCTAAGCATTGAAGGACACACAGGAAAGCAAGGACAGAAGTTGTGTTGACTGATCAATGCCGTGTGAGACTGCTGGAGGATGAGGAGCTGGTGGAATGCTCCAGACATAGCTTTCCTTTCCACATTGGCAGAATAACTCTATAACAAAGTAGGAAAAAACTGAGAATAAATTCATCCTATCTATTAGGGAAAATGATATTTTTGTGGTATCTTCTTTCTGGATTTTGCACATATGTGGTATTCATATTCTAGGAGGCAATTGTTTATTTTTTGTAGTATACTTAACAGTTGTTACAGATGATATATAGTGATTTAACACTCCTTTGGTCATTTCAAAATGAGCTGTAGCTGTGTAATATTAAATTGGTACTGATTATCACAACGATTAATGAAACAGATGCCTCTGTAGAAACCCTTACCTGCTTTAAGATCTGTAGATGGATACACCTGTAGATGGATCTGCTGGTGCTCTGACCTCCCTCCCATCCCTGGACGATTGCTGTTTCCATGACACCCACATCCTCTCCACTCCTAGGAATTGCTCATCAAGCCAGACATATTAATGCATTAACCCCAACCCAGTAATTCATGTAAAACACCACATGCTTTGGAGTTGGGGCTGGGGGTGGGAGAGAAGACCTTTCCTCCTAACATCTGTTTCTGCCATTTCAACACAAAATCAAGGCAAACCTTTCCACCGTTTTTTCTCCATTTCTGATGTGAAGGAGTCACCTGCAGTTCCCTTCTGCCAGTAGGATGTGAGAAAGAGGAAAATTTGACTGCTGGAGCATACTGCAAGGTTGTTGCTCTCACCTGGCCTCTGCAAAAGCAGCAGTAACATTGCTCTATTAACCACCATTGACAAGCTTACTGCTGCTTGTTGGGAGACAAAAAGGAGAAAAGGGGAGGAAAAAAACCCACACAAACCCACAAGCTCCAGACAAGTTTAACAGATAGCAGTAAGGTATGTAAATATTTTCCAAACCCACATTTTTTTTTAAAGCAAAAAGAAATAAAATAGCTCAACTACATTCTCTTTGTTAGTCATCAACAGGAGAGCAGAAAACCTGGAATATACATTATATGTCCAGTGTCAATTTACAAGAAAATTATCCCAAAATGCTCAGTTTTGAAGATGTCTATATTTCTGGTTTGGAAAAAAAAAGCCATACCAGAAAAGGCGCAAGTACTTTTTGGTGCATTATGCACCATAAATTGAGCTCAAGTCCAAACTCTTTTAACCAAACTCCTTTTGGTAACACAACTTGGAAAACAATCTGCCTGCAAGAGGGTTCTTCGGTAGGAAGACTGAGCAACTTTGACTAAAATTTTAAAAACATTGTCCAAATGCTACAGTAAATTATATGAAGGACCAAACTCTCTCCCTCTTAAACTTAAAGCACAGAATTAAATAAGCCGCTCTTGCTATTCTTTACAATTTCACTCACTGTAGAAGTTACGAGAGAAAATCCCAATCCATACAGGAAAAAGTTTCTTTTAACAGCATTTCACTGTGTTTTATTGTGCCTTTACTTACCTACAAGTAATTGAATGCTCACAGCTTAAATCACAGAGCTTGTTGCCATAGAGATTGGGAAATTTAATATGTCTAGGTTTATTATTATGATGATGTAGGTTTATGACACCACAGCTGAAACTTTCCACTTTGAATAGTTAGCTCTAATTAAAGCATAGAGTAGCGGATAATGCGTTGCCTAGCCATATGCTTATTTTTTGTCTTCTGTTTTGATTACTAGATTTCAGTCCATTCCAAAGGGGATTTACATGTTATTGTGTCATCTACATACTTTGCAGATACACAAACAGCTATTCTCACATCATAACACATTAACATCACATCACAATTTGATGTAGTTCACAGAATCCTTAACATTAACAAAGACAATTGTCTCTTCCACAAATTCACAAACTCAAAAAGGCAGGATTTTTCGATCTTTATTTTACCTGAAGAGGAAATGGCTTAGATTTGTTTAAAGTTACTCTATTGCATCTGGGATTTGTCTAACAGGTTAATGACTCACAAAAGGCTTAATGCTCTAAAATCCATTTAAGTGTCTAATTCAGAATGTATGCCAGAGCCTCTGTGACAAGGATTTTATGAAGCTAATAGCAGTATTGTGCCTGCTAGGTTTTTTAGGTTATTAGAAGTAAGACGAAGACATCGTGTAGCACATGCATTTGAAAGAGCCAGCTTTGTTTTATTGAACACATTCTGCTTGGAGACAGAGTCTGTTCCCTGATCATAAAACTGTTTGCACCAGGATATTAAAGAGAAAACACGCAAAACAATTGTGCACCTCTATATAGAGGTAGAGAACTATGGAACTGTGGATAAAACATGATCCAGGAGAGCACAGGGATCTCTAAAATAAGGCACTCGGGTAGGAGGGAGAACCCACCGGAGGATATCCTGCCTCCTGTGAACCCAGCCCTTCACTCTGCGCAAGGGCACATCTTGAAAGAAAGTACAGGGCTTGTTCATGCTCCAACCAGCTTCCAAATCATTGAGTAGGGCTCTCCCGGGCTTACAGGAGGTGCTTGAGCCACGTCAGCCTGGGCAAAGCAAATACTCCAACCAAGACTGGTGGTGCTAAGCAGAGCAACCCCTTCTCTAGTGACCACATTTCATAAGAAATTTTGCTCAAGAACAGCATGTTTTGGGAAGGCTCTAATCATAGAATCATTTTGGTTGGAAGAGACCTCCAAGATCATTGAATCCAACTGTTAACCTGTCACTACCAAGTCCACCACTAAACCATGTTCCTAAGTGCCACATCTACACATCTTTTAAATACCTCCAGGGATGGTGACTCCACCACTTCCCTGGGCAGCCTGTTCCAGTGCCTGATAACCCTTTTGGTGAAGCAATTTTTCCTAATATCCAATCTAAACCTCCCCTGGCACAACTTGAGGCCATTTCCTCTTGTCTTATTGCCTGTTACTTGGGAGAAGAGACCGACACCCACCTCTCCACAACCTCCTTTCAGGTAGTTGTAGAGAGCGATAAGGTCTCCCCTCAGCCTCCTTTTCTCCAGGCTAAATAACCCCAGTTCCCTCAGCCACTCCTCATAGGACTTGGGATCTAGACCCTTCACCAGCCTCGTTGCTCTTCTCTGGACACGCTCCAGCACCTCAATGTCTTTCTTGTAGTGAGGGGCCCAAAACTGAACACAGTACTCGAGGTGCGGCCTCACCAGGGCCGAGTACAGGGGGACGATCACTTCCCTAGTTCTGCTGGCCACACTATTTCTGATACAAGCCAGGATGCCATTGGCCTTCTTGGCCACCTGGGCACACTGCTGGCTCATATTCAGCTGGCTGTCGACCAACACCCCCAGATGCTTTTCTGCTGGGCAGCTTTCCAGCCACTGCCCCCCAAGCCTGTAGCGTTGCATGGGGTTGTTGTGACCCAAGTGCAGGGCCTGGCACTTGGCCTTGTTGTACCTCACACAATTGGCCTCGGCCCATTGATCCAACCTGTCCAGATCCCTCTATAGCAGCTTCCTACTCTCAAGCAGATCAACACTCCCACCCAAATTGGTGTCATCTGCAAACTTACTGAGGGTACACTCGATCCCGTCGTCCAGATCATTGATAAAGATATTATCATACAAGTCTGTGTAAGAAATACTATGAGGACTAATTGAATGCTATCTGTCTGGTCCTTGGGCATCTGGAACACAACTTCTGACCAGTTTTGTCAGGAAAGTGGGCTTGGGGAGAGCCAGATCTGCACAGACTCAGGAGTAATTTGGCGATGTAGCCAAAGCAGTCAGACATGCAGGTTCAGACATGTCTAGAGCTAGTTATCCACTCCTTGTTGGAGTATTCCTCAGGAACAATTTTATACCTACTCCAAAGCCACGAAAAATAAAAATTTACACTGTTCTACTGCTCTTTGGTTTCAAATTGAAAGAATTGTTTTTAAGACCATGATATTGACATTAAAAAGAAAAATTCCTGAAGTACAAAATATGAAGAGTTTACAGTACTTAAGTAAGCTAGTGTGACTAGCTCAGTTCTGTGCCTTTCCTGTTTAGGATGAAACGAGGAAGACATTTCATCCCAGAACTGTAAATAATCTTAAAGTTATCATCAAATTATCATGCCATTTTGGGAGCAGCCTTGGCTGCAGTGCACATGAGATGGTGGAGTTCAGGATCCTGCATGGAGGAAGCAGGGCAGTAAGTAGGATCACAACCATTGACTTCAGGAGAGCTAACTTTGGCCTCTTCAAGGACCTACCAGGAGGAATCCCATGAGCTAGAGCTCTAGAAGGTAGGGGGGTTCAAAAGAGCTGGTCAGTATTTGAGCATCACTTCTTCCAAGCGCAAGACCAGTGCATCCCCATGAGTAAGAAATCAAGTAAAGGAGGCAGGAGACCTGCATGGGCGAGCAAGGAACTTCTGGCAAAACTCAAATGGAAGAAGGAAGTCTATGGAATGTGGAAAAAGGGACAGGCCACTTGGGAGGAATATAGAAACATTGTCAGAGTATGCAGGGTTGCAATGAGGAAGGATAAGGTCCACCTGGAATTAAATCTGGCAAGGGACGTCAAGGACAATAAGAAGGGCTTCTTCAAGTACATCAGTAGCAAATGTGAGACTAGGGAAAATGTGGACCCGCTGCTGAATGAGGTGGGTGCCCTGGTGACAAAGGATACAGAGAAGGCAGAGTTACTGAATGCCTTCTTTGCTTCAGTCTTTACTGCTAAGGCTGGCCCTCAGGAATCCCAGACCCTGGAGGTAAGAGAGAAAGTCTGGAGAAAGGATGGCCTTCCTTTGGTGGAGGGGGATCGGATTAGAGATCAGTTAGGCAAACTGGACATCCACAAATCCATGGGCCCCAATGGGATGCACCCACAAGTGCTGAGGGAGCAGATGTCATTGTGAAGCCACTCTCCATCATCTTTGAAAGGTCAAACAGGAGAAGTGACTGAGGACTGGAGGAAAGCCAATGTCACTCCAGACTTCAAGAAGGGCAAGAAGGAGGACCCAGGAAAATACAGGCCAGTCAGCCTCACCACCATCCCTGGAAAGGTGATGGAGCAACTCATTCTGGATGTCATCTTCAAACATGTGGAGGAAAAGAAGGTTATCAGGAATAGTCAACATGGATTCACCAAGGGGAAATCATGCTTGACCAATCTGATAGCCTTCTGCAATGGCATGACTGGCTGGGTGGATGAGGGGAGAGCGGTGGATGTTGTATACCTTGACTTCAGCAAGGCTTTTGACACTGTCTTCCATAACATCCTCACAGGTAAGCTCAGGAAGTGTGGGTTAGATGAAAGGACAGTGAGGTGGATTGAGAACTGGCTGAATGGCAGAGCTCAGAGAGTGGTGATCAGTGGCACAGAGTCTAGTTGGAGGCCTGTAGCTAGTGGTGTTCCCCAGGGGTCAGTACTGGGTCCAGTCTTGTTCAATTTATTCATCAATGACCTGGATGAAGGGACAGACTGTTCCCTCAGCAAGCCAGAGTATTGGGCAGAGAGGAACCTCGTGAGGTTGAACAGGGGCAAGTGCAGGGTCCTGCACCTGGGGAGGAACAACCCTATGCACCAGTACAGGTTAGGGGTTGACCTCCTGGAAAGCAGCTCTGCGGAGAAGGACCTGGGAGTCCTGGTGGATGACAAATTCACCATGAGCCAGCAATGTGCCCTTGAGGCCAGGAAGGCCAATGGCATCCTGGGGTGCATTCAGAAGAGTGAGGCCAGCAGGTCGAGGGAGGTTCTCCTCCCTCTCTACTCTGCCCTAGTGAGGCCCCATCTGGAGTCCTGTGTCCAGTTCTGGGCTCCCCAGTTCAAGGAAGATGAGGAACTACTGGAGAGAGTCCAGCGGAGGGCTATGAAGATAATTAAGGGACTGGAGCATCTCTTCTGTGGGGAAAGGCTGAGGGAGCTGGGGCTGTTCAGCCTGAGGAAGAGAAGACTGAGAGGGGACCTCATCAACGCTTATAAATATCTCAAGGGCAGCTGTCAAGAGGATGGGGACAAACTCTTTTCAGTGGTGCCCAGCAACAGGACAAGGGGCAACGGGCACAAACTGGAACACGGGAAGTTCTGTCTGAACATGAGGAAAAGCTTCTTCACTGTGAGGGTGACAGAGCCCTGGCACAGGCTGCCCAGGGAGGTTGTGGAGTCTCCTTCTCTGGAGAGATTCAAAACCCGCCTGGACACGGTCCTGTGCAGCCTGCTCTAGGTGGCCCTGCTCTAGCAGGGGGTTGGACTAGATGATGTCCAGAGGTCCCTTCCAACCCCAACCATTCTGTGACTCTGTGATCTATGTAGTCTTATGTAGGACTGAAGCCATCTCAAACTGAAATACAGCTAAACTATTGTCATCAACATGCTTTTATCAGGCCAAAGTCTTTTCCAGGTTGCTCATGTGACTATTTTGAATTAGTAAAATCTTTGATTAGCAGAAGTATCCTGAAGTCAAAGGTTCAGAGTTGTACAAAACACTGGTAATACTTTATAGACTAGATTTTTTATACCCTACATTAGAGGTAGGGTATAAATGGGTAAGCTTCACCAAATAAGAGTCATATCAGGACAAAAGGATTTACACATATTAGGATATTTAAGAAGCCTGATAACATTTTAAATCAGATTCTCCAAGAAGGATTTAGTGATCAGATTGCCATTACATGCTACATAAATGCCAACCCATAATCTAATTACAATTGTTAGTGATTAAACAGCTGAGCCTTAAGATGCTTCTCAGATCTTCAGCAAGTGTGTTTCAATAGCAAGGAACTGTGACCATATTTGTTCTTAATTTGGGTACCTTGATAAGATATGCTGAGTGTTGATTTAAACTACAATATGGAAATAATCACTAAGCTTATGTGACTCTACTACGGAGATTATTGTTCCTGCCCTATTTTGTACAGCAACCAGCAGAAGTGGGAAAAACTAAAAAGCTAAAGAAAAAGGCAAGGGATTTTGCAGCCAGACAGAAGGTGTAGGCATTTGCAGCAGAAGGGAGAGAATGAACTTGGCCTTCCAACCCAAATCATAATTACCCAAGTGTTTGCAGAAGCTGTTGGTACCCAAACAGTGCAGAAGGCTGCCTTGTGTCTCTTTGCCTAGGTGTTGCAGGTCTCACTGTCGGTCTCGATTTTCTCTCCTCATCATCATCTTGCCCACACCTACTCAAGTGCCTGTCAAAGCCATTTTCCTTTCCTACAATTTTCACCATATTTTAATTCTCGAAGCCCTCCAACAGCTCAGGCATCAAAATCTGAACATCTTATTACCAGCTTCAAGTTCAATTCTTTATTCCATCTTTTCTTCTTTTCTACTTATTCTATTTCATCTCATTTATCTATTTGTCAGCTTTTTCACAAGTATTTCTACATGTTTTTAGCTGCTGTACACTAGACATGGAAAGTCTTTCTCGTCAATATCCACAAAGCTCTGCACTGCTAATACGGGTTTTAAAGACACTGTCCTGGTTTTGGCCAGGATGGAGCTAATTTTCTTCCCAGTAGCTACTGTGTTTTGGATTCAGTATGGTGTTTGGTATGTGAAGAATGTTGATAATACACTGATGTTATTAGTTGCTGCTAAATGATCAAGGACGTCTTCCAGCTTCCCAGGTCTTGCTGATGTGCAGGTGCAAAAAGCTGAGAGGGGTATAGCCAGTACAGCTGACCCAAACTGGCCCAAGGGATAATCCATGCCACATGGGTGTCCCTGCCCTTGGCAGGGGGGTTGGAACTAGATGATCTTTAAGGTCCCTTCCAACCCAAACCATTCTATGATTCTATATGATGTCATGCTCAGTATATAAAACTAGAGTTGGCCAGGGGCCAGGAATCACTGCTCAGGGACGGGCTATCAATCACCAGGTGGTGAGCAATTGTTGCATTGAGCATCACTTAGTTTTGTATATTCCTTTATCAGTATTATTATTATTATTATTATTATTATTATTATTATTATTTCCTCTTCCTTTGCTGTCCTATTAAAATGTTTTTCTCTCAACCCACAGGTTTTTTTCCCAGTTCTCTCCCCCATACCACCTGGGGCAGGGGGAGGCGAGCAAGTGGCTGTGTAGTGCTTAGTTGCCGGCTGGGACTAAACCAGTTTTCTCAGTAGGTGTCTGTCGTGCAGTGACATCAAAGACTAATTAGAAACAACTTTTTTTTTAATTTTAAAGCGAATTGCATAAACACTAGCTAACAAAGCCAGTGCTCCATGTAGTACAAAATATGTGATATTCTTACCACCTAACGTTAGAAATCCAGAGCTATTGTCTGCTTTACAAGCCTAGATTCATGCAGTTATTGCTCATCTTTATATTCCTTTGTCCTTTGAAGGAGACAAATACCCATATAAAAACATGAAAGTTTAAGGAAGAGAAAAAGAAAGAGAATGAGAAGTGCATTGTTTATTCATCTTCAACAACTGGGAAAAACATGTTTTTAAAGTGAGTAGCATTTAGAATTGACTGAAAAAAGTAAAGGCTATGTTTTGAGTGGACTATTTAAAGATGTCATTCACCCTTTTGTCCAGCATTTTAATTTAATAAACCTGAAAATTTTAACATTTTAAAGTCTGCAAATGATTTTTGCCAAAATATAGATCATAACTGATATAGCAACTCTGGTGATATGGGTTATTTCTCTAGTCATGATTTATTTCAGGGCATTACAGGCATGGTTATGTCAAGAAAAAACCCTATTTACTAAAATAGAATGACAAAAAATTGAGTGTTGGAGTCAGAACCGATAGCAATGTGGATTCTTTACACTGGGACAGAAAAGAAGTAATTTTTCTTTTGTTTCTAAAGAGGAAACCAGCAGAATTGAAGCTGAGAACAAGAAAGATTTTATTTGACTTAAAAATATTCACAAGTATGTATATTTCAGTTTTTAATTTATTCCTTCTCCTACCATGGGTACAAAATATCTCTAGGACCCTGCTACAATGGAATGGACAACATCATTTTGGGTACACAGAAACTCGTCGTCTCTGGTGTAAAAAGAAGCAGCAGCTGATCTGTGTGAGGGGAATGCTTTCCAGAGCATTTTGGCTTTTGGCTTTTTATTAGTGCCTTGACATCTTTCTCAGGACAGCATTTTCTGAGTGCAGGGATTCTTGGAGCAGTTTCAGGTGATGTGATACCGACAGGCTAACAAAACTGTGCTGTACTGTCTGTTTACAGAGAGCACAGTGCTTTGCAAGGCTTAAATAATTAAAGTCAGGATCCAGAAAGAACGTAGGAGAGAAAACAAATGCTTGCAAGAAAGGAGGTTTATGGACCATGTGGTCAAATAGATGGTAGGAAGTATTATTTTATTGCTCTTTTCTTCGAAGGATATATGTAACAACTACCCAAACTGAGACATCAGTTAAACATGCTACAGGATATAATAATTGCAATGTCCAAGCACGACAAGACTAAGACCCATGGCCTGTCTGCTATAGCCAAGGTATTTCAGAAGGTGATGTAAAATTGTCCTATCGGGATACCTGGCCAAATACGTACTCTTGTGCCATGCCTCAGACTTTAGTCATTTTTCAGTAGCTATTTCCCTGTGTGACCTTTCCACAAAAAATTATTGCATAGATTAGCCCTATATTTGCATATCCACTGTAAGTACATCGATTTTAATTTAACTGGCAGCTTTCTGCTTGTGAATGCTAAAACAAGTAAAAAAGGAGTATCTGGTTTGCCTTTTTATATGACTAGATATAGCAATGACTATTCTGAACTTTTTTCCTCCAGACTAAAAAATCTTTTATTAAGGAGAAAAAAACCCCATGCTTTCTCTGAAAAGCATTCATCTCTGCTCCCTGGTTTAAAGTAGCATGAAAAGCAGCAAAAACATTAAATAAAGCTACATCTAGACATTCAAATTGTGCACATTTTTTGATATTACCTGTAACAGCCATTCTTCTCAAACTGCAACACACCATTCTTTATTCTAATTGCTGCTCGGCACCTGATTTACATCTCAACGATTTTCTCAGATGAGCATTTTTCTCCTTTATAGGCTATAAATAGCTGCTAGTTCCATTTTCAAGAGGAGAAGCAGAAGTTTTATTCCCACACATGTAGGACTGCCAGCACATAAACTGCCCAGGTGGTAAAAGTCAAACAATTGCCTCCCCTGAAAATGCCTCTGCCTGTTAAATGGAAGGCCAGCCACACTTCATCAAAGCCCCTTAGCGTTACTGGCAGCTTTCTGAAGGCCAGTGAGAGGATGCCTCCGATTAAAGTTCCCAATTCCCAAAAGTTCTCCCTGTTACTGAGATACAGGAGAGTCTCCCTGGGATATGTCCTCATAACTAGGTAAGGAACTAAGCCTTAATAACACAGTATTTGTTTTTTTCAGTTGTAAGCGTTTGTCATGTCAAAGCATTGCTTAGAGCGGCAAGGAACCGTGTGTTAGCAAAACTACTTTGTCAGGCTGGCCTCAGTGGTGGAGCACTGAACCTTCCTGTCTCAAACTCCTCCTTGGCATCCTCCTTGGCCTCCACAGTCTTGACACCTGCAAGATCTTCTCTTCTTTTAATCTTTACTATTACATTCATCACACAAGCCTGCTATTTCTTCAGATCTTTTCAGCCTCTGACGCCTTTTTCTCTCTCGAGCCCTGGGAATTTTTCTAGAGGGGACCAGCAGAGGGCAAAGCCAGATCATGAACATCTGAGCTCGCTGTGGCTCTGTCCTGCAGCCCAGAGTGCGGTGGTGTTTGGGGACAAGCCTGGCAGCTCCCTGAATGCTCACAGTTCACATGGTACATGCCACGATTGTAACTATTTGCAAGCATCAGCCAAAAACCCCCTGTCTTCAGGAAAGCCTCAGCATTTCTGCGATCAGGAATCAAAGGCCTGGCAGTGTAATTAGACAACAGCCTCATTAACCTGATAACCTCTTTCAGTGCTTGTGGGAATCTTAAACATTTTGCTGTAAGAAATTAAGGAGAACAACATGAGAAAAATGAAAGGAATGATTTGCATGTTAGACACTTCAGCTCTTCATTTTGAACTCATTAAGAGATACTGCACTGTAGAAATCTCATTTATTTAGAGAGGGAAAAGCTTTGCAACTCTACAACCATTTGCTCTAACTCTGAGTGACCCTCAAACTTGGATGCAGTCTCCAGTTCAGCAGAACACCATTGCCATGTTCATGTAACACATCTGAAATCACAATGAGTAATCAGCTGTCACAAGAGAACCCATCCTATTTAAAATGATAGCTAGAGCGTGCTTTTTATTGGAAGCTTATCAGAAAAACTTAGCAAATATGCATTTCTTCCATAGAAAGTATCCAGTCCCCAAAATGTATCTCAAACCATTCATGCCTATGATCTTTTAAGAGAAGGTCTCATTTAAGGCAAACCAAATTCACCTGCATCTGCCTAAACTTCAGACAAAACACTTGTCCCTGGCCCTCCATAAAGGCTGCTTCCCTTCTTTCTTTTAGATTAGTGTCTTCCAAAGTGTTTATGTTCTCCCTTGTGACTCTGTGTGCTATTCATACTGAAGAAAATTAATGATCATACAAAGGCAAATTCATGATCAGCCCTATCAATGTAACTCTAGGACTGATTCTGTGCGCACAGGTTTTCTCACGCAGCAATGCTGTCAGCAACCAGCCATTCATGGCAAAAGTGAGGAGAGGCTGTTGTACGCCATGAAGACTTCACACCTTCTCAAGACAACAAACAACCCCCGTGCCACACACCCATCACCACAGCTGGTTTTCAGTTGTAATAAACTTCTGCTGACCCAGACACTGGCGTATTACCTCTGCAGCCTAAGCAGTGAGTCAGCCTGTTGGTAGAGCATTTATTTTCCAGTGACATATGATGTGGTATGCACTGAAGATCCATGCGGCACACCTCATCAGCAACAGCACTGACCTCTGGAGCGTTCCAAAAGCAGGGAGGCAATCCCTTGCCCAGCAGAGCTCAGTGTCTGAAAGTGGAGCAGATTGATACCCAGATGGATGGAAAATGGCAGTGTTAACAATCACTGCAAGCAAGTGGGCTGCTATGCCCACAGTCTAGAAAATGATCCATCTGGTACAGATTCAGGAAGGCACCCATCCGTTTAAAATCTGTGAATGGAAAGTGTTGTGTTGTCTAATTCACACATGCTTTTTGGCCTGACTGTACTGAAAACGTGCTCCTTGAGGTGCTGTGCTGAGGGCTCTCCTGAAGCAGGCTGTCCACCCGCTAATGTGAGCTGGTGAGCCTGGGACAGGGATGGAGCTGGAGGACACCAACAGAACCAGACTCTAAGAGGCAAGAGCTCTTCATTCACTCAGTGGAAAGCTACTTCAGAGATGCACGATGCTGAAAACCCTTTTCTTTGCTCTTTTGAGTTAGTCACAGGAAGGCTTTACCAGAGCCACCCTGGGAAACTTGGTCCTCCCTGGCCAACCTTGACACTTCAGCTTCTTGGAGAAGAAATGTCATGCAAGAACAGGAGTCTTTAAATCATATTCTCAGCCAATATTGTTACAATACCATCAGTAGGGCTTTTTCCAACACATACCCTTTAAACAACAATAATAGTTTTCAGTATGTTTTAGTGTGTATGCATGAAGATTGGGTTGCTACTGTTCAGACTGATACTGTACTGTACTACTGATCTTCAAAAATATAGCCGTACAGGTAGCAACTACATCTGCTCTTTTTGCAATAAAGAAACTTAACATGAGGAGCATGCCATTGTGCAGCTGAACTATCATTTGCAATGTCTAGAAGCATAACGTGCAAACAATTAATCCTTTAACCTTTAGCTTTATTATAACTAAAATCTTCTAAATCACATTCCTAGCCATTTTGAAATGTACTGATGCCTTTCTGAAAGGAACCTCACCCTTCAGAAGAATTCCTGCTGTCAGACAACATTGTTTTTTAATTTTCTCCTCCTTTTTAATATTATTTTGTTCTCATGTGAACTTATGTTTATTGTTTTAGTGGTACTCTCCTCTTGATTATTACCCTCTTCACCATTTGTAACATAACAGTATTGCTGTGGAGAACAATACGACACTGAGATCAGCAGGAATAGGACCTTAAAAATCGCCAGATACCTTGGATTTATGCAATTCTTTGCATTAAAAGAGGAAAGTAAAAAAATATAAAAAAAGTATATCAGAAGATCTCCACAAGACAACTTCATGAAAAGCCAGCAACTTTCAAAGGGTATTTGTATGTTTATAATTGCATGGAGGGAGTGGGATTAGAAAAATAGTTCTCTTCTATCATTGAACTATAAAAAGTAAGATCCTTAAAATAAATTTTATATATAATTTTAAGCTACTATGGAAGTATGTTTGGGATCCAGAGACTACAAATCATTTCAATGTCCAGTCCCGAGTTCCCCCCAAGCCCTCCTCCCCATATACTTTTCAAAGAGACTTATAGCAGTGTAACTAACAACATAAAAACCACGTATTTTTAAGAATCCTTCAGACGCAGTAACTAAGCTCTTATGCTTTTCACTTGCTGGGGAAATACTCTTGGATGTCTTCAGCTCCATTGGTATGCTTTAGAATGCAAGAGCCTCTACATCTCTGCCTCTGACGCTGCACACAAGCAAGACAGACTTGGTACTCCCTCCACTTGCATCTCAAAACATTTGTGCTCTAAAACCTGAGACAGAAGTGGAAAAGACCCAGAGAATCCATTTTACATTTAATCTGTCCCTTCTCCCAGTAACGAGAATGTTATCATTTCCAGCCATCTATAGACAGGTCTTAATGGTGTCAATAAAACAACTTGAATGTTTATAGCAAGCCACAAACCTAAAATGCAGGTCCTCGCTCTCCTACGCCAGAGAGCTGTGACAGCAGTTCCATATAATGTATTTTTTGTTCTTGCCCAGCCCCTGCTCTGTCCAAAGATGGCTCCTTCTGCCCCCACCCATTACACCACTGTCAGGCAACAGCTGTCAGCACTTACCTCACTTAACAGTCCTCTAAACCAAGAGTTCGGATAAAGTCATAGTATGGAAAGCACAGGAAGCAAGACAAATCACATTGCAGTTTATCTTTTAAGGAGTAGTAAGATCACTTACCATAGTCGGAAACCCTTTCCAAATTAGCCTTCTGTGGGAAAATTCCTTTTATTTGTATAGTTTTAGTCATACATGAATATGTTCCATTTAAAATACATTTCACAGAGCAAGAAAATGTCTATGATTTTATCACCTAAATTACATTAAAATAATTATTTTACATAAACCAAATGAGTCTTTTTAGACTATGCAACTGTGAGGTCCAAAGCAATAACAAAGCAAAACCCCAGATGAAAACATCTCACTCATACCCAAAACCAATATCCCTTGTTTGAAGTTCTCAACAGAGTTCAGCATCAGCCCTCAAAAGGCGTTCGCATATCTCTTACAGAACAGGGTGCAGAAGCAAGCTGTCGTTTTGTCTAGTGGCTACCTCCTATCCCATACAGCAAATGTTACTGAAAAAGTAGAAAAATTCCACAAGTAACAAAGACCAAAATGCCGTGCATTCTGTGTATGCACTCTGTGTACATGAATTAAACATTCAACAATCAGAATAGAGAAGGCAAGACGCTAATATTCTTTCACAGCTTAAAAAAATGTAACTTTTGTTTATTTTGTATTTATTATTTAAGCATTATGAATTAATTAACAAAGTTATATTACATTAAACTGTGTGGTAGTTTTGAACTTCATCTTTTTGCTTCTGTGGACAGTGTCAATGTATTTAAGAGATTTGAAACCTTTCTGTATTCATTATTTAGTTTGCCTTTCCTGGAACAACAAATCTAGAAACAGCTTATCACTGTATGATACATCTCCAGTACCCTGACGCTGCATCAGCCAGGAAGATTGATATTTTCAGGCATTTGTGGCTTCACAGTCATTCTACTCCACAGTGCACCTGATCTCAGAGGGAACTATTAAAGTAAATTTCCTTTCCGGAGTTTCCCAGACATGACAGTCTCTAGAGACTTAGGAAAGAGCAATCCCAAAATCTGAAATTAACTTTTTAAAAAAATCACCAACGACAAAACCCTTACTTCATTTCAATACATTTAAATAGAATGGGAAACTCACCAAATTCACCTGTTTATTCTTCATTTGGGCAGCCAACTCTTCGCAGATGAACTGCTATGAATCCAGCTGCCTTTCCCTCATTCTGGGAGATGTAGGAGATGCGACAGGTTCAAGTCTATCAGCAGAGTGCAACACTGGTGCATTTCTACAGCAGGGAGGCGGAAAGAGCAGGGGTGGAGGGAGAAGAGTCAGCCCTCACAGCAGTTTAAGAGTTCTTGCGTGTTGTTATTGCCGCAGGTTCCCGTGACTGGCTTTAGCTGATCTCTCCTCTGACATTGCTGCCTGTTGAGCTGGGGAGCGCAAAGGAAGACTAATCACTGTACACCTCGAGCTGTCTCCTGCAGTAAGCCCTGGTGTTTTATCAGCTGCGGAGGCAATCGATATCTAGGGAGGAAAGAAGTTTTGCCACTTGTCACCTGAGATAAAATGATCAATTTCCTAATTCTAGTACAAATGCTGGATTCAAGGCTGAGTGATAATTATCCCAGGTTGTTCTTAAAACAGTCTATGAATGACACTGATCATGGTTATTAAAACTGGTGTGAAAGGCATTATGGCACACGAGTTCATTGGGTCTATTTATAGATTAATTTTCCTCTGTTTATGGAGTCATGTTGAATTCAGGAAGGGAGAAGAGTTTTCCCTTGTGAGAAGAGCTTCCCCTTTTCCTAGTAGGTATCATTACTCGCTAGATGCATAAATTGGCAAACCTTTCACACTAATGGCAAACTACAATAAAACAGTTGGTGGTTACTTAACAATTCACTTTATTTATTTATGGCTGAATAAATAAAGGCTGTAGTGAATCAGCTTTGCCAGTGTCACATGGGGACTCAGAAGATGCTGTTTTCTAACATCTTGAGGGTCACGGGCTACCAGACAAAGCACCCCTACAGCCTGAGCCCTGCTTTCAAGCATTGCTTATTGCCTTCAAAAGCAACACACTCATCAGATTGTTTCACCTCTTTGTAAGCAGGCGAAGGAGCTTTAAGAGATTTCAAGTCACTGTTAGCAGAAGAAGACTAAAATCATATTGTATTACTAAAGCTTGCCTCAGTGTGACTTTGGACAAGTCTCAGAATATTGAACAACTTACTGGTGAAGTAAAAAATAATACTCTGAGCAGAAATAATAATAAAGATGAGAATTTTTTTACCATAAATTATGTGTGAGTTTATCTAATTTTCATTTATCAAATATGAAAAAGGTCGGTGACTCAGTAAACCCAGACCGGTGATCCTTTTCTCTGCCACTCTCTATAAACTTGACAATCTTCCTTAAATGCCTCCATTCTTATTTCAGCCTTAAAGCCTTCTAGATACTAGGAAGCTACAAGAACCTCAGGTACAGGTTTCATACATAGGCCTGACTGTGACATTCAGCCAGAAGCATTCCTGCCTCAGCTTCCTTAGCAATGCCCCCTGTTAGGCAAGCTATACCTCAGACTGTAAATAAATACCTTTTAGCAGGACCTCCGTCTGTTTGGAACACACTGGCAAACACTGCTCTCATTTAAACGGTCACCAAGGGCTGGCGACGAGGAAACCAGCTCCATCAGTTAGCAGGGTCACCTGTTACATGACAAAGCCAAAATCAGCTCCTTTCTCTGCTCCAGGGGATCTAAAACGTCTCTCCCATCTCACAGCAGTCACCCTAACTGCTTCAACGCAACGCATGAGGCAGGATTCATGCGGGACTGAGAGAGACAGAGGACGGTACCGGAGCACGTCAGGGATCTCAGGTGTCCTGGAAGGGGTACAGGTTCTGATCCCTACATGAAGGCTTGTTATATATGCTATAACATGCATTTGTTGTCCAATGGCTACTTAATGACCAGAAATGGGGAGCGGAATTCCCTCCTTGCAGGAGACAGCCTAGTTGCTTTCTTCCAGTATAACACTTGTTCTTGCAAACTATGCCCTGGTCCCAGTGGACCTTGAACATTTCCTGAGGCTGTCCCCAGTGGGATGTAAGGCTCCCGGCTCCTCTTGACTGTCCCGGGGCTCCCGCAGGCCCCTACCACTGGTCTGCACCCCCCAGCAGGCAGCATCCATTCATACACATGTGGATTTCCAGGTGTCGATCTTCAGAGCAAAGAAAGTTGCTGAACCAGTGCTCTCTCTTTTTAAGGAAGTTCTAGACACTATTACATACAATGAGACCCAAACACTACTTTCTGCATCTATAAGCTGGTCTTATTTTTTTGCCTTGAAAAAACAGGATACCAGGACCCAGTGTCATGACACATTGAAGAATTTCTTCTGGAGCACGTGTAGACACCTCTCTGCAGCCTTGAGTGTAACATTTGGAAGCTCTAATGGAAGCGCCTGTTCATATTGGTATTTTCTTACTGACTAACTTTAGGCGGTGCTATTTTGGGGTAGTTTGCTGTTCAATGTGTAGAGGGCTTTGAACTGAGGTCTGAGGTGTGCCATACATAGAGAGTTTTGATGCTGAATTGTATTTCAGGTACAAAAAAAAAATTAGTCCAGGTACCAAATATCCAGACCCTTTCTGCACTTCAACTACATTTCTGTCTTTTTTTTTTTTTTTCTCCCCAAATGTTTAATAAAGTCGAATCCTTCATTTTTTGTCTATTTGCAGAGACACTTTTTTACAGTAAAAAGTAAAAATTTCTAAATCACATTATTATCGAACAAAAAAGAAAGGAAAGAAAGACATTATCCTGGAGAAACACAAGGGTCTTTATCCTCTTCATCTCACTCATACTATTTGCTTCCAATGAAGGTTTTGACAGCTAAGATAACATGTGGATAAAACAGCAGGTGTGAGTCAGACCTTTCTCCAGATTTCATCCTGGAGAGAAGAACAACTACAATCTAGTTTATTTTAAAACAAAAGATAGGAGGATTAGTAAGAAAAACTAAATAATGAAGATTTTTCATTAAAATGTAAAGCTACAGTACAAGCTTAAAAACTTACGATGTAAAATGTAGATTACCCCTACCACCTTAAATATGTCTAAAATCAATGAAGGATAAGAATTTAATTGTCCTGTCAAAATGCACGCTCTTTACAACTTAAAGGCTTCTAAATTGTGGCAATAGAAGAAAATTAATTGTATTATTTATGATGTTCTTCTCTTTCAGTTATGCAGTAACGTATGGGTTTCAAACATGTTGTGAACTTGTTACTATTTAAGAAATCATTTTCACTTGTATGTATGTAGTGCAGTGAAAAAAATTTAAAACATTGTAGGATTTTTGAAAGGTTGTTTTTACACTTCAATTTTGTGTGGGCTGACTTTTAAAATGTTTGTTTTGGAGTATAAAGCACAAAATAATAATGAGAATGGCCAAACTGTAGTGTAGCCACTGAAATTTAATGTGAAAGAAAGTGACATGGTAAACTCCAGCAACAAAGCATAGACTTCCATTAGCTGTTCTCTGGATTTAAATTATAACAACATAATGCAATGAATAGTTACTCTTGTGTAGAAGTCAAAACTTTTTTTGCTTTTAATGAGGGTGGCTCTTTCCTTGCAAGTACTAGGGTAACCCCACCAGAACTTCATAAACCTCGCTAAAATCTTTCGCTGCTGCTGTCTTAAGAGTGACATGCAGTGGCAGCATAACACAGCAGAGGTAACATATGACAAGGAGATGACATGTAATATATCTCCCTCTGCATTTTTTTTTAATTACACTAAAATTCATGACCCTTTTCAAGCAGCCATAGACAGGCACAGTATTTCTCTGTGGACTTTGCTACTATTCCCAAGCTTGCCGAGAAGGTCATTGACAGGTTGGGCATAGAGGAGTAAGTTACAAGCTTCTTTACACTACCATCTTTACAAACCTATGCTGTTCTTGTGTTGTACAATATTGTTCTCTTAAAACTCTGCTTGGTATGTAAGTGTGCACACATGCGTTCAAGTCTACTGCGACATTTTCTTTTGAGACCTTCACCAGCTAAAAAACCTTGGAGCCACCACTGCAATGAGTGCAAAACCTTGAAATAATCTTATTAGATACTCAACTACAGTCAGAAGCGTTCGATTTACAATAAGCGCATTAAGAAAGCTTTTTTCCAAAATCATATATTAGAACTGTATCTACAAACACATGTTTTTTCTCAATCCTCATGTGCTCAAAGAATCATTCATTGTAATCACATAGCTAAATATACGTGAGATTAGGCTGAGTAGCTGACTTGGAATCAAAAAAACCCCTGAATTCATAAACCTGAGTCTTCCTTGCCATAGCTTGTCCAATTATTGCCAATGAAAAGTAGCTTTGAAAAAGTTTGCCAGAATTTGTTTGATTTTTGAACACTGAAAATTGAAGTGGAACATCTCACCTGAAGTAAGAGTTTGAAAGTAAAAGACACTAATTCTTTTTTTTATTGTTTATTTATATATTTATCTTGCTATTTGTTACCAGGTACCCAATGACTTTACTGATTCTCTAATTCTGAACTTTTTTTTTTTTTCCCAGGAGCAAAACTGGCAATAAGGTCAAATGGAAAAGATTAATACGTCCAGCCAAAAACCTTTTCTATAGCATTGAATCCTTTTGCTGAAACAATAGATTTGAGAGACATCTGAGACCAGTTGCTATAGCAATATAGTTTGAGAGAACCCCGTGTTGATGTTGTGCATATGGGGTAGAAACGCAGAGAGGAAATGAGCCAGTTTGTTTTTCCATGCACAGCAGGGCCAGCCTGCACAACTGTAACAAATGAGCAAAAAATGTCACAGATTGGTAGCCAGTTGGAGGTGGGTGGAGGGGGAGATGAGTGGAGAAGAAACAGGTCAGATCTGCACCACAAAGTTGGGGGAAGGTGTAAGTAACGGCTATATATATTCTAATTATCTTGCCAGCTAACAGGGAAGATACCAAGAAGAGAAGGGCATTATAGAAATGCGCTTCGTCTCTCTAATTGGACCAACGCCTCTTGCTTGCTCCTCTCACCTCCTCAAACCAGCTCTGGCAGCCACCTGACGACCCGGTTCAAAGCCTTCGCAGCCAAACTTCACTGACTTCACAGGTTTTTGCTTGAGACTAGAAGCTGGCAAGCAGGACAAGTTTTCCTGGTTAGTGTGAGCGGTTCTCCCCCTTCTCTCCATTTCCCCCACTTAACCTTTGAAAGTATTAATACTTTCAGAGGAATTCATTGCCCTTACTGGCCAGCAAATGGTGCCACAGTCATCTTTCTGACTGTGAAACAAAGAGAATAAAATGTGCAGTGGCATTAAGCGTTTCTTACTGGACTGCTAAGAGCTTCGGTTTGATGCAGTAGGGCCTTAAATTTATCTCAGTCAGAACGCAAACTTCTCATCTTTTAACTTCTCCCACACGATGGCATTCACGCAAGCTGTGACTATGCAGACTCACGCTGTTGAGAGGCTCCCACTGAGGTGAAGCTCAGGAAAACAGGACAGGTAGAAATTCAAGAAAAGCTGGTGTCCAAAATAATGATTTTTTTTTAAGTTAGGCAAAGCGTGAGCTATTAGCATCAGTCTGACAAGCTGGGAAGAGATAATGAAGTGAGGAAGAAAGGTGCTTTCCTAGCACAGAGCTCTCGTTTAATTGTGTGACTGATTGCAAAAGGAAAATTATTGGACCGTGGAGGGGGCAAAGACAGTAACTGAGACTCTGCACCCTGATGAAGAAACCCCTTGTAGGATTGGGGATCCTGAACTGCATAAGGAATTCTGACGTATGTCCAAGAGTGGTGGACAAACTCAGATAAGCAAAATGTTTGTAGGCACATACGTGGTTTTGCCAAATATTTGAATTTGTGATCATCCACTAAGCGTGTTTACTGTTTATGTTTCAGTCTAGTCACAGTCTGTGCATCTTCATGTAACTGAAGAATTAACTATAAACCAACAGCATTTGCAAGCCCTGAGCTTCCAAAATGAGTGCTAGATATAGGGAGTTCCTATGGGATCAGAACTGGCCCTATGGACTTAACTCTTGGGGAATTCATTCCTCATTGGCTGTAGTTTATGTTCCGATGGATTAAGGCAGAAGCAGTGAAGCGAGTGCTGGTTTGCCTTTATACACTGTGCTGTGAACTTCAGATGATCAGGAACGAATTCTCAAACAGTTAGGTCTTCCCAGGTAGAGGTTGGAAGGTTATGAACCTTGTCAGCCTTTCCAATTTAACCTGCTGATTTCTGAGCCAAGAAGCACTGAAATCCCTCTGGTCCCAGCTGCAGGGACAACCCAGAGCATGTTGAGCTGGGAGAGGTCGGCCGTGGCCATGACAGGCACAGGGGGAGGATGCAGTGCCAGAAGATCATATGCTGACAGCTGGGGCGATCGCAGCAGGGGCTCCTCATTAAAATGGACGGACAAGGATCTGATTTTAGATTTAGCCATCTTGGTCTGTGAGGTGTATCGGAAGTAAACCCCTGGACTGTGAAGAAGGTGGTGGTTGGTTATCCTGCTCTGGTTTCCAGCCATGGCTGGGAGATGACTGCTTTGCTTTACTCAGCTAGTCAGCTCTGAGTACTCAGCTGCCCGCTGGCCAGGACCATTTCCCTCTCTCTCTTTTATTCTCCCGTACCACGCTTTTTAGCAACACTTGGCTGCCTAAGTGACATTAGTCTGGACTCTTATGTCATGGGGCCACTTTCATGCTCACGCATTAGAAAAGAGGCTGACAAGACCAAGTATGTGTGACCTTGCTTCATCAGTTCAGAGGCACCAGTGTAAACTGTCATAATGGGCAGCTCTGAAGCACGCTGCAGTGTTCAGGGCGTAAAAGCAGAGAAGGTCAAACAGGTCAAACAGCTTTGTGGATTATCCTTTATAAAACTTATAAAACAATTGCTGCTTTTTACTTCTAGTTTGACTCACTTGTTCCAGTTCCATCACAGTTTAACAAATGTGCCTTGAATGAGCTTCCTGCTACAAACTGCACAGGTAGACAAGTTCCTGAGAAGATGGAAATCAATTGTGCAAATCAGTGTTTGAGGCTAAAGCTGCAACGTATAAGTGGCATTAGCTGCTTGCACTACTCTCATCTGTGAGTGCAACGTCATTTTAGCAACACAAATAATTGTAAACGAAAACTATTTTAAGCCAGTTTTACTGTCTGTTACTTAGTTCAATGCTACTAAGCTCAATCTGTTTTCATCAGATAATGTCAAAGATAAGTTAAGGGACACAAAGAACATGAAGAATTAATTGCCAACATTTCCCAGAGTCAGTTTCGTAAGGGTTACCAAATGATAATGAAATGCAGGTAAACACACCTTTTTATGCAAAATTATGGACAGTCACTTCTTTGGCAAAGAAGCATTCAAGAGAGGATCAGATACAGACTGCACTTATTCAGGGTACAAAGGAGCAGATCCAGAGCTAGATCCAGGCTACCCTTAGTGAAGATGCTGGGTAAATGAGTCTAGCTCTCTTTGGTGTCTCACAGACACCAGGCTGATTATAAAACTTATTTTTATTTCTGTACACTCAAGTAACTTTAGAATGATTTACAGAAAAGATAACATTCTAGAGGAAGTTGTGAGCTTGATACATACAAAATAAACAAAACATGAGCGGATTTATCTAAACAATTTTTTTTGACTGTTTAAAGTTTGTCTGGTACCATGGAATCATGGAATCACTGAACACTCCTGAAGGACTTCCAAAGTTCACCTGGTCCAATCTTTTGTGGGAAAGGGAGCCTAGATGAGATTATCTAGCACCCTGACCGATCGCATCTTGAAAACCTCCAGTGATGGGGACTCTACCATGTCCCCGAGGAGGTTGTTCCAGTGGTTGATTCTTCTCAGTGTGAAAAATTTCTTTCTTATGTCGAGACGAAACCTCTCCCAGTGCAGCTTGTACCCGTTGTCCCTTGCCTTCCCCATGCGGATCCTTGTGAAGAGAGAGCTGCCATCCTCTTTGTATCCACCCTTTAAGTACTGGAATACTGTGATGTGGTCCCCCTGAGCCTTCTCTTCTCCAGGGAGAAGAGACCTAACTCCTTCAGTCTTTCCTCAAAGGGCAGGTTCTCCAGCCCTTTGGTCATCTCCATAGCCCTCCTTTGACCCCCTCCAGTCTGTCGGCATCTTTTTTGAACTGTGGGGCCCAGGACTGGACACAGTGCTCCAAGTGCAGCCTGACAAACGCTGAGTAGAGTGGGATGATCACGTCTCTGTCTCTGCTGGTAATGCCGCTGCGGATGCAGCCCGGGATTTGATTTGCTTTGGTTGCTGCAGCGGTGCACTGCTGACTCCTGTCAGCCGACTCTTAGGCACAAATAGGGTGACATCCGAAGCCAGTACTGACTGTAGAATAACCCATATATCCCAATGGTTCTGGTTAGATACAAAAATACATAATCACACTTCCACTCACATAGTGTTAGTGATCAGTTATAATACAGGAGAAGATAGTATCTAGTATCCAATTCCATATTTTTACTCTCCAGGGAAAAAAAGAGGCATCAGAAAAGAAGGACCAATGAAATTGATTTGTCCTTGAAAGGAAGTTCTTTCTAGCAAAAAGACCTTTTTTTTACCCTCAAGTGAATAAAAATGTATGCTACGAAGTATTATATGTAGGCAGGAAATGATCTTCCTGTCTGTTGTGAACTTTCAAGCCTTTCAAAAGAGTCTATCCCAAATTCAGACGAGACTTTGGATTCTGGTTGTTAATGGAATGGCTAAACAATTGCCCTGAATGTTTTGTCTAGATTTCAGCTTGTTTTATACAATTAGTTGATATTTTCAAGATGAAAAATTCTCTCAGTTCTTGCCAGTAGGATTGTGCTGGTTTCAGAACTCTTCTGCTAAGGATTCTTTCAATGCCAAGGAATTTCCATGAGCCAATTTATTCAGAAATATTTTAGCTTTGACCACTGATATTTCCCCACAAACTGTTAATAAACTTTCATACATCCCCAAGTCACAGCCTAAAGAACACAAACTGTGTATTTTATTTGTAAGCATTCCAAGGATATAAGGGTATGAAATAAACATTAAAAATCAGATCAAGAAAACCCATGAATATTTCACAGCATTATTGATTCACTAGGACAATGTAGGAGGTCTAGACTGTTGTCACATTTTTAAGGGGTAACAGTACTGCTAACCGATCTGATTTCTCTATCTGTAGATAAGGAAGTAGGTAGTACAAGGAGATCTGTAATAACAATAAAATTATTTTGTTAACAGCTGTTTCTGTGGCACTTTGCCTCTGTTAAATTATTTTATGGGTTTAATTGTTTGGCTTAGCTAAAAAAAAAAAAAAATAGTCTTCCCTCAGGTTTCTCTGCTTGCCTGAAAGAACATATCATCTTAAGCAGTTCCCTGCTCCTCTTCCTTCTTTACTTACACAAAATAAAAACAGAAACAGTTTTATGATGGTGGAAGGATACATGGCCCCTGTGATTCCCATCTTCACTCGTTGTTTGCCAGGTTCCCTTTTGTTCAACTTTTAGTCTGGGGTTTGCGTCTTTCAATATGGACTGGAGATCTTCTGATGGTAGTGAAGCTTAGTTTTGTATATCATACCTCTTGTTTCTAAAGCACTTTGCAGTCTGTCTGTCTCATTTCATGTGCCCACACACAAACACAGAGCATCAGCCATCTCTGGTGGGAGGGTGACAGCCACACAAGCCAACTGGTAGCCAGCCAATGCGCTGCACAGCAGTGGGGAAAGGCGATATTGGCCAAGGATGCCACATCAAACCCTCCTCTCTGGAGTGTGCCATGGGATTTTCAATATCCACAAGGAGCAGATGTCTTTAATTTCTGATCATTAAAGAAGAGGAGCCTGCCAAGACCGTGGGTTAGCAGAAGGAGGGGCAATGCCAGCTCGTCAATGGTCTGGACTAGCAGTCTTCCAAAAGAGAGACAAGGCAAACAATCAGAGCATAAAAGCCTTCACTTTTGTGCTTGATGAACATGCTAAGAGGACCAAAGATCTGAGAAAGCCTTCAACATAATGCGCCGTGGGAGATAGGCAGCTTTGCAGTCTACCTGAGGGTGCTCAAGCAGCAGGCTCAATAAGCCCCAGAATTCAAAAGCTACCTCAAAAATCTAACTTTCACACAGCCACAGAAAGGACAGATATATGTAACCGACGCTAATGTGCCTCAGGATTAGATTTCATGCTTCTGCACGACTGACATTAAGCAGCTGGCCTATACTGTACACTAGCATGCTGTGAGTGTTCCCAGCAGAGGGTCCGATCCTCCATGGTAACGCTCTTCAGGGAGCTCTGGAAATGCTTTAATTATTAAAACGAATAATTCCTACCAACACATTTAATTGGAAAATATTACATGTTTAAATGTGCACTAATGGAAGGGCTCTGAAAATCTAACAATATGATAGAGTATGCTGTTTGAAGTGAATTCTAGCAATATTTTTTCAGCCAATAACACCATGCATTATTTATCCTATCTCTTTTTAATCCTATCTGATAGTTCATATGAAGAAGGAATCACTGGAACCTCAGAGGTAAAATGCAAATCTGTGAATCGCCCCCTGCGAGCTTAACCCGCCACCACTACCTCATCCACCTTCCTTGTTTCCTGCCCCCTAGTTTCCAAGGAAATAGCTCAATGAATTTTTTGCTGCAGTAGAAACTCACCCCTCTGTTTCTTCCTCAGCACTGGGAGGACTGTGCAGACCGAAGAATTACGGGAACACTTGCTACCCAGATTTGTTACCACAGTCTGACAGAGACCAGGCACATCCAAAGGCAAGAGAAGGCCAGTGTGAGTGCAGACTAGTGGGAGTCACAGGGGCAGAGGGCAGAGATTAAGGCTTCAGGGCATAAACATCACCCAGACAGAGGAAGCAAGGATAGGTGTGAACAGGGATAACCAAGGGGGTCAGAAAACATGTCTGTGAAGAAGTAGAGCTGCTAAACACGTGTTAAAGACATGAAGCAGCAGCACAGAAGGATCCTACCTGAAGCTGCTGAGCCTTTTTTAGATTAAGTGACAAATATACAGTTTCACAGTTGGAGATGTCTAAACTAATGAAATTGCATACTGTCTTGGGGAAGGGGCATTCAGAGAAGGATTTGTGCCTCCAGATTAAGTTCTGCCAAGCCCAGAGCCCACAGTGAGCATTTTCAAAGGGAAGGACTCATTGGATGTATTACAGCCAAGGGAAGGACTCATTGGATGTATTACAGCCTTGTAAAGTGATTGTAATGGCAGGCTTTGTCTGATCTGATCTGAAAAGATTACGCTAATATCAGTCTTCATATTTTTTTGCATATTTTTTTCTTCCCCAGAAGGAAAATGTGTTGCCTTCTGGATATACGCATGGTGGAAAAATCAAGAAGCCAACTTTCATCTGAAAGTTACACTCTCTCCCTCAAAGTCTAGTAGGAACATGAAGAGAAGCAGGAAAGGAGCATTCAAGACAGTTTTTGTAAGAAACAAGGTCAACAGAAGAGGAAAAGTCATAGTATATTTTGAAAAAAAATATTTTTGCATTGAAAATGACATCTATTATTTTAACAGACGCTGAGCAGGACCTGTAAGTAACAGTGTAAACCCATTTTGTTCTGACTGGTTTCTGAAATAAGTAACTGCAATCCTTTTTGAGCTCTTTCTCCTCTTCTCAAAACCAGACCCATAGTTTGCCATGTTTATCTGCTCATGGTGACACTAAAAGAAAAGTGTGGAGATTTTCTTACTTACTGCAAATATGATACTTGTCAGATCTGCCTTGTTTCTGTCTTTTTTTTCCTCTCCTCTCTGTGCATATTCATTAGCTGCAGGAACGCCTTGAGAGTAACAAGTTTTCCCATGTAGCTGCTGAAGATTTCACACTCCTGGATTCTAAAAAGAGGTTTTGTAGCTATATCTTCTCTGCCCAAAAGATCAAACACAGCATAGCATAGCAAGCTTGGGAGGGGAGCCAGCAACCCTTGATGTACGACTGACATGTTGGGCCTGTTTGGGATTACAATATTCATCAGTATCACACTATTGGCAATAATTACCGAACAGCCCCACTGCAGTGCACAGATGAAATGCAAGCACACCCAGAACTCTGGGATTAGCACAAGCCCACCTCTTCCCTCGGATTTGATTCTGCTGTAATACTGTATCATGTCTGCAGTTTGGCTATTCTTATTAGCAGCTCCCCTTTGATTATGTATCTTCTGCCTAACTTCTTTGTTTAACATTTAACGTGCTGTGCTTCCTTCAGTAAACTGCCTGCACTTTGGAATCTCTTGTGACCACTTCTGCTGAGTCGGACGTCACAATTTAGCTCCCTGTAAGGAGTCTCTGATATTTACACAAACCTGTATTTAACACTTCCAACCGATAGATGTGATTTGCAGCTCTGAATAATTTATAAATTATGATCAATCACATCAACACATTTGAAAACCAAACCAAACCCTAAGGCAATGATTTTTTCCAGCTAAGAAATATAAATGACAGGGGGAAAAAATGGCTCCTATATGAAAGGAGCAAAGTGTCTGCGGACACTTCAGTGTCTGCAGGCTACTGGACTATAGTAGAGCAGGAAATGGAAACACAGTTATAAGTCACAAGGACAACTTCTGCAGGACCCTTACGCTTGCTAGAAGACACCACGTGGGTAAAGAGAGGCAAGTGAAAGCTGTTGTACCCTGTTTGTTCACATCACCGTTTCCTGCCAACAGGATGAACTGTCTTAATGATTCTGGAAAGCCAGTTTTTCCTTCAGGCCTCCAGAGATACAAAATGCAAGGGCTTTTGGCTTTGCCTATTACTCTTGGGAAGTTTTAATATATACATTTCACTTTCTCCACCATACAGCCGGGTTCTGAAGTTCATCAGCTGTAGCGCGTGACTGAAAGTCATATGCTGCAACTCTGTCATGATTGAGTTAGGTCAAAAATACTTTCTTTAGCGAGCCTAAAATTCAGCAGTACTTTGCAAAGTACTAGAACAGAGACTGTTCTAGGAACACTCATAAATGTTAAAAAAAAGGGCATGAGAAACATCAGATTAACATAGTGCAGGTAAAAGTCATTTGATGCTGTATAAAGTATCATTGAACATAAAAAGATGTTCTTATGAGTTGTTACAGGGATAGCTGGCAATTTCAACTACTATTGAAAATAATGAAGAAAAATCCCTTTCATTTAAGATAGTTTTAAGATGTGATGTAGGCTTTTCTGTGGAGCCAGAAAGCTGAAACACAGTTTCTGTCCAGAAACACCTACTTTCATATCAAATCTCTGTTTCTAACAGATGCCCCTAGCTAAAACTTTGCAACTGGCATGTAGCTCATATCTATAATGAAAAATAAAAAGCAAAACCCCTGTCACAGGAGAATACAACATTTAAATTACCCATCAGCAAAGCAGAAATTAATTTAGATGTGATGAACATCCTCCTCCTTTTATCTTTGCTGTTCTAAATGCAGATAAGTCTTGAAAGCAAGGCCTGGCCAGGCTCTGAGCCAAAAGATACTATCGTTTGACGTCTAAAGCTTGGTGAAAAAGGTAACCATAAAATAATCAAGTTGAAATTAATTTTATTTCCAAAGTTAAAAATATTACATTATTTCCAGCTGCCTGCTCAAGGTAACCACACAGAGAAAAATGGGGCTGAGTGTTCAGATGAGGTAGCGTAGTTGCACACTGAAAACATGGCAAAAAAAGAGTCTTCCCTAGTTTGAAAGGGAAGTGCCAGCTGCACATATCTTTATGGAGAAAAGGCTGAGCAGAGAGCTGAGAGCTAGAATTGCAACTAACTTTTGGAGAGGTGTAAAATTAAACAGGAGATATCTTCACGTTTAATCTTGAATAAATACAAGCAACAATTTTGTTCGTGTGGTTTTTTTTTACAGTAGCACAATTTTATAAAAAGTATAACCCGCAGTCTTCCTGGGGGTTGCAAAGGTGTTGGTGATATTGTTGACAGAAAAGTGAGAAGGATTTTTGAGGGTTTTTTACACTTAGATTGCACCCCAGCTTGACAGTTTAATTTCTCAAGTTCAAAGAAAATCATATCAATATTCACCTATGCCTTTCCTCATCCCTGTATCTTTGGCTTGAGCCTGTCAAGGCACTTCAGCATGCCATCTTACAATCTCTGCCTCTCTTCACCGGGAGGGAGATATCTCTCCATCCTACTCTGAACAATTTGAGATGACACGGGGAAAATGCATAACAGATGTACTGAAAGATCAAGGCTTTATTATGTTTTTAAAAACCAGCATTGCATTCTTGACATGCAGTTGTTTTACCTGCCCTGCTGGCTGACAGCTGGGGAATGCTGATAATTTTGGATCATCTTTAAGCTTTGCCGATTTTCTTCGTTATCTAAACAACAAAACCTCGGCATTTGTTCTAGCCTGCAAGTTCTCCTTATAAGAAAAATACAGATGTATGGCAAAGAGAAATGCATTTTTGAGTCTTTTTTCTGACCTCCATGGGAGAAACTGGTAGATTGATTAAATGCAGAGTGCTTCTTCCGCAGATGGCCTTAAACTGCCTTTCCCTCAACACGTGCTTGCACCTGTGTTAGTTTCAGTGAAAACTCCAGGCTACCACCCTGTCCCTTCCTTTCTTTAAGGTTAGTGAAAATATTCCAGCTGAGATTTACTTTAAAGGTGTGTCCTTTTTCATAAAAAGTTGCAGCAATCTTAGGCAAACAGAAGAACAGCAGGCAGGAGGAATTCTTCAGCTAGCCAATGTTCCATATTTTATTTTCCAACAGAGAATCTTAACAATCACCCATCGTGCTGGAAAGCCACATGATGATAATATAAATTCACTGATGCAAGCCAAAGAGCTACAAACCTTTCTAAATCAACATAAACATATCCCCAAATCCGTGTGTAGACCAGCCGACATGCGTTCCCTCTGTTTTCCTAGGAGCTTTGCCCAAGGCTGGTTGCGCTCAGAGCCACGGGTGAGTGTGAAAGATCAGAGAAGAGCTGGGGTTCACTGCTGCAAGGCACCAGCCACCCTCCACAGCCATCGGCCTGGTTTCTTCCTCAGCTAACGTCAGCTGAACCGTTTCTCCAACAATACGTCCGTACTGCCATATGGGAAGGGAACGCCGTCCGTGCGTGTTGCGTGACCTACAGAGCATATGGTAGCCATTTCAGAAACTGCTAGTCCTGTTCTCAGAACGTTATTCTGATCTATGAGTTTCTATTATTGCAGAAGAACTTGTCTGGAGACATAGGACAGTGTGTGCTGCTGAAGAGCACCCCAGGGTTTGGGATTCAGAAGTCCCATCTTCAGTCTGTGACAAACCTAGGTTTGTGTTTTACAGAGAAAATCGTTACACACTTCTCCGCTTCCAGTTCTCATCAATTAAGTGAAGGGGAATAATAATTACACATTTAGAAAGGACGGATTAAGAATTAGTTATTTGGGTACAGAATTGTAAATAAGATATGTAATCTATATGTCCTAAAGACTGTTATGTTCGGTATATTTGTAAACATGCAGAACAGAGTACCCATATTTAGAAACTAAACCACTCAGTGTACTTCAACTGCATTTCATGTACTCAAGCATTAAAGGGCACTTATTGCACAACCTGTTCCCCACAGAAACAAGAGAGCTGAACCAATTATTTTTACAACATATGTAGCCATCGTTTGCACTCTGTATCCCAACATCATATGTAAACTCTCCTTCCCCATCAACAAGGGTTGTCTGAACAATAGTTGATTTTTATAGTATCAGAGTAAGCAAACAAAATAATCAAAGTAATAAATTAGGCAATAAAAAGAATCAACATGGTAGTCTTGTGGATGATCCATAACACAAAACACTTTCAAAAAGAGATTGAAAATGTTTGATGTCTTGAGCTGTTTGACTAGTGAGAAAAACTGGGTACTTCACTTTGTACTGGGAATTTTATCTTGTATAAAGGGAACTAGGGAATAATAATTTTTAAAATAATTTTTAAATTGCTTGAGGCAGTTCTGAATTTCACTTATGCTAATATATTTCCCAAAGACAGGACTTCCTTAAATTCTCAGTGCTTTCAACTGGAGAAGAGAGGCACAAGACCTAACTACACTAAGAACTCTACTGCTGATGCATTTTGTGACTACAGGAATGATTTTTTTCCCCTGCACTAGCATGGGAGTAGTGTTTCTTTATAAAGTCATTTTAAATTCTCCAAACAAAGTGTGTGTATTAAAAGATTAAAAACAAAATAGCTCGTGTTGACCAAGAAAACCTATCTGGGGTGCTCTCTCCTTTGACCCTGGAAAGTTAACTTCTGTTGCCACTTCTGAACAGAGCCAGACCTTTGTATGGCTCACATACTTCATTTTCCCAACTATATGACTACTAGGAAATATAATCCCTTGGATAGGCAACACGAGTCATGATCTTTCACTTTTTTCCATTCTTTTAAAATCAGAAATTCATTTGCAAAGTGCTTCTCATCTTGTTTTGATAACACATTTAAAATTTATCCTTCAAGCAGAGAGGAGCCTGGACCAAGATTTAAGGAGCCACCTAGGTGGCATGTTGTTTTTTAATGGCATTCACGTACAGACTCTTACATGCAGACCTCCAGAAAGATATCACAGCATCTTCAAACTCTACAGGTTGCCGTTCAGTGGCAGAAGGAGGATCCGTCCATGGCTGAGACGAGCAGAGCAGCTGTCCTAACCCACCACCAGCGTGCAGGACCATGAAAGCTTCCAGAGCGGGCTGGCATTGGGGTGGGGGGCCATCCCTCAAGAAATCCCAGATTGCAGATATCTTATTGCTCATCTGTTCTCAGGGCAACGTTTCTCAATCTCAGAAATGAGAGGACACTTACAGCCAAAATATTAATGGAGTTTTTTCATTTAATCTTCAAATTAATATTTAGAGATAGGTGGAACAACCTAGTTGATAATGGAGTCATTAACAAATTAAACTGCTACTCAGTCTGTCTAAGCAAGCATTTAACAAGAAGAGAATGAGTCCTTTATAACTATTTAATAACATCTCAAATGTAATTCTGTACACTAATTACAGGTGCTTACCTGTTTCTGTACAAAGTCAATCAATTTTGTATATTTTTAAGAACCTTCCCTCCCACTGTAGAAATATTTTATGGCTATGGAAGCCTTGGAAAAGACAGTTTGTGATCGAGCAGAAGGTATCCGATTCACTCTGCATATATGCTAACAAAGGTTATGAAGATCGCTGTCATTTATTTAACAGCATGTCAGAATTTGTGGCCTCTGTGAGTTCCATGCTGTATTATTTCTCTCATGTTTGTACCCTCTAGTAGTAAAAATCTGAGAATAAACTAGCACGATGAGAGAGCAACTGTGCCATGACCATGTTATGCATATAAATATTTACACCATTTCTTTTACATTTGTGGGTTCTTCTTATTAAATGATTAAAGAGGAGCGAGATCTAATTACAGTTTGGAAATGGTTCAGCCTTCTCCAGAGTCTAGGCACAGGCTAGAGGACGCTCCTGGCACTGTAGTTAATGTAGAATAAAACCACAAAAGAGAAAACTAGATGATGCTGCTGAAAATACAGGTGTTTTGCATCAAGAATCAGCTGACAGAAGAGGACAAACAGTTGGATCTGCAATAAGGATCCACCACAGAATATTCTGTGTAAAAATATGGTAAATCTGGAAATGTTTTAATGCATAGAGAAATATATCAGACATTTCTCTTAGGATGTTTCTATTTTATACTCAATTTATTTTAAAACTGCCACTTTTTTTTCCCCCAACGATCGTATATCCTTTCTCCTGCCATCCGTAAAATGACTCAAGATGGCCAACGTGACATCAAAGCAGAGCTAAAAAATCAAAATAAGAAAACTCACTAAGCATGCCAGGTGGAAAGGCCAGACTAGGAAGCCAGACCAAACCTCCAAATCCGTACGGAACACTAACGGTCATCAGAGGGTGCGCGCGAAGTGTTGGGAGGGAAGAGAAGGGAGTTGCGGTGAGAAGAGGCACAGGCTGCGCCATCCCTCCGGAGGGGACACGCAGCAGCCACGGAGGGAGGTGCAGGGACAGAGCCCAGCTCAGGGGGCAGGAGGCGCAGACTGGGGTGAGGGGTTAGGGGTACCACTGGGGGCCCCTGCCATAGCCAGGAGAAGCGCTGCGGGAGCTGGACCGAACGGGGCAATGGGAAAACGAGGACTCAGGCAGGGATAGAGAGATGAGCAGCTAGGAAAGCCCCCCATGAAGGTGCTGAGCAGGCAAGACTACCTGCTTCAGACCTAAAAAAACCTAACTTATACCTTGAGACAAAGGGAAAGCACCATAGTTAACATTAAAGGTTAAATTATATAAAATTTAATTAAAAATAAATGAAAGTAAAAAATAAATAAAATAAATAAAATAAAATAAAATAAAATAAAATAAAATAAAATAAAATAAATAAAATAAAACAAATAAAATGAAACCCAGAGGAGCCTAGAGGAACATTCTAAATCCTTGTAGCCTAGACAGAATTTACCAGGTAAACAGGAGGCACTCTTTCTTGAAGAAATACAAATGAAACTACATGCTTTCCTATTCAAAGTGTATCTCTGGAGGAAAAGAACTTTCACTCTGCAGCTGACCAAAGCTTTCCTGAAAGAGAGCAAACACCTTTTTGCTCTCACATTAGCTCCAAATAGAGCTATGTCCCTGGGAGTTTATGTTCTCCTGCCCCCAGAACTATACACCAGTCTCCACAAGCTTTGCCTCACTCACATACCTAGAATAGGATGACTGCATAATTTCCTCTATTTACTTTCTTATAGTTGATATCTTCAGGAAACTAAAACTTTTTTGTGCATAAGTTGCAGCTGTGATTATCAGTATGTTACAGTAACATTAGAATCATAGAATCATAGAATCGTTTAGGGTAGAAAAGATCTTTAAGATCATCAAGTCCAACTGTTAACCTGTCACTACCAAGTCCACCAATAAACCATGTCCCTAAGCACCACATCTACATGTCTTTTAAATACCTCCAGGGATGGTCATTCAACCACTTCCCTGGGCAGCCTGTTCCAATGCCTGACAACCCTTTTGATGAAGAAATTTTTCTGAATATCCAATCTAAACCTCCCCTGGTGCAACTTGAAGCTGTTTCCTCTTGTCTTATTGCTTGTTACTTGGGAGAAGAGATTGACACCCACTTTGCTACAACCTCCTTTCAGGTAGTTGTAGAGAACGATAAGGTCTTCTCGGAGCCTCCTTTTCTCCAGGCTAAACAACCCCAGTTCCCTCAGCCGCTCCTCATAGGACTTGGGCTCTAGACCCTTCACCAGCTTCGTTGCCCTTCTCTGGACACACTCCAGCACCTCAAGGTCTTTCTTGTAGTGAGGGGCCCAAAACTGAACACAGTACTCGAGGTGAGGCCTGACCAGGGCTGAGTACAGGGCGACGATCACTTCCCTAGTTCTGCTGGCCACACTATTTCTGATGCAAGCCAGGATGCCGTTGGCCGCCTTGGCCACCTGGGCACACTGCTGGCTCATATTCAGCTGGCTGTCGACCAACACCCCCAGATGCTTTTCTGCTGGGCAGCTTTCCAGCCACTCCTTCCCAAGCCTGTAGCGTTGCATGGGGTCATTGTGACCCAAGTGCAGGACCTGGCACTTGGCCTTGTTGAACCTCACACAACCGGCCTTGGCCCATCAATCCAGCCTGTCCAGATCCCTCTGTAGCGCCTGCCTGCCCTCAGGCAGATCAATAATCCCACCCAACTTGGTGTCATCTGAAAATTTACTGAGGGTGGACTCAATCCCTTTGTCCAGATCATTTATAAAGATATTAAACAGATATGAGCCCTGGGGAACACCACTTGTGACCAGCCACCATCTGGATTTAACTCCATTCACCACAACTCTTCAGGCCCGGACATCCAGCCACTTTTTTCCACAGCAAAGAGCACTCCTGTCCAAGCCATGAGCAGCCAGTTTCTCCAGGAGAATGCTGTGGCAAACACGGTCAAAGGCTTTACTAAAGTCTGGGTAGACAACATCCACAGCCTTTCCCTCATCCACTCAGCGGGTCACCTTGTCATAGAAGGAGATCACGTTAGTCAAGCAGGACCTGCCTTTCCTAAACCCATGCTGACTGGGCCTGGTCATCTGGTTGGCCTGGATGAGCCGCATGATGGCACTCAAGATGATCTACTCCATAACCCTCCTTGGTACTGAGGTCAGACTGACAGGCCTGTAGTTCCCTGGATCCTCCTTCTGGCCCTTCCTGTAGATGGGCATCACATTTGCTAACTTCCAGTCAACTGGCCTCCCTAGTTAGGCAGGACTGCTGATAAATGATGAGAAGTGGCTTTGTGAGAACTTCTGCCAGCTCCCTCAGTACCCTTGGGTGAATCCCATCCAGCCCCATAGACTTGGGTGTGTCTAAGTGGTGTAGCAGGCCATTAACCCCCTTGAATATCCCTTTGAATTGTGGGGGCTTCATTCTGCTCCCCACCCCTGTCTTTCTGCTCAGGGGGCTGGGTAGCCAGAGAATGACTGCTCTTACTATTAAAGACTGAGGTAAAGAAGGCATTAGTACCTCAGCCTTTTCCTCATCCTTTGTCACTATGTTTCCCCCCACATATTCTCCTTTGCCCTCCTTTTGTTGCTAAAGTATTTATAGAAACATTTTTGATTGTCTTTTACGGCAGTAGCCAGATTAAGTTCTAGTTGGACTTTGGCCCTTCTAATTTTCTCCCTGCATAACCTCACGACATCCTTGTAGTCCTTCTAAGTTTCCTGCCCCTTCTTCCAAAGGTCATAAACTCTCTTTTTTTTCCTGAGTTCCAGCCGAAGCTCTCTGTTCAGCCAGGCCGGTCTTCTTCCCTGCTGGCTCGTCTTTTGGCACATGGGGATGTTCTGCTCCTGCACCTTTAAGATTTCCTTCCTGAAGAATGTCCAGCCTTCCTGGACTCCTTTGGCCTTCAGGACTGCCTCCCAAGGGACTCTGTCAACCAGTCTCCTAAACAGGCCAAAGTCTGCCCTCTGGAAGTCCAAGGCAGCGGTTCTGCTGATCCCTCTCCTTACTTCTCCAAGAATCAGAAACTCTATCATTTCATCATTGCTATGCCCAAGACGGCCTCCAACCATCACATCACCCACAAGTCCTTCTCTGTTCACAAACAACAGATCCAGTGGGATGCCTTCCCTAGTTGGCTCACTCACCAGCTGTGTCAGGAGGTTATCTTCCACACACTTCCAAACCTCCTGGACTGTTTCCTCTCTGCTGCATTGTATTTCCAGCAGACATCTGGCAAGTTGAAGTCCCCCACGTGAACAAGGGCTAGTGATTGTGAGACTTTTCCCTGCTACTTATAGAATACTTCATCTGCCTCCTCATTCTGGTTGGGTGGTCTAAAACAGACTCCCACCATGATACCCACCATGTTGGCCTTCCCCCTGATTCTTAGTTATAAACACTCAACCCTAAAACAAGACAGTGGATGCTAATTGTGAAACAGTGCATGCAGCTTTCCAGATGGTGTTAAATTTCTTTCAAAGAGAGAGAAAAATTAGCCAAAACACATAAAGAAAGTTTATCCATAGAGGAATTGGACTGCTAATATAACTCTGATTTCATGTTTATACTTCAATGTTGTACCACATACTAAAGGCTTGGGCCCACATAAGAGTTAATGATACCTACAAACCTCATTTGATGACTTTCATTCAGTGAAATGTTCTGAAAGTCATGTGCAAGGTAGCAATTCTTGCTGTTTAAAAACTATTAGAAAAAATCATTTGCAAAATTTTTACTGATATTTCCATCCTTGAATATGTGCTCATACTGTTTCTGCTAAGGTAAAGTTTTAAGTCTAGTTTAAGATTAGGCCAAATGGAGACTGTTATGCATATGCTACACTGCTGTCTTCACACAGATCTCAAATTATATTATGAGCTTCTAAAATAGGTGTAAGACTGAGCCAGAAGACTGTTGAGCTGTATAGTTTAAGTATACTGCAATATAAACATGTTCAGATTATCTAGAATGATAGTTCAATAATTTCAGCACAAGGCGCCAAGTTTTCAAAGGGTTTCCATAGCTGCACCTGCAAAATTTTTAAGGCATATGTTTGTATTTGAGGGAAAAAGACTGAATAGTCAGGCGTATATGTGTGTCTCTGTGTGTCTGTCTGTGTGTGTATCATCTTTTCATTTATATAAAACCAGGTGGTTATACTCCAACCAAGAAAAATTAAGATGAGCCTTCCAAAATTCAAACCAGAATTACTCTTTTTATTATTGAACAGCAAAGGGTTTCACTAGTACAAATAAAAGCACTGCATATTTTTCATCCCTGGAGATATCTAAGTGGTATTGAGATTAATTGCTCCAGTACAGGCCAAGCACATAGTGGGCAGCATTAGCAGGAGCGCAGGCATCAGGCTAAGAGAAGGGAGCCTGAGGCTCCCCAGCACCCAGGAGATGTCCGTAGATGAGCAGTGGAGCTCACTGACGTGGTTACAGGGCAGGAGCATCTGCCATACAAGGGGGGGCTAAGGAGGAGCGTTGGTTCAGCCTGGTAAAGAGAAGAGAAAACAAAGGGCTGATATAATTACAGGACAAAAGTTAGGAGGCTGGAGAGGCCCTAAGAGATCTCTAGTCCAACCCTTTGCTCAGTCAGGGCTGGCTCAAGCAGCTTGCTCAGGGCTTGTCACATCTGTAATAGCTTCACGGGTGGAGATACCAAGAACTGTTCACACGACTTTACCCCAGACCACCCTTATGGAAAGATTTTTCCTAATATCTAATGGGAATTTCTCCAACTGGGCCATTAAGTGGTTGTAGACAGCACTAAGATGTTTTCTTACCATTCTCTTCTTAAAGCCAAGAAGATTTCAGTGAGACTTAATAGCGTATATAAGGACTGGAGGTCTCTCTTACCCTAAACTTGTCTGTCTTTCTAACATGTCTACATAAGCTTGGAGTGAGCAAAAACCCCCTGAAGTCAGGCATGAACGTCTACTGTGAAAGCAGTGAAATTTTTGTATCAGTTGGCAAATGCGGTAGGTGCTGCATCACAACTATACATGCAATTTTCTTCAGTGGGCCTATGTGAGCATGACCTTTATCAACCAAAAACATTTCACTTTTGCACAAGTCTTCACAAACTGGAAGAGTCATGGAAGAACCATTTCTCCACCAGCATTTTTGTATTTGACATGAAATGTTTTTCTTACAAGAGTTTGGTATGCACAGTTACGGAACATCTTCAAGTTCATTAGTTTGTGGTTTTTTAAGGCTGATTTATGAATGTGCGATATGCCAACACACAGGAAACCGATTATGGCAAAATAGGCTTCAGACTGGAGCAAAAGGCTTGCAGGGAGCAGAGTTTTCTTCCTTGAATGTAGTCAGTGAGGAGAGGGAAGAGCAGAATATGATCAGAGAAAAATATGTTGGAATCTTTAGTGGAAGGCATAAAGGAAAATCTCTATTTTTCAGTCAGGCTGTTAATGAAATGCTGTATAATCTCTTTGCTCCTTCATCACTGAAGCACTCTAAGGGGTAGACAGGAACACGAAAGAGTGGATAAGATAGCTGTACCTGTGGTCCCTGGTAGGACAGAGAGTAGAAGCATTACTACAAGCCTAACTCGTTAAATCTAGCCATTCATGGCAGCAACCTAACATGTCATTTAATTAGATAACAAGTTTGAATGTGACAGTTTTCTGATGGATGCAGCTTATTTTTCTTCAAGAACCTTTATTTCTTTTCCAGGCTCAGGACTGCTAAGCATGGCATACAAATACAGCATATATATAAATTCTTACAAAGCTTAAGTAAGGCTTCTCACAAAAATGCTCTTCACAACAATTCACAGCAGTGGGAGAAAGTTTCTGTACAAAATGTTTTGAGACAGATTTCCATGCACAAAGACGTGTTAGGAGGGTCTGTAGCTGGTGACATTTATCAACTCTAATGGTCAAAGCTACTCACAGAGAAAAATCAGGCAAAACAGGCGGGGGACGGGGAGAGAAAGAGAGAAGAAAGTGCTGGGGTGTCCTCCCAGGTGTAGGTGTCAGATGATAGACCTCAAAACACTTTCCTGTATTAACACTACGGGTTTTCATCAGGACCTGCTTGAAGTCCGTGCTGGCTGTCGGTGCTTGTGCTGCCATTGCCGCTGGCAGGAGCACGCTCTGGTGCGGGCAGGTGCTGCACGCCCGGCCGGCTGCTGAGCTTTGTGCGGGCGCAGTACTGCGTCTCCAAATGAAAGCCAGAGCTGCAGCTGCAGGGTAGGGAGAGGGGGGGAATGCATCTCAAACCGTTGGCAACTGCTTCCCATGAGAGCCTACCATAACAACAGCGCGGGGTGGGCATGCGCAAGGCCATGAGACCAACAGCACATCAACAGCAGCGTGGGAACAACATGTGAAACACTGCGCTGGAGGCTCTGGGAAGCACTGTCCCCGCAGCCTGGGTGAAAGGGTATGGAGCTGTGAGCAGAAAGCAGCTGCGAGGTTGCAGGTAAGAGGACCCAAGGTGCTGAGCAGCAAAGCAGCACCAATGTCAGAAGGAAAAGGGGATGGTTATGGGGCCGCTGCCATTAAAACCCACAGGGCTGTCTGCCTCTGGCATCCGTGGAAATCAGTCAGCAGCAAAGGGTACTCAGCCTATAAACCGCTTCTGGCTTGAGCTTCATCATTTCCTTTCCATATTCAAGTGTCAAAGCAGTGTCTTCCATCAGTTCTGCAGCTGATTAGGTTAGGTATTAGCTGATGAGCAGAATGCTAGCACAGGTGGGCTACTGATATCACTCCTTTGCAATACTTATCTATTGCAAATACCTGTACAATCTGCAATCTAACACTTTTGTCTGTAGGTCAGCTTTTAGGCATACAACACACTCTTCTGTACAAGTCTATTTTGTGTCTAGGTCATTTTTGCAAAACAAGGAGAACGGAACAACAGCAAAAATAAAAGATAAATACTACAGAGACAAGAATCAAAACAAAGGAGGAAAAAAGGAAAAATTATTTGTTCCGTAAGTTCCCCAGAACTAAATCATGATAAGAAAAATTCAATTACTTATGAAGTCCAACATAAACAGGGGAAGTTGAATAGTGACATGCCTGGTTAACTTGAATAGCTTGAAGCTATTCGATGAAAAAATAAATCTTGCTTCAAAACATTTTTTTCCCAAAATCTCCATTCAAGATTTATTTACTTGATGCAGAGCTATGTGACAGAAAAGTTTATTTTCAGGAAAGGAAGTTTCCTCATCAATATGATATGTAGTAAATGAGGATTGAGCTAAACAGAGAAAAGCCTTCTGCACAAATGAGGGAATTAAATCAGTTTGGATACAAAAAGTTTCATGTAATTATCTCCCATGTAGGGGAGATAATTTCATGAATCTAATGATACTTCAACTTGAGCAAATAAGGGCCTGAAAGAGCAGCTGTAGTGCATGCTGCATGTGAGCACTGAGAGTCAAAGTTACCACCAGGATCCCGCAAGTATTTGTATCTTTAAAGATCCATCCATTTGCATCCATTTTTACTCTGTCTTGTGGACAGCATCTCAGTATCTGAACAATACCTCTTGCCTGCAGAAAATAACATGTTTAAAAATATTTATATTGTAATAACTACCTGTCTAACAGTTCTCTCTTGATAAAAGCAACCATCAAAACTCTTGCCGCAATATAAAACCAGCAATTGCGAGGCAAGAGGGCCTAATTGAGAAATAGAGTTGTTTCAAAGCAGCACATGCCAAAATGGATGCCTTTCCCACAGAAAGGTTTTTTCAAAATGCCATGACTTCATCAGATCCTGGTAGTACTAAACAGGGTCACTGGAACAGGCTCCCCAGGGCAGTGGTCATGGCACCAAGCCTGTCAGAGCTCAGGGAGCATCTGGACGACACTCTTAGTCATATGGTTTAGTTTTAGGTAGTCCTGTGAGGAGCAGGGAGTTGGACTCGATGATCCTTATGGGTCCCTTCCAACGTGAGATGTTCTAGGATTCTATGTGAATATGCCTGGAGATCTTCATGCCATCAGCATTGCAGGGTAACAAAGCTAGGTCTGGCGGTAAACACAGGCTGCTGCTCTTGGCTCTAAACTGTGTTTGAGAGCATTTATAATACAGTGTTTCCTGCTGGGTTAAACATGTGCTTAGATTGTAAACTAGTGGGTTTGAAGGACATACTTTTGTAAGCAGCCGCTGTTGGGCTGACTCAGGGTTTTACTCTCCTTACCATGCCACTCTTTTCAGGTCAAAGTTTCCAAGCCTCAGCACAGAGAAGACTCTTCTCTTTAACCAGTGTCCATATTCAACAAATTTTCATAAAGCCTTGATTTTCTTGTAACCCACTTAGCCTAAGAGAAGCAAACTTCTGCTCAGGGAATTGTCACATTAAATCACAACAGCTAGGACCTGCAAACATTTGCTAGCATCTCAGCATTCACAAAACAGGTATGCAATTTTCAGCTAGCTCCCTTTATATTACACAATGAAATGTATATGTTGTCATCCAGAGACTTTCTAATAGCTAGACCCGACGTGTGTACACAGCAGCAGATGTTACAAAAATCTGTTATGAAAAATACTGCTGAGTGGGCTAACCAAAAATCTGCAGAACTGTATTAAAGATTGAGAGACAGAGAAGGGGGAGATCAGAAAGAAATCAGTAAGAATTGGTGGATTTGTGCACAAATTATAATGCGAAACCACAGCCAATGTTAAGCATGAGGGGGAATGACTTTCACAGCTATCAGATCTAAATTAGGCAAAAGTGATTACAAAATAAATAATCACAATGTAATAACACCCTTGTACCACTTTTAAATCAAAACCTAGCCATGATCACAGAGTCTGCAATATTTGTAAAGGGAAGAACATTAAGCCCCGAAGGAGCCATTTAAACCATTTGCAAGGAAAGAATCAAATAGGATTGATGGTTTAAATAAATTAGTATATTCAGAGTCATCAGCATAATTAGTGTGATTGATACGGACACTGGGAGAGATGCTGCCTCTGCAGGAGGAGTATGTAAGGAAATGAAGAGGGGGGCAGAGGAAAGGAGCTGATGGGGAACAAATGATGAACCGGATCATCTTTCTCTTTTCTGACATCTCCACTGTAGTCTCCTTGCCCTCTCTTCTGCCCCATGGGAGCTCGCCGCTCCTTCATCTGCCAACAGGCACGGCAGAAGCGTGCCACAGGAGTGTGGCTGAGGGGAGATCTCACCGGTATCTGCTCGGACATGGGGCACTCCTGCCCTGGGAGCACCTGGACACCCTGCTCCGGCCCGGGCAGACCCAGCTCCACCACCCGCCACGGTTGCCCAGGGCCACTGTGAGCAATGCTGCGTTTCCCCCAGCTCCTGCTTGCGGCCCCTCGACCACTCCTGCAGCCGACGGGGCTGCCCAACCTTGCGCACGTGTTTCCCGTGTCTCCAGCACCTGCTCTGCACCACAGCTGCTCATCTTCGCTGTTGTCCCCCTCTCAGACCACCTCTTCCTCTCAGACACACCTCCGTGAAGTGCCATCACACCAAACTCATTTTTTTCTGCTGTCTGCTGAAGCCTGACAGCGCACGGCTGTGCTTTCATGCGTGCAATTTGCAATTTAACCCACAAGAAAGGCAAGGTGATGATCTTACATGACCGAAATGCTATTTACACTGGCAGACTGGAGTTCTAACTCATTTCTGTTGCAATGGATTTGCTACAAATTATTAGAACCAACTGAAAAATGTATTTTTTTGAGAAATCGATAGATATAAATGACAACTTGGCTACATAAATTCCATCTTCACATGAAGGGAAGGGTTTATGCCAGTCATGCCATGGTTTGTTCTCATCACTGTGGTCATCACCTGTTCCTTTTCAAGCCAGTACATGTGCACAGCGTGTCTCTTTTCTTCCGTCTCCTTACCATAATGATAAATCATTTAAAACTTTCTTATAAAGTTAAACATCTAACCTCATTTTTCATACCTCCCATTTTATACAGGCCTGGGTGTGGCAAGTAAAAGGCAGTGTAGTAGGTAGGATTTCTCTGTATATTTCACAAGACAAAAAACAATTATAAGAGTAAGTGGCAGCTATATTGTAAGTGTTCAGTGTACAGAGGCGAGAGTGCTGCCTTCAGAACCATCACTACCTACAGACTCACAACAAGACACAACAGAGAGGCTTTTGAACATGATGGGAACGGCATCATTTAGAATCACGAATCAATGCTGGGGTCAGTACGGTTTTGAAGTTGCTTGATTTTGCCATCCTGGCCAGAGTGGCCACAGAGGTTATTGCTGGGGGGCGGTGGGGGACTGTACCAGGCAAATGGAGCCACGCAGTGAAACCCGTCAATCTTCTGAAAGCAGCAAGGGTGGTAACATGTCAAATGAGAAACAGAAGTAAAAAACAAGACATTGTTCTCACGTTGTCACAGACCATCCCTGTTAGTGTCAGCTGTCATGTTTGCCCCAAAATCAAAGACATAGAAAAGGTCAGAGAAATTGAACTGCTACAACTCTTCCTGTGGGTGCAGTGGGTGGAATAGGAACGTTAATTAGCTAGAGGTCACTGTTGTGTGGCATATGGCTTCTACATGCAGGTAGATCGGTTATTTAATACGTTGTGAAGAAATAGTTGTCTCCCTGGAGGGACCCTGCTGACAGCTTCTAGTAGGACAGCCTGTCAACAAGGTGGTGGGCAATTTTGCCACAAACTTTTGGCTGCATAACTATTGTGCTTGTCAGGTATGTTGCCCATGGGGCTAGAAATAACTCTCAGGACATTTGACTCCAGCACGACAGGATTTAACCATATTGCCTGCAGGAAAGTCCCCTTTTTGTATTACCTGTTTCCAACATTGGCATTAGATGCCTGTAAACCACAAGGAGCCTCACGTTCACAGAAGTCTTTTGATACAAGCAGTGTATAAATGGATCGCAACCAACACCAGCTGGTCAGCTATACAGAGTGAGTCACAGGTCACAGAAAATAATAGGTGTCCATCATCACAGCACCCCTTAGTACCCAGGATTATAATCCTGTAATCTAAAGCAAGAGTGACTGGTGCTCATATTTCTGCTTTGCAGAACCGGCATGTTTAATCTCAGAGAGGAAGGGAAAGAAGAGGGTCATTCTTAGAAAACAAATTGTTTTTCCTCAGACCTGTGCTACCATCAAAACGAAATGGAGATACCTTAGATAAGCTTTCCTAGCTAGGGAGCTCAAAGCAACCGTTGTACCTCCTGCCAAGTTATGTATGATCTGTGAGGAATACAAATACCACCTTTGGATAAAATAGCAGCTGAAAGTTTTGGATATAATCCACTCAATGCAGAAAATTTAAAGGATGGTGTTACTAGCCTATATTAGTCTCTTTTCTTTATCCTGACCTAATCTTTCCATTGTTAATGGCTACAAGTACACATATACACATCTGAAAGAATGACTGATTTATCTTTTAGGGAATATTATCAGCTATCTAAACCACCTCACATGAAAGATCTCTTTCTATTACTACCCTTTTACTGGCATTTTCTGTGTAGCAGCCGAATAAATTGAATTGGTAAAAGTGCAACTGGCAGCAACACTTTTGCTTCCTGTTCACACGGGCGTTGTTCAGCTCAAAGCATTTGACAAAACGGGGACAGCCTCGGGGAGAGCCCCGCAATGCCGGAGGGGTGGTGGTTGTTATACCTGTGGTCAGAGCAAGGGCACACCGCGGGCTTGCAGTGGGCGATGCTAACGGCCTCACTGCACCACCGGGCACCATCTCGCACTACCTCTGCTGCTCGTAACTGTGCCTCCCGTTGTAGCTGTCAGATGCTCATCACAAAATGCTCCACAGCAGAGCAAGCTGGTGTAACGCCGGACGTCCCAGCCTGGTGGGGAGACAGGCACCAGAGACCCTCTTCCTCCTGCTTTTTTCCTCAGTTCTTCCTCATTTCAGCAAATTCCTGGTGCCTACCTACTTGCTCAGCGATCAAGACTCAAAACAAGCCTCAGAAGCCAATGTGCTGGTGCCGAAATGCAAGAGCTGAGCCCGAAAGGAGCCCAGGGGCTGGCTGAGGCTCACAGCGTGGGCTCGGCTCCCAGAGGAAAGCAGGGATGCCAATCTTACGGTCTGTCCTGGCCTCCCCCGCGTTCAGCTGCAGTGGAGGTGGGTTTGGTGCTTTTGCCCTTTGTGGGTGGTAATGCACAGAACAGCAGGTTGTGCTTCAGTGACTTGTACACATCAGTGAGGTCCGGGAGTTTTAAAGGTGTTGGGTTTTTTTTTACCCTCCGATAGTGCAGCTGCTGTAAAGTCTTTGTTAAAATGCCTACACCAGGTGTTGTACCGTGGGAAACTATGTTACCCTAGAGGAAAAAAGTCCAAGCCTTTATTGAGCTAATTTTCCCCTACAGAAAAGTAAGGAGTTTTGGGTTGGGTTTTTTTTAATCTATTAATTCCATGAAGTGGCTTTTCTCACTTGCTTCCAGTCTTTCAGCCACGATGATGAGGCAGTGATTAAAATGGAGAATAAGTAAATCCTGCATATATAATCCTGTGATTTAAGGACTGATGCTGAGGAAAAATGGTATATTTTTTTTCCATGCTCAACTGGCCCAATTAACAGATTGAGTTCTAAGTAAGGTCACAGTGCCCTCTGCTGAAATATAAAGCCCTACATGAAAAAATAAACAATGTTAAAAAAAAGCCAACCTGGCATAAGAACATAACGTACAAATGATAAAAAATTGTTTTGAAATGCTATTTGGGACCTTAGGCTTTCCCTTCACAGTAATGAAGTTGGGAACCATTTCGATTCCAGCTTTGTTACTCTGCTATGTAAACTGTGCGGCATGGCTCACGACACAAACCTCAGAAAGCATTGCTGACTTTGCTGATGCAGACATAAATGCTAGCGGAAATGTCTTTCCCCTGCATAGACAGAAGAAAGAAATGGTAAACTGGCGGCAGTCTTTCAAAATAGGCAGTAGAAAGTCCGAAAACTTGATTTTTATCAATATTCTCTAGATCATATCTACACCAAGCTAGTGTTTAACCTCGCCCTTCCATTGGAAGAGGAAGGGTTAATAATAAGTGTCATTTTGCTGACTGCCTTTTTTCTTAATGGGTGTGGGAAACCACAATGACTAAGAACAGGAGAGAGAAGAACATCTAATGGATGTTTAAGGCTGAACTAATGTTGACTAATGAGGTTTAGACATTTGACATCTGGAGAAAAACTGATCTAGGAGGAAGAACTCTGGAACAGACATGGAAGAAAGGAGTCAGATGACAGAGGTGGAAACAGCCCCTTCTGATACGCCGTGCCGGGAAATGCATGGGGCCTGAACCCCTGCACAGTATTTAAAGAAGATACATAGGCACTGGGTTAGGAATAAACGGCTCTGTAGGGTCTGCTACGTCATTTTTGGAGCAGGCTGCTATTGCAGTTACCAGCTGGCACCTAATATCCCAATGCAGTTGCCATCATCTGTCTCCATCTGTACCTTTCGATCTGATACTGAAAGACTGAAGCTATCTTTATTGCCATGTAGATTTGCTCTTTAGAGTCCACAAACTAATAGCCGTTACCTCGATGGAAGCACAGCTTTAAAAGAAAAAAATCTAGCTAGCAAAGAAAACCAGACTCCTACCTCCCAACCGAGTTCAATTTCTCTTAGTCTCCAATGCATTGTTGCCGTATTTTATTCAAGAGGCAACAGCTTCTGAGGTTTTGTTGTTGTGTTTTTAATTACAACGTAAAATGGCAAGAGAGCTATGGCAGAGCTATCTGAGAACATCTTTGCTGGTTGATTAAACCACGATCCTCAGTCATGCTGAGAGACAGCCTCAGATTTTACTTGACAGCCTACTCACAGGTTTTTGTTTGAAGATGGACATCTTTTGTTGGAGATTTTCGGTGGGGAACATCTGGAATTTAATGCTCAAGATGGAGTGGGAGCTAAGAGGCAAGAAAAATCTCTTCTTCAGTAATGTGTGTTGTCTCTTTTAATCCTTCCTTCATTTCCCCAGTGCTCCCACCCAAGATACTCTTTCATCTGTGCTCACAACAGCCCACGCTTCACATTTCTTAATGTGAAGCTCCGCAGATAGCTCCAACTAAGTTCACCCAGAGGTTATTCTAATTCCCTCCACCGAGATTTCAATTTAGAGGCCCACATTAACCCATTAATTAAAGTGACCCCCTTTTTGTTATAGCAGCTTCACCTCAATCAGTTAAATGTGATGGCAAGCCTTTCTTTGTTGCTTTGCCTGGCAGGGAGATCTTGTTAAGAGGATGCAATATCTGCTGGACAGGTGCCAAGCAGTAAAGCAACACGAGATCCCTGCCATTTGGCACTGACTCTTCTGGGTCCAAGCACTGGAGCTGCAAACATCCCAGCAAGTGACTGCTCCTCACAGGCTGGGTCCTATCAGCTCACCATTACAGGCTGTAGCTGAGACATGCCAAAAACACCTTTTGCAAATAAGCACAAGCCTCCCAGGGTCTGACACACCCTGTAGTAGTTAATGCTCCTAAAAAGGCTCAAGAAAAGTTGTGCTTCAAGAAGCCTCACTCTGAAATGTTTCGCTTCAGAAATATTTGGCTACAGATTCTCTTTTATTTTGGGGCTGTTCAGCCACATGCTTTCTCTCACTGGCTGCTGGCTCTGGCTAGGCAGGTGTGACACCTCTGCCTCTCTTGTCAGAGCTTGTGTATGTTCCCCCTGAGTGTGAGACCACAATATGTACGGGAGGGCTTTTTCTGCATCTGTTGGCAGTGCTTGTAAAATCAGTAGGGGTAGGTTTTGGTTTTGCACATCATAGCACTTCTTGCTTCATGAGCATTAGCTAACTGGAGGTACAAAAATGTAACTTCCTTCAGTTGAAGCACTCTATAACCTCACGCTAATCTTTTCTTGAACAATTTCCTTCATAAAAGAATTTCCCTTTTTCTGGTAATATCTCAGGGAAATTTATTTTGATAGCAAATATATTCAGCTGCCTGCATTTGTTTTTCCATAGCTGGTACCTTTTGATTTAAGTATCTGTTCAGATGAGAGTATGCATTACTCTCTATCTGAATCAGAGGTGACAACTGTGTTGAAAGCTGGAGTAATTGCTTTTCTCCAGTTCTGCAATAAATTGTGCTGTGGCATGACAGAGGAAGGAAATCAGTAGCTGCTGTACTTGTTTTGTTTGCTCTGCCACTGCCTTGGCCTAATACACTCTGTTCCCTGGTCCCTTTTACGGAAGAGCTGTTTCCTGCATGGGAACCCATTCCTGTTTGCAACACACTTTATCTGAAAAAGAAAAATCATACCAACATTTACAGACCTTTCTTTCCTAAACTCATCCTCTTCCATGATGAATCAGCTCTCTTTCTGGGTATTCTGTGAGCCCTCCACATTTTCTTTGGGACAGTCTCTACATATCCAATGAAAGAAGATTTCTGGATGAGCTTTGGCTACTTGGCTGGAAATTAAACTATTTATAGATATAATTACTGCCTTGGATTTCAAAAGCAGTCCTGAAGATCTGGGTACCTCATTCTTAACGCATTGTGTATGTACATGTGGACTGCATTTTCTTGGTACCAGTATAATTGGCTTCCCATCTTCCAAAAAAAATACGTGCAATTTTATCCATGCAACTTGTCTGTCTCACATGAAAAATAAGCCGTACTACTGCAAATGTATCAATGCTAGGGAAGACGCAGACAAATCTGCAACAGAGTCAGTGAACACACACGAAACCCACACTCCTCCCTACCCACTGTTATATCGGGAAAGAGTTTTATTGGGTTTTCTTCTCTCAAAAATCTCACTGATGGCTCCTCTGCATATAGTTGGGTCCATTAATTGTATAAGAAGGAGTTTTACAGATCCAATATAAGAACTTGGTTTGCAAGAAGTAGAAGTTAAAGTAAGAGTTAGCAGACTACAAAAAGAAAAGCAGAATTAAACACTCTTTTTAGGTACAAATTGCCAAATTACTTCTGCAACAATTCTCATGAACAAAAAACCGCACTTACATTCAGACAAGTGTTCCTATGACCTTAAGCTCATGTAGCTGATTATTCACAGGTTAAGCATTTATGGGATGACAGCTTTAAAAAGTTACAAAGGTGTCAAGGGTAACGACTGTCTTTAGAGATCAAGGATTTGCCTGCACCTATATTGTTGTGTCTCTGCCTAATGAGAAATATCATCTCACTTTGTACTTTCACATTGCAGGTATATTCTAGCAAATGGCATGTCTCTGTTCAACTTTATTACTTTTTCATAACACTTCTAAGAATTCTTAATGTTTACAATCAAGACACAGAGCGTTTGAGTCCTCTAAATGCTTGATCAGAATTTGGTTAACTATAGATGTGGGTTCACATCCCAGTTTTAGTGTATGTATAGCCACCTGTGAGAGGGAAAACATGATTTTGACTCAAACTTACAACACACTGTGCTCCTAACAGAGCATTTGCTCCCCTGTTAAGGGAACTTCGTGTCCTGGGGCCCTCCAGCAACAACCTTCCTAAGCAACTTCAGTATAGATTCCTGACAATTGGCAATGTCATTCACCCTTTCATAGATCCTGAACACCAGGCTTTCACAGGCAAAGAGGGAACTGTTTGCACACAAAACTATTTTTGTAATTTTAGGATCTACTTTGGGAAATATATTAATACAGTTATTTACACGCTCACGTATTAAACACATACAATTCTAAAAACTGCAGTTCACTTAAGACCCTGGTTTACTACTTGTGTAACCAGTAACTACGAGGCATATGCTTATTAGTACGAACTCAATTTATTAGCTTCATTTTAGAAACTGGCTTGTATGTCACTATTAACAATAATGTCATGTGTGTAGGACTGCCTGGGGTGGGGGTGGGGGAGGGAGGAGGGAAGGGTGCACAATGACTGAAGTGTGAAGGTAATGAAAATGAAGTATCATAAGAAAAAACCCCAGCCAATTATTCTTATAAAGAGTGGATATCAACATTTCTGAGCTTCATACTGGTACTCGTTCTAATTCTATACTCTGGAGCGTAGAGTGTTTAATCTGGTTCATTCAACATGATAGCCACGGAAGAATTCAAACCCACTCTGACTCTCAGATTACAAAGGGCCTGTTTAATGCTCAGCAAGCAACACTGCACACAAACATAGGCAGTGGAGATCAACATTTTTACATTAATTCCTTCAGTTTGACATGGGCAGTGTCTCCACACCTGATGCTTATTTGCAAAAGATACTTCCATGCATCTATCTGATCCTGAACAGGTTGCTACAATGTGAGTCATGGGGACAAAAGAATTTAATGGAAGAAGTATATTTTGGGTAATGGCTCTGTTAAAAGAGACAGATGACATTTTGAAACTCAAGTCAGGCTGGGTAGAACAAAAACGTGGGAAAACAGGACAGGTCCAACTCACTCCCCAAGATGCTTTGAAAATAGAGTTAATGGAGAAGAAGGATGGACAATTACTCAGAAAAATCCACAGGCAGCAAAATATTGAGAATATCAGAAATGGAAAATTCTATGGGAACAAGATACTTAACCAGAGCAGCATCCCAGCCTTTATGGACTGAGAAGGAAGTGGTGAGGAGAACTCGTGTCCCTACAAAGTGAAAGGAGAAAGGTGTGTATGGCTTATAGGAAAAAGAGACTGCAAACAAACTTTTCTTGAGCTTTCATTTGTTTTCTTCCATGTCCAACTATTAAAGCCTGACATGAGATCTTATTTTACATTTGTCTGCTAGCTAGCAGAAGGAACCCAAGGGGAATTGTGCATGCTGCTGTGATTCATGTGAGTATGCATACTCATATCTTCTAATACTATACATTTCACTGTTGTGAAGGACAGAAAAATCTGTTATCAGTACAGGAATATCAAAAAGAAAAATTTAACCCAGAACGTGCTGCCATATGGAAATGTATTACACTATTAAAAAAACTATTAAAACCCAGACATGTGCAATATATGCTACTGAGTGATGCTCATCATAGAATCATTTCTCAGAAACAGAAATAATATGAGACCACAGATAACTGTAGTGTTGTCTGCTATTACCGAGAACATGCCCAGTCACTTGCACCAGACATGGAAGAAAACTATTAGATCATAGTTCACACCCTGCAGATGGAGTGAACCATCTTCTGCTGAAGAACCTCGCAGACATTAAAAAGATGACACGTCATCATCTGAGAGCCATCCCTAAAAGCTGCTAAGTACACAAAACATACACTAGGATCAGTTCAGCGTACCTGTTGAAAATGTTGCATGGGAAAGAGATAGTTGTATTTCTAACTGTTTATAGCGGTTCTAGTAGAGCATTATTACTTATAAACTTGCACACACACACACAAATAATCCTGAAATATCACTTTGATTTATGTTCTCTTTAGAATAAATTATATATTAAAACAGGCCATTGCATGTTCTAAGAACATTTCCTCAGAAAAAAATCATAAAATCAGGATATTCTGCTGTCACTCCATTTAACTTGGACAAAGATGAAACAAAGAATTTGCCTCCCAGGCATGGCAATTAAGTCTGCTTTGTACTTTTAAATACAATAGAAATAAGAAAAGTGAAAAAGTTGGCCTTTAAGGACAAAGTTTATATAGACTGATTACTTTGAAATTGCTCTGTGATCTGACCAAGCCAATTTCTCGCTAGTACACCAAACGCAACAACCACAAACCTTTTGAGAAAAGCAAAATTCTCTCTGAATTTTTTTGGTATGGGTTAAGGGAAGGACACAGGAGCAGGCACAAGACAACCTATCAGAAAAGGCTAGGCTGATCTCAGGAGACCCCCAAATTGCTCTCTCCCAAAATTGTTCCTATTGTATACAATAACTATTTATTTTTCAGAATTTCATCACATAAAAAAGGAGAAGTGGTCTTCTATGACTTGCTAGTACCATGATCCCCAGTCATGCAAGTCAATAGCCAAACAAGCCTTTTTTTTTTTTTTTTTTTTTTTTTTAGCAAGTTACAATTGTTAATACAATTTAATGTGCAAAATTGCAGTACTCCCAGGTCATATGATTAAAAAGCTCATAAATTCTCTCAGGCCAAAGGTGTCCTTATACTTATACTTCAATACTGAATATTATTTTAGAATTTTAGCTAGCACAAGACACAGGAGAAAAAAAAGAAGGCATTAGAAAAGAAAAACATGCTTGTGAACTCCAGGAAAGGACAGAACCTTCCCATAAGTGTGACCAAAAGAGGTGGAAAAGTAATTACTGGGAAAAACTCACATAAATCACAGCATCACAGAATGGTGGGGGTTGGAAGGGACCTCTGGAGATCATCTAGTCCAACCCCCCAGGACTGTGTCCAGGCAGGTTTTGAGTATCTCCAGGGAAGGAGACTCCACAACCTCCCTGGGCAGCCTGTGCCAGGGCTCTGTCACCCTCACAGTGAAGAAGTTTTTCCGCATATTTTGACAGAACTTCCTGTGTTCCGGTTCGTGCCCGTTGCCCCTTGTCCTGTCACTGGGCACCAGTGAAAAGAGTCTTGCCCCATCCTCTTGACACCCGCCCTTGAGATATTTATAAGCATTGATGAGGTCCCCTCTCAGTCTTCTCTTCCTCAGGCAATAAATGCAATTTTGAAGTTCAGAAGTTACTACTTTTCTTTACACTTCATAGATATTTGGACACTAGGATGACACCAGGATCACCTTAAACAAATATAGCCGTGACATACCCTTTTGACCTTTATTGACCACTGCACCATATGATACAGCTATCATCAAACCCAGAGGACTGGGCTTTTCAGTCAGAGCTGGGTGACTGTCCTCAGATGTACCTCAGTTATCACTGCAGTCCCACAATACGCAGAATTAAGTCTATGTTTTCCTAAAGCATGTCCTTGCCATCATCCCGGCTCTTTAGGGATAGGTCTCCAGCCCCTCATATAGCGGAGTTTCAGTGGTGCCTTTGGCCAAAGAGAGTGCTTTATGGATAGTACACTTAATCTGATCCCTGCTCCAAGTAGTTTATTTATTCTTTTGTTGTTTGCTTAAAACACTGTAACAATTACAAAATAAAATGTCAAAACAACCTGTGGAGCAAGAACATGAGCCCAGATGTGCCTTAAAAAGCTCTAACACATTACATCAGAGATTTAAACTCGCCTTTCTCTAGCCCAGTGAGTTTTTCATTTCCTTACTGCAGAATGACACTATTTGAGTAAGTAATGGGAATCAATCTATTTCTATACAAAGCCACGAAGAGGCAATTACAATGCCTTTTGGGCTGGGTTTGAGGCAGAGATGCCTCATTTTGAAGATCTCACTGAGATTCAGGCATGAGGTGAAAAGCGTGTGGCTCAGCCCTCGCAGGCTGCGGCAGCTGGTGTGCTTGGAAGAGAGAGGCTAGGTACATTGGCAATTTCAACTGCGCACAACCGCAGCGGCACCCGGGCTGGCAGCCAGCTCTGGAGATGGCCCAGGACACTACGTGTCTCAAAGCAGAGTCAGCTACAGCCGCTCCTCCACAGACGACGACTCTGCTGCCTCTCTGGCAATCTGTTCCAGCGCTTGACCAACCACTCAGTAAAAGTTTTTCTTCTGTTTGCGTGGAATGGCCTGCATTTCAATGTGTGCCCACTGCCTCTTGTCCTGTGCCGCTGGGCACCATCGGCAATAGCCTGGCTCCATCTTCTTTCCTCCCCCACCAGGCAGTTACAGAGATGGATAAGATGCCCCCGAGTAGATAACAATACTGCACTGGCCCCCTCCGAGCCGAAATGACTCTACACTCAGCAGCTCAGGCAGACTTCAAGGTGACAGACTTTGGAGACAGGCCCATAACTTCAGTCACCATTGGTGTCTCCTTTCCCAGTATCCCCAACTTGTCCCTGAACGAAGAGTAGGATATGCTCCACAAACTTCACAGGTCTATTGGTGTTCGAAATAAAATAGTCTATAGTATTCACACAACACACATTACAGATTTACTTGACACAAGAACAGAAGAGACCCAAGACTTTATTGCCTTGTCAGATATAAAAATTTATTTATGCTATTTATCAAGTGTTTAAATTTACACAAAAGACAACACTTCAGGTCCAATTGTCCATCAGTAAGCCCTACATCAGAACACCCTTGACAATTCCTAGTACAATTTTTACAAGATGGCTTAGAACAGCAGAATCTTATAAATAATGGCCAACTTCACAAGCCTGAAGGTCACTACCTCATCAGTATTTCTCTGCTGAGCACGACCCGCAGAACAGCAGAAGTCTTAAAACCATTTTAATCCCCAAACACTATCACTACTGCACTCAGAGCATTTAAATCACATTGCCCTGCATTAGTAACACCAAACATTATAGCTACTCTTAAAGATTTACCACATCTCCCCCTAACAAAACACCCTTTTTTTTTTTTAAACATTATAAGAAAACTGTGCATCAAAACAACTGCAAAATACACAATCGTCCATTTGGCTTGGTTTTACAATAAAAATAACGTCAGTCATCTATCTGTTAACTTCATCTCTTGTGTTGTGCTCCTTTCCCCTCCCCTTTCACTTAGGAAACTACACTAGACCAGGCAGTTTAATTGTAGCACTGAGGTAGCATATTTTAATTGAACAGAGTAATAGGTCTGCTACTGTGCCTCCTCTCCTTTAAAGCACAAAAAAAATCCCCACAGTTTTTCAACTTCTTTGGAGAAGACAGGCATGTAGTTAATTTCCAACAGCCACTCCATTTTGAATTCAAAGCACAAAGCATCTCTGAATGGTAGATACATTATACCAGCTAGAATGAATGAGAACATATACGAGAAGAAGGAACTATGTCAGTTTTATTAGAACTATGGTTACATTTTAGCTCTATGGCACCTATTGTTCCCTATTATGAAATGCATCTTTACAGTCTCTGAAATTTAATTTCAAAGACTAAGATCCTGAAAAAGGGCAGCTGTGCTTCAGTTCTTCTAAATGATTTTCACACTATCTGCAGAAGGGGTCAAATAATTGCAACGAAACCAAAAGAAATCAAACAGACCTAATATAAAATCAATAGGAATTAGCAACATGAGTATATTAAAAGTATCGAAGTTAAGGCAAAAGATGTAACACGCCTGAATGAACTGAGAGCAATTTCCATTCACTTAAAAGTTAGAGCTGGGATGGCCTAAAAAAAAAAAAAAATCAAAAAAAAAAATCACTGCAAGAGTAGCTTAGTTTCACAACAAATTGAGAATAACAGTATCTCAGCTTTGTTCTTCTGGCTAAAAGCTTTAAAAGAAAAAGCTGAAGTCAAGCTGTACCCAAGAATGCAGCCTTAACACCCGGACTGTTTACTGAAGTCACTCTTACAGACTTTAAGGTATCTTTAGGGGTGAATAGTAAACAGCGACCCCAAAGAATATTAGTCATTTTCTGCTCTGTGTGCCATGCTGGTACACATAGCCTTGTTAAACTCTGTTGCACGGTACACAATCCTTACCCAGCCCTGGGCTGGATCTTTGAATCCCCTCGCCATCTTTCATACAGCAAAGCAAAAATTTTACTGCAGTTAAAACCCCTTGAGTCAGCTGCATGCGTAAGGGAAATGGGTTTTTAACACTTTCGAAAGCAGATTGAGAAAGTAACTGAGCTGACTGCTAAATGAACCTTCAGGAAAACACCGAAACAGCTGAGGGAAAATGCTTAGGTTATAATGACCAATTCAAGCTGTTTATGACAACTTTATTGTTAATCTTTCAAGTAATCCAAGATGCACTCCAACACCTGTTATCAAAAATTTAAGGCTTTTATGAACACCCTCTTACATACAAAAGGAGTATTAAACAGAAGGAACTTGTTTACAGTAAATACAAACATCTGAAAAATCTCTGAAACCTGTTTATACAAATACTAATAAATTCTTTAATATTTTGTACAACTAGAAGGTGCACAGATTGGCATTCAAGCGGTCAATGCTGGCAAACATCTGTCAGACAATAACATGATTTACTTGGATAACAATATAGTTTAAAATGCCATAAATTAAAAAATAAGTTAGTTCACATTTTCTTTCCCCAGCTTTTATGTACATCTCAGTCTTTAATGAGATTGTGTAGCCTTCTTCAGAAGCTCGAGGTCTTTCCGTCGGCTTTTGATTGCTCTGGCACAGCCATACTCTTCCAGTTGTAAAGGGATATACTTTTCTATCTGAACAAGCCCATGGCCAGCAGGACCGGTAAACAGCTTAACCCAGGATGGCTTAAAGTTTCCTCTGAAGCCCAGAAAGGCCAGGCTTCCTGCAACAAAAACAGCTCAGTGTTACCGAACCAGCCAAGCCCACCCAAGCACAACACGGGACCGGCTGGGAAGGGAACAGCACACTCCTCTGAAATTCTCCCCTCAGATTATTCAGGGCACTAATCCAATACTCTCAGCTTCACGTGCACCTCACAAGGAAATACTGATTTGCAATTTCCTTTTTCAATATTCGGTATTAAATACTCTGAAACCTTAATTTGAAAACACAGCTATCGGAACAGTTATAAAACCTACTTTCTGAGGCAGGACTTGTGCCGGGGCCTTTAATGGATGAGAGCTACCCCCTGTGGCCTGTAAAGTGATCATCCCTCAGAATACCAACAGCTTCTCATCTCTACCTTCAAATTTTGTTAAAACAGGAAATACTAGCCTGGCACAGGAGAATGTTCAAAAATAGATTCACTGGGTGAGGCACAAAATACAGGCTTTGGGAAAAAAGCCTGGGGCTCTTTTTTCTGTAATTCACAGGCACAAAGAACTGCTAGTCACTTCTCTGCCTGCAACAGGCTTCACGCAACGTCCTTTGGGGCAACAGGAGGGGCTTTCTGCCCCATCTGCTGAAGGGCTGCCCACCCCTCCTCTCAACTCGGGCTGAAACGCAGCAGCCCGCACCAGTGCAAACCGGCAACCATCCCCCGCCAGCTGCATCCTTTTCACACGCCCCGTGAGAAACCCACCACGCCAACACAAACACACAGACCAAGGCGGTGTCAAAGAAATGTGCAAAATTTCCACCCACCGTTGCTCTGAAGATAAGGCGGTTTGGCTGTCCCCAGGGACATTAAGGCTTCTGATAAATTATTAGGAATTGCTACATCACCTCTTGTGCTCAGTAGAACGATAGACCTGCAGCAGAAACGGTGCAGAGAGAGCAGCTGTTACGAACACAAAGTTTTCTTAATATTCTGCTAGATGCTTTTACAGCTAGCTGGCCTCATAGTCCACTTGCGTAAGACTATTCGTGCCATGTCATTTCATGACATGGAAATAGTCAAGCCTCTCTGAAAGCAGTACCTAGAAAAGCACCCACCTAGGATTTTTTTTTTAATTAGCTTTTAAATTTAACTTCAAAATCATTGGAAAGTGTTATTTAAATATAGTCTAATATTTTGTATCAAAAAAAATCAAATTTAGATATTGATCCAAAATTAGAATATTAGAATGCTGATTTTTCTGACACTAACTTTTTTCTTTAATGATAAACAATTTTCTCCCTCGATAGGAAGAGAACAGTATGATGTATCTTGTCACATAGTTCTTGTCAGTGTCCTTAAATGACCTTATTAAACCAACAGTTATTCTTGTTTTAAGAAAAAAAGTGTTACTATGTGATGTTTAGTTAAAAAAAAATTCTTTTTCAGGTGAAAGATAGGCAACACTAGAAAATTTTAAGTGTTCAAAATTTGAGTTGCTTTGTTTTCTCAAATAAGGCTAAATTGTCTGTTAAAATGCTCTTACATTTCTCCTTTCGCCTCACTTTCAGTGTTCCTGTATAGACATCATTATTTAAACCCTCATTAGAGAGCAGAGCTACAGCTTACAAGACATGCTGGCAATAAATGGTTATTACACATACCTTTGTGGAATTCCAGATTTTAAATATCCATCTACACGCTTAATGTCTACTCCAGAAAATAATTTGTTTCCTGACACCGTGCCAATGCAGGCATCAACTACAACAATAAGTATACCATTATCCTTGAAGGAAAACATAGTGTCATTGACCTGAGTGGGAGGAGAAAAAGAGAAAAGAACTTTTTCTTTCTTTCTTAAAATTAATATGAATTCAACAGCAATTGTACTCCACTCAGTGCTAATCTTCATCTAGTTTAGACACAGTGGTGTGCTAATTTCCTTACAAATACTTGCTCCTCCCTAGCATCTCTTCATTTTCCCCCCTGAGGGGAGGCTTTCAGTGGGACTTCTGAAATTGCATGAGAGCCTTCAGTTCCTGGCTTCTACAGGGAGATCATACATTTCAGGTGACTTACCACCTGCCTCGGTCATTACTCCTGCTAAAATTCCTATACTGAACCACCTGGATCTCTTGGCAATAGCACAGCTGATCTGTCTCTGCGGCAGCCCAGCTTCTTCCTATGGAGTGCTCTTACTGCTTCGGATACGGCACACACATTCCTGTAGAAGTTTGCAGCTGCTAAGGTTACGCTGCTCACGTGCCGTTTGTCTGTCTAAATAACTCAAGAGCTTTACTATTTCAACCAAGCTAACGCACTGACATTGCGGAATGTAAGCCACATACAGACTTTAAGCTTTGTGGTGTAAGAATGTCTGCAAACGCCGTTTCAGCATCATGTGCAATTCTCCTTCAGCATCCGAATAGAAAAGTCGAAGTAAGCTACTTTTTATGCAGTATCACATCACTAGGCTTATCAGGACCGCATCAGAACAAATACAGAGGTCTCTATGGATTCTTTAGCAATTGACATTTTGAAGGAGTTTAGGAAAGCTTAATGGCTTGAATGACTCATCCCATTAACTCACTAATATGTTAGCACAAAAACAATTTCAACAACATGTATTTAACTAACAGGTTGTTTGGTTTTGGGTTTTTTGTTTGTTTGTTTTTTTAAAAAGTAGCCATCAATAAATGTATATCCATCCAGATTTCAACATGAATCTGAAGATTTTAAACTCTCCCTTACTGGTACAATTTTCTCTCCAGCAGGAAAGGATTCGAATACAAAAATGGAGCTTTGGAGCCTCATTTTCTGAGGTTAAAATGCCAGCTTTTTAACTGTTTGGTTTTTACACTATGAACCGACACTTCACATGGTGAAGAAAAGTGAGGTCAGCATTATGTAGAGCTGTACAACTGTTGTAATACAAACTGCTAAAAAGAAAGATAGTTAGAAGAAAACCATAAAGAATACTTACGGAAATAAATGCTTGTTGACCTTGGCTTAACTCTTTTTTACCAGATGAATTAATCTGCACAAGGAGGTAGTTTTTGTGAGGATCGCTGGTGAATACCATCTGGATATCAAACGAAACGTGTTAAGTACACATATCCATGTGTCTTCAACACTTTATCATGCCAGACAATTTAGAACAGACTGCCCATGCTCCAAAGCAAATGCATCCCTTTGTCAGTGGCACTATTTATGGTACTAGCAATGCTAATAAGTATCATGATGTGTAGTGTAAGCCATTTTATTCCTTATTTCCAGTATTTTTCTCAGCTTGTATAGCTACAATGGATAATGCAATTTCAAGTTCATGCTAGTAAGCAAAATCCAAAAAAGAAGAGAGAAGGTTGGCCAACAGCATATAGATCCCTGCAGCAAAGCCGTCCTACATGGAGTACAGACAATACTGTAGTACAAGACGTCAGACCTACCTACGTCCCCTCTCTGTAACACTCAACGTGAGTTTTAATTTACCTGAGTTGTGCCGCATTTTGTACATGGTACAGTAGTTTTGACTGGCATCCGCTTTATGACAGTTGGTCCTTGGTAGTACTTTGGGTAAGCTTTTGCCATGCAGTTACTGATCCCTTTTGCTGAATCTTTGGTCACAATCTTGATCCTTTCACATCCCTGAGATGAGCAATAACTGTGACCGTCCCTATTATATTTGGCTTGAAGAAATAAAAACAGTAATCTACACAAAAGGGGAGAAAAGAATCTAGATCAATTGCTGGAAAGATAGGTATTTATGTTAAACCTTAACAGCTATATTTCATGATTTTTCAGAAGCAGAGAAACTACAGTATTCACTTCTGCACCATTGTTCAAACTTATTCAAAATATTTACAGTTTACTAGAGTTAGGAAGTGTCTACTGACATAACTGAAATTTGCAACAATTAAAGGAGACATCATTATGAATCCATATGCTTTGAAAAGAACAGACACTCCTCAAATCAGCGGCTTGCAGGAAACAAGAAACAAACTGCAGACCATAAATGTTTTCTTTGATCATAGATCTTTGCAGATACCCAGCCGTAACTGGATATTCAGCTTCACCCACCAGCACTGGACAATGTAATTGTACTGTTGCAAATGCCTGGAAATGCAGTTTAGGGAGTAATGGTCATTAATGTTCACAGTACACAGAGACTGGCAATTCTTCTATTATATATTTGATTATTATCACTGTAGCTCTTAGACAAAAGAAACGTTAAATGTCTTTTCCAAAGCTACATTCATCTGCATGTTTACTACAGACAGACAAAGTAGCAGGTAAGGGAACAAAATGAATAGAACAAATTATAAATTAAAGATCAACATTTGCAAAACACACAAGTCATGTATGTAGGACTTATTTTACTAAAAGTTGACCATATCTTAAACCTCTCAGAAGGATCTCAGTGGCCTCTGTCAGAAGTACTTTCGAAAGAGAGACTAGGACTTTTAAGTGCTTTCAAGAAGTCTGAAAATGGATTAGGATTTTCAGAAATACCTTCTTAAAAATGTTTGTGCAACAGAAAACTTCTTGGAAATTTTTAGAATTTTCAGTTTAACAAGAAGGCACAAACTTTCTTTGAAGACTTAGAAGTTGCTTCCTGAAAGACACTGCTCTGCAGCACATCAGATACCACATTTTCCCCAGGCACAGGGTAGGAAATATCTGTGGCAACTGTGGTGCTCTTGGAAAAGTCTTTCAATGACAACCACTGTATTTTGGAGATTCAAAGTCACATAAAGTATTCTTTCAAATAGGCTTTGAGCTCCTTCACAACAGCTTTCCTCTTATGCACGTGTCTCAATCAGTTGCTTCTAACACTATGAAATGGGACATTTTAAGGTTAAACAACATCTTCCAATAGGGTCAAGTGACAAGGAGTTACCCAGTACTGTTGTCAAAGTAAAACTTCTTCTCTGATCGATTCTTTTCAAGCTCCATCATTGAAGATACAGGCATGTAGCGCTCTACCTTGCTTGACAGAGCAGATGACCGCCTTTGAAAGGTTTCCAATACTATAACAAAATCTGTATTTGGTTGATAACAAAGACCAACACGGATCCAGTCATTCCTGAAAACAAAATAAAAATGTATGATTCACCGTAGGAACAGCTTAGTTATAGTAACTTTGATACTCTCAGGATGTATTTGTTTTTATACTTCAGACATTTAATAAGTTTATCTGACAAGAAAATCAAGTATGCTAAACTATTCAACTACAATTCTGCTCAACTTCACTATCTGCACATTTTCTTCTCCAAAGGGTTTTCCTTAAAGGCACTGTACTGGACAGAAGTTTAACCTTAGGTGAAGGTCTACTGTTTAATCTCTCGCTTTTCATACTTTAGTATTTGTAATTACAAAAAAAACAACCCACAACGACGTAAGATCCAGTCTTGCTGATGGTTGCAAACTCTCACACATGCTATTTCTGCAGGATGTTACTGCAGTATTGCCTTATGGATCAATGTCATAAAAGAAAGTAAACATACTTGTTGAAGTTAATGAGATAAAGATAGGTGACGTTTGGAGCTTTTCCATTCCAATGTATTGTGTAGCCCTTTTGGAGCATCACTACTGGCTGGTATTGTTGAAAGACCGCTCTTTGATTAATACCTCGAAGAACCATGGGATAGGCTGGGTACTCATCTCGTACGATAGTCATAGAAAGATTCTGTCCATTCCAGGTTTGGACATAAACCTATATGATATTAAGGAGGATGAAAAGAATAAGGGAAGATTTGGACACTGTGCAAAAGGAAATTAAATAGTGAAGAATGATCAGTACACCATTAGCCACAACGGTGCAATTTGATGTTCTGAGTTAAGCAATACACAAATATCTCCTGAAGAAGAGCCCTATTTGAAAAACTATTGTAGATTTTGCCCATTTTACAGACAAAAAACAGGGAGGGAGGGGAAAAAATATATATACAATCAGCTATGGTACTTGGCCAAACTCATACAAGAACAGAATGGGAATCAAACCTATGTGAGATTTGTATTCAGAAGGTGGTATTTAACATCTCTATTAAAAAAAAAGAAAAAAAGGCAAGAAAAAAAAAGGCAAAAAAAAGGCCCTTAAACCCCATTCTGTGAAAAAAAGACAGACAGAACTCCAGTGGAAGAAACCACCTCCAATACAAAAATATTTTAGCAGATAGGGCTGCAACATAGAACTCCTGGCATGCATACACATTTATTTTTACCTTGCAGCATCTAATACTGTACTCCCAGTCTGCATGCTGAAGGGAACACGATATACACAACTGGCTGAAAAGTGTAATTTGCATAAAAGTATTTTTAAAACGTCAAAGAATTTTTAAATCCAAAGATAGGTAATTTTGTAGTTCTTATGCTCCCCCTGCCCCCACAAGTTGTTCATATTGTAGATTTACCCCAAACAGAAAGCTACAAGACTACTAGCCTGTGCATAGGTCCCACTGCAAACCACTCCACTCCATTCTGTAATATTAATGCATTTGGGGTGCTGAATCAAGTAGTTATCCATTCTGCCCACATAGGTATCCTTATAGTCAGTCACTGAACCATCTAGATCATGGAATATTGAGTTCTTGTCACCATCCAGATCTCCTTCTTCAAACCAGGGACCAGGTTTTCCAAAGAAGGCTTTCAAAGAAACCTGGCAACAACAATTAAAATATTTATTTTTTCCCCAGGTGAAGCACAGACTAACACTTGCACACCTGCAGAAATACAGGAATTTGACAAAGTTGATTAAAAACCTTATGGCGAGGACAGTGGAATCTTAAAAAACAGACATTTTGATTTTTAGTAATAGGCTCAGGCCAGCTCTTGCTTCTGAACAGTGTTAATATTTGCAACTGAAAATTCATTACTAAGGATATAACAAACTTTACAAAAATCTCCTTTCAGCTTTACCATTAGCCATGAAAGAGAGATAATTATTGCAACATATCCTACATCTCCCTTGGTATTATTTTTTCACTCAAGAGACAAAGGATACACCTTGGGTGACTTCCAACCAAGAGAGAAACTCTGGAGTAGGGATATATGGAAAAGATGACCTAGGGCCCTTGGATGTTTATTTTAAATACAGCAAGAAGGAAAGTAAGTCATTTTCAAGAATAAAAGAAAACTTGTAATAAACTTACATTTGGACCAAACTTCACAAGAGAAATGTTGTTTTTTGGTGTCATCTGCCATGGATTTTTCATCAAGAATCCAACTGCACTGGTAAATCTGTCTGGAGTTGGCACAAAGTTTTTGAATGTGCACTTGGTAAGGTGAATAGGTCCATCATATATTTGAAAGCCTCTGATTGGAAATGTCCTGTTAATGCAAGCAAATATTTACAGCATCCTGTAAAAAACCCATGATAAGCCTGAATCTGTGTCATAAATTCATTTCCTCTCAAAGGAATCAAGAAAGTAACAGTAAGAGAATGACTTCCATGTTAGATCTTAGTAAAGGAAATTTTGTTTTTGCACGTATCTAATGAGTCAAAAAATCCCCTACTCTCTTGAATTTTCCTGTTAGAAGAGCTGTCACTGTCCATTTACAAATGTGCCCCTTTCCTAATACAGGAAATACAGCAGGAGAATAACACCACCTGCTCTTTGATTGATCATGGCAACTGGGAGAACTGCCTGTAGACTGAAGGAAAGCAAATGTCACTTCTAACTTCAAGAAGGAACACCCAGGGAACTGCAGGCTGGTAAGCCTCAGCTTGATCCCCGGGAAGGTGATGGAGCGGTTAATCCTGTAAACCATTTCAAGGCACATGAAGGACAAGAAAGTCATCAGGAGTAATCAGCAAGGATTCACCAAGGAGCAGTCATGCTTGACCAACTTGATAAACTTCTGTGATGAAATGACTGGCCTGGTAGCTGAGGGCAGGGCAGTAGACATGGTTTACCTAAACTTCAGCAAGATTTTTGACACTGTGTCCCATAAGATCCTCATGAAGTATGGGCTGGATGAGAGGATAGTGAGGTGGATTGAAAACTAGCTGAATGGTTGGGCCCAGAGGGTGGTGGCATGAAATCTGCTTGGAGGCCAGTAACTAGTGGTACACCCCAGGGGTCAATACTAGGTCCAATCTTGTTCACCATCTTCATTAGTGATCTGGATGATGGGGCTGAGTATAGTCTCAGCAAGTTTGCAGAAGGCACAAAACTGCAAGGAGCAGGTGATACACCAGAGGGTCATGCTGACATCCAGACAGAGCTCGACAGGCTGGAGAAATAGGCAGATGGGAACCTCATGAAGTTCAACATAGGGAAGCACAAAGTCCTGCACCTAGGGAGGAACAATCCTATGCGCCAGTGAAAAGGACCTATGGGTCCTGGTGGAAACCAAGTTGACCATAAGCCAACAATGTGCCCTTTCCACACAGAGGCAAATGGTATGCTGGGCTGCACTGGGAGAAGTGTTGCCAACAGATTGAGGGAGGTGATCCTTCCCATCTGTTCAGCACTGGTGAAGCCACACCTAAAGTGCTTGTCCCCAGTACAAGACAGACATGGAGCTACTGGAGACAGTGCAACAAAGGGCCACAAAGATGATTAAGTGACTGGAACATCTCCCATAAGAAGAAACATGGGGAGACCCCAAACTGTTCAGCCTTGAGCAGAGAAGGCTCAGGCGGGAATCTCATCAATGTATAAGAACCTCTGAGGTTGCAAAGATGATGGAGCCAGGCTCTTTCCAGTGGTGCCCAGTGACAGGACCAGAGGCACTGTGCACAAGCTGAAAAACAGGAAGTTTCTCCTGAACATAAGGAGAAACTTTTTCACTGTGAGGGTGACTGAGCACTGGCACAGGTTACCCAGGAAGGTTGTGGAGTCTCCATCCTTCGAGATATTCTAAAGCCACCTGAACACTGCCCTGGACAACCAGCTCTAAGTGGCCCTGCTTGAGCAGAGAATTTGGACAAGATGACCTCCAGAGGTTCCTTCCAACCTCAACTGTTCTGTGATTCTGCTCAACTAGACTGAACACCTCATATATCACTGCCACATTAACTTCTTCCTTCTAAATGGCTGAGCAGCAAAACACCAGGGCAGCCTAGACCTACCTCACCCTTCTTTCCTGTTCTGTGACAAGGGTAGGACTTGGCACTACGTTAAACAAGCATCACAGCAAGCCAGAGAGAAAAGAAAAGGATCATGGTGACCGATTGGGATTTGTCACAGACAGACTGTAGTCTTAAGTCCTAAACAGACCCTTGAAATCCTTTCACCTGAAAGATTTTTCTCTCTCTCTTCCAGGCCCAAATGTTGTTTAAGAATAAGGTTTCATAAAAGTAGGAGAACTTAAATTGCTATGGAAAAGCGACCTGTGGTAGCATCGGATGAAAACTGACTCAGGAAAAAGCTGAGAGTGACAAAACTGCACACAAAGTGTTAAAAAGAAAAAGAGAGCGTCACCTTCAATAGAGTCCTAATCTCTCACAGCTCAAGCAAGAAGGGTGTTTACATCTGACACAGAGAACATTTGTTGTCTCATTTCTACTTCCTTCACTCATAACATACTTACCGATTTCTAGGCAGAGTGCGTGCCTTGTTATCTATTCCTCCAGTTCCCGCATATTTATTTTGGCCGCCTGGAAACCCATAATTCTTGCTCTCACCTATGAACAGCGACTCAGATACCTCCTGGCTGGCACCTTCATCATTTGGGAAGCTCCCATCACTACCAAAGCAACGTCAGAGATAAGCTTTTAGCCAAGACTCTCCAGCAGATGAACATACCGAGGCATAGTCCATTTACTTCTGTAACAGTCCTCCTAAAGCACAGCAGTCTAGACTTCATTTACAATACATAGAACAACAAATTTAATCATTAACAATATCACAGGCTGTTTGAAACACCAGCAGAGGGCTGAGCATTAAATTTTCTATCTCCCTATGTAGTGCAGCACTCTTTCTTTTACTGCCCATTTTTGCAATCCTAGAACCAGTTTGTCATAACCTAAATGGCAGCAATTTCGGTTTACTACTCAAGTTACTTGACTGTTTTTTTTATTAGAAAGAGACTGCCCCCTCTAAATGCTCATCCCCTTTCTTTTCCATTACTCACTTTCAACTGTTCAGGAGGAAAATCAAAACTGCCTAAGGAATCATGCAATACCGAAAATACCTGGATAAACATAACCCTTCTGGTGAAGAGGCAACAAATTGTGGCGTAAACCAAGCACAGGTTGAATTACAGTGCAAGCTTTGGCAGCTGTGTCAGTTTACAGCCTTTATAACATCATCCACACCACTGGAAATAGAACTGGGCCCAAAAATGAAAGTATAGCCTTATAAAAGTATACCTATTAATTTTACTAGATGGATGAATATTTTCTAAGCTTCTAGGCAAGAAAAACCAGAAGTGATTAACATAAAGTACTCACCTAGCAAATGTCAAACCTATTCCATTGTCTGCAAACCTAAAAGAAAGTTCAAAGCTTCAGTCATGTTTTCTGGATTACCCTGCAATAAGCTACTGTAAGAGCACATCCTGCTATGCACTGAAGAAAGCCTGAATTTCTATACTAATGGAATTTAGAACCTCCACACACTTAAACTCTTATAAAAATATTGTTGTTAAAAAAAAAAAAAAAAATCTATTTTCTATATATTTTAAGCAGGAACATGAGAGCTTCAGGGAAACCATAGATACCTCAGTATAAATTTACCGTCCCTGCCAAATTTTAGACTTCTTTTTATTACATAGTTTCTTTTTGCCATTTAAGGCAGGTTCTTATCTATCTTTTTTCATTTAAAGTAGTGGGACGGTGTGAGAGCGTTTCAAGATACTGAGAAGTTCCTCAAGTTAAGCATCAATCTTTGCTTATAACCCTGTTGTAATGCGCTTTCATAAACAAAGCTTCAGGGGTAACTTCTTAACAACATGCAGCTGTTTGCTTCCGAATACCTACCCAGAGTTTTGAATGAGGATATCCCCTCCCCTGACCCAGGCCCCATGATCATTGTTTTTGAAAGAGATTAATCTGTCAATCAGGGCAGCAACTCGGGGCTTTTCAGGGTCTGCATCTTGATGAGGTCGAAACCTGGGACAGATAAAAACCCAAACACGCAATATAAGAATACTGTTTGTTTTACACATGTCATGTACGTTGGGCTGAGAGAGCCTAAAAGATAAACACTCATGTTCATCTGATGGGCAAAATCCACTCTGCTTCACGTTTGGAATGACAGAAGCCAAAACCACGTGCATCTCTAGCTCTCTACTTCTAGAAAAGTGTCTTCGGGTATAGTGAAGCAGGAACATAAAAATACTCTTTTCCAGTAACTCTCACAGGCTTTTGCTCAATGAGTTTCTTTAGCTGCACCTCACCTCCTTTTATCCTCTTGCTTTTTCTCTTTCAACCCCCCCCCCAAGTACTCCCTCCCCACTTGTACTGCAGCATTAATGTGGAAGTTTGATGGAGGGAATTAAAGCTCCTTGGAAGGATACACAGGGCTGACATGCACTATACAAAAAAAGGCTGGAGGTTTGTCTAACTGCTCTTTCAAATATTTCAAACTCTTCTGATGTTGAGGACTGCTCCTTCTTTGAGTGCACCTGAGATATTTTTCTATTCCAACCCAGACACTCTACATTGCTACCAAGATGGTCTTGTATGGTAAGTTATGGCTGGAATCTGTTTTAGACAACAGGAAGAAACAGCCCGATTAAAGACCAGTGGAAGCTTTCACTTGGTTATCCCCAAAATGCCAGAGAAAAAGTAATACATTAAAAAAATATTACTGAAATGCATTTTGAGCGGGTAAAGATATATATGCCCCTTATCCCGATCACCTTGTACTCTAATTTGGATCTGCCCGGACCCCCCAGGGAGGAAGGGGAGAATGGGTGAATATTTTTGACAGTCTCCGGCTCCTCAATTAACATTTCAACCCCTCCAGTTTGGTTCCATATACATTGATTAGTGGCCTCATGTAGTTACAGAGTGCCTTATTCCTTCCTTGGCTGCTGTGAAACATGAACCCTATCTCATGCACCAAGTTTCTTGCATCCTCTGTTGATGCCCTGTCAACACACTACAGGTTCTCACGGGGCATTTTCCTCCCCATGTGTTCCTCTTGACTACCTGTTATGACTGAGGTAATCCACAGTGGTTATATGGGTTTTCTGTCAAAACTTTGAACTAGCGAGTTCATTTCCAAACCATGAAGTATTGACTATATACCAAAATTGGGAACTTTCCTCTCTGCATCTGCAACTATCACTTAACCTCCCTCACCCTAAACACAGGTCAATCAGAAATAAAGATAATCTTATGAACTATACTTTTGGTCTTAATGCTTAGTTGTCACAATAAAATGTTGATGGATACAGTTATCCAATATTGTCATTTGACCACTATCCCAGGCTATTTTATTTGAAGTTCAGGACAAGACTAACCAGGCACAGTACAACCTGGAATTTTCCTGGACTCTCCATTATATTCTCTCACTTTGCAAACTAAAGAAAATGTGGCTGATTGTACTCTCTCTCCAAATAGCCTTCAATAAAACTGTACCACTGAGCTATGATGTCCAAGTCTAGAAGGTACAGCAGGAAGCGTTCAGCAGTAGGAAAGGCAAGTGGATGTGTTACTTGGCTCTAGTAAGCCTTTTTCTAACAATTATTTAAAACTGAGTCATAAATCAGAAAAGCAGATTTTAAAGTAAGACTTTACTTTTAGCAGCAATTCCAGAAAATACTTTAAGTGTGATAGTAGAGCATGTTTAAAACGATGTCTTCCGAGAGGCTGAAAACTACCCTGAGCAAGGGCTCAGAAGAAACAGCCGACTCCTTTAAGGCACACCATGCTCTGTGGTTCCCAAAACAGATGAACAAATGAGGGAAAAGAATATACATGAACTTATTGTTCAGTTATTATTTATAAATAATTACATTGTTTTAAAAATGTTTTTCCTCATGTGAATGTAAGAGCAATCTCAGAACTTTGCCATTTTTGACTCACTTGAAAGACAATATCCTTTACCTTGCATTGTTGTCCAAACAAAGATACTCTCTGGGATCATCAACGCTAGCATTAGTTGTTTTAACACCCTTATCAATGAACAAACCAGCCTGAAACAAGCAAGGAAAGAAAATTCATACTATCTAAAACTAAAGACAGAGTAAACATTAGATTTCTAAAATTTAAACTTTACATTGTATTCAGTACATCTATTAGAAACTCTTACATCTTTCAGTTTGGCCTTAATTGACATATTGTCTAAGGGAAAAACAGCATCTGTCTATGCTAATTTGGGCAGAGGAAAAGAATTGCCTAGGATTAAAAAAAGTAGTAATGGAAAATCATTAAAGTTCATTTCAGATTTCTTTCACAACATCTAACTATTTGAGGTTTTACACTTATTTCCAGATGCTATTCTGGAAAATCTGGAAGCCAATCTTGTGGTGAATTCAAAATATTCTCACAAATGGGAAAAAAAAAAAATCGCATGGGGAAAAATGCTTTGTATGTCACTTTAAAACTAAACTACCTCCACCACTGAAGCTGATTTTTGCTCAAGCAATCATCAACTTGAAACTCAATAATCCAGTATAAAATAATTTATTTGAGAAAATAGAAGCAGAAGGAAGTATTTGTATTATTTAACCTGAATTACATACACCAATACCTGCAGCTACTTTCATCCCTGCTCCAAATTATAATTGAGTGCTCCTACATGAGCAGATTCTCAGACCTGCTAGTGGAGTTTGCTCTTTTAACATGGAATTTTAGCACAGAAACTGTTAGCCTTGTTTAAAGATAATACAAGCCATACAGCTGAAACACTTTTTCCTTTAAAATGCACTTTTGTATTCAGTATGTTTTAATTCCAATCTGAACCAGTGCCCTACAGTCCCAAACACACTGTTAACACAAATTCTATAAAAGAGTGCAGCATTTCTTGGTATTCCAGACACCCAACTGTCAAGTAAAATCAGTTTCACTTGGTAAAAAAACAAATAATCCAATAGTGATCCTGAACTTTATTAGGTAAACTTCAAACACAAAAAACTATTTAAAGTTAGGTGGCTTTTTAAATATCATTATATTTTTTTATATATCTCTCTCGATATAAAAATAATATTTTTTTTATATATATATATATACACACACACACAGAGGGCAACTAGATTCCAAATCATTAATTTAAGGACTTTAACTTCACTTAGCTGAATGCGGAGAAGATGCTAAAGTCACATTAATAAAACAATACTGAATGCCTGTATCTAGGCTGAGAACCCTCTAACAAAAAACTGTTGCCAACAGCTGGGGTCCTGAAGGCAACCTGGAAGCTTAATCTCTAGTCAGAGACTGTGCCACCATATGCAAACACCTGAGTTACTGTACATCTGAAATGCTACTTCTGAGAAAACGAATTTCATTAGAAGCATTAATTGGTTTTAGTTGTTTGTGCCTTATGAGGATACTAAACACAGTGAATACTCGAAATGTGGCAAGAAACTGTACACGTGCTGTTTATACACTGTTCTACAATACCTAGACAGAATCACGCTGTTCAAACACAGCATGAATCCATCACCTAACGAGCTTAAAGTGTAAACAGACAAGTCCTAATATAGAATAGTTACAAATAAAGAACTTAATTTTTTTTTTTTCATGAGATAATACATTACCTTAAAATTAGAATGAACCCTGTTGTTATAGAAGATTCCTAGGGGTGTAAGCTCTGACTTGGTCTCAATGGCTAAACTATGAGAATCTCCTGTAGCAACCCTGTGGAACAAATACCATATTCCAGCATCCTGCAAATAAGAAGAGAATGACATTACTTATAAGTGAGTCTGATACATCAGCACCGATAGTAGTATCTGATCACAAAATAAGTGTATGCCAAGTTGAACTTGGATATTTTAAGTAAGGAAGCAAATAAGAACATAGCCCAAACCAACTGTGCACAACGGCATATATTTTTCAAAATAAAGTCACCAAAACAACTGCCCAGTGAGAAAGTAGAAGTTTGCAAATAAGGCTATATTCTAGTGAATAATATGCACTAAAAAGTGTTTTGTTTCTCAGTGAAGCCATGTAACACCACGCATTTAAAATCCTCTAATATTTCAAACCAGAAAAGTGTCAGGGTTAATATAATTCTTGCATTTCAGTTATATTTCATCACACACACTTGATTTTCCTTTGTTTAATAGCAAATCATACCATTTACAGTAAAATACTCAAAACTCCTCCTCTCCTCCTTACTGTTACAGTCTGACTAAGGTTTGTTCGTTGCTGCTCACATCAGAATTTAATGACACAGCCAAAAAACCCACAAGAGCTTTCAGAAGAAGGAAAAAAGCACATCAAGAAGTCTGGCCAGTTCAGGGCACTGTGCCAACAACATGCAGTAATAATTTCAGCATCTGTTCATTTTCTCCCCTTCTTCAACATCCCTACTTTTAAAGAAGCTGGATTTATCTGCTAAATGAGACCCATAAAAGTTCTCCTTTCAGCCACATCTGGGTTCACAAGAGGTGGCATCGCGACAGCACCTGCATAGCAGATACCTACAAACATGAAAAATCTTGCCTGACCGCATGCTCTATGCCCTTATAAAATAAAAAAAAAAAACATTGCATAAGGCACATTAAAGGGTTCAACAGTAGCTAAAGAAACACTGTGTACTGAGTGCTCCATCTCATGAAAAATAGGCATCATCTTCCTGTTCAAGAAACATGGATAAAGCCAATTCACTCCGGCTGAAAAGATTTCACGCATTTCACTCTGAGAATATACTCATTTTCCAAACAGTCCTGGAAATTCTGCTTCTCAGTAACATATTCCCATCCGTAATGATGACACACTTTGACATTTCTGGTGATTAACAATTCCAAAGCAAATGTGGATGTTCCATTAATAAAAATACCAAAATCTTACTTCACATATAATTAAACACAGCTCTGTGCTTGGCAGACTCAAGTAATTTTTATCCAAAACACATCCCAATGCTCGGAAAAAAGTTTAATAAACTTAAAAGCTCCTTAAGCACTTGCAAGCATTCAGAAAAATGAAAAAGGTTTTTTTTCCGCCTCTCTCATATACAGCTCAAACAAAAGAAACATCTATTGCTGATACACTCTTACAATAGGCTTCATTGTGTAATGAAGGAGCTGGGGGGGGCAATGGAATTATTTTATTCGCTTGTGAATTGTTACAGTTTATACCAGCAAAAACTCTACAGTGCAGAGTTTGTATCAACACAGTTGAAGTATTCTGTTTCTGAAACATAATAAGCTGTTGTCCCTTTATACTCATGTGTTTACATCCATGCAAGGGAGGTATATCACAGTGGCAAAACTTCCTAACATACACAAACGCTTGCTCTGGCCACGCACAAATGCAAGTGACATTTACTGGGATACACTACAGGGGCAGAAAAAGACCTTGAAGGTTTTAAGCACCAGATCGAGGAAGCTGTTTCCTTTAACTTAGCCTGCAATGCTAAAACAAGGTAAAGGAATATTACATAAAGCAGGCAAAATGGAAAGACGTTGCGTTGGGAAAAGAAGGACTGGTTTGATTCGGTAAGTGCGTCCAGATCCTTCCTAGTGGTAGACACGCAACTAGAAAAGTTTGTCCAAAAAAAAAAAAAAAAAAAAAAAAAAAAAAGCCAGATCACACAAAAAGCAGAACAAAATTTTCTAATTTTCTTTTATACTCTAGATATTTCAACTCATTTAAATATTTTGAATCCTATTGTATTAATAACAGTTTATTATGTATTCTGTGCCTAAGAATACACTGACACACACTCATATTCTACTTCCAGCACTGGAGCCTTGGCAACAACAACAACAATCTTTCCTATTTTCCATTCCCACTGATCTCTTCAGAAAAATCCACTCAAAACCATGCACATCTCAGCCTCTCATCCAGTGCAGAAATAGAACAGACTCCAGCCCCCTCCTCCACTACACGTACTGAGTAGTTCAGCTTTACTTCGCAAGCAGCTGTGACAAGAGATTTGCACTAATGTAAGGTTCACAACAAGTAAAAACAGATCAGCAGTCACTGATGGGAAACAAATGACTAACGACTGACAATAAAAGTGTTTTAGCTGTTTCTTACACAATGAACAATTCTTTGTAGTCATTTTTCATTCCAATGACTACAGCTATGAAGACAAATCTTGCAGAACAGTCACAGTAAACTCATGACAACCTACAGAAAATACAGAAGCCTTAATATGAAATGCACCAGTTCTTTGGAAATAAAAGGATTTATTTCTACATACACACATTGACACTATTGTCAGGTCTATTAACTACAAAGAGGAAGAGATCTCCTCTGTTCCTGCCTGAACAAAGATTTTTGGCATCTCTTAAATGCCCACCCAGACAAACCCTGCACTTGTAACGCCAATATGCGCCAAACATAAAAAGAATATATTCATATATAAAAAAGAAAAATGTATATATTTTTGGCAGTGTTAATGTTACAGGTTTTACAAATACCAGTGGCATAAGTAGTACATACATCCATACGCCTCACCTGTGAACCTGCTGCTGCATTATTTATAAGATGATTGTTGGGATGAGAAATCCAGAATGTTGAAACTGCCCTGAAATATTATTGAGAAAGAAGTTATTATAGAAAAGCTCTAGGTCCTACAGAAATACCTCCCCTTCGCAACAAGCACATCAGAAAAAGCTAAACTGATGTTTGAAGTCACTACTTTACGTATGAAATAAAAGTCACAACCACCCCCCCATAGAAGTCAAAAATGCTTCCTTTTTTAGTTCAACACACAGTATGTTATTTAATGTTGTTCAGATACTCCATGCAATGATAAACTTTTTCAATAAGCCTCTACAAGAGATTAGTATGCAGAAAAACTAGTGGTGACAACTTGAGAATGTGCATGCCTTTACAAAGAAGTAAAGATGCAGCCCTAAAAGTCTATTGAACAAGTATCGCAAGAAAAAAATCTTCCTACAAAACAACTTACTCATTCTCATTAATAAAAGACTAAATGCTTTTTTTTTTTTTTTAAAAAATACCACTACTATTTGAACTACATTTAAGGTGTCTGCGTTCATTAAATTATACATGAAAATGTTCCCATCTGTATATTGTCAAGAGATCATCGGCAGTTTAACTGCTGCAGCTGGTTTGGTTTTACTTTTTCACCGTGAAACACTCACATGCAGTCTGTGGCTGGCACTGGGACATAACTTCCATACACTTTATCCCTAATACCAATACACATGCTGCTGTTTCTATCTGTAGGAAGAAGAGTGCCTGGTTTCGTGACTAGCCCAAGGTTGTGGAACAAAGTATTCCTCTGCTCAATGCCATCTTCTGTGAAGAAACAGTGACCTAGTGTGTCATAGCCAATGGTGTCCTTTATCTGCAGAAATACAAGTTCATTATGTCAGTAGCAATAGCATTTACTGAGATTTATTCGACAAGTACCATTTAGTTTTACTATCTTGGCACAGCTGCAGAGTGAAGCTTCAGTATCAGCAGTTCAGATGATTCAAGCACACAGTTTTATTTATCCCTTACAAACACACTACTATGTCTGGAGAGCTTAGCTGCCTGGAAGAATCTGAAAAAACAGAATGGTAAGATCTGTTAAAAATGAGTTACTGTTTGCGCTTGTTCATTTATTCGTTGCAATAAAAAAAAAACATCGCTGAGAATTAAACTTGAAGAAGGGAGAGGACTATTTTTGCTCTAAATGTTCTTTATAACATTTATTTCAACACAGTATGTTTTACTCTCCTTGCACCTACCAGCAAGCCATTAGTTGCATGAACAGTCACACATCTGGAAAAACAGTGATGAATGGAAAGACCTTCCAGGTAAGTCTTAAAACTATAACCTCCTTTTTCATCCACATCCCCACAAAGGTGAAAGTGAACAGGGTAACTTCCAATCTGCTGCTGGCCCATTTGCTTCAATTCCACATAGGAGAGATGAACAGATGTAAAATTCTTCAAAATCTAAAAATACAATGAGAAGTCCAGAATGAATAACCAACTATTTGCTTTTTAACCAATGGAAATTTAAGTTAATACATCATCTATACCAGATGTACAGTAGTTAGATGTTCACAGTTACCACAGGCCAACACTATAAAAGTTAGAACAATTGTTACTGTCTTGCTCTATATCCTGCCTTACAAAACACTGTCTTTCATAAATAAGTGTAAAAGCTAAATCTCCATGTGGCTAAAACAGAACAAGTTTCACCAGACATCTTGCCACACTTTACCGTTTAGTCTTTACTAGCTGGCATGTTAAATATTACATATAACCACGTACTGTCCAAATAAACAGAAGTCACCCACATCACGGCCTGTCTATACTGAAGCTGTACCAGCGTAGCCCACCTGGGACAGCCTTAGTTGAATAAAATCACAGAGTAATACAGACCTAAAAGGAATCTCCTCCAGATTCAAAAGGAATCGCCAGCTGAGCACAGGGTCAGCATAAAGACAGCTGCTCAGCACATTGCCCAAGGAATACCTCCAGCCACAGAAATGCTCATATGACATCAATTGGTTCTTCCCTTTCATTTTCCTGGTATTTAAGCAGAATTTGCCTTGTTGAAGCTTGGTCCCATTGCCTCTTGTCCTATCATGGTGCACCTCCAAGAATTGCTCTGGCCTCTCTGAACCCTCCCCAGTCCCTGAAGACAGCAATGAGATCCCTCCTCTCCACCTTCCCCACACCAAACAAGCCTTGCTCTCTCAGCTCCTCCTCACTCATCATCACGTACTCCCACACACCACCTTCACTGGACACACCCCAGCGCATCTACACCTTCTTTGCAATGGGAACCCAAAACTGGACACAGCACTCCAGAGGAACTTCTTTATTAAGGAAGATATGAAATTGCCTTCAGAATCTGCAAGAAAAGGAACGTGACCAGTAGGTCGAGGAAGGTGATTCTCCCCCTCTACTCCACTCACATGAGACCCCACCTGGAGTACTGCGTCCAGCTCTGGAGCCCCCAACACAAGAAGGACATGGACCTGTGGAGCGGGTCCAGAGGAGGGCCATGAAGATGGTCAGAGGGCTGGAGCACCTCTCCTATGAGGAAAGGCTGAGGGAGTTGGGCTTGTTCAGCCTGGAGAAGAGAAGGCTCCGGGGAGACCTTACAGCAACCTTCCAGTACCTAAAAGGGGCCTACAAGAAAGCTGGAGAGGGACTTTTGACAAGGGCATGCAGTGCTAGGACAAGGGGTAATGGCTTTAAACTGAAAGAGGGTAGATTTAGATTAGATAGAAGGAAGAAATTCTTCCCTATGAGGGTGGTGAGGCACTGGAACTGACTGCCCAGAGAAGCTGTGGCTGCCCCATCCCTGGAAGTGTTCAAGGCCAGGCTGGATGGGGCTTTGAGCAACCTGGTCTAGTGGAAGGTGTCCCTGCCTATGGCAGGGGGGGTTGGACTAGATGATCTTTACGGTCCCTTCCAACCCAAACCATTGTATGATTGTATGTATGATCATACAACTTCACAGTAACACTATCTAATACAAAGTGAAACCATAATAGGGCTGTACCAGTAACACAGGAAAGCAAAACCATTTTCTTCCACCTAACCTGCTAAGAAAACAGAAACCAAGTGCAACAGCTAAACTGCAAGGAGCTAAGCTGAGAAAAAAACCCTTATTTGTTATTTCATTACCTTACCGGTACTGAGTATTTATCAAAAATAACCATTTTCGTATGTACTTTGTCCTCTAGGGAAAATAGTAATATGGACTGTTTTTTCCCCCTCCTCTAAATGAACTCCTAAGGTTTGTATGCCTAAAATACAGAGGGATGGTCAAAACCAGGCATCCCTCAGATCTCCGACTCTTAACATTTAAAAGCACTAATGCAGTCGTAAAACTACAAACCACCGCCTCTCCTCACTGCCACTAAGCCTCCTTTATGCTACTGTCCCAGTGACCAGCAGAAAATCCAGGATAACTAAAACCCCTGAGGCCATTAACATTTGCTAGCGCCTAGGCTCCCTCAGCTTGAGCACACAAGATTAACATAAGCTGAAAATGCTTTTAGTGCTGAAGTCTAGGTTTGGCAGCAGACACTCAGCTACTCTGAACAGTCTCCTGGGAACAGTTTAACAACTTTGATGACTCAAAATGTTTGTTTTCTGTTCTATCTTCCAGACATCTGAGGGGTCTGCTGTATTTGCGCTATTGTGGCAATCAAGGTCACGCTTTGCAAGATTCACAGCTTGTCATTTATCTTCTTTCATTACATTATCTTAAACACAAAAGAGTGCCTTGAGCCCACCTACTTCTCCTCCACAAAACAAAAGCTGCCACACAGTAGGGAAAGGCCATATTTTCTTTCCCACCATTATGTCTACCACTATAAAATTAAAATCTGCATCCAAATATATTAGAAGAAGGAGAGATTTAAACTGTGACCAGCACATAATGAGCACAAATACATTTGCATTTAAAATATAAGGCCTCAAACTTCTCCAGCATCAGTGAAGAGCTGATACACTGCTGCTCAATCCTTTCATTGAAAAACGTAAGTGAATACAAGTTTAAATACTAGTTTCTATACTACTACTTTCCCTCAGCTTTCTTTATGTTTATGGTAATAGAAGAAATTAGAAGCAGTTTCCTTTACATAACCTCAGTACTTTCAATTTTTTAAAAAATTAAATAAAAACCCACCACGATCCAACTCAGTTTCTTTCCTCTCCATGCTTCTCTAATGCCTAATTTCAGATGAGGCAGATCTCTAGGATTCAATGCTCATCGCTTGGGGAGGGAGAAAGGCAGTGAAAGGAGGGATGACAGAGAAAAGGGAGATCAAACTTTATTCTGTAGTATTACAGGATGCACATGCATGAACGTCACTTGTAAGGTTTAATCCCTGCCATACAACATTGCAATATATGCTGGATACTTCCACAACATTTCGTGCATTGATATCCCTTCCTCCAATTCTGCAGACTAAGTCTTGATGAGTTAAATCTAAAGTTGGGAAAGCTGAGAACGAAGTCATTTCTATGCAAAGCAACTGTATGAATTTATGTTCTTTAAGTTTTCAAATCCCTCCAAGTTTAGCATTAATCTTTTTGTCCTCAGTATGCCATTACATGACAGAAAGCTACTTTAAAATGTTTTTCAGACCTTGATATGTCCACCAAATGTATCGTAATTGAAGAACTGACACTCCTTTTCACGATAGCAGGTATTTTCTGTCTCCCCCTTGATTAAGATGTTCCTCGTAAGAACTCCGACTTCTGCCCTCATGTCCACTCCATCAATAACTTCTCCTATATGAGGAAACTGAGGATTTTCTGTCCAAAAATGGTTTTGAAGGCAGTAGGGGCAGGAAGGGAGGAAAAAAAAACCCAAAACAACAAGTTGTCATTGACAAAAACAAAACCAACTTATTTTATATAAGCAAGCTAACGGTAGCGACCAAACCCATGCATTCTGATACCTTAACATGCTGTTCTCTCTTAGCTTTTCTTATGCTAAGGCACACAAAAAGCACATAGTTGTAAGATGATAAACATTAACCCAGCTACACCAAGCAAATTCCCCCCTTCCAGACTGTAGTTGACCCAATGATAGTTAAGCATCTTGCAGGATGATGAACCAAGCATGCCACTCCATGTTTCCTTCCAAAACAAAGTGCTTGTCTATGTATTCTTCGTTTCAGTAAGACAACTAATCCTAAACAAGTCCCAACATCTTATTTGCAAGTGCATCTTAATTTCAGTGCAATAATTTGTGAACAGAATGGATACAAAAAACAAAGAAAAGTTTAAATGAATCCAATGTATCTAGAAATCTTTTAATGAAACATAGATGCAGATTTGTTTTAAAAGAAAAAAACACACTGGCTGCTTAATCTGTTCTGAAGAAAAATTAAGAACTGAAAATGAAGCCAAAACACCTTTAGAAAATACTGTATTCATCTCCCTCTGTAAGAAAAAAGGATTTGCTTTCCTAACTAAATTTGCTCTTAGATAGTTATTCTGAGAATGCATAAACTAAAATTGGGCAAAATAAGATACTCTGGTTTTACACTGTTCTTCCAAAGAAACAATCAGTTTCTTACTGGTCTATACAAACAGAGAAAGTTACCTAGTCTTGTAAACCTTAAAAAATGTATTTATGTGTTCATTTCTTAAAAAGATTTTTTTCCCCTTGGGATTTTTTTTTTATCATTTATTGATTCCCTGAATACAGACTATGACTATTCCTTCAAAGCTTACAAAAGCATACAAGTCTAAACTGGCCATTACCACAATATGAAGAAGAACAAAGAGAGGTATTAATTCTGTACTGGCTGCCGAGGATTTTAAAAGACAATAGATGCCTGTAAATAGGACTGCACTCCTCTCCTTGAAGGCTTACCTATTGTTTTTCCCTATATTTGACTAGTATACATAAATCAAATGAAGAAAGAGCAACTAGGCCTCCTTTGAAACAATACTTTTTAGTTTTCCTACTACAAAGGGGCCAAAATAGCTAAAAACTTAGCAAAAAAGACAAGACAGTTTCAAAAGATGGCGAGTTCTTCAGCATGTTGAGTTTGCCATTCCACAGAGAATTCATTCTTTGTGGAACAAGTATATAGGGTGGCTTGGGTTTTTTTTTAAGCAGGATCTGTTACTATGACAAAGGAAACTTGATATTGGGGGTGAAAAAACCCAAGATGGGCCAGTTTATCTCCTTTAACATCTTTTAAAGATCTATATATAGTTCAGAGAGCATTTATTTTCAAAAAAAGGCCAAGATTTTGTATATCTTGTTAAAAAAAAATAATTTTTTTAAGTCCTTTAAAAGCAGCTGCTTTTTCACAGTACATGATTTCCAAGATTAAACAAGAGTTTGCACATACACTATTCAGTGGTGACAGAAACCTTCTTAAACTTCATACTGCCACCGTCAAGTTACTCTTGCTCTTTAAACGACTGTGCTCAATAACACACACAACGTGAGACACTTAAGAACAGAGCCCATGAAGTGTCATGCTCAGTGGCACTAAGTCAGCTCTGCAGCTTCACCCACGCTGGTATTCTCCGACATATAATAAGGTGAACTTAGATACGCTTTTTCCGTATCTGGGACTTCACATTACAGCGAAACATATCTGACCCACGCCAACAAATGCTGCGGGATGCAAACTGCACTGCAAAGAGGACACACAACCTGGCAGTCCCTTAAGACACGGGGGAACAGGGAAGTTTGAGGGCATTCACGGAAAACTTCTGAGAACGGAGAAAGAGAAGAGTGGTTTGAAGAAGAGGAAGTCGCACCGTACAGAGGTGACTGGGACAAAACCAGATCCTGAAGAGCACTGATGGGCTGCTGCAAAATAACACTCGTCGGTCTGTGCTGCAAAGTGACGCTGCAGCCCACCAGAAGGGAGCGAGAGGGGAAGCTGAAGACCCGAGGCTGGCGGACCACCCCACGGAGGAGAGCGCTGGCGCACAGGGGGTGCGGAGCGGCAGAAGGAAAACACGGACGCCGGCAGAGCCGGGGAGCCAGTCCCACGGGAGGCCCGTGTGAAGTCAAGCAGAATGACTCAGACAATAAAAAAGGAAACGGTCAACAACATGCATGACCGTTTTGCGTGCATCACGCCCAAAGGAAAAACAGATGCAACTACGCAGGGATATCCTGTGTGAGCAGAGGCTTGGAAGTGACACTTGTTTCATAACCACTTTGCTGGTGGGGGGTGGAGGGGGAATGCAGGAAAAGAAGCTGGGGGGGGGGGCGGGGATGGGGAGAGACAGGTTCAAAGATTGCCATTTTATTTTTTCTTCCCATTTTTTTTTTCCTTTCTCCTTTTTTTAATAACAACAGAAAAAGTTATAACGATAACACTTCAAAAGACGGGAAGGGCATTAAAGGCAAAGGAAATAGTAATGCCCACAACAGCCATTCAAGCGCATATAAAGAGAACTAGCGAAAAGACAGAAAGGAAAACAAGCATAATCCTCTTGGAAGAAAACTAGAGCATTCAATGAGCCTGGGAAGAAAGGAGAAAGAAAAGTTCGTATGGTAAGCTGTGAGGCAGACCTGACATTATACAGAGCAATTTTATAGCAAGGAGAAGTATGCATTCCTGTATAGGGCAACAAAGCAATACAGAGATAGGTGAACAGGCTGTTCTTTACTGCTCCCGCTGAAAGGGACCGTCCAGGGTGTGCTACCATAAATACGTATTTCACACGAGTCTTCACGTGGTGACTGCTCTCATACCTTTGACTTTGACCTGATGCTTGGTACACTCTGGGCAGGGAAGGAGGGTGAACTCCTCCGTCTGATACATTGAATAGTCTGTGCTGGCAACCACGATCCGGTCTCCAGGCTCCCAACTACTAACATCATCCAGAAGATTCAGTATCACTCCACCTACAGCTTCTACCTGGAAGCCTGAAATTGGGACACCTAATTTAAAAAAAAAAAAAAAAAAAAAAGTAAGCACAATATAAGATTCTGTGTTTTATGAAACCTTTAAATGAAACCATCTCCAAGAAGATACTAATAAGAAATGTACGACATTTCACAAGCTCCAAAGCCTTCTGAAGTACAATTCTGCTCTGAAATGTGCCAGTACGAGATACCATTACAGCCTGCTTATTTGGTGGATCTCAAATAAAACAAATGGAAAAAAAAAATCTATGAATCTACAAAATCTTTTTAAAAAACCTCTAATATCATATGGCAACAATTTGTAGGTCCAGCTACCTCTACTTGTTTCAAGTGACATTTTTCTGCCATTTAAAACTCTACAGATGTAATCAAGGACTTGGCAAAACAAAGTAAGGGGACTTTCCTTTTTACTGACAACTAATAAAACAGTTTGGCAGGCTAAATTACACACACATGCTATTACACTGCCTTCTGATGGATTTGCACAAGTTCAGCAACTCTTGCTTACTCTCGACCCTAACTCTACAGTATCAGCAAGTAAAAGATGTATTTTGGTGGATTATTTTTTTTTAATATATGTCTTTACATTTTCATAGGGCTGTAATGAACAGTAAAGGAATAGTATCAAATAGCTCAATTACTTAACAAATAAGTATCTGACTACCTTAAAAAAATTCTTCTGAGGCAAATACCATATTGCTTAGTAATTCTACAAACAGAAAAAGATGACTGCCCATAAAAAGCAAAACTCAGATCAAAGATATGTTAAATATAAAAATGAATAAAGGATAAAAGCAAATGAGTGGTAGGCCTTCCAGGCTCTTTATACCACAAATTTAACTTGGTATGAGAAAAGCTGCCTAAGTTCAGCATCAAAGAGCAACAGAAGGTTGTAACAAGAATGAAACATTTCTCTTGGCTTCTACCAAGTTTTCTTTTTGGGATCATAATCACCATCTCAGAAACTTAAGATTTAAAATATACATGGCTGACAAATTCCGAAAAGAAAAGTCTGTTTTAACCTTTTGTAAGATCCCTTATCTCTATCTAAATATATTAAAAATGAAGACTCTTAATGTTATGCTGTTCACATACTGTATACAAATAGATGGAAAAAATAGGTTGTATTGAAGATCTGTGTCCTTGTACTTCAACCATAGCAAGAAAAAAACCAAACAACAACAACAAAAACTCACTTACAGCAGCACTCAAATTTAAATTGCAATCAACAGTTCTTGTGAAAAAAGCATATACAATGTTTTTTACTTCTTCCTCAACTGCAGAATTTCACAAAATGCTCTCCTACCATCGTTCCATTCGCTGTAAGCTCTCACAACAAACTTCTGACCATCCACTGTGAAAAACTCTTTCTGAGCAAGAGCTTTCCCACCCGTGCTGTGATTTTCATAGTTTCTCACTGATTCATTACAGGAAGAATTTCCACCACCTATGACACCAACAAAAGCCCAGGCTTGCCTGTGAAAAACAAAAGTAAATGTTTAAATACAATCGTCCTTAACAAATTCTCCACCAACAGGTAAAAGGATGAGACAAGGAGCACAGAAGTCATAAGTGATCCTTTTGCCTGCTCTTCCAAATTAATTTTAAAATTCAGCTTCAAAAATGGAGAAGAAAAATGGGCAGACTTCATTGAAAAGAAATACCGTTTAAAATAACTGGATGTCCTATATACAAATTGGCAAATACAAGGGCTCTTAATGGAGAAGACTTTCAGATACATTTTTAGTACAACGTCCAACAAGATACGCTTTTTCCAAAAGCAAATCACCAGAGACGAGTGGCAGAAGCGACACAGGATCCTACTCCCGACCAGCTTTACCGGGGCACAGGAAGACGGGGAGCCGGTGACGACGTTCCTGCCGCAGCCCGCTGCCGTCACGGCGCCGTGGCACGCGGCGTCCCCCGCGCGGCCGGAGTCCCAGGAGACCGCGCGCGCATCGGGCCGGGGGGACGGACGCAGCCGGCAGTGGCCGCTGGCTATCGCTGTACCGGCCGGGCAATTCCTTTGGAATCTTTCAAGATGCTCAGATCCAGACAAGGAACTGCATACTGTTACACAACCTTTGGACGAGGGATGACCAATGCTTCTGAAGGCCGAGACCAAGGATTTTTGCCTGTCCCCCCTTTGCTGACCCCTTCCTCAGCTGGACACCTACTTGGCTGAGCACCAGCGTGGAGCAGGGAACTGTCCTGGATGCATTTCCCCTTCCTGCAGCTCTGCTCAATGCATCCAAGTTTTTGGAAACGAAAAACAAACTGCACGCCATAGAAAGCTGCCACCAAGCCCAAAAACCCAAGACTATTTTGCTGTCCTTTGCTGCTCTGTAATGCCATAATTATGTGTGCAGAGGAAGCAGTTGAGATCATCTATTAAAAAGCCGAACAATTTTGCATCATTAAAGTTGAATCATTCACCCCAAATGAAAACAGTGTCAGCTAGCCGGACTGTAGTCTGTTGCTAAGGATTGATTCAAAGGCAGATATTAAAACCACTTTCAATCCAGTTGCCTTTATTTCAGTCCCATCATGATGTTCTTACTGATTGGGATTAAAAGGCCAAATGAAACCGTTTAGTGTTAACCTGTTCATAGGAATAGTACGTACTGGGCCAGCTTTTCAGTACCGGCAGCAAACAAGCTGAACAGTTCACATACCAACAGTTAAAATAAATATCAAGATATTTTAATGCATGCTATTTTGCAGGAAGAGGCAGAAAGGGAGAGGGATGTAACGCAGTATTCACCTCCATGCCGAAATGTCCTTCACTAGCTTTACAGGTTTGATAAAACGACCCTGCTTTTCCTCAGTGAGCGCTCAGGGGGAGCTTCTCGCCCACCTTCCACAGCAGAACAAGACAATTTTATGTGCCTACAGAGCCTCTACCGACTCATGGAAACAGAGAAGAATCGGTTCAGCAGAGAAGGAAGGCTGCTTCTTCCCAGCTGCAGGCTGAAGAAGTTCCTCATTTCAGACAAACCGCGTGGAGGGCGCGGGCAGCGAGGAAGAGCAGAAACCCACACCTCCAGGCCAGGTCCGGGCTGGCCGCACAGCGACCCGAACCACCACCACACCGGCGGGCTTCGCTGCCTTCAGGAGCTGGTACTTCCCACAGGACGTCCAGGGCTCAGCACCTCTGACCAAACTGCTTCAGAGGCAGCGCTGCGAGCGCTTTCCACCCCATGACCACATGCTTACACAGCCGCTGACACAAACGTGCTCCTGACGGGAACCGAGGTCAGAACATGCCATCCTGACTGACGCCCCAGCCCGCCTCTGCCGAAGCGGAGGGAGGAAACTAACTGGAATCCAGATGTTGGGCGATAGTGAGGGGTAAGAATAGAATGAAAAAACTAAACGACCGATTTCCTGGAAAATACTGGAAAATAGAAACAGGTTATACTACGCCATCTTAACGGAAGCTGAAGAACAGACTGACAGTTAGTTAGGAGACTTGGCGTCCCTTTCACTTGTACTGCTAACCTTGTGCAGCACAAAGCCAAGTTCAGAATATGCACTGCAAAAAGTCATTTGCAACAACTAAATGAACGGCACAGCAGTTTAAGTTTCCTGTTTTAATAATTCCTATTATAGCTCTTCTACTGTCCCACCATCCAAACCCTGACCAACTGAAAAGAATGGTCAAAAGATACAGAAACACCTTACAAGTGTACTTCAGTAACAAAATATTTTTACAGATCAGTTCCCTTGCAGAATCAGTGAAGGGGTAATGTACTTTCACATCAACAGTGCACAGGTATGAATAAGATGCTGTTTGATGCACAGGATTAGCATCCCTTCCCTGTATTCAATTTCTAGCTTGGCATTCCTTGCTCCTCCAAACATAAAGTCATATGTATTAAAAGCTTCACCTGGCACCTGTTTTCTGTCTGTGTGTTTGAAGGAGAAAAAATTCCTCGCTGCACCCAGTTTTAACTTCTGTGAAGAACAGCGAAAGAGAGCAATTACAAGTAATAAAGTCTGTCACACAGATACCTGTAACTATCAGTTTCTGCACTGTCAAAATACCGCACACTGGATACTACTGCTTCAGTACTACATACAACACCGAGAATCCTCTGAAGACTTTAAGAACAGACACCGTCAAAGTTTAACGAATCCCCCAAAGGCAGCAGAATCCGTATCTAATCTTTACTCGGCACAAAAGGGAAAATAAATTATTTACCTGTAGCTCAATCCTCTGACAAACTTACTTCCCAGTAGATTTTGAATAGTCACTCTGGTTTCTTCCAGTAGATTTTTAGCAGCTGAGTCTCCTACGGCAATAGCAACAATGCGACCAGGACTTCCATTTTTCAGTAAGTTCTGGAGCTTCAAGCTTTCTTCTGAAAATTCATGAGTATCAAACTTCAGCACTTCCAAAATCTCTGCTGTGTCCTGATCAATCACTCTCACATTTAGTCCTCGGAAAAAATTCTTTTCAAATGTATAATGACCATAGGCCAGCCCTGAGAAATACATAGTCTTTGACAGAAGAGTCCATGATAACTTCTGGTGCCCGTGCAACTCCAGCGTTCCTTCAGGGCCCACACCAATAAATTTTTTGCCAAATTCTGGCACATCAGCACCTTCGTTTGACTTCCCATACAAAATAATAGTTGCTTTGGATTTATAGCGGCATTTCTCTGCTCCAACATGAAGCATTCCACCATCCTTTATCAGGATAAATCGAGTTCTCAAGGTAATATTTTTAGAACCTTCTTTATCATCACCAAAAACAAGTAATCCTAAAGGAAAAAAAAAATTCTGTAAGTCAAAGCAAAATTCAGATAGACTCAAAGAACCAAGTACTGCAATAAGAACAACAGAAAAAGTACAGATTTATTTTCCCCACCCATGAAATAAGCTCTTACGCTCTTACATATGTCTAAGAGTATTTGGGAAAGTAACTCATACCAACTGTGACTTATCTTTCTTAGAAATTTGGTTGGTTTATTCCTGATTTTTTCTGCCATTTTGGTAGAATTACTGATATATCACAGTCACCATCAGAAGACAATCAGATCTGGTACAAGGAAGGCTACTACACAAGTCTTGTTTTACTATATCCTACAGAAAACCACATCAATGATCCACTGAAAAGACTCTACAGTATTCATTCATCTTTGTAATGCTATTCATGGCCTGCTAGCAGGCTGAAAAGTAAAAGCGGAGGAACTGGTCAATAAGCTGCACCGTAAAATTCCAACACATTTTTCATGTAATCATAGAAGTAAAAGCTACACAGTAAACTGAAGCATGATGTTCATCTTGCCATTTCATACCTCCATCCTGTATAACTATAGAGTGTACTGTAGCATCTGAGTTCAGACGAAACAAATCCCCTTTTTTGATAAAAACTCTCTTTTCAGGATCTTTTCCAGGGCTCCAGTTTTTAAGACGAGGATTCTGATCGGGACAATTCTCTGCAATACAGTATGAAATTCAGCGTTTAAAAACCAAGTGTCACCACATCAATCAAGGCAGCATTAGGATGAACACAAGCAAGACAGAGTCAGTCGCCCACAAAGGATTCCCCCCTCCTTCTGCTGTTACAATACTGCAGCCACTGATGCTACTGTTCGTGTTTGAGCAGCCAAAGAGATACCCGAAGGGTGGCTAAACTCTCAAGGGTGGGAAGGCATTCTTACACTGAATTAAACTTGTTCTGATGACCACAGACTGAACTGTCAACATACACTGTTGACAATAGATACTTTTGAACCCCATCTGATTTTTTTCAGATTTTCTACATCACCTGCGGTAGATGAGGAGAGGTAATTGGGAAGCACCCAGATCCATAGCAGCCGCACTGAGCACTGGATGTCCTAGACCAGCTACGTAGGCCAACTAACATGGCTGTAAAGCACCTCAGTATCTCACCTCCCTCACGGTCTCTCCCTGTGTGAGAAAGGCTGATCCCTTCTTGCTTTTAAGCATCCAAATCACTTCTTTCAGCATAGGTTTTCAGGTAAGGGATAAAGAGGGACAAGACATCCTTAGTATATTTAGTATAATACCTTACTGGTTAGAGACGTTTCCTGGGAGACAAGACATTTGGGTCTAAACTCGCAGTTTGTACTCCTCAGGAACTCAGCTTAAACATCAGGCTACAAACCACGCGAGAGCAGAGACGCGTGCAATCCCTGCTGAAACCCTGCCGAAGGTCTGGCACTACACAGGCAACAACACCGTACTACGAGGCCAGAAAAGGAGAAGCAGCAGCAAGAAGTGACAAGGTTGTGTGACTTCAGATGAAGTTACAGCAAGGTAGTATTTACAACACGCACATCTTTAGCATATTAAGCAGCTGAGTATTGCAGCAGCACAGACATACTACAAAAACAGAAACGGGAAGTATATTCCTTGGATATTCTTACCAAAAGAAAAGTCAGACTGAAAATATTTTTCTTAAGCAAAAGACAACCAAAAGGATGCCAAAATAAACAGGTTAGCAGCCCAACTGAGAGCAACAGTCAAAACAGTCTTTTCACATCTTATCTTCTGGAGAAAAACACCCTTACGTCTGCAATGCAACTGTGGGGGCAAAAAGCTATTAGCAATAGGCCATTCTTGCAAAATCTAAAGAAAGTGAAACCTATCCCCAAGTTTAACACAAGCCAGCCTTAGTTCTGCTGACAGAAATGTTTTTCCTTTGGTGTTACTCTCCACATTTCAAATCCTTTCCAACTCAGGAAACCCACATAAACCAAGATTTGACTACCAGTGGGAAAAAATTAGCAGAACTGCATAAGGGCAAAATGCATCCAAGTAGCGATATAAAAATAAAAACAAAAGAAAATCTTTTTGGGGGGCTCCTAATAAGACAGCATTTAGAAAATGAAATTCAACTCATGAGGGAAAGCCAAAAAGCAAGAAGCGTTGCGATCAGCAAGTCTGCTGAGCGCTCACTGGATAAATGCAAGTCTATTGCCTGACTCATGCAGAGTCACTAAACCCCTTTCCCCAGACACCACACACACAAGCACTGTGAAGAAACACGTATTTCCTGGCTGGGAGCAAAGGGCAATGTGAGGAAACCATGAGTCAGCAACCTGGTGATTTCTGCTTAGCGTGATTCATAGAAGAGATCTAGTAACTGTACATTTTTCTGTTGAGTCAGAAAGAATAGGTATAGCACAATAACTAAAAAAAAAAATTTTTTTTTTTTAATCTATTGTACATTACAATCCAGCAAGGAAGCCATCAGCATGAGAAATAGGCACTCCTGTAACGCAAGCATGCTTCTGAAGCACGGTGGATCAACTTTTTGGCAAGCAGATCAGATGTGCTCAGCAAAAGTATTTTGAAGTTCTCCCTTCGCAATTGCAGTGGGGTGCAGGGAAACACCACATATTTAGTACTTCACCATATGTTACCTCCAAAATTATTGATTAGATTTTACAGACCATAGTCATTGCCTCTACAGTTAAGGTTAAATGAAAACAGAAGCATAGACCAGAACACATTAGGCAGTTATAGCCTTTCCAAATTTAACCACTCACGTTGAAAATTTTTCAAGTCAAGCCTCTGCTTCAGAGCATTTTTGTAAAAATGGGTCAGGTCTCCTTAAGGTTCAGTTGCTTCTAACAGAGTTGGGGGGGTGGGGGGGGGCGCGATATTTTTGCAAATGGTGGAAGAAAAAAAACCACACAAAAAACCACCCTGCCAAAAAAAAAAAAAAAATCTAGAACCTTCCATGTGCTGGAGCAAGGATATGAAATTTGGCAGGAGAAAAGGCAGGAAACAGTTCTCAAGAAGTTGTTAAATAGTTGCTTTCTACCTGCTTAGCCACCAAGTCTGGAGTTTTTAAGGCCTCTGGGAAAAGTTATCAGTGTTATATTATGCTCAGCAGAAGTTTATCACAGTTTGGCAGCTAAATTTTCTGAGGATCCTGTTTACCCTGGGCAAGCTCCAGCCGAGAGCTGCAAAGGCCAAGCAGAACTTTTCCCTGAAAACCTCCCCAGCTTGTCATCCTGACCCTGCAGCACCAGCCCCTGGAAATGGGGAAGGAAATTGCATTTCCAGTGCTCTCCCTGATCTCCAGTGTTCAGGACTCCTTAGAAAAAAAGACGATGACAGGAAGATAAAAGCAAGGAGGAAAAAAGAAACCAGCTGACAGGCAGGAACAGAAATGCAGACAAGTATCATTTTCCCTTTGGGGAAGGTATGCCGGAGGTTTAGGATTTACACGCAATTACTACTAAGTCTCACATTCCCTCCACTGCCTTTTAAACAGCCATTAAAAGTACTGACAATATGGATTTCCAATTAGCCCTTAAGAAGAACACACCTAGCTGGAACTGGTGTCGTTGGCTGCGGTACCGCATGTGCTAGGTTGGAGCTGAGCGTATTAACATTTCAACCTGTTGGGAAACTTCTGGGGAGTTGCTGCAACAATGATACCGCAAGATTAAAATTTCAGCCAGACTTTCCTTGGTGCCTGTAGGAGTTTCTCTTGTGTCAGGGTTTCCAAAGGATTTTATGGGTGCATGTTGGTTTTTTTTAAAAGATAGTTTTTAAAAGAAGCTTCAGAAAGACACAGTGCAACAATTAATGCTGAAAACTGCCCTGGACTTCCATCGAGAAGCAGTGGGATGTCGGAGGAAAGCAATCACAATCTTGGGTTACTCCTTAGCTCTTACGTGTCGTTACCAGAGACAAAAAAAAAAAGCCTGTCTACTAAATGACAGCAACTTATCCTGCAACATCCTCCGTTGGTCCATCAACCATGTGCTGACCACGCATTCAGTGCAAAAAATCCGCACAACTCAATGCCTCTGGAATGAGCTACCGCGGATGGAGCAAAACCATTCCAAAACCACTTACATTTTTAAAAAAGGCAAGCAATCTCCTTCACATTATCAGCTTTTAAAGGATAAAGGGACTGCTATTTTACATATCCCACAGCACATGGCAACACCCTTCTACTAAAACCGTCATTAAGATCTACAACTGTTAGTTAATTAGAAGTTAAAGTCTTGGTATCAAAGCAGAAATGTTCCCCTCCCCCCCTTCGCCCCCAAAGTACTTCTCAGAGTCTACTGGCTAAGTCACCCTTCAGCCTTCTCTTGAACTTGGCTGTAACCAAAGTACTTACTGCAGATATGTACCCCCATTACCAGTGATCTCGATCACATAGAACATAGCAATACCTTTCCATTTACTGCTCCCTCAGGTTTTTTTGTTTTCCTTCATAATTATTAGGAAAACTCCGTAACTTCACCCAAGAAGAGATCTCAGCAAGCCACCACCAAGAACACTCGGGTTAGATGCGTGCATTCATTTTGTACCATCACCTGAAATCTTCAATTGATTATCTAACTTGTTCAGCCTGTGTTGCATTGACTTTGGAAACTGAATCTTTTGAATTACTACGCCAAAAGCCACTGAGGAGTCTAAGTCTGTTGTGTTACAATAGCCAACAGTTTCAATTCAAAACCCTGTTTAGCTTTTAGAAACCTGACTTCTGCCTTAAAAACCCCCACCAAACAAACACCAACCAATGACAAAACCACCCATGCTCCAAACGATACTACCAACCTTTAGCAACTGCACCTCATAGCAACTCCTAGCAGTATTTGGCCAGAGGGACGTATACTTAGTGATCAGTGGTTAATCACATCACCTGTTCAGGCTTTACAACCACTGATACATTTGGGAGGTTTTCCAAATTCCATGAAAGTTGCCCAGTTTTCTAAGATGAGCAGAAAAAAAATCTGGGCTAATAGATCAAAAAGGTCCCTGCTCAATTTGTGTATAAACAAAGCAACACATACTGTTGGTATAAATTCTCACAGATTTTTAAATGTTTTTACTTGAACAGTCTTTTACTACCTTCTTTAGTTACTGCTTAAACAGACAGAATTTCATTTTGTCTGCAATTCGTGAACATATCAAACAGCTTCTTCTGCAGATAAAAATAATTACACTTACACAACGTTCATGCTTCTTTCCCCCTCACCAGTAGTCTTTATTTACAGCTACGCCTTTTTGCTTCATGTAAGTAAATCAAATCATTCACAGTAAAAACATATAAAAATGACACCGGTAACAGAAAAAGGAGCTGATCTCAGCCCCCAAACACTGCTTCCTTCCATGTTAAAATTGCAGTAAGAGTCCTACTTTTGCACTTAACTTTTAACACTAAACCTGATGCTGAATTATTGAATTATGTTCACAGGGAGCGTAACTTCTAGAATAATTTTGTTTGCAAAAGAACTTACCATCTGGAGCATATTTTGAAGCTATTCCCAAAAAAATCCCCAGTGCAACAAAAAGTGAAAGGCTAGAAATGGCAAAGCAAATGAGAGTATTTTTATGCCTGTTGGCTTCTGCCTGGCGGTGGTGCTGATCCACTGGTAAGGACGGGAGCCTTGTCCGGGCTTCTTGTCTCGCAGAGGTAAATTCGGCTGCAGCATGGCTCTGCGAAGGCGGCGGGGGACGGAGAGGGGCAATTCTCCCTGGGACGTACCCCGAAGACCTGTGACTGCTCCCGTTCTGAGGCCGGAGGAAAGCAGGGGAGCTCCCCCTGGCATCAGTGTCTTGCATGTTATAAAGTCACTGGAACACGCACACACACACACACACAGAGGGAAAAAATAAGAGACAGGCTTTCAGAATACAGAGTACAATACAGTAAAAAAAAAAAACAAAAAAACACCCAAAAAAGCAATTTTAAGCCACATGCCCTCTTAAGAAGAACAGCCACTGAAAACGTGGCTATTTCCAAAGTATCGGTCACTCAGTTGCTACCCGTCACTTGCCGTGGTGTAACAGCTTGAAACAATAGTATACACACATCTTCAACAAAATTAAACTCAAAGGCATCTGGTACGGGAGCACAGTGCAGCACAGACAACTTCTTCATAGTTTCACTAGGTATTTCTCACAGAGTGTTTTCACAGTTAACTTGTATTATGCGATTAAGAAACAAGCTGAACAATGAGAAAGCTAGCAACCCCTTCTTCCCCACAGTTATGCAAAGAATGCCTAAATGTATTTCTTCTGCACGCAGAAGCTGAACAAACTCCTCATTGTTTTCCTCTATGGAAGAGAAGCCTTCCTTCCACACTAGAAGCAGTAAAAAGCATTTAAGTTTAATATGTAAAACACCAAACACAATTTTATTTATATTCACGCTGATGCAATTTAGTCCACGCTTTTAATTACCTGAGGCATATAGAGCCCGCAAACTCTTAATTTACTCACAGCAGGATTCGGTGGCTAGTAAAGGTGCATCAGGAATGGTCCTGTAAGAAAGTCATCTGCACCTTGTTCAGCAAACCTCGTGGTTTTTCTCGTTGCCGAGGTGCCTGGGTTTGGACACAAAGCCTGAAGCAACAACACGACTGCTCCGGATCTCTGTACCTATCACCCAGAAGTGAGCGCTACTTTTATTTCAGTTACTAGTATTGTCTCCTTCTTTTTCTGAAGCAACCCACGAGGAAAGCCTCCCAAAACCATCACCGCCTGGCCCATCCACGCCAGCAGTTCTAACCTACCACGCTTTTCTGGTTTGCTTTAGGAGACGCAAAACTGTGTTTGACTGTTTTCTCAGGCTTTCTGGTCAACTGCGTTGTATTGTACAGAGCATTCACAAAGCTGGCACGATTCTTTTTATTTTTTTTATTAACATTTCTCAGGGATAGGATTTTTTGAGAAGGCTGCTCGAGTTTCAGTTAACTGAAATCTAACTTTCTCAACTAAATCCTGAAGGGGATTTAGGCAAAGTCATGAGTATTAGATACCAAAATGAATTATGAAAATAAAACCTACCAATAACGGAAGAGCATAAAGATCCTCTTTCTCTTTCATTAACAAAGGGAAGTCTGAGCTATAGTCTGAAGTGCCAGGCACGCTGGTGAAGGAGAAACGTGACAACTGTAATCTTATTCTGAGAAGTAGCAAAGGAGCCTTTTGTCTCACATGCTGCAAAATGTGATACTTCACTGTTTCAAGTCAAAAGAGTTGTTATTATGTATCACAAACAGCATATTTGGGATATCTCAAAAGAGAACCAAGTCTTCAAAAAGAAAACCAAAGTCTCCTAATCCACCATTAAGTATGCATTCTGCTGAGCTGGTGGCTTCATTCATATTTTGGATTACTGTGGTAAATTCCTTTCTAGGAAACTCCAAGAACTTTGCACCCAACAGCCAAGACCTGCAATATCCTGCCAGGTATAGCTAGTCATTTTGCATGACTGCACTACTCTTTTTTTTTTTCCCCCCTTAATCCCATGTGCCAAAAAGATAGAAGAGCTACTAGTACATTCCCTTTTGTTAACCTACTTCACAACAAAGGAATAAAATCAGTTACAAGCTCTAAAGTATGCATTCTTTAATGTCTTCAGTATTTCCTTTCCATATTGGCAAATACATCACTTTCTTCCCATCACATCTTTCTTCAAGGTATATAGTTTTCTACTACCTCGCCATTTCCTTTCTCAGTATTACTATTCCAAGAAAATATTTCTGTGGATTTCCACAGCCACATCTACAAACAATTCATTCCCATTTGTCTTGCCAAAAACATCTCCATTAAATCAGCAGTGAAGTTCTTTATAGTAAAAATAAGCTGAGAATGGATCAAGTCTAATCGTGACTTGATTCCAAACAAGAAACTGTAATTTGCAATACAGATTTTAATCACGTTTTGATGTATACTTCAGCTGATTTTACAGAACTGCTTTGCTAATGCAAAGAATGAACTTTACCGATATACTTCAGACTATGCTCCTGTCATATAATATTTTTAATATACAGAAAGTGAGATTTACTAGATGACAGTTTTCCCACTATTTTCTGTCAGCAGTTTTTAAATCGTCGGTGCAAGCACGCAGAAGGTGAAGAACCGAGTCGCCGCAAGCACCGTGGGACAAGCTTCCTCGCAGAGACGTGTGATGTGTCCCGTCAGCTGAGGAGCTCCTTTAGCCGTGGGGCAGGGGTAGCAGGGGTGCACCCCTACAGCTGCGGTGGCTGCAGCGTCAGCCCCCCAGCAAACACTGGGGAACAGGTTCGCCCTCCTCCCCAGCTCCCTTCCATCTCCTCTGCAAGGCAGAACAAAGAGTAGGTGGAGCTCTGATCCCAGCGTAGAGGGTGGTCAGTGCCTTCCCAGGGGTAAAGCAGCAAAGGGCTATCTCATACTCAACAGGTAAGACAAACATAGCCGAGTCGCTGAATAACACCCTCGACATTTCTTATACCCATCTTTCTTGCCGCACATGGAGGAAAAATAACAACCTGCAGAACACTGCTCGTTTTCTGCAAACAAGACCTCCACACCAAGAAGCTGAACTGACTTACTTCAAAATGCATAAAAATAGTATGCTAAAACTGTTTATTAAAGATTTTTCTGCAACATGCTAGACACCTGATAAAGGAAGTTAATGACTGTGCTTGGAATTAAAAGAAAATTAATAAGCTATCTGTAATTAAAGAACATTTCTAGACCAGATCGTCCAAGGTATGCAGGCATCTATTTGCATCTTTGGTGATAAGAACATTGTTTTCAAGTATTTAAATCAGACTGAAAGCACCTGTCCCACTGCACCCTATGATTACTCAAGGAAATAAAACCTCCTAATCTCCTTTCAAGTACAAGCTATTCAAATATGTATGAACTGAGATTTAAAAAAAACCAAACAAACAAAACAAAAACCACCAACTAAAGATCAAGTTGTAAAATATCCAAGGAAGTCCCACAGTTTGTTCTTCAAGCTTCTAGGATTAGTAGATCTCCTTGTGCTGTAACTATTTTTATATTCGTGCCTTAAAGGAAAAACAACATTTTTGTTCCCCTGCTCCATCCCCTGGTTTGCCAACTTGGAAGAAATGTGAACTGTACCACCGAACAGTGACTCTTCCAGTCACGGGACCAGTTACAGCTGGGAAACCTGCAGTGGATTTTACAGGGCCCGCTGAAAACAACAGTTTTTCCACACAAAGGTCACCATCCTCCGCTGCCTAGCGTCTCCACCAATTAGCAACAAGTCTGATGAACAGGTTAAAAGCTTCCAGCCAACTCTGACTACCACTTTCCCCACAAAATATTGTGGGGCTAAAGGGTTGATGTTCATGATTAAAAAACCCTACAGTCCACCACTGGACAGATATCTATCCACATCTCACAACAGCACGTGCCACAGCTACTGTTCAGAGCAGATGCTAAATTTCAGAAGGCACTTCTGCAATTTCACTTTAGCAAGGACCTCACAGCAGTCCTCATGTCTCCCCCACCCCCCCCCCCCCCCCCCCTTTTCTTCCTGAATCCCTTGGTAGCTGGGGGCATTATTTGTGCTTTACATAAAACTGTGATTCCTCTGGACACTTTGCCTAGCTCAAGCCCCAGGCATACACTCTGCTGGATGCTGTATTAGTAGGGGGAGAGCGAAATGAGCAGGCCCAACTACCTTGATCTGGCAGAAGATTTCACGTTCGTGCAGGCAGTGCGCAGGATCCGTGTAGACAAAGCACCTCCGAGAGCTACCGACTCCTAAGAACAAAGATGAACCTCCCCTCCTCCCTACTGCTACCCACGGGCCATTTCACATCAGTAATGTAGATAAGCTGTTACAATTCTTTTTCTGTGATTCATCAAAACTTGAGTGATGCCACCCAAAAATCTGAAGTATTGCTTTATCTTCCTTATTGCATTGTCTTTGTCAAGCCCCAGGCACTATTTCGTTTTTATAACTATTCAGGAATATAAAATCTCTTTCCTTTTATAGAATCTGTGCCACTAATTCACATTTAAAATATAAACAAGGATAGTATCTTCAGCACACACCCCTCATCTAAGCTGTGATGTAGCACAAATGTAGCGCATTCATCACCGCACACCCTCTTTTATTAGAAGGGCTGAGATACACAACTCCCACTGTTTTTTTCCATGCCTCTGGGCGAGTCAAGCGGGCTGCTGGTTATCAGGCACAGGAAAGGCAGTCCGTAACAGCCCAGGCACTCGGGGATGCCCATCAATCAGGACAGGTCCTAGCGGAGCTACCGCCGCGGAAACGGCCCGAGCCTCGCCTCGCTCCCCAGCGCGATTCCGGGAGCATCTGACCAGCAGCGCTGACAAAAGCAATGAAACCTGCCCACGCACCCCCCGCCGCGGCACCTGCCACCAGATCCCGCGGAGGGGCGCGGAGCCCACACCTGCCGGCAAGGCGGGGGGGCACACGGCGCTCCGGGACGCGCTCGCCGCACGGCCCCGGGCGGAGCAGGCGGCTCCTCCAGGGAAGCGCGGCTGCGCCCGCCGCCGGCTGCCGCTGCCGCCGCCGCCGCCCCCGCTCCCTCCTCTCCTCTCCTCTCCTCCCCTCCCTCCTTCTCTTCCCTCTCGCCGGCCCCGGGAACAAAAGAGGCCGGTGCCGCGGCGGCCGGCCGGGCAGAGGCGGCAGGCCGGCCCGCGCCCCCGCGGCTCGCCCACGCCGGCAGCCCCGGCCCGCCCCGGCCCCGCGCCCCGCCGCCCCCCGGCCCCGCCGCCGTCCGCAGCCCCGGCCGGGCGCGCACTCACCTGGGCCCCTCGCGGCGCGGCGGCGCGCTCAGGGCGGCGGCATGGCCCTCCCCGCCCCGGACACGGCGGGAGGCCGCCCGGCTGCTCGCCACCGCCCGCCGCTCCCCGCCCCGGCTGCCGCCCTTACGCAATTGGCAGCGGCCGCAGCCCCCCCCGGGGCGACGATCCCCGGCCCCGAAAGGAGGCGGCTGCGCCCCGCCGCCGCGGCCCCGCCTCCCGCCGCCCCCCGCCCCCGCGCCGGGGGAGGAGCGGGGCCGCCCCGAGCCGCGCCGCCCGCCCCTCGCACCGCGCCGCGCTCCGGCTGGCGCCGCGCCGCGCTGCCCGGCCCGGCCCGGCCCGGCCCTGCCCGCGGGAGCGGCGGCCGGCCCGGCCCAACCCGGCCGTGCCTGGCTGTGCCTGGCCACCCCCGGCCCGGCGGGTCGGCAGCAGCCCCGGCCCTCCCAGCCGCTGGGGAAGGGGCCGGGTGCCGCCTACTGCAGCACCCGCGGCTGCGGGACGGAACAGGCACGGCAGCACTTTGCACCCCTGCCCTGACCCACGGCCCTCCTGCGCGCGACGTGGAAAAAGGGCAAATTACGGCTGAAATACCAAACGCAGCGTTAGATGCCCATGTCCAATTAAAAAAAAAAAAATCCACAATATAAGCGCACAGGTGCTGCCGGGGAGGTATAAAAGGTCCCCGTTGTGCGAGAGCAGGTACAGGAGCAGGGAGACAGCGCGGGGGACACGCCGTGCTGCCCCCGCAAGGGCAGCGGGGACGGACCGCCAAGTGTGTCAGAGGCGACACGAGTGAAAAGCAGAAAGGGACGAGGCGGCTGTCATTACATGTAGGCTTACTGGGCTGAAAGGGAATAGAGAATAAAGTTACTTACAAGAGTCGTAGCCCGGGCAGTCTCTGGGAAAAGAGCTGGCTGGAAAATCTGATTCCTCTTTCTGAGAATTTTTTTTTAAAGTCTGATTTGGAGTAAAATCAAACCGAACCCAAAAATGTTCTGAATTTCAAGGAACCAGTGCCTGCAGCTGTTCCACAGCAAAGAACATCAGTCTGGTTTAGAAACTCAGCGAGGCTGTGAAGCTCCAGGACTTACCTTTGCTGGGGACCCAGAGCTCCAGGGCACCTCAGCCTCCCAGGCTGCCAGCTTTGATGTAGATCTGACAACGGGCTTCTCTTAAGTCTGGGACCTCCCACCGTTTCCAGTGCACCGAGGTTGGGCCAAACTCATTACAGATCCAAAAAAAAAAAAAAAAGAGTGCACTCTGATCAGATTTGAGATGCTTTCAATGAAATGGTTCAGGAAATACAGCCAGCGTTTTCCAACATAATTATTTCCTTGGGAAAATTCCAGGCAGCTGGAAACCAAGTGACAACTCATTTATATTCCTATAAACACTGTCCCACGTAACTTTAGTTCTAGCGATTTCTTCTTTGTTTACCAGTAAGCATAGCCTGCGTTTGCTTACAGCATATGGAGACATCTAGTGACTCAATAATAAACTGCAAATCAGCTTCAATTAGCCTGAAATCTTAAGAGATCATACCAGGATCCTTCGCTTGCGGTATTTCGCTAGGACTGCAGCGTTCAGGGTGGTACAACTGCCAACCACCGCTCCGCAGAACAGCAGTTGCCGCACGCAGGGACGGTGATGGAATGAGCAGCTGCACTAACTCGAGCGGAGGCTGGGACTGCAGCTCCTCTGCACAGCCTGAGCTTCGGGCCACGGCTTTCAGGGATGAGGTTTAGAGTAATCCTTTACTCAAGACGGAATTTTGTCTGCATAGACACAAAAGGGATTGGGACAGTTCCTGACTTGCCCTTCTCACTAAACCACAGTGAAGGAAGCCCTTAGGTGTATGAATAAGGCAATTTATCTTCTCTTTGATCACGTTTCCGTGTTTCTATTCCTTCTTCTTTAGCTTACTTTTTTTTTGAATGCCCAGGAGCACAATCCTTCTAACACATGTGATTGTAAATCTTTGCCTCATTTGGACAAATGCATATGCAAACTGAATGTTTACATTTGCCAATGACTTTGGCTGAAATCAAATTGAAGGTAGTTTATCTTTGTTTAATGTGAAATTCAAACATTTCAGCTGAAAAAAATGCCCAGTTTAAAAAAAAAAAAATCGGCATGGCACTGGACATCCGTTTTACACATGTAATACTATGTTTGTCCATGAAATGCACGTGTCCAGGTATTAATTCAGTTGCCTGTTTGGCTGGGCAAATTGTGTTCATGTACAGTGAAACTGTAGCAAATAAATAGTAGGTGTACTGTTCTTACTGCATGCACTGTTTTTAGTATATGTCTGACCTTCTGAAAGTTGTTTTTTAATATCAAAACACTTTCAATTACCCTTTGTCATATAATCCTGTATAAAAAATAATGCAGAATTATTCCTTGGGAATGCCAATTGTAACAAAATGTTCATGCAATTTAATTTGTGGAAATCCCTGCATTCCATAAATTATTTAGGGTTAAGCCTTTCCTCTCCTTTGAGAAATTACTTTCACTTAATGCAGAACTTACACAAAAAATATCTGTGAAGGTGATTTTGCCAGATGGATATGTTTTCTGTTCTCATTAAATAATAGAACTAAACTCTTCAAATGTGTTATTCTTCAAACACTTTTGTTTTTCTTTAACACAAAGCACTGCTTATCCATTGGAAAGACTGGAGCCCAAGAACAGAAAGTATTTACTTCTTGTATACTTGTATACAGAATGAAGAAACACAGACTGCTGATCAACATCCACTGTCTTAAGCCTGCAAAGAGCTCATTTCAGTGATACTTGGGTAGATGTTTCCTTGTACTACTATGTGGGGGCATAAAGTAAAGTAGAAGAAACACTTCTACGTAGTCTGCCTAGTCTGAAGCTAAATATATCGCATTATAAATGTATGCATGTGTGTGCCTGTGTATTTAAAGACAACACACACAACACACGCTTGTCAGTCTTAGGCAAATCAGAAATACCTGTCAGCTGTAAAAACACTAGATCTCTTATAGAATGGAATTATCACCCAACAGCTATAATTTTTTCAAGTGATGGATACACTTGAATAAAACAATCCCTAAATGTGGAAAGTATGCGAAAGACTGGACTTCAAGATTACCTGAGTATTTGAAATCTCTGTATCAAACCCAAATGGCGCTCTAAAGCATTACATCTCCATCTGGTCTGACTTCTTTCGTCATACTGCTTTGGGTTTAAGCAGAAGAAACCTTGGCCAAGTGTATAACCCAAAGCTTAAAAATAGCAAAAGGTAGACTTGAAAGAGGTCATTGATGCAGTGACTATGGCCTGATGATTTCAAAATAAGCGAGAACTAAGCCAACTTTTGTCCTACTGAACAAAAAGAGGTGCTAGGAGCTGGGGGGGGACAGTGGTAAGTATATCCAGTTACTAGTTAAAATAATGTCCTGTTGTCTGAATTCCCACCCAGATCCTTGCGATTTAGAAAATCTTACTGTTGGTCTATTGAGATAAGAGAGCAAACATACATACTTCTTTCCTTATTTAAGCCTTTCTGGCATATGTCCCGGGTACTCTGTGGTAATACCTTTTCCATATAGTAGCTGTGTTTTAAATTATCATACTAAACACATGGATTTTTAATTACCTCTCTGGGAGTCTAACACATCGGGTGGCAAAAAAAAGTTAAATTCCTGAAATAATACAAAGGCTGCCTAGGCTGACGGGAGGTTTGCTCTTGGTAAAAGCCTGTTCCTACTTTGACATACTGTGCTTCAACCAAAGTTAACAGCAGTTAATAAAATATAACAACAGTTTAAGGGAGAAGACAAGAGTTTAAACTGCATACTGGGGGAATGTAGAGATAATTTGAAACCAAGTGTTAGCAGAGAACAGTTTAAGTGTACTGTCTTCCCTTGCCCGTTGAAGGATCATGCCTTTTTCTTTATGCATGTCAAAACAAGCCCATACACAAGTCATTTGCTTTTTGCAGGTCTACGAAAAAGTGTGAAGAAAATTATTAGAGAATTCATTTATTATTACTGAAACTAATAACATTAAAACCAAACAACAAAAACCCATGTTATATGTGGCAAACAGATTCATTTAGGAGTTTGGAAGTCTGGGTTCAGTCCTGACCTACCTTACACAAAAAGTCTTTTACATCAGTGACAATGACTCTCCCCCCCCAGCAGTGACGCTGACAGGACACGTGTGGCCTCAAGACTGCAGTGTCTGCTCTGGGTGCTTCAAGGGTTTCACCAGCTTCCCTAAAGCTTCCCCTAATGACCCCATTGTTGAGTTCTGCCTAAATCCTACCTTCCATTCTCCTCCCTCGCTTTGGCTGTTTCCAAAAATTTTTCAGTGGAGAAACATGTCAGACTTTCAAGATTCTGGGTCATATAAAGATGAGAAATGGTTGAAACCCCACAACAAAAACTGATACATTTTTAGTGTCTTTTAGATTTTCTTCTCTCTAGTCAGACACTGACAGTGAATCAGCAAAATAATTTCAAAATTCCTGTTAATGGAGAGAGTACAGGCTGCACTGAAGGTTGAAAGAAGGATTCATAAATTGTTTTTTTAAAAGAATAATTGAAAATAAAGAGCAAATGAGAATGGGGTAACTGTGAGGAACCTGATATACATAGATGGAAAACGTTAGGCGAGCACATAATTGAGACAAAAGGAAAAAGAAAAAAAACCCCACAATGCAAATATGGGTACAAGGAAGCTGTATTTTGCCTTTTATACTTTTCCTAAAGTACAGTTTGATGAAGGACAAAATGCAACGAATTCAAATTGCATTAACTTTTAATATCATCTGAATAAAAGTCACAATTCCCTACCAAACCAATTCATCCACTCACATTAAGAAACACAGATAATATTTTGTCATTGTGTTTACGTTTTACTTCAATGTTATTAAAAACATGGTATTGTGATTGTCTTCTGTATTTAAACACTTTTTCCTTGGGAAGGCTTCCCTTGAAAGGTGTCCACCGTCCAAGTCACTTCAATATTTATTTTAATGTGAATTGCGTTGACATTTATGCCAATTTTAGTAGCAAACTGTAATAGTAAAAGTGGCTTGCATTTAATGGAAATATTGATGGAAACTGATTGCTAAATGATTTACCAGAAACATAACCAGAAGGACTATTGGTCCTATTTGCTTGTTTGGTCAAGAAACACAAACAATATGTAACCACATAAACTGCTAGGCTAGTCAATCTCATGTGAGTTGAGTTTGGAGTGCTGTGCTCGTAAGTCAAAAGCCACAGCCTACAGACCTTTACACATCTGTCAGAAATTTTTGTTATACAACAGATTATGAGAGATTCCACAATCCATAAGGCAGACTAAAAATTGTTAAATACATAATTTCCTACAAATCGCTTGCCAGACTTTAGTTGAGACTATTTGGAATATCTATGATCATTTGTGTTTCATCTCATGTGCGTGGTGTAATCACTTTAAAATTATGCACATAATATTTCTATGCAATAAAATGATTTTTTTCCTCTTTATTTTTATCTTAACAAAGAATGATTTTGGTTAAGATTCTGTGAAATTTACAAGAAGAGGAACAGAGCTTACACCACAGATTGCTGATCTGCATTCACATTAGCAGACACATAGAAGTAAGCCAGATAAATGACAAAATTGTGTTGTTTCAGTCTTGAAGAAAGACGGAAAGTCTGACTTGCACTGTAGAGAAATGCATTGTAAGTGCTTTGCTTTTATGGTTATTTATTACATATCTGATTGAAGAGACAGTATAAATATTTTCATGAGTAGAAATGCTCAGGAATATTACATAATTAAAAAGCATTAATAAATACCTCTGGAAAAAGAACAAAGCTATAATGCTTCTAGATTGTTGCCAAAACCAGATGTGAAAACTGCTGAAAACCTGTATTTGCTGGTAACTCACTTCCTCCAAGAAGAAACATATGCAGGTAGGAATACTTATTGTGTCTTTGAAAATGTAACAGGTAAATTGCAGCCTTAGGACTTCAAGGTAACGTTCATTTCTGTGGCACTAAATCCAAGTTTGAAACAGAACTTTACATCAAACACTGCAAGACACATTTCTTGCACAAGATGATTTGCTAATGCATATCTTTGTACAAAGCTTTGGGCTCTCAACTCTGATACACATTCAGACCATAGTCCTCAAAATTATACTTTTTTATAAAAACTTCTCTAAAATTCCATGAAAACACATTTGCCATACTTTTAAGTAATATTGTAGAATAGGGCAGTTATGTTGCTTATCTTGTTTTGTACCAAAGCAATCATATGCATACGTAAAACTGAAGGGGCTTGCTTCCAGTAAATTTTCAGTTTTCTGTCAACACAGTGTGTCACCAAATGGCTGACTGAACCTTTTTCCTTTTGGGAAAGAACAAATACAAAGGCTGTTACAGGAAAAGTTATCTGTTGGGTTCCCTGCATGGGATATCTGACCTTTTGTTTTTTAAAAAAACCAGGAATTGAAGTGTATCATATGAATGACAGCCAAACGTAAAAACAAGAAGTATTTGTTTGCCCATCAGAAAATAATGCTTTGATTCTCAGAAGTGCATTTGCAGTGCAGCAGAACATGTATCACCTTAAACAACTGGAAGTTCAAGTTGAAATATTCAATAATGCTAAAAATCATGCCACTTTCTCAAAGTCAGCTCCTAAAACAAGAGCTTGAAGGTGAAAGCACAATGACCATTACTGGCTTTGCAGAGCCGTTTCTTTAAAAAAAACATAAAATGATGTTAAAACAGGACTCCCTATACCAGAGCAGAGGTTCATCTAGCAAAGTAGCTCGTTTCCAACAGTAGCTGATGACAAAGGTATAAAGAAAAAGTGAAGTAAACATACATCAACACTTGGTGGACTACTTCCCCATCTTCCAATGGTTTGCAGCTCTGTGTCACCATTGATATACTTCTTTTTACCAGCTTCTGTTAAAATAACCTGTTGCTTTCTGAACTCACATAAGTTCCTAGCATGCGCGATGTCCTGTGACAAGGAGTTCTGCAGCATGACTGCTTCTTGTAAGAAGAAATACCTCTTTCTGTTGGGTTTGGAACTTCCACTTACTCGTTTCATATGATACCCCATAGTCCTTATGTCGCAAGAAACAGTCGTTCCTTATTCACCTTCTCCATCCCACTCCCTCACATTCTCCCATACTCATCTCTTTTCCAATCTAAACATATTAACAAAATACATTTCTTTCTCCCTTACATGGAAGCTGTTTCATATCTCGTCATCCTTATTGTTCTTTTCCCAATTTTGCTGCACCTTTTTTTAAAGAGGACAGAACCGGAATTGCAGTATGCTCCAGAATATGGGCACCTTGGATTAAAAAATCTGCTTTCTTTTTATTCCCTTCTCTCCCCAGATCATCTCTGAAGTCTTCTGGGTTTGTTAGCCACCACTGAATATGTTTGCTGATGTTTGCTTAGTAGTATTCATTGTAATGCCAAGACCTTATTTCTGAACAGTAACTGTTTAGAGCCCATAATTATGTACATAAACTTTACTTAAGATTTCCCAGCAACTTGTAAGTACCATATGCTACCAGGAACAGATCAGTAAGTTTTTAAGAAGGAACTGCCCTTCAGATTAGTTGTATGTTCCTATCCTGTGTCAGTTACAAAATAGGAACAAGGCAAAAATGGTTACCTTTGCAACACACCAGCTCTTTTGAGAAAACAGAACATCACTTCCCTGTTGTCTCCTCAAACACTGTCATTTAATTTTAGATAAACAATGAGGGGAAGAAAACGCAGGAACAATACCTAATATAGTATATAACATGCTCAAGGCAAGACAGTGTTCTCGGTGGAAGCCTGCCATTCTTTATACACTTAAGATTAGATACCACTAGATCAGGAAAGTTCTTTTCTGCTGACCCCTTAATTTTCCTTCAAGTTCTCTTGCTACCAACCTATTGTTTCTCTCTTGCCTTTTGGTACCACTCCCTTCCCCTATTGCCTATTTTATTGCAGTAGAAGCACATTTACTAAGCAAGCCAGATGTACATGTTGGACTGACACCAACATTTTATAGTTAAATCCTACCTCCTCAAAATTCCGTGGAGCAAGCCACATAGAGCAAGCAGACCAAAAAAAAAAAAAAAAAGACGACTACAGCTGGGAACATACTTCATGTTTGTACGTAATGCCTCCAAAACTCAGACAGCAAAGATTTCTTAGACAATGATTTCTCAGCTGAAACTTCAAGCTGAGCATACAGATAGCATAATATCTGTCAAAGCAATTTGCTCCATGTCTGAATTAGACAGAGCACAGACTTTATGGAGATGAAAAACTTAGCTGTAATTTAAGCCAAGCCCTGGGAAAAACAATGCTCCAGTTAGGGGTCTACAAAAAACCCCACACAACCAAGCCTTTAGAGAATCAGAGGTAATGACTGCACAGGAACAGACATTGAACAGAACCGGTCCTGCTGGCTTTACGTATCACACAGCCTGTCTACAAGACTCCTTTGGCCAATGTTTTCCACTAAGCATGGTGTTTCCTACCACACATTTACATTGTTTACAAGCATAAGGAATCACCAATGGTGCTGAGCTAATAAAATGATTAGTTCAGACTGAAACTCAGGTGAGGCCTAAGCAATGCAGCAACTTCTCATTCGCCTCTGCTGCAGGGATGAGCTTCATGCAGGCTTTGGACTAAACCTCCACCTGTACGTGAACCAGATTCATGCTCTAATCCTAAGGAATTAAGACCAAAGGAGTCAAGAGTTGAACTTGGTAAACAAATACTTAAATGCGTATGATGAGAGCTACTTATACTTTCAGAAAAGGAGGTGTTCTTCAGCAGGACTGGTCAGAACAAGAAGCTGTCTGAGACTGGGAAGATTTGTGTCCTCTCCTTGAAGCGCTCAGCAATTGGAACATAAACCCTTAGACATTCACAGTCCTGCTAACCAAAAAGGTAAAGAGTGGGATACTGTTGTTTCTCAAAGCTACGGATGTTTTTAGGTCAAATCTCTTGCTATGCACAGAAGATTATTTCAGTTACAGAGATTATCAGTGATCTAATGTCTAACACTTTTGACATCACTGTTTCAACTCATGCACCTTTCAGGAGATAAAAACCAAAGCCTACATGTAAATTATTGTACTGGGTTTGCTTGGCAAGGTTTTGGTAGTAGGGGGGCTGCAGAGCTGGCTTCTGTGAGAAGCTGCCAGAAGCTTCCCCCATGTCCGACACAGCCAGTGCCAGCCGGCTCCAACAGGGACCCACCGCTGGCCGAGGCCGAGCCCATCAGCGACGGTGGTAGCGCCTCTGGGATAACGTATTTAAGAAGGGGGGAGAAACTGCTGCACAACAGCAGCTGAAGAGAGGAGTGAGAATATGTGAGAGAAACAACTGTGCAGACACCAAGGTCAGCGGAGAAGGAGGGGGAGAGGGTGCTCCAGGCACCTGCAGCTCTACAATTAAGTTTCAAAATACGGACTGCATATCAACTTAATGACAGAGATTGCTGACTGGTACAACAAAAGGCATGGGATGTGAATGGCTCCCATATGTCTCATGGGTGCTAATCCTGAAGCTCAGTAATCACATTTTAAAGGGAAATACTAGTAATTACTATACTCCTGTTTGGGAAAAAAAAGTTAGTATGGCTGATAACTCCCTATCGCTGTTGGTTAGTGCCGTATTCCAATCCAAAACTGGAGTGCAACAGATACTTGCTATCTGGACTTGCTTGCCTGGAGAATGAGGTTTCTTCCTCCCTTTAAGAGAATTTCACTTCCACCCTAGTATACATGATGTCCCTTTCACTAGCCAAATGTTCACATTTCCTCAATGAGGAAGGCAGACAGCTACAAGCTTTCTCTTTCTTACTTTGTCAATAAAACACTGACTTTTTCGTATGCAGTTGACAACACCTGAAACTTCACAGGAAGCCTGTTCCTTTCTTTGGGCTGCTCTTGAGCTAGAACTTAAGTTAGAGAAGTATTTAAGATCTGAACAGAACTGTCAGGTGAAGGCCATTTTTGTTTCCCTTGGACTTGAACATGGCCAAGGAATAAGAGAGCCCTGGAAAAGAAGATGACGATTCCTAGACTTTGCACAGGAACTGGAAGGAACAGAATCTTAGGATGAAGTTCCTCGTGGCTTAAGGCTCTTCTAAACATTCAGATAATGCCGGCAATGGAAAAGCTGTATCGTACTATGGATCAGGCAAATCTAAAGTGTGAGACTGCTACATTTGATGTCTGGCTAACACTTAGCAACATATTTAATCTTCCAGTTGCAGCACTGAAACCTCCTCTGGATTACAAATGGCCTAAACTCAGAGAAGTTGTGGAATTACAGAGTCCAAAGCTGTGATCTCCCCTGTCGCATACCCCAAGGTACCCATCAGTTACGACCTCGGGTACTTGTCCTTGACACCTCAAGCCCCAGTTTGCAGAATCTCAGAATCAGTCTGCAAGTAGCAGCACATAAGGAAAAGTGCAAACTCAAGCACATTTGGTGTTGTCAGCTCCCATGCCTCTTTCATTAGCTCGAAGTTTAATTAAATGTTTGCCTTACAGTCTCTAGACTCTCTATTCTCTTTAGAATACTATGGTTACATCAGAATCTAAGCTTTCTTTTAAAAATGAAGTATTTTTAGCTTCTGTTTTGAAGCTGGAGCTTGGCAGTATGACTTGGGAGTCCTTTACAGGTTCAAAACACAGGAGGTAAATCAAAAGGACCAGACTTGTGTTAGTTTGTCTTGAGGGATAAACTCAGGACTTTTTGTGGTCCAACATATGTTTTTAATATACCGGATTGGGCTGGGCTTGAGTTCACTAGTTCTTCCTTGTTGAAAAGACTCATAAACATCCTCAGGGAAACAGATCTCTTATAAAACTTTACAGAATGCATTCTATTTGGAACTAAATTCCAGACACACTATCTACACACAGCTCTATTTGAAACTTTTTTTTTTTAAAATTATCTCATTGATAATATCATTTCTATTTCACAATGCAGTATTGTCTTCTTATCATTCTGCCAGTATTGTCTCACAAACAGTACAGTCATTAAATACTACTTAAAGGGTAGCAGACAGCTAACAGGATACAGACCCTTTTATCTTTGAGTCAACTTCAACCAGTACTCCAGCAGATGAAAAGAATGATGGATTTGTGTTTATAAAGTGAGTTAAAAACAAAGCGCAGAGGAATTGCCTGATGCCACTGTGGGGAAGCGTACTGAAAACAAGCAATCTTCTTAGTCCAATTCTATGCAAACCGATGTCTGTTTTGTAACAATTACTGTCTTATTTGATATTCTCAGCAGAAAGTTCAAGCCGGGGAAGATTAGACACGTCTTTTTGGAATCTACCCATTCTGGTCCTTAAGCCATTAACAAGGACAGTCAATACCATTGATGGACTCTTTCAAGAAAACATGTAAAAAGACAAGGAAGTCAGAAAAAACCACTAAACTGCAAGTACATATTTGAAACATAGGTATAAATTCATCTAAATAGGGTAATATCATTTGCGAATTTTCGTGCTGGCGTAAATTCCTACATTCCTACAGCACTCAGACCCAGAGCCTTTCCATTGAACTGAAGACTATCAGCTAATCTGCCTGCAACAAAGATTCTTCAGCCTAGCATGTTAAATGTGTTAGTGGCTGGTAATTCAGGTATATGTCAGCAGAGGGCATAAAGAAAGTTAGAAAGCTTTCAGTTGCAATCTCATCTAAAAATACCTTTAAATAATCCATTGTTTTAGCATACTTTTGTTTCACTAACATCATTTGCCTTTTGTTACTGCTTGAAATTGCTGCTTCTAGGCATAAGAAAATGAATTTTCTAAACATTAAATGTAAATGTTGTTAAACAGAAATAAGGAAAATTCTTTAAATAGAAGTTTATGTTTATCTTCTTACAGCTGTTACCTTCCCATAACCTTTGTTATATGAAATCCCATAGGAAAGCATATGGGAAGATGACAAAATGAAGGCAGGTGTTTGCAGACTTACTTACCCTTCTCAAGAAAGCCCAGTATGATTTATTACTGAAGTTTTGAATGTCACATTAATGTGTTGCATTAAATACATCCGAAAATTAAGAGTCAGCACATGTAAATAAAGTTATCCCTGAAGCAGTTAGTCTGATCTTATCTGTGCAACTGAAAGCATGATTGCAGGTCTAATTCAAAGGACTTACATGACTCACTTTAATTTACTGATCCTACTTTGCAAAGAATCTTAGAAAGATAGAAAAGACCTTAAATAGAATAAAATTCTCAATGTCTTTAGCAAACACTTTTAGGTCTAAGTTGGTTGTAGCAGGACCAGAAACTTCTAAAGTCATGGCCACTGCCTTCAGTAAGTTCTGCATATTTTTTGAAAACTGTAATTTTCTTCCTTGTAGCTGGTAAAAACAAGACAGCAAGAACCTAGAAAATTCAAGTGTGGTCAGCCTGAATGACCATATTTTGTGATTTTGACTGTCCTAACTAGCTATATCAGGATCTGTGCCTGCACAGTACTGGAAACACTTAGATTCCACTGCCACGAAGAGCGGAGACAGCTCTGCACCTTGTGATATCACCAAGGCCATTGGAAATGTCAGCAATAGCTTTGGAGAGAGCTCATCACAAAGCTTTAGACATTGCATTAGGGTCTAGCCCAGTGGTCTCCAAAGTGTGTGCGTGTGTGTGTGGCGGGGGGGGGAGTACACCCCAGGGTGTGCACAAGACAATCCACTGGGGGTGCAGGAATATATGGTTTTTGCTGTTAATAAATAAAATATTTTTAAAATAGTGTTTGTTTCATCTCTATCTCATCCTTTTTTTTTTTTTTATTTCTATTTTTGTATATGTTTTATAATGTGCATAATATATTAGTACAATAGTACTTGTATATAATTGATAAATAAATAAATATACCTCTATTAGGGGTGCATGCTCAAAAATGTTTTACTGATAGAGATGCATGATCAAAAACGTTTGGAGACCACTAGTCTAGCCCTAGTACAGTAATGGTATCAATGAATAAAAGAAGAGGATGTGCCATCATTACACTTAAATTCTTTTATCAGGATAAACTGATTCCCCGAGGACATATGACAAAACACAGGAACTGGAAAAAAAGAAGTAAATTTATAAGGTGTTTCCCCCCCTCCTCTCCCTTCCGCTTCCTTTAATTTTCCATTTTCCTTCTTCCCCTCTGTTTTTCGTTATATTTGGCAGTTCTCCATGTATTAATTTCTCCACTCCCATTTGGGTTAGTTACATTTTTCTTTCAAAAATGTTTTATTTTATAAAGCCAAAAGCTCTTAGCTCCTTTTGTCTTTTTCTTCTCATTTTTCCTCTCATTTTGCCTAGTTCTGTCATAATCTCTCCATGCTGCCAGCACCTCTGCCTTTTCTGTCTCGTTCTACTTTTTTTGCCCTCCTCTACCTAACCACAAGCCCCTTTTACCTGAATTGCAGACCCATCTCTGGGCCTTCCCTTTGTCTATCCCCCCCCCAAGTTTTTTTCTTTTCCCCAGTGGGACTTTATATTTTCCACATCCTCTCTTTCCTGTTATTTTCTTTTCCCATAACAAGATGGGAAGAGAAATACTTGGGAGCAGAGACATGCCTTTGTAGTGTTCTGTTTCCTCTAGCCTTCCGGCTACCCTTTCCCTTGGCAAGAAACCTCCCGTTACGAAAGCAGGAATAGCTGACCATTTGCCGCGACAAGTCCCTTCCTGCCTGAGGTCCTCTACGCCACTGAAATGCCGAGCACGGCGTGCAGCCAGTGGAGCCTCATCCACTTCTGGCAGCAGGCTGGAAGATTTCTGGGAGGACGTACTGGCTTGTGCAGCACCGAGACCAGCGTAGGGACAGCGAGACAGAGCGCGAGGGCGAAAAAAGGGAGCAGGTAAGAATCTGCAGCGAGAAACGGGCGTGCGTGCAACCGAGAGCTCTAGCTCAGTATCAGCCTAAACTCAGGGGAAGGCTTCCTATATTTGCAGGTGGCAATTACATGCCAGAGCACATTACTTTTGGAGTATTGTTAAAGCAGTCTGGCAACATGTGATTTAGTGGTCAAAAGCCTTTGAAGTCTGAGGTTATTTATTTAGCTGTTTCCCTGCTAGCTGCAATTTTCAATAAGTCATTACCCTAGGTGTTTCAACATACATAATGACACAATAAATTATCAGTTACAGTGAAGTGTAAGCCAAAAAATATTGAGGTAGATACTAGGGCTCTTTTTTTTTTCCTTAGAAAAATTCCTAGAGTTAAAAGAAAGGGTCACTACAGGAATTATCAATGTATACGCACACCTTTGGTCAAAAATATCACATCAAAGTATTATAGTGCATATCAGATAACTTTACTAACAAGTTAGAGATGAATATTTAAATTAGTCCACAAAACATATCATAGAATCATAGAATGGTTTGGGTTGGAAGGGACCTTAAGGATCATCTAGTTCCAATGGTTTTACTGCTTTAACTGGGTTAAAAAAATGTAAGTGCTTTGGAGAGAATGTTTTCCTTTTTTGACATACTTGCTTCTAACAATGTTTTTTTCTGAATGATTCTATTGCAGAAACAATATCAGCGCCCACGTTCCATAAATGTCATCTCCTTTTCTATGCTAATGGTCTCAAAAATCAATAAAAATGTATTTAGAGAAGTATTGATCCATAATGTATAACAAGTGCTAAATTCTCTATTTATACACTTTGGGTCTTCTCTCTTTATCAGATTATTTGAAAGCATGTGCACATATTTTCAGTAATGGAGTTTCTTTACACGCTGTAATTACTGCTTCTCAAACAGGACATAGCAGAGGACAACTAGAATGACTAAGGAGAGGAAGCACTTGCTTTACAAAGAAAAACGGAGTGAAATCTGCTAGGGATAAGATGGGTAAGATGATGGCAGAACTGTTCACCAACGCCTGCAAACACGAAATGGAGGACACTCATTTAGGAGTGAAATTTTTAGAAGATGGATTTAAAACAGAGAAAAGAAAGTACTCTTTTAGAGCCAGTAATGACATTCTTTGAAACAACAGTATCAAGAAGTTCAAAAAGGAGATAAACGAATTCAGATACAAAAGCTAAACAGATATTAAAGGGCATAGGTTTGGATGTACCCTTTAACATTTCTAGTTCTGTAATTTAGAATGCCAGTGGCGTATCAGAAGATTTGACAACAGAGAGTACCCAGGTCTGCAAGCTCTTCCTAAATAGCATTGCTGACTATCACTGTTGCAGACACAATACTGGGACAGGTCGACAACTTATCTGACACACTAGGGCACCTTTTAAGAGAATTTACTGCAAGGAAAGCATTTACTGTGCACTTGTTGCTGATCTGTTTGCATGTTCTGATCCATGTGTGTGACACAATTAAAGGAAAGAAGCGTAAGTAATCCTGCATTTATTGTGGGTAAGGTCACAGGCTTATTGCAGAAAAACTGAGATGTAAGAAATTCATACGTTTGCTTCAGTAAAAACTTTATTGTGCACCCATATCCTGTTGCTCTATATACAGTCTACACAGTGCAGAAAGCTGCAATAATATAAAATTTAGATGTGGAAACAGATGTCTGTATGTTTCATGGAAGCCTAACGGAGTGGATCAGCTCTCATCATCATAACCAAATTGCTTCTTTAATTAGACCTATGTAATGGGAAAAAAACCCCTATGAACCATAAAAGGGAAGCACAGAAAAGCACTGCAGCCAGTTAAATCGTTCACTATGAATAAGAATCAAATCCTTGGCTATCATAAATGATCACATGATTGACTCCAATGGAACTATACAATTATACAACAGGTATGTACCTAACAGAGTCTTCTGTGCAGTGACAGAGATATATGGAAATGTGTATATTTAAAAATATTAACCAAATACTTAAACAAACACACACCTATACCGTTGTGATTCCTGGTTACTTATAAAATCCAATTGTTCACTGAAGTCCTACAGTACTAATTACAATTTAGAACACGTGATAAAATTTAAATAAAAGAACAACAAAATTACTATTAAACACATACGTTCTCATGTGTGGCCAGGTCTTCACATACCACAGACAGAAAAAGAGAGACAACGTGGCCCAGAAGAGCTGTTGAACACTGACGAAGAAATAATCAGAAATAAGTCATAATACTTTGTTCACACATGAACACTCTTGCTCATATATGATTGTTTTACAGTAGCTGCTCCCCAAACATCCATGTAAACAAACACATTTATGCCAATTTCTGTAGAAAGCAAGCATAAATGTCACAGATCAGAGAGTCATGGGCAAATACAATGTGATTTTGTTATTCATGAACAATCCCTTATGTAAAATGCATCTCCTTACCGTTACTAAGTGAAAATCTAGCACGACAGTAACGCATTGTAACAGCACAGTCTGAAATGATCATGGCTTAGGTTTAACATTTACCTTACCTGCCTTATTCTGGAGGTGCCTCCAGGACTGCATATTCAGATTTGCCAGTCCTCATGGTTTTATCACGCCTCATAATATCTCGTGTATCTGAAGAGCTCTAGCTACTGACAAGTGAATCTCAATTTTTCCTTAAAACAGAAGCCTCTAGCCTTTGTGACTACAGTGAAACACATAAAATACAGCCTACGTATCATCCTAACTTTTAGAATGACTCCAATTCTTTTTGTTTAGGAATCATAAATGACATAATGGCAGCTTATCTATTACACACCTGCTATGATGGGCAAAATGAGAGCACGCTGGGTTCTACGACTACAGCAGTATTTTTTTCCAGACTGTATTCTTTGTCTATCCTCCTGTTCTGGCTCCAAGCATATGGTCTGTGTTACACCACTTGAGTGGCCATAAAACTTCTTCAGGCTTGTTGCTAACGATGTATGATACTACAACACAAACAGAATTCTGGTAAGTAAACCATGCAATACTTTGCCCTTCTCTGTACAGCATGCTACGAAAGAGTTGGCCAAATACTAAATAAAGAAGTAAACTATGTATTTAGCACCATCACATGCCGTCTTGGATAGCAGAAAGGTCCGAAAACCACAATGCCTCTTGTCAGCACTTAGGTTTTATTACCCAAATCTTCTGTGAATGTGCTTCTAATGAATTAAAACATCGCCATTAACATTACACAATTAGCACCATCCTGGGAGGCCATTTCAAACCCGTGACCAGCACAGTTCTGTTCCTGGTTTGAATAGTGTGCAGCATCTACCAAATGGATTTAGCAAACTTATTTTAATCCAGATTTGGGGCAAAATCACAACACATCATATGTGCCTCCAAATCAGTAATGCTCTGACAAAGCTGCTGGTGATTTTGAGTCCACATTCTCCTTGTTCTCCTTAGGATGGCTTACAATCCTTTTACATTTAAAGTGTACTTAGACTGCATGATCTTTAAAAGCAGATGACTGGCCCAACCAAGGACCTTTGCAATGCTTAAGATGCTTGCACTGCCACTATATGTCTTTGAGGTACTAGCTGAGTTACCAATCAAATGACTTAAAACGCTGTTTGGATCTTTGGTATAATTCTGTTTTAGAACAATATAGTAAATCCACTATTCACCTGACTCCAGAAGAAAACTTCGGGCAAAAATGTTTGTGGCTTTGTGGTTTTGGAAGAAAAAAATGCCCCAATATGACAGCCTGAGTCCATTCATATGGATATACCCTATGCTCTAGGAGGAGACAGGGCACAGCTACCTATGTGAGACGCGCATATCTTCTAGCATAATAGGAACGTAAATTGACTATCTCATCTTCAATAATCTCTCTTCCATGTCTTCTCTTCAGTGCTGAAGGATAGAAAACTATTTGCCCTCTGTTAGCAAAAAAAAAATTGAAAACAAAACGTTAAAATTACAACCATTTGTATGATGCCTCATTTACCAACCACAAAACCTCTTCCAGGCAACAAAACCCTTTTGAGGTTTTCTAACTATTTTTAAATAGATTATTAGACTAAGACACCTTACTAATAGCTCTAAGGAAAAGTTGATGCTGAGATTTTTTTTTTAAGGTTAGCTCCTTCCTCGCTGGCAGAGTAATCAGTTTTTAAGAACATTTCTTTTACACTATCCTCTTTCTTAAAGCATTTTCCTTGCCATTTTACCAGAAATATGCTAGAATTTTACTTCATGAGAAAAAGAGCAAGACGTGTTACCTAAGAAATAAAAAAATTTTTTTTTTTTTAAAAAAAGGAAGATGATATAGTGGAGAATTTATTATTATCATCATGCAATAGAATTTCTTCACAGGGAAACATTGTTTCCTTCTATGGCTGTTTTACAATTAATATTCTCTCAATGCAAATTGGTTAAGAAGTTCCATATGTTAAGAGTTTTAAGGCTATTTCATGCTGAAATTTCAATCTGATGATACTTAAGCACAATGGGTTTTCACACTAAATTTTAACGATTGTAAAGAGTCAAATGTTACCTGAACTGTTTAAGTGGAGGGGAGCATGCCTGATGCAGAGTTAGTAACTCATGAAAAACTTTTTTTTTTCCCCATTGAGAATATAAACAGCTTTTTGGTTTTGTTTTACAAACACTATTCAACTGAAGTCGAACAAGCTTGATTAACTAATTTTATCAAAACAACCCAAACCAACCCAATGTTCATTCAGCCTCCTCTGCTGCTTGCCAAGCACATAGGATAATAGTAGTTGTGAATGCAACGCTCCCACCTTTGAGAAGGTTTAAGACATCTTTCAAGCACTTTTTCTCTTTTTAGGATAGCATGCCTATACTTCACATCTAGCTTTTCAATCTTCCTTTTGTAGTAGGGTACCAATGTGATCTCTTATGACACTGTCTGTGGTATAAATTTTGGTATTAGTGAGTCTCAGCAACAGCACATCAAACAGCAATGGTCTCAGAATTAAGAGATAAAGGGCTTTTTCCATAGCAGTCTTTTTGTTGCTTTCTGTTGCTGAAAAATAAACCATCAAAAGTAGGGGGCACTAAATGAAGATAATTCTTGTAACTCAACAGTCTCCCCTCCTGAGCTGGTGTACGGTGATGGCACACAAGTATGCGTAGCGCCAACCACACACTTGGATTTGCATGCCATACTTCACAAAACCACAGAATGGCTGAGGTTTAAAGGGACCCCTTCAGATCATCTAGCTCGACTCTTGTGCTCAGAGCAGGGTCAGCTACAGCAGATTCCCCGGGGCTGTGCTCAGCTGGGTTCTGAATATCTGTAAAGATGGGACCTCCACAGTCAGTTCCAGTGTTTGACCACACTCACAGAGAAAAAAGTTGTTTTCTGGTACTCAGATGGGATTTGCTGTTTTTCAGTGTGTGCTCATTGCCTCTTGCCCTCTCAGTGGGCAGTACTGCGGAGTCTAGTGCTCTCCTCTCCCTCCCTCCCTCAGATATATTCACACACATGGTTAAAATCCTCCCGAACCTTTTCTTCTCCAGGCTGAACAGCCCCAGCTCTCTCAGCCTCTCTTGCTATGTCCGATGCACCAGTCGTTCAGCCATAGCTGTGGCCCTGCACTAGACTTGCCCCAGTACATCCATATTTTCCTTACACTGGAGAGCCCAGAACTGGACCCAGCCCTCCAGATGTGTCTCCGCTCACAGTGCTGAGTGGAGGGGAAGGATCTCCTCCCTTGACCTGCTGGCAAGTCTCTGCCTAACACAGCACAGGCTGCTGTTGATCATCTTTGCTGTAGGAGTGCATTACTGGCTCATGGTCAGCTGCTTGTCCACCAGGGTCCCCAACTCCTTTTCTGCAAAGCTGCTTTCAAGCAATCAGCCCCCTATTTATACAGGATGCTTTTTCCTCTGGTTCTCAAACACTGTTTTCCTTTTTTTTTTGTCTGTAAGATATTATCAATGCCTACTGTATAGTGAGAAAAATTTGTACCTGTAGGACCTGGAATACTCCATAGTGAGAGGTACCAAGTAGCTAGCTCTGCTGCACAATGTCATCCCATTAAAAAAAAAACCAAAGTAAACATGCCTTTTTTTTTTCTTCACTAAAATAAGCTTGAAAACGAAAGTAAGTTTGATATCAGTCAATAAGAGTAGCTAACTGAACATACACTACAATTCTTTGCTGCCACAAGCAGACAGTAAAGAGAGGGAAGGTTTATTTTTTTTAATGGGAACATGAGAGAGCAAAACATGTCCCAAAAGACCCTACCATTAGAAGGTAATCTCATATTTTACATAAATGACGTTGTTTTTAAAGTTGATTTGCCAAGGTTTCCAGAACTGAAAAAGACGGTTCACTGTAAAATATTTGTCTCTTAAAGAAACAATAGGAATGAGACCACATGGTTCACAAAATGCTCTTTTCTTTTTCCCTAAAATACAGACATTGTCTTGTTAATGAATGCTGAATCAACTCTTATTTATCATGAGACAATTGCATTTATAACATAAAACCACAGCCCATTGTCAATTTCACCAAAACGATGGTTTAAGGACAAGACAACCACCATGTCAAATGTTTTCCTCCTAGCTGCAATAGCTCAGAGTTGCTTTATGTCAGCAACAAGTTTGTTGCCATAATAAGATTCTCAATACAAGCTAGGCTGTGCCTAAAACCAAATTTTAATTCCTTCAGTAAACAGCCTGTCTGAAAATCTAGCTGTAAAATACAAATCAGAACACACTGGCAATAATCAATCATGCATAAGTGGTCCCAAAGAGACCAGAACCTTTACTCACCAGTGTAAACCAGCACAGCTGCATCTACTGAAGACAAAACATTGTTAATCAGGCCTTTTGTTCTGCTTCAACAAAACACAGAAACAAAAGCAGCAAAACTGCTATGCCACCTTTTCTGTCTTTTCAATTACAGGGTGCCATAACATTCCCTAGTACAATCAGATAGTTCTTGTGATGACACTTGATCATTTGCTTGCAATTTGCAGTACCATCAGCCAATCTGTATCACTTATCACTGCAGTTCTGCATTCATTTGTGAATTTCTGAAGAGGACTCTCAAAATGGACTTCATTCATCACAAAAAAACACCCACTTAAGCACTTAATGGTAACGATTTCTATCTAAATCAGGGATAGTGGCTGGAAGGTAGTAAGAAAATGAAATCAAACTGTGTATACAGTATGATGTAATAAAGCTGAGTTACATAACTATTTAAACACACTTCCAATTGCAAACTCTTGGATTAGGAAGAAAATCTTTAATTTTAATATTATTGTGCCTGAATACTAATCTGAAGTTCAGAATGCATTGAAGCATACTTGATCAAAAAGACAAGCAAGAACCCAGTTGCTTGAGAACAAATTCGAATTTCTTTCTATTCAATTAACAAACCAAAGAGCACAAGACAAGAAGTCACTGGTGATTTCAAAGAAAGCGAAACTTGAGTTCATTACAGAAGAATGTTTATAAGCAGCTCTGCAGCAGAAAACCTGTATGCTGAACAGCTGAAAGAAGTAAGATGAGGCATGGGGGTAGGGGTGTGATCAGAACAGTAGTTGCTGAAAAAGAAATGTGCTGACAATTCATAACAATGGGATACTGCTTTAGTTCTCAGATTTCCTACAGTAAACGGGGAGTTGCTCAGTATTTTGATATTGCAAGCAACTGTTGCTATTTCTTTTTTTTAAAAAAAGGAAGAACAGCAAGTGTGTGGAATATTGTTTACTGTTAATCAACACATCTTAACCAAAGTTTTCACAATACTTGAAGCTACATTTAAGTATACAATAGTCTCAATCACAAAAAACAAGCAGAACAATTAAACTACATAAGGCCTTAGAATTAGAAGCACAGTGTGTATTGTTGGAATATTACTTTGTTTACAAATAGGCTACCTATAATTAAGTTTATTTTTCATAGTTTTATTCAAGCAAAATGCATTCAAGGGAAAGGCAACTTACAAAGTTTATTTTACTATGAGTTAATAGAAAAATGTCAACATTCTCTTCTTGCCCCTCCCCCCACCCCATCCAGGCACGATTAGTAAAATTTCCATACAGTACTCAAAAAACAATAAAGCTTTTACACTAAACATCCAAAAGTAAGCCTGATCAGACAACTGCAAACTTGCAAATTGTTTATTACAAAGTTGGATAAACTTCCAGGTTCTTTCTAATGAAATACTGCATCTCTATGCAATCAATGTTTACAACTATGTTGTCCCCAAAGCCTTCTAGGTTCTAAAAGTCTTACTGGTTTCAGTGAAGCACTTAGTGGCCTCAGTAGCAATCATGTGAATGATATTTACTTTACAACAATAACTCACGGCATTATTTTGGCAAGATTAGGACTGCTGAGAAGATGAATGGGTTTAACCTGAAAGTAGTTGTTTAACCTGAAAGGTAAGGGACAACACAAGAACAAAACAGACAAAGTAAAACTAAGCATAAAAGATATGAAAAACATGGAAAAAAGAGATCTATTTTGACCCCCTCCCCCTATAACAGGGCACGGGTCATTTCCAGTGACTGTCTATTCTTATTACATACATTAGTATTTGCTCAAATTTCATGGCTATTACATTTTTACAGAACAACTGTTTAGAAGTCTGGTTTTAATTTACACCTGTGCAACAGAGTAAGTCACAGTACATTTTGAGATGTTTAAAAAATATTTATAAACTTGTTTTTGATATGCTAAAGCATTTGGCAAGACTTTTACAGCATTTGATTTTATATAATTAAAATTTCATACAGTACTCCTTGTGATTTTTTTTGTACATCTAAGAAGAAAAAACCTCACACAAAGTAATATGAACTGCCAAGCTTGACTGCATGATCATGTAATTCCAGTTTATAATACTGGCATTAAAACCTTCATTAGTTATGTTGACAAATCATTACCTGTACATTTAATGAAGGCAACCAAAATGATTTGAAAACACAACCTTCAGGTTTTATGTTATGTATTTATCAAGGCATGCAGTTCTGCAGTGAAATGAAAAAGCATGTAAATATACAAAGAAAATTACAAGTTCACCAGTTCCTGTGACACAAACTGTTTTAATCTTTCAAGGTACTGTCCATAGAGTTCCACATCATTATGGCCCGCTCCTTCTACCCACAGTGGTTCTACAGGTCTCTGGCAACGCTCAAATAATGCTAGGCCATGTGAAAAGTCAATTACTTCATCTTCAGTCCCATGGATTATTAACACAGGAGATGTTATTTTAGAAATTTTGTCAATGCTGTAAGAAAAAGATTGTATCTATGAGCACAGTGAACTTTATTAAATCTTTTTGAAGGATCAGACTGTTAATTTCACTTTTTAATTACACATTGTAGTTTTAATGGTTTAATTCTGAAGTTGTTTAAAATCATTAGAAAATCAGATCTTATCAACACCCCAGAAGCCATTACAGTAGCACATGTAAAGCCACAGAGAAAGCAAACACACTACTGGAAACTATCAGGATCGAATAACAGAGCAATCCATCTAAAAGTGGTATTCATTACCATGTTCACTTCAAAAAAACCAAATTCACTGGACTGATGAAAATATTACTTCAGAGTTTTTCAGTAAAAAAGTGCTCGTCAGAAGTGAAAGAATTTTAGCTCTTAAAGTTTGACCATCTATGGGGACAAAAAGTCTTTGAAGTTAGATGCTCAAAATACAAGCAATTCTTTGAGACAAGCGTACCAGTTTGTAATGGCCAACTAGTGGCATAGTTCTGAAATACATGACAGGAATTGTCTTCAGTTAAGGTCTACTTAGTTTCCCAATCTTTGCTACTTACAGAAGCATATGCAAAAGAAAGACTTTGTTCACAGTTACCCAGATTAACAATTCACTGGACTAGAACTGCTTGTTAGGGGTTACATATAGGAAACCTAATCACTTCTTTAACAGATGCCCACTGAAATGATTAGAGATGTGAAAAACCTAGAAGATTTACAAAGTTCTGTAAACACCTTCAAATCAAATGTTCCTCATTGTTATTCACTCTGATTTTTCTCCAGCTGTTTTTTAAATCTTGGAAAGAAATTTCAGAGAATTTGCCATATTACTTGCTTCCCTAGTCTAAAACTTTTGTAATACAGAAAAATGCATGCAGAATAGCAAATCCTACAACTTACTTTGGGAATGCATCAAAGCAATAGGTCTTCTTCGTATCAGGAAAAGCTACTCGCATTCCTGAGGTCAGTGGAGAATGAAGAATTACAGCAGCACTTTCATACCTAGCAGCAAGATCCACAGATGGTACTGTTCCTATACTCTGGCCATATATAATGACATTTTCAGGACGGATTCCGTACCTAGAAAATAAAAAGTGTTAACAAAAGTGACATATAAAGTGAAACAGACAAAACCACACCTACATAGCAAGGCAAAAAAAGCATTTCTGAAGACAATTTCCTGAAGAGGATAAACTATGAAACAGGAGCTAATAAAAGGACAAGCAAGTATATTCTATAACATTCCCGACTTAAAAGGACAATTATTTACTCTGTATTTGCAGTATTTTCTTTTGGCCTTATGCCCGAATGATGCTGAAATATGGGTTTATTTTTTTAAATATGGATTTGTGAATGCAGTTGTAACTTGCATACTAGTTGAAAGCCTTTACTGGTAACTCTAGTGGACCTACAACAGAAAACTGATTAGAGCCTTACTAGCTCTATGGTTATCATCAAGTGGAGCACAGTCAAATCTGCAAAAATTTGGTCAGCTTTACTCTTCTGATACCTGATAAAAACTGCAAGCCGGTAACATTGCTCAGTGATTTAGTGAGACCTACAGCATGCCCATACAGACAGTGGTCAGAATATTATGCATTCTATGTAATGGCTGAGACAATTCTTTCTTATCACAGTTGATTTGACATGCAAGCTAGCATGAGGAATACCCAACCTAACCCACAATTAAGCAGCTCAATAAGCACTACAAAATTAAAGTCAAAGCCTCCCTCTTAGTAAGATGAAAACACTCTTTTTTCTGTAATTAACTGAGGTAGACGAGAGAGTCATGAAACATCTAGTTAACACTTATACAAGTCAGATCTAATGTATTTTTCTGCATTAGTGTGGATACAAAGAGCAGCTGGTTCCCAAGTAACACTGGAAAAGCCTCTAAGGAGAATGTTATGCTGGCAAGAACAGTGCCCACAGTAGAAGTGAGCTGCTGATACACTGATCTATACTAACAAAGTACACTTCTGCAGTCTGAACCTGTACTAAGAGTATCTAGCTGGGTACCTTTGTTTAACTTATTTGGGAAAGGAAGTACCTTAAATAGGAAGAGATAATGGACTGCATTACAAAAAATAAACAAAAAATAATCATTGTTCTCATGTATTATCAGAAGCTTTTTCAGCTTTCTGAGTTAGAGCAGACTAGCCTAATACCACTGTGGAGCAGCACGAGGTAAGTTTAATATTCGCCAACTGACTATAATCCTAAAAGGACTGACAATCAAGTGTTGTCAGTTGAAGTGAAGGAAAGCGCAACCATTGCCTCTCCTACAGTAAATGCATGCATCTTTTCTATCAAAGCTAGAGAACACCCATACCCCTAAAGGAGTTCTCAAATTAGGAGATTTCGCATACCTCCAGTAAAGCTGGGGAAACAGGTAATGAAAAATTGTCCAGTATCTTATAAATATGGCTAAATAACTGCATGATAACTGTACAGGTCACCAAATACTAAAATTAGTAAGTCTAAAAGCCTCAAAATCAGGAACATTAGAAAAAAAGATGTTTCATGTGTACCAAGACATTCAAATTACCAACCAACAAAACCCCCAAATCCACAAGTACTTTCCAATAAGCCAGAAAATGCCCTGAGCGTTACATCAGTATGTAATAAACAGTTAATTAAAAAAAAGTAGAAAGATTTCAAGAAAAACAAAATCACATTTACGTATTACTAAAATGTAAGTATCACTAGCAGAACACATTAGGCACCCCAATAAGCTTTCTAAATTGGGGCTAAAATCCACTGTTCACAGCTAACATTGTCCATTTAACTATTCATCTACTTATTTAAATTGTGTTCTGCTAGAGTGAAACATAAACGCTGTAAAAGTATTAGCACAGATACATCACAGAACCTATCTGTATCATGACTACTTAGCTACTACCAGCGTTTCCCAGAAAGAGTTTCTAGGATCATAATCAAATTAAGAGTTTTAAAACACTAAGACTCAATCATCTGCCTGGAACTACAGGCAAGCGCTCCACCTCACAACAGTTCTCAGAGAATAAAAAAATTCAAGCATTCTGATTAACAAAGATTTTCTCAACATTTCAACACACAAAAATACAATAAATTAAAGCCTCAAAACTGAAACAAATGTAAGTCTTCATTATTTCTGTATCTCTTCTGAAACACCTGAGAACAGCCTAGCACCTATCTTTTTACAATTAATCTCCCAATTCAAAATAATTCAAATCACATTTGTCCATTCTGAAAGTACAGTATGGCCTTCTATCTCTTTGATATAATTTGAACAAAACTCACATTAATACCTGACACTTTGCATCATTAGTATGGCATGGAGTTTCCACAGCACGTTACGATATTTATTTGACATTCTCAAATAAAAAACCTTGCAAATTACCACACTCAAGTTTCCTCAGGTATTGAATTTTGCAAGATGCAGGCCATCGTACAGAAATTTAAAGCAAAATTTAAAAGTATATTTTTGAGCATATATTCTCCTCTTTCTCATTATCCTTCCCCCTATTTTTGGATCCAAATCTTTCAGCCTAAATATAGCTAAATATTAGCCACAAAAAGTAATCCAAGAAAAGCATTTACTATACTTGGATTAAAGTAATCCTTTCTCCATCACAGCCAAACAGATTGCATTCACAGCACCCACCAGAAACTATTTGTTTTGCAGTCTGGAAACTAAAATAGTGAGGCAATTCATCAGAAGTGGTGGTTCAAAGTAGTCAGACTTTTGAATACTCTGGCTTGAAAAAAAAACACAAAAGCAGCTTGGAAACCAGAGAACATCATCTGCTGTTTCTGCCTCTAGTCTTCCCTCTTCTCTTGAAGAGGTGTCTGAAAAGTTCTGGGGGAAAATGGAAAAGCCCAACTGTCCCTCAGTTCCTCTCTTCCAAAAGTATCGCTTTCCAATCTAAAATAGAAGAATTCTTGAAAAGATAACTGTGTAAGTTTCCTAGCCATAAAATTCATCTACTCCTCCTTTTGACAGTCCTTTAAACTCCAGGTAAACTCCAAGAAGTTTGGCAGAAAATTTAGTTGATTATACACCTGGTTTCCCAAATGAGGAAGTGTCAGATCAAGAGAAAAAGTGGTGGTAATATTGTTCCCCTGAGGAAGAACAATGTGACACTTACAGAGCCATATGCTGTAAGTAGCTGTTCTGGTGACAAGAGCTCAAAGACATGCTGTAAAAACCGTGGATATCTTTGAAAGCTCATTATGTTGATCATAGGAGTAATGTAAACGCTATTGTCTACCCAAGTAATCTTAGATAACTTGTGTCAGAATAGGCAGGCCTTCAGTTTGTTGGTGGTGGTAATGGTGGGCCTTTTTATGGTTGGGGTTTTTTTGTGGTTTTGTTTGTTTGTTTTAAGCCATAACCACCAGAAAGGACCTTGGAACAAAATCTTTAAAGTAGCTGTGCACAGATGTACTTTCTCAGAGAAAGCACTCTTCCTCAGGGACAAGTTACTCTGGACTGAATCTGGCATAAAATTTAGATAGATATTTTCCGCAGTTTAAAGGCTGCCCACAACATTTTTCTCTTTCCCACAGCAACTGAGATTTCAACTCCTTCCAACACCCAATTCATCCTTTATGTTCATGCACCTAAGGGCTACCTGCCTGGAAAGCACATGGAACTTGAAGAGCAGTTTTTACATAGAACTAAATGTACCTCTGTTGACATAAGCTTGCTAGCATCTACACAGAGTGTCTGAGCACTCACAAACTTCTGCCCTATCATCACACTAAAGGTACAGGTTAATGTCACTATGAAGCTAAGCTATTGCCAAACAGAGCAGAACCACTTTCCTATTTGCATCTTCAGCCACATGTTGCCCCTCATTGGGCTTCACCAACTAGTTTAGGAAACCAAATTAATCTCTTCTGGGAGTAGGGGAGCAACTACTTTTCTGCTCCTTTGTGCTGGCTGCCTTCAGGGCCAGGCAAGAAATGGCATGTCACTGGTGGGTTCAAGGAAGGAGCAAGCCAATAAATCGTCGTAACTACCATCAGACCACTCCCTAGACTCAGGGCCCAAGCTAACACAGGGCAACTAACAAAGCCACTATCCTCTTCTGTGAGCCTACCTATGCTGATCAGCTACAGATGGTCTCTTGTAAAAGAGGCAACCCTGAACACTCCTGCCTGATCTTTTCAGCTTCTGGCAGGAAAAGAACTGCTAGACAGCAATGAAATGTTCCCCCCCCCCGCCCCGCCCCGCCCTTTGTGACAAACTTCACAACGTGCTGTAGCAGAAACTCTTTCATCGTTTTCTTTATATATCTGTCTCTGTAACAAGACCTTTTCTGCGCTTTACTAAACACTTATTTTAGTGGCAGTCCACCTCTTTTCCGCCCCTCCCTCCTCCTTTTTTTCTTTTCACAGAATCATAGAACAGTTTGGGTTGGAAGATGATCTAGTCCAGCTGCTTGCCATAGGCAGGGTCATCTTTCACTAAATCAGGTTGCTCTAAGCCTCATCCAACCTTACCTTGAACACTTTAATTAGATAAACATCATACATCACTTACACTGGATATTCATCATATTATATACTTTCATTGGATATACATCCCATTATCATGATTTGCAATATGCAGGTCTGGCTGTAATGCGTGGGTTTTGGGTTGGGTGGGTTTTTTTGTTTGGTTGGTTTTTTTTTTTTTTTTTTTTAAACTTCAGTTACCTTTAACAACCAAATACCAGCTGAAATTACCATGCTATGATTGCAGGTTCTTAGAGTACCTGCCATTTTGCCCTTGATACACCTAAGGGAGACAGAAAGCAATTTATCTTTTTCCTTATGAACTAACTACTGCTGTTAATCTAGACGACTTGCTCACTTTAAAATAATAAAATAAAGTATCAGTAAAATCAACCTTAGAAGGGTACATTTTCAATTGTACCTCTCAGGCCTACACTAATAAAGAGGTGCGATAGATGCTCTAGAGAGGCTACTGTTTGTGAAGCTATTGCAACACACGCATTTAACCAACAGACAGCAGTGCTTGGGGCACAAGGAACAAGGGGAAACCGCCTGAGGGAATTTTCAATGCCCATTTCAGAACCTTTTGTCATCATGCACATAACACATGAAATTACAGCTGCAAATTGCAGAACATGAAGGGCATGAACATCCTCCACACCTTTAACTATCAACATTCCAGGCTATGAATAAAATTCGTGGGCGTACAGCTCTTCCTCAACTCAGATGCACATTCCTTCTTGTGTATACAACACGTAACATTGCTAGAAGAAAAAGGGAACTAGGTTTTATGAGAGGAAAGCCCACTGACCACGCATATAGTAATCAACAAACTGCACCTCCTCTGCCTCTCTCATGATGGTTTGGCCTTTTCTAAACCTTACAATGCTACTGGTACATTTGTTTTATTGGCAAGATTCCTCTTCATGATAAATTGAGTTACTTTTCCCTATCAATTTAAATAAAAGCTCAATTTCTCTCCAGATATTCAAAGTGAAGGCATCTCATCTTCTAGGAAAAATCCCTCCTACTTTTGAATGAAAAAAACCAACCCTGGAATTTGTGAATTCTCAAAAGAACACTTTCAGCCAACATCCAGATAGATTCGATATTATTCCTATATTTGGCTGTTCAAATTATGGACATTCTGTCCACTTTGACACATCAGTCTGATGGCGAAATTTACCCTTCAATTTTTCAATTATCATACAGTCCATGATAAGCAACAATGAAAAGGCTGTTTGACTTCTTAAAGGTAAATCTAGTCATGAGGCAACTCCCGCAAGTCTTCAGGTTTCTGAATGAGTGCCACTTGCCCTGCGTTTCCCTGCGGCTGGTTAAACCCTTCCACCCTTGTGAAGGTGTCATCAAAGGCCTTCGGAGACCAGGACTGCAGAAAACAGGCGTATCCCAAAATGACTCCTGGCATTTCAACACTTTGCAGCTATGACAGTCAGAAAAAGAATGTTCTCACTTGCAGCTTTTATATAGTCCCATGCACATGAATATGCAATAGCGTGCAACTTTCCCAAACATGATGGCAGTGAATCACCTTGCCTTCTTCCACAGTCAGCATCCACATGGATAGCTACTGCTTCCTATTAAAATACTCAAAGCAGGTAAAGAATAGGGACACAATTCAGAATCTGCATCTGCTGTTTACCTCTTTGATCTGCTGCCAAATTAGCTTTCTGTATTCATTTACACGAATGATAATATTCACATACCCTTACAGCAACCACTTTTAAGAAAGTGGTATTGGACCAACCTCGCCATCACCCTCCATACCAGTTCCAGACTATTTCACCCTAGGTGTCCAGTCACCACTGCACAGTTGTGCCAATTTACAGATGACCATCTGTATTGTCCTTCCAAGATACAAAACTTAACACACTAACATGTCTCCACCACAAGCAGCTGTGTTGACTGTAGAATGAAGTCCACATCAGCATTTCAATTACCCCAGAAACACCTTTTAATGCTGGGTTCTATGACCCTATTTCTCAGAACAGGGAATGCAGGGAGCTGAGGGTGGCTGTCATCAACCTCCAACAAAGGTAATTTCTCCATTCTTTTCTTCATCCTATCACAGTCTGTGAAGCACAGTTTAAAAGTCTAGTATCCCTTTCTTCTCTCATCCCATCAACATGAATTTCAAAGGAGTTACAGTTACACTTGCATCTATCCTGCAAATAATCTGCTGAATTAATTTGTTTTTGCCCAACACTTACATTATAAAACGTTAAAGATGGTGCCAGTGTAACACTGACAGAACAGGCTGCGCTAGGAAAGTGAATCAACGCTGCAGCAAATGCTCAAAGGCTCCATTCTGGTCTAGATATTCATCAAGTATTTAAACACAGTTGAGCACTGTCTCAGGGCTCAAGCGAATACCATGGACTGGTAACTGAACTGCGTAAGCCAGTATATCCAGAGTCACGTGCTGAAGTTCTCCCTGCTACATTCAGCATTCAGATACAAGGACAAGACCAGGTCTGCCAATTGGAAACTTGTTCCAAGCACCACAGTGGAAACTAGTAATACCAACCACTTTTTAAGCAATGGAAAAAAGTCAGTTCACATTTGTGAAATCCGCAAGTTGGGCAGACCAATCCAAGCTCTATACACTCTACAGGATTACGTATTTCTAAAGGAGGTTTTGACACAAAAAATAAACGCAGACAGCAAATGGGATTGAGGTGAGGTCACTCCTGAATGGAAGAGGGAAAAGCAGATAGATGGAGTATGTATTTAGAGTTTCCCCTGACAATGTCTGTTCAGCAAGGGTATGTTCAGATGGGATATTACAATGAACAATCTTATTTGATTAGGGAAGGTACACTATGCACTGTTCAAGAAAGAAGGCAAGAGTTCAAGTTGCAATCACATTTCCTTTTAGGTTTTCAATCAGAAATTCATTGGGGGAAGAAGAGGCCATATTTACAAATTAGTTCATAAAACAGAGCCTGTAAACTGACATAAACAAATTATTAAGTTTCACCATCTAGTTCTCTTCCATTTTCTGGTACATTTGAACAATTCAGACTGTCTTCCACATTGTTCACAAACCATATTATGTTTTTGGTAAGTGTTACTGGGTATTTCACCAAGTGGCTATCTTCCAGATCACCTATCAACTACAAATCACGGTCACCAGTGCACCTGTTGCAGCTCTTGGCTTACAGAACAGATGTCTAGTTATATCTCAACTTTCCACTGTAATCAAAAGAAATGCCAAAACCTAATCTAACACCACAGTATGCATGTTTTTGAATATGTGAGGCTGAATACCTGTCCCCTGTGGTTGTACGAGGTTTATGATAAGAACTGTTCCTCCTACTTTAATATATGAATAAAATATGCTGCTTTAAAAGGAAGTGTCACACCTTTGTTATAATGTAAAAGAAATGCAAGACAATATGTGTATCTAAAACAGTGAAAAGAGATAATCCACTCCAAAGCAATATGAAAATAGTTAATATTACATCGATCACGTTCTAAATTCACTGCAACAAACACCAGGCTCCAGGATTTAAAGAGCCTTTACACATACCCTTACACTAAGTCACATCCCTGATATTGTATTATTAAACACTATGCTCAAGTTGCAATTAACTGTAACATGCTGCTCTACATTAAATTCAGGTTTTCACAGCTCTGGTGCAAAATCCACAATATGACAGGTGTTTTTTTTGGTGAACATCTATTCTTATGATCACATAGTGTTTTAAAAATTTTTTTTTTTGGAGTTTGTAACACAATAAAAATACTGCTCTGAATGGAACAAACCATGGTGAAAAATGCTCTCACATTTAAGAGGTGGATATTTAGTGCTGCGTTTATTTGGTGCCTGGGATTCTTACCTGCATCAGAGAACGCCTCCAGAGTCTTATCTTGCTATTTTATCTAATAAAACCAGAGGCTTAGAACACAGAAATTGCTGAAACATCCTTCCAATTTGCATTTTTTTTCCTTGTCTAATTTATTTGAGTTTACAGCACTGATTTAAATTCCTGGGTTTTGTCCCTACCATAATGTATTTACACAGATCAATTACAACCTCTCCCACACATCATATTTTGCTAAGATAAAAACATCTTTTTGTTTTATATAGAAAGCTATCTTTGGAAATGCTGTCACTGCTAGTCTGAATTCTGAAACAAAGGTGGTTTGAACACCATACAGAAATCCAAACAGAGTACCATCAGGTTCTCTTGTAACAGCTTTTCCACTGCCCCTCCCTACGAAAAAGTAGGTGACAGAATTATCTAAAAAAACCAACATGCATTTTCTCTCACCCACATCACACCAGTGGCTCAGTTACTGGTGAATCAATTATTATAGTTTTTTCCTATCTTCTGAGATTTCCAACTGAGAAGATCCCAAACTGTGACAATAAGTATTATCTTCTAATCATTCAAGACTGAAACATACCTTGTTAAATTTCATCCCATTTCAATTTTTCTAGTATATCAGTACTATATACTGATCCTGCTCAACAGCGACAATGCCTTCAGCATGAGGCACCACCAATCAGCTTGGATATCAATCCATTAATCCTAAAATACGGCATTTCTGTTTAAACTACCAATGCAGATTAAGTACAACCACTTGAAAAGCATGCTGTAAAAGAAAAACGGCAACTAATGTCTTACCTTGTCCTAAGAGCCACCCAAGCAGCGTCAATGTCAGCATACAGATTCTTCTCTGTTGGCTTCCCAGAACTTGCACCATATCCAGAATAATCATATGAGAATATGTTGCAATTAATCCGTGAACCCAGTCCTATGTAAAAGCTGCTCATCTGACCTAGGTCCACAGCATTTCCATGTGAGAAGAGCAAAGTATACTTGGCGTTAGGCGAGCAACGCACAAACATACAGGCAATCCTGTTACCTTTACTTGTTCTAGTCATGAAGCACTCAATGGCTTCTTTTTCTCTAGAAGAATATTGCCAGTCTGCTCGCTCCGAGAGATGTAAAGTCCAGCGACTACCACTCTCATCACACATCAGTGTGTACGTGGGATCAGGAGGTAAGAATGCCAGTTTGGAGGCAATTTTCCCTGGGCACGGTGGACAACAGAACAGGCAACACAGTTCACTAAAGGAAAGATTATTCATCTTCTATTCTGAAATAGGAAAAGAGAATGGTATCAGTTTCTAGTTACAATCCTATATAAAAAAAGAAAAAAATAAAAACTCATGGAAAATGTAAACTTAACCTCCCTAGAAAATAATACATAATTTTAGTGGAAACATTTAACAATACTGGATTTAAATATACATGTCAGTTTCTATATAATAGCTTATTTGGTATTATTAGCTACTTTAGAATGAGCATATTATTAAAGAAGAGTGATAACTCTAAAGCCCCGCCAGATATTAAAACTAAAATATGATTACCCAGGAAAAGAAAAAGCATGAGTTTTGGAGTTTCTTTGGAGGAAATGAAGTCCCTCATCTTAAGCCATTAAGAAAAGTGTTCATCCCGTTGACAAATACATATGTTATAAAGAACAAATAAAATACATTGCAGTGTTTGCAGGGTACTAAGGCTATGCAGATCTCTGCAGCCAAAAATCACTACAGCATTTCCTAAATACAGAGAACATGTATTGCAATTATGAGTTATGGGCTCCTGTAAGCAGCATCGGCAGTATGAAAGATGCATGAAGGCCAAAACTTAGAAGGTAAAACAAGATGCTTCTGCTGGCTTAGCAAACACTGTAGACCTTCAGTACACTAAACTCCAGCCATAAACTGTTCCTTGCTCCACATACTGGCTGATATAAATGCTTCCAAAGCCTTCAAAGAAATTATTAGCTAAGGTTTCCTGTATTGCACATAGGAATAGTGATTATATTAATATGACATGACTATTTTTATTCCGTTCTTTAACGAAAACATCTCAAATCCAAAGGTCTATCACAGATATTTGGCAAATCAATATGATCTATACTACCAATTCAAAGCACTGGTTGACAGAGTGAGCAGAGAAAAAAAAAGTACACACACATACACCTAAAGCAAGCTAGGTAAAGATACAGTTGCCCTGAAAAGCAGACATTGTGTCCTCAATTCACAGCAGGGAGAAGGGTGGGGGGGGGCGGGGAATCCTTTGTTGTGACAATACTTTTTCTCAGAGGTAGGAAGAGTGATGAAATCTGCCAAGAGCCGTGCTGGAAATCAGCACACCTAAGATAAGCATTTACACTACTTTACTCGTGTTAAGGCATCTGATGTTTCATCTCAACTTAAACAACTTTTCCATCCCAAATTTATCTATAGGTCTCAAGCTCAGTTCCTGCCAGGTCGCTGTGACTAGAAACGCTCTTACAATTTCAGGTACCAGCTTTGACTGCTAGATCCAAGTTTACAAATGGGAACAAAACAAGCCAACTGCGGATGTCCACAGTCCCATGTCGTTTCAGAAATACTTGGGTAATCCAACGATAAAATCTTACTGCTAACTATAATACTTGGCAATACTTAGATCATATTTCAAAGTTTGTCCTCTAACTTGTATACAAGCATAGTTTTCATGCCTGTATAAACTTCTCTTTAGAAAAGCTTCAAGGACACCGCTGTAAGAACTGTTGAATATAGATCACAGAACAACAATCTGTATTTTGGATGCGTGAATGGTCTCTTCCCTGTGGTAGAGTATGAATGCATACTGCATCCAACATTACATAGAGTACGCTTGTAGAGTAGTAAACTCAGGGACAGCAAGACAGTCCAATAAACAGCATGAGCATTCTTGGAATACTACCCCTCTTTGTAGGGCATAAAACACATTTTTTTGCCAAGGCTGCTACAGCCAAATGCTTTTACGTTGAGTCTCTAGTTTTCTTCAAAATAGAGGGAAATCCCAGATAGTCTCTTACACAAAGATCCTGAATAAATGGCCATATTTCTGCCAGCTGAAGAAACAACCACCTCATGTATTAATGTAATGAGCACAAGTAGTCACTCAAATTTGGAATAGCTCATCTGTTGCCTGTCAGGTGAGATTATCTGGACACTAAATTTAATTTTAACCTGCAAGTCAAGACAAGAAGTGGAAGAGGTCTATGGAAGACGTCTAGGGATTGGCAAAAGTCTTGGGCTGTCCTATGCAGAGGAAAAATTCAGTACTTTTTTTCCTCTTTACTTCTCTTACAGCTGTGAGCACTAAAGGAGACACTTCTTTCACTTCTACTTAGAAAGTTCATGTTCACAGCCCAGAGAAACTGCTGTGATACCTCAACAGGCTTTTTTTTGCAAGAAGTCCTTATGACCCAGTATTCAACCACACTTCTATTTCTACCAGAAACTATTAAACTGATCTGTTCCAAGTAAGTTTTCCCACCTTTTCAGAAAAGATGAAGGCCAAAGCTAGATACTACAATTTATTCAGGTGGGGGGATTATTTTATGTGAAAAAAATAGAAGAACACGTACCTCCAAAAGTAAGGTATAATAGCCTGTTCTGCCAGGGAACAGCAGATTGTACTCCATTCCAGCATACAACGATAGCTACATAATTTCTTACTTACTTCCCAATCCACTTGTCAGGAATAATTAAAACAGGAGTTTACATCATTTATAACTATAAACAGCCCAGCCACACTACAAATATGATCTCACTCAGAAAATATTTGCTATTTGTCAAAGTCATTTCAGAAGACTGGAAGCTGGCCTGTGGAATTCACACACAGGGCAGTACTGCAGTAACTGTAGTTAATCATCTGAGGTGGTACTGTGCCCCAAGATAGCTTAAGTGTGCTAAAAATGGGCTGTTGCCACATATGGCAAATGACTTATGCTGAAGACCACGGCTAAAGTATTATTTCTCCCCTATACTAGACTGTAATGTAGACTTTATATAATGTCCATTTAATCCAATGGAAACTCTTTCTACTGAAACTAAAGACTCTGATTCCAGAGTTGTTCTTCATCTAAATCATGGCTGGTAACAACTCTTTAAAAAAAACCTTCCTACTTTCTTCACTCAGAAGACCTAAGAAAAACAGCAGATCCCTAGTATCACTAACTGAACAAATCTGACACAAAACACCTACTGAACTTCCCCAAGAGGATACCTTCAACTAAATGCAAACAATGCTTCCATTATACTGAAACTGGTTTGTCATTCATTGTATTCACATGAGTGTGTTCTTAACCTCCGGATCTGGAATGGAACCAGGATGTGAGAGAGTCCCCAGGGTGTACAGAGTAATTCTGATATCACTGTTTAAAAGTTCAACTGAATCAGCATTTCAGCCTAGTAGTTATCCACCAGATGTCATAATTTAACTTCAACTAAACAGGCATTATCTTTCCTCAAGAGGTATACTGCTCAGATATTTCAATGAGGGATTAATGTTACCCCCCCAATAGTGTTGGTTTTGGTTTTTTTTTAATGTTAGAAAACATGTAACATGATTTCCTAATGATTCATCCAGCCAGAAATTATTACAGTAAAAATTAAAAGAAATTCACAAACCCCGCTTCATTTAGCATCACTCAGCCTTGGTAAAAGCTTTGGAGATCAACAGCCTTAAGAGACCAATTATTTTATTAAGTCTAAAATATAATTTATCGAAAGTGAACAAGGTATCACAAGTGAAGTTGCATTAAAAATCACTCTAATAACAAATGGGCTTGATGTATGCTCTATCTGGACTCTTACCGAAACTGGTGCAAAACCAACCCTGACCACAAATTACCTTAAGCATACAGTTCCACAAGTACAGATGAATAACTTTAATGGGACTCGTTTGCCTAAGATATGTTGTGAATACCTAAGTTATAGTCTAACACCTTCTGAGCATGTATGATGTAAATCTCTGTGCTCATTACAGTAGCATCGTCAGACACAGAGAGCAACATATCCCAACAACATAACTATTTCACCTTCTATTTGTCATTTCAGTACTAATAAAGAAGCCAGTGACGTTCTGCAAACACAGTTCCTAATGCTGGTAAAATTAACAAAAAAGGAGAATATAATAAGAGAAATGGATATATCCTTTAGAATTATACTGCATGTTTCATATAAATTAAGTAGGAAAATTATCAGATAAACTTCTACCAAGAAAGCCTAAGAAATAAAACAGACCCAGTTGGCATCACTCGCTCCTTCTGGGATAGCTTTTAAAAGGAAGGCAAGATCATTTTATCAAGTTTATCTCTAACTCTTTTATGAATAAAAAAGTAACATAGAAAATGACAAATGTAAAACTACCCACAGATGGTAATTTCAATCCATTCTTTGACAATTAACCTTTTCTTTAAGGCTGAGGGGAGAGGGGGGAAAAAGTCTATCTAATCTGAAAGAACACCTCAAATACTTATCTTATGATTCCTAGGATAACAAAAATGTAGTTTTTTCATATAAGCAGTTATTCCTGTCCTCCTTTCTCTGCAAATCATAACAAGAGAAAGGCTCCTATTATTCACATCTTTGAGTACTTCACTACATGCTAGCCTCAAAAGCCCAACCCTTGCAAACACTTATCTAGAAATCTTATATTTACTTTAAATATAAATTATTCTAATTGTATATTTAAATTAAATTACCTATTTCATAGGAACTATTCACAAGAACAAAGTCAAACTCCTAAGTACAGCTGCTAGTTTGTAAATTTCAGTGCGCTCTAACTGTAACAGGCAAGATATTCAAATTGTTGGGGGTTTTTGTTTATTGTTGGTTTTTTTTTTTTTTTGACATCATCATTTTTCATTATATACTGCTTAAGGAAGAAACTCTGAAGTAGTTTCCCCCCACCCTTCCATTGAACACAATGCAATGAAAACCTTGGTTCAAGCCACTACTTTAGCACTTGTATTTATTTCAACATCTGCAGTATATTAAAAATGGAACAGAAAGGTATGAACCTCCTCCACATACTTCAACAGTTAAAGCAACAAAATATTTAGTGAAAAAAAATCAGTGCCCAATTAAGTATTATATAAAAGGATTAAACTAATAAAATTATTAAGAAAGAATACACAGTAGGTCCGGAAAAGAACTCAGAGGAAGTCTATTCAATAATGAAATAGCCATACCAAGAAATACCATGAAGTAACTCTTTAAGGTAGTTTTCAAAGAGCAAAACAACATACATAAAAACAGAGAAGCCTGATAGGACCAAAACTTCATTTCAGTTATTATGATTTTAAACAATTAAACAGCTGTACTATTCTCACAAGGTCTAGTCATATTACAAAGCTTAACTTGTATATAGAGACATTCTTCCGCTGCTGCTGGTTACTTTGTATACCTCAAAACCTAATGGCACAGTTGAAAGAAAGAAAGGGAATACAGGAAGCATTAAGTGAAAAATCTAGCCATTCCTTCTCACCTAAAGAACAGCCAACCCTCTAAAGATCCCAGATAGACAACTGTGGGATTAAGTGGGATTACATAATGTTTTGCATGCTCCAAGGAAGACTGTGCACCATGGAACTGCTCTGCTAAAACCATCCGCAGGCTGACAGGCGATGAAGCCCCCTATTGTATTTCAGCCACATCCACCACTTCACTGCACCGGTCGGGCAATCACCAATAAGCAGCTATGCTTTTAAAACTGGTCTACGTTCAGATGGTACTATTTTGCTTTCTGCAGTCATGTATTTTTCTAGCTACCTTCTGGCCAAATACTTTAAACTTTTAAATTAGTAATACCTGAGAGCAGCTTTAAGGCCAGCGTCACTCCCACCATCAACAGCAGGAGCTGAAGAAATACATTAAATCAGGCTCACCAGAATTAAATGAACTCTTCAGGTGTCTGTATCTAAAAAGGACTTTCCAGAAGTCAACAGCACTGACACGGAGACACTATTCAGACCCGCTAAAAGCCAGAATTTAACAAGCGTTTAAGAAGTCAGCGAGCCCGCTTCCCAAACAAAGGCGTCCACGGCAAGACCACGGAGACGGGAGCCCCGGGACAGACCGCCCGCAGTACCCCGTGCCCTCGGGGGCAGGTGACACCCCTCCCGCGGCGCTGGGGGCACCCAGGGCGGCAGGGCAGAGCCCCCGGGCGCGCAGCCGGGGGGAGTCGCCGGGGCCGCCACCTCCTTGCCCGGTTCGGGTCGGAGAGCCGAACCGCCGACGCCCTCAGGGAGGAGAAGCCGGTACCTGCCGCGGCCCTTCCTCCTGCCCCACACCGCAGCCCTGGGAGGGGGGCCGCCACACGCCTGCCCCAGACGGAGGAGAAGGGCCGCGGAGAGGTGAGGAGGGAAGCGAAACGGCCGGACCTGCCGAGGGGCCAACTCGCCGCCACACCTCGGAAGCGGATCCTCGAACCGCAGCCCCGCCGCCAGCACCGAGCCGGGGCCGCACGGGCTGCTCCCCACCATCCCCTCACCGCAACTCGCCCGCCCCCGCACCCCCCGTCCCGGCCCCGCCGCTGCCGGGGGGAGGAGAGCCCGTACCTGCGCCTGGCGCTCCGCTCGGCGGCGGCGGCGCGCGCGCGGCCCCGCACTTTCCCAACCGCCGCCGCTGGGACGCCGGGCCGGGGGGGGAGGGGTGCCGGTTCTGCTGAGTAACGGCGCGGCGGCGGGCGGCTGTCAGCGCCCCGGCCGGCGCCCGCAGCTCCGCAGCCGCGCTCCGCGGCAGAGAACGCGCGGCCCCTGGAGGGCTGCTCTTCGCGCGGCCTAGGGGAGCAGCGCCGGCCTCGCCTCGCTTCGCGACTGCATCAGATCGAGCGGCTGCCTGAGCGGCTAAGGGGGCGGCGGGGCGGGGGCGGGACCGGCCGCCGGCTGCAGCGCGCCAATGGGGGCGCAGCCCGCAGCGCTGCTCCGGCCACTGAGGCTCCGCCTGAACGCGGGTGGGCGGGAAGCAGCGAAGAGGCAGCGAACCGTCGTGGGCGGAGGAGTTATACAGACGCCGGCTCTGAGCCAATGGAGAGGCGGCAGGGCGGGGGGCGGCCGCGGAGCGGTTCCGGGGCAGGTGTCGCCGGCAGTGGCCGTTGCCCGGGGGATGAGCTCCGAGAAGGGGAACGTGTCGCGCACGCGGCCCCAGCGCTACCAGAACGCGCGCGCCTTCAGGAACGACAAGTACGACACCAGCGCCCGGCGCAAGGTAGGCGGCGGGGCGGCCCCGGGACCGGCCCGGCCCCTCCTCTCCCTTCCCCTCCTCCCCTTCCCTTCCCTCCCGGCAGAGCGCTGGGCCGGGCCGGGCCGCGCCGCGCAGCTCGGTGCCCGGTGGGCGCGGGTGCGTCGCGGGCGCGCGGGGAGACGCGGCGGCAGGGGCGACTCCGCTTGAGGCGGCGGAGCGGTTGGGGAGCGGAGCGGCGGAAGGGGGTTGGTGGCGTTTGGTGCCGAAAGCGTAAATAGGGGCCTCTGCGGCCTGCTGGGTGTACAGGTGCCTTTGGAGCGATGGCCTGTCCCTGTGCGGTCTTCTGCCGGAAGGTCTTGAGGAGCTTCAGGATCGCAAACGAAGTCAGGCAGCAGTGGAAGCCGATAAACCTCTCGGCTTAGCGGTGGAGAAACCTTTGGCCCAGGTCTGTCCAAAAGGTTCACTGCGGTGTTAAGGGAGTAATCTGTTACAAGCCATTTCAGTCAGCTGTCGCCTGGCCCCGTGTCTTAGGCTGTTGTGTAAGCAAATACATTGTGTGATACTTGAATCATATTTATGATATGAAAGGCCCTCGTTAAGCCAAAGCATTATTAGAAGGAAGACTGAAATAAAGCATTTGCTTTTGTGTAGTGAGTGCAGTAAATAAATGTTCCCTGCAGTGTTATCCATGTGACTTCTTGAAAGGTGTTTGGTCTTCTCAAAGTTTGTGACTACGTGGTCATACTTCAGACATCTTAACATTTTGAGAGTTTACTTTGAACAACTCCCCCCATCGTCCATATAAATATCAAGTTTCACTTTGCATACTTTTGAGACAACTTAAAAAAGACTCATGTTTGCTTTAAGGCTTTAAAAAACAAATCTTAAGGGGCTTTTCCAAATAGTTACATAAAAAGGGGTCTTTAGCTGTTTTATCAGTGCTTTTGCTACACACATCATCATGGTTTGATCTTTTCACACTGTTGTTACAAAAGACCATTGTTGTCTTCTTTTTTTTGTTGCTAAGCAAGGAAAAGGTAATGGTTTACCATATATTCTTGGAACATGCTCTATGCTTGTAGTTGTGGTGACATAATAGCAGTGCGGGAGAGGATGCATACCAAGCAGTGTGCCTCCACAGTGACAACACGAAAGTGGGATGTCTTGTCTTGCAAGCTAAACTAAGAGAGATGAATAAAACAAAACACAAGATAAGCATTCTAGAAGAGGCTTATCTGGTGCTATTGCTATGTCAATATCCCTTTAATTGAACCTGACTGTGTTGTCAAAAAGAACTGAGAGGAAGGGAAGAAAGTAGTAAGTTAAAGCAATGGCACCAAAGAGGGAAGTTTGGGGGTTTTGTGGGGTGGATTTTTTTTTCAGATGTTGTAGGGCTGGTTCTGCAAGTTGAACAGGCTGCTTTCCTGGGGCTCTAAGCAGCATCAGTGTTATTTATTGTGTGAGTCACTGTGTGATCCCTGATAGGTGAGTATTTTCCTGTCTGGCTTCTACACACATATAAACACAAAACTGTCCTAGAGAGTTGGTCTATCAGAAAAGTCTTCAAAGAGAAACTGAGTTCCAACATCAGTTTTGTAACGGAAGCAATCACTTTAATGCCCACATGGCTGGTTTTCTTCCCTTTTAAAATATTTTGTATTGTGTAGAACTGGCTATAACCATGGACTCAAATAAATACTGTTTTTTTTAAAAGCTTTTGAATATAGCCAAGATTCACTGTGGGCATAAACTGTGATATGGGACTGTGTTTTTCTGCTTTCTGTTTCAAGCAAATTATTTATTTTGTCTCTGTGCCTGCCAGTTTGTGGAGATGGCTGAACACAGGGAAGAAGCTGCTTGAAGAAGGTGCTTCCTATTACAGGGTTAGATAGTGTGTACAAAAGGGGAAGGATGCTTTTTCCTTTTGGCATACTGTCATGTACAAATTCTAGTGCTAAGGGATACACAGGGGTCTTTATAATGATGACTAGGCCTGATTCTGCTATTTGAGAAATTTGAAAAGAAGACTAACAAAGATTAAGTGGTGATTAATGTCATAGTTTAGATACAGACTATGCTGAATGGTGACAGTTTTGCATCTCTGTCTTGTGTAGTCCTGAGTGATCAGATGTGCTACAGAAGTTCAAGGTGTGACGGGGGAAAGGAAGGAATAGCAGCTTGATCGCAGCAACTGGTACAGGAGTGGGGCATTCTTCCTGTCCACCTCTCACTAGCTCAGTAGATTTGAAGAATGCTCAGAGCTGCTGAAAGAGGGTGGATCTCCTGTAAATCACTGCCAATTTTTTTTTTTTTTTTAGGTATTTGGCCTAGCTTTGACTACTGTTATACACCATCCAATGTAATACTACCTTGAAAGGCTGCAGAATGCGTTTTAGCTTAAAATTTTTATCCTGCTGCATTTGTGCACTGTATTAGCAATGTTGAATATTAACTACAGTAGCCTCAGGTTGCACTGTGTGTGGAGCTGAGGTAGTTATTTGCAGTCTTATTGCTGCTTCTCTCAGTGAAGCAGTATCTGCAGAGGAAATTGATCTAATAGTCTTGACTTTTCCCTGCTGGCAGTCATTATCCAATTGTTTTGTGGTTTTTTGAAAGGTTTGGTGCTCTCTGTCTGACACTGACCTTGGCATCCATTTTCTAATGTTCAAGACCATGGGTCTGATTACTTGCAGAACATCCTGAAAGATCCATCTGTCTTTCCTCTAATCATCAGTCTTTACCACAGCGCTACTGTGGGATAGGCTAGTTGAGGTGAAGCACCCTTGCAGCAAAGTACACTGCCTCTCTACTGTCTTGGGGTAACTGCCTACGACAGTGCTGGGAAAGCTTGCATCCTAGGATCGACTGAAGAAGAAAGAGCCAGGGCAGGGTAAGACACACTGTGTTGTTAGTTATTGAATCTTGAAATTTGTTTATGGGTGCTTGCTTTACATAGTATATTTCAGAACAGCTGTTTGCACCACTGAGCTGAGGAATATACATTATGTTATATGAATATACATTTTATGTAAAGTATATTACATAAGTCAACATGGAAGCTGGAGTAGTTCTAGAGATGAAAGCAAATAGAATTCAATGAGAACATTTAGAACTCCATTGTAATAAGATGGTAAACCACAAAGTGATTCATATTTACATCCAAATGACTGATCTGTTTCTCCATTTCTTTCGTCTCATTGAGTACACCTCAAATGATAATCCTCATTTCCCTGCATTTCAGAGGTTATTAACTCTGAACCTCAGCTTTACTATAGTGTTGATGTCAGCTACTTCTTCAGCTGGATGTATGGATAAATAACTTGTTTTGGTGAAGATGCTGGTCAAGACTGTGGGAAGGCAGTAGGAACAGAACAAGTGAATATAGAGCTTAAATGCTGAGTCAGTGATTGTGACTTGAAGCTCAGAGGGGAGATATAGATAAACCAGTAGCCCACTGGAATTGTCAGATAACAGTATTGGAGGTAGGTTAGTTTCTGTTCTTGCTGCAACATAAGAGTAGCTTGGCAGGCTAAAGTGTACTCTCTAGCCACCCCTGTTATTTGGGGTTCAGAAGTGTATTCAGGCCTGGGTTGTAGCCTTTCAAATAGGGAGAAGAAGAGTAAGCATAACATCTATTCTGGACTCTAAGCTAACTCAAGGGCGACAGGGGAGAGAGGGAGAGCATGTGTGCGTGTTCAGTTCTTTGTGGGGAGTTGACTGTTGGTCCTTCCAAGTGTGTACATTCTCTTGCTGGTTACTTGTATGTTTTTGGATCCGTGGTCACTGACCTGGAAAAAGCTAAACATCTTAATGTCCAACATTGCCATTTGGAATTGGGCTTAGAGAAAGCTTTTTGATTTCATCTGTTTTAAAGTCCGTAGCAATTAAAACACAAAAGGGCCTTAAATGCTACCTATATAGCCATCCATACGTAACCAGTATGGATGTAAGGAAGACTTAAAGGCTTTGGTTAAAATGTTAAATATACTTCTCTTTAGAAAGAGATGAGACGATATCTGTGTAGAAAATGGGATTTAAAGTAATGCCGGTAGAATATTTGAGCAAGTGAAGCTCGTGTGGGGACTTGATTTCAGCCTGTGATATGTGTATTAGAGCCCTGAAAAGCTGGTGTCTCATGTCACAGTTTCACGCTCTGACCTACTCTCAGTGCTTTGTAGTCATGTGCTGGAGGTCCTGTGGAGTTTTGTTTTTCTGAGAAGTGTAGTTATTCAGAAATGCTGCATTCAGCCTTCTTGATTGAAGCAGTATCACCTGTGCTTCTGACAGGGAAGTTTATGGGTGACATTGACATTGTATTCATTTACAGCAGAATCGACCGCTGATGGGTGCTCAGTAGTAGGAGTCTGCTTTCAATAGAGTAAATCAAAATATCCATAGGTTCACACATAATTAGAAACTTCCAAACAGGCAGTGAGGCTTCTTTGAAACCCCATCATTACATCTTGCTTGTGAGTGCTTTAATGCTAGCTTCAGCTAGAGATTATTTTGTGTGCCAAGTTAGTAGGTGTAGCTGCATGTGTTTACTTTAATACATTCTGAACTGCTTTTGGTGGGTTGTTAAATGATTTAATATTGGGTTACGTGAGCATACAGAGGATGCTGTTTCATTAATGCAGCTGACCTGACCGTGCGTATATAATATGTACATGGAGTATTTTGTGACTGTATACTTTAAGACTGTTTATGTATGTCTGTATTGCATAACTGTAATTTCTTTGGAGAATATATAGGCATACTGTAAGCACTGGATGAGTTGCACTTGTCCTTTGAGGGAAGTATGGCAAAAGAAAAGAGGAAAGAGCTATTGACTAAAACAGGGAAATAAGTGTAAAAAAAAATAGAGAAACTGCTGTGACAGAAACAGAATGTAACCTGTCAGGGTAGTTCTCACACCAAGAAATCCATTTCAGACCATAAGCACTACCACCTGTTTGTGTATGAGAGCTAACCACCTGCATAAAAGCTGGGTAGAAAAGTTGGAATGGAATAATGAAGTTTACAAACCTTGTTCAGGTCTTTGTGGGGGTGGTTGGTTTTTTGTACCCTTAAAGGAAAGCAAGCTATTAAATGGGTGAAAGGCAGAAAATATGAATATATGAAAGTTTAAACAATGTACAAAATATATTAAAAAGTGAATATTAATAGGAAAAATAAGCAGCAGAGGGATTTATTTGGTTTAACTAATAGCTTCCCATTCTGACTGGGAACTGAGATAACAGGAAAGTTTATCTTCCAGTTTGTTAGGAGAACTTACTCTCACATGCTCTTTGATGATTTCAAAAATCTGAAAAAAATAGCTTGTCCAAATCTTTAATTAGGGACAGCTTTTTTTTGCTTCTTCAAGTCTGTGTTGCCTTTGAAAGTGATATGATACCTTTTTTTGGTCAAAGGAAATGTTGAATTTAGTGTAAAAAAACACAGTAAATTATCATCAACTTGTTTTAGAATAGGAACATTTAAATATCAGGCATTTTTTCTGAGCAAAATAAACTTAGAAAGCAAACACAAGTCAAGGTTAAACTCTCTGAATCTCCCTGCTTGCTTGCTTTACATCAATCCATCATTCTCTATTGACTTTCTAAATCAACAGACTGGTAGAAGAATTGTAGAGTCATAGTCTCTCTCATATTCAGATGTGCTGAGCCAATGATTAACTACACCACCCCATACTTGAAGTGCCAAGCCTGAGTAAAAAATACAGGAAATTGCTGAAGGGGAGGAAGAGACTGTGCTATATGTGTGCCTGTTAAAAGGAGGAAATTAGAACTTAAAAGCTGTCGTCTTTCTTCCAATTGTTACCCTCTGAGCAGATACCATGTGGTTTCTTTGAGTTGCTGAATAAGATTTGTGGTCCTACAGGTGACTAGGTTGAAAAGTCCAGGCGTCTTTATGCCCGGATCAGGATCTTAAGTTACACATAAATGTGATCTTCATAGCTACAATCTAATTTGGTATCAAAAGACTCTTAGGCAGCATTTTGGTCGATGTTCTTAATCTTTATCTTTGCACCGGATATTTGAAGTGTCGCTGATCACACCAAGAACACGGAACAGTTCAAATGTGACTGTGTAGAAGTAACCTAAATACACAGACCAGCTCTGATAGAGATTCATTGCCTTTATGTGGATAATGTGATTGTTACTGTGCAATTGAGTTACATGAACTATATTTGACTTTACTGTAGAGCTGCTTGTGTGTTACTTATTTTCTAAAGATCTTTTTCAGTGGTGAAACAATGTGTTAATATAGAGGGAAGACTAATCTTTGGGATGAGGGCATCAGATAAGATGCAGGACTTTGTGGTTTGAAGCAAAGGTGAAGAAGTCTGAATAATAGTCTTTATGCCACATGACTAGTCTCTTGGCCTTGCTATGGGGTGGTATTTTCATGCAAAGATCTATACTATGAGTACCATGAAAAGGCATCTTTGGAATTTGGGATGGCCTGCGTTTTACTTTGATTAAAAAAAAAAATCATCACTGTATGATTGTAGTGTGTTCTGGAGCCAGATGATAAGCATATTGGGAGAGGGAAGAGCTTTATAAAGCTCAATTAATAATAATTATGCATATTTCCTTGTTCTATAGCAAATGTTCAGCAGAATTTGTAATAGGCTGCCTGTTTGATAAACTTTGGATTTCCTTCAGATGAGAGGTGAAAGTAGTGCCTGTTTTGTTCTTCTGCACTGTTTATGCCACACGCAGTCCTGAGCGTGGCCTCTTGCATTCCAAGTGCATTACGCGTTGCTGAGCCTGTCCCTGCATCACTTAGTAACAGGGCTCCTGTCCCCAGCCATGATGTCAGGACGTATTATTGGAAACAAGGTAGTTTTCAGCAAGGAGCTAACTCCAAAGGGGAAAGACAACCAGCTGTCTTCAGCTTAAACTTTTGCAGTCTTTTGACATTTATTGGGTTCTGCCTTAGCAATACTAAAAATAGTTGATCACAATAAAGAACACGTGGGAACACAAATTGTCTTTCTCCCCTCCTGCATTACTAATTAATGCAAATCAAGAGAGTGAGAGGGAGAACTGGGAAGTTCAGGCTAATTTGCAGGTTATTAGAAGCTTATTCATGCTATACTACTTGGAGCCTTACTTTGTGCTATTCGAGCACTGAAAAGGCGGCTTATCTTCAAATTACATGAATTTTGAAAGAATGAACACAGTCAGTGCTGACAGTAGTTTGAATTGCCAGCCCTTTAACAGGTACCTGCTGAAAACTTACCAATGATTTTTCTTCTCTCAGAAAGTTTCCACATTAGCCAAATGTTTGTGTTTCTTGGAAAATTTAATTCATAATGCATGGCTGACATCAGAACCACAGCTTTCTGTATTCAATATTCAAGCATTCTGCAAAACCTTGTTTGTTTCTTTCTTTTTTTTTTTTTTAATTAACATGCTAAGTCTGTATTCAATCATTTGGAAAAAATGTTTACTGTCTTTTAACTGAACCAGCCAAAAAGCACCACACCTTCAGTTAACCACACCATGGGAAAACTCATACTGAATGGTTGAAGTTTAGTAAAAAGGGAAACAATGGAAAGCAAGTCCCATAGTATAGTCTCACTCGTAAGTAGCGTTTCCTCTGCCACATACATTTTTCGGAATAGAGTAAGATACTATATTTTTAACGCTAGGCCTGTTCTTTTGTCTAGTGTACTGCAGTAGAACTTTGTAGAGTAGTAAGAAGCTCTTGTGGATCATAAAAACAGGAAATCACTTCAGAAGCTACTGTATGCGTAGGATAACTTTTCAGGTTATTTGTAAAAGAATAATATAAACTCTAATCCCAATTAATGCAGAATCTGTTCTAATGAACTTTTAGGTATTCTGAGAAATAGATGTGTTTTAAACCATGTTACTAATGTAATTTTGGTATGGTTGCCATGTTTAAGCTGTCTTTAAAAAGATACAGTAGAATTTTTTGGGCTATGTGCATTTTTTTAAATTGTGAAATTTCTGTTTTTAAAGAATACACACAACCGTATGATCAATAAAGTTACTAGTGGCATTTTTAGATAGAGAAGAAACAAAAGCAGGTTGAATGTACAAGTACACGTAGCTTGTTATTTAAGAAAACAGTGTGGTTTGGTACTACTTCCCATCTCAGAATAACTTCTCTTGTGCAAATAGTACTGGCCAGTTGACATTTTGTATTCTTGAGCAAACTAAACACAAAATGTTGTAGAAGATCTTAAGGTAAACTTTGCATTGTTTTGAAAATATACTGCAGTTTAAATGACTATTTTGAGGATTTTATCTTAGATACTTGAGAGCAAAAATGTACTATGTTTTCATACGGGAAGTTTATGATGAAGGAGTCACTGAATGATTTGACTGCAAATAATGTGTGGATTCTACTTTATTGTGATCCGAGAAAAAAATCCTGAGACTACTTACTTAAAGTATGTAGTATAATGGTAGCTTGAGTAATAATAAATTAAATGTTAAGTCTTGTGAGTTATCTTATTTTGATAAAAACTGTGTATTTCAGGGCTCATTTCTACTTAAATCTGTTTTGTAAAATCTCTAGAGATGAAAAAATAATCATAAAATAGCTATAATAATCTATTATCAACAACATAACAACATAAATAAGTACTACTATTGACAATATTAAAATTACGATAATACTAATGAAGACTACCTCAAGGTAATAAACTACCTCAGCACTCTTTCCACTGAAGAAAATTACTAGCAGTAATTTCATATATATGAAACGCTTATGTTAATATCAAACAAACATCTTTCTAAATACTGTATTAATCACAATGGGTGGAAATGCTTTCTAAGCAAGATTATACGCATAAAAGTAGGAAATCTTCAATGTATTCTTATTTTAATTTTTATTTATTTATTCAGAAAATAAATGCTAAGCTTCATGATGGAGTGTGTCAGCATTGCAAAGGCATCTTGGAGTGGCGGGTGAAATTCAGCAAGTACAAGCTGCTATCAAAACCTAAAAAGTGGTGAGTTAAGTTACTTTGTGTTAATCACTGGCAGTGTAGTTTGTGAACTTTTTGGAAAGTATTCTAGTTTTGGAAACTTGCAAGAAGTAGCTGCTACTATATGACATTCTTCAAATCTGGAGTCTGCAATGACGAGAGATGTATATGCAATGTTAATTTTCTAATTCATAGTCTTTTATCTTAAACTTTTGAAAAGAAAACACAGTGGAAAAGCAACTGCTTCCCTCTTCACTGTTAAAAAGCTTGAACTGTGGACCTGTAAGTTTCCAAAACCATCAGTGTGTCTTCCCGAACAGTAGGTCAAACCTGAACCAGTTGTAACATGATTTTCCAAGGCCTCGTTGCAAGTCAATAGTAGAGGAATCTACACATCTCTTAACTTTTGTAGTTCACAAAGACTAGTACAGAAACGAGGAGAGGAAGGCTTTAATTTTGTGTCATATCAAAACTCATCAGCAGCACTGTTCTCAGCGTTACTGAGGCCTCAGTTCCTACAAAATGTTTGCAGTGCATGCATTTTGTTACCTCTTAGCATGTTCTTTCTTTTTGTGTATGAAACTATAATCCTAAATATTAAATGTTTAGCATTGTTTGCATACAGTTCTGTATTAGGTGTTGCTGGATAAGTACATAACAAAGGTGATAAATATCTTAAAATAATTTATAGGTTTGTGATAGGTTAATTTTCTGAAGTGTATACTCTCTGCTTCCTTCTTACTTGCTCAGCTGCAGAGGTCCTTACCTCTGTGGCTGCAGGTACAGCCAGCATTTCATCAATGAAACGTTGAACTCAAAGAAGCTACAGCTGGGCTGTGGTGTATGATACAGCCAGCTTTGTCACAGTAGTTCGCTCTATGTTTGTGTGTTGTTCTCAGTTGCATACTTCTGAAAACTTATGAACTGCTTGAAGAGGTTTTGTAAATGTAGTTTTTTAAGTGTAGTGTGTAGTTTCCTGAATGACAGTGTATTTTATTTTGATTTTCAGTAGGTTAAGAGAGAAGGAATGTTTGTTCATACTATTTCCCGCACTTGTGAGAAGTTTTACTTTTTAATATGAAACATATTAGAAAAAATATTTTGGTTTTAGTGAACGATTTCAGCCTTTCATGTAAAAAAAAAAAAAAATTGGTTAGGTAGAAGTCTCCCTTGTTCTCAAAGTAAACATTCTGGGTTCTGTTCACCAGGGATGAAGTTGGGATTTGTCTTTTTTTAACTCTTTCTCAAATGACTATTTGCATCCTGTTCAAAAGTAGTGAGCTATAACAAATCATGTGGTGGTCGATCTGATTCTTTTGTCTTTTATCTGCCTACCCCCAAAGGAGAAAAAGCAAGCAAAAAAGCATGTAAATCAGAGAAGCATCGGAAATAGAAGAAGTGGCATTGTGGGTCAGCTACTTATGACAGCATATGTGATGTTTTCTGTTGTATTTTTGAACAAGTAAATTGGGCTGCAGACCGTTCTAGCTCTACAGGTGGTGGTTTCTAGCCCAGCCTGCAGCAGTACGATGGCTGAGTGGGCCGCTGTTGTGAAAGGACAAGACTATGAAGATTTTCAATGGGTAAAGCTTCTTGGTGAAGTAAACACATTATAGACATTAAAAATATGACTACATGGAAAAAAATGAATTCTTCATGTCACAGATGATGGGAATGGAGGACTTCTCTTACTTAATTTTTTAACATCTTCAAAATTATGATTGTTAGTACAACCACAAGTTATCCCTACTTTAAGTTCATTCCAAGTATTTAATTATTAAAATTAAACTATATTAAAAAAAGTCTATCCACCTTGCATTGATAGTGCCCCTGTTTGGTGTGACGTGGCTGGGAAGAGCTGTAGACTTTTTTTTTAATACTAATGCAACTGAACATAGAAGAAAGAAGAAAAACGCCCAAACTAAGTAGGTATTTCCAGTGATACCTAACTGTAGGTTTGCCCTGGGGGAGAGGGAACTAGGAACTGATCACTAGGCAGTACAGACTTTGCTTTTGTCAAATGTGTCCTACAGCAATTCTTGTGATTTTACACCTTCTTAAGGAATTGGATATGTGCATCTTAATAATGAAAACTCAGCAGAGCCTAGATGAAGATAGGGAGAAGGCGATAGTGCTTAAGAATGGAATTTGAGAAAGCAAATAAAAACTCTGTTTCACTAGGTGTTAGTTAGTGCATCTCTCCTTATAAGGCATGCCAGAACACTTGATATTTTTCTTCAGCCTGTTTTAGCCAAGTCTGCAAATCCACTGTTCAGAACTGTATGCTAAATCTTTCCTGACTGACTTTTGAGTGCCTGAGGAACCAAAAAAGAGTGACTTTTAGGACAGCTGCATTACATGGGATATATAGTTCTGAGCTCTTGTCTCCAAAAATACAAGGCTTTAGAAATGTCATTTGCATGTTAAACCATAGCATTTTAGAAATGACTTAATCTACAGAGTTTTATTTTATCTTGAAAAAGAATAGCCAAAAACCTCTACATAATTAGGTTGTGTTTGTTCAGAATACAGTTCCATGCAGGCTTATGTTCATAGAAAGCAAAGTCCAGCACTGGCTTTGTTTTATACTCTGAGAAGTTCAAGAGGAAGATATTGTACTGTTTGAATGGAAAGCTTTTTATTTGTAAAATGCATGCACCTTTTTGTACCGTATTCTTACTTTCTTTTATCGTTAAACCAGAAGTTATATAGCTTTTAAAGTAAAACTACTTACTGAAATGAATGGAAAGGTTTCTTTTGTCACTTTAAATATAAAAATTCTTTATTTTATGTTTCTTCTTCAGTTCTTGTTTTAATAATTCTTCCTAAAAAAGTTAAAGGAGAGGGAAGACAGGCAATGATTTTGATAGTGCTGCTTGTTAAAACACCAATTGTTTCATATGAAACTGGTCTATAACATGTTGTGTCTCTTTTGAAGAGTATGTCTATATTGTCTTTGAACACAGAATGTTTAATAAGTGTCCACAAATATTTTTTTAATCATATTTTCTTTCTCTTCACAGTGTGAAGTGCCTCCAGAAGACTGTAAAAGATCCTTACCATATTATTTGTCGACCGTGTGCTGGTAAACTAGAAGTTTGTGCTAAATGTGGAAAAGAAGAAGAAATAGTAATTCCGTGAGTAGCTCATAGGTTACATAGTTTCAGTACTGTATTGCTTCTTCCCCTTTTAATAAAGCTGGTTTGGAAACTGCCAAGAAGCTATTGTACTTTATGCCATATTCTGAGTAATCCTGACAGGAATCAGTAGGAGTCATTACCCTCACTTTCTTCTGCTGAAACTAGGGGTGAAATGCCTATTGATACTAGTGGGGCTGGGCCAAAAAAAGTCTTACTTGGATAAGACACTTTATTTTAATACCAAAGGGTAAATCGCATATCTTCCTTAGGAACAAAGCACTTCAAAATGGATTTTGGTCTGGAGCACCATAAAATATGCATAAGCCAATTTACTGTTTTCATTTTCTCTGTCATTTGATGATTCTGTTACTAGTGAACAGAAAAGCTAAACAAGGGCTGATACTGAGAACAGTTGCCGCAATATATTTAGCAGGCTTTTGGGGTTTTTATTCTTTTAATAGAGTTCTCTCTTTATTGAGCATCCTGTGTTAATTTACTAGTTTGTGACAACTGGCCGGCAGTTGCTTAGTTGGTCAGACTGTTCACATATATATTTTGTGTTTCTTCACAGACTCTTTTTCCTTAACTGTGTTTTATATCTTTCCTATTCAATGTGAAGGTAACTTCAGGTTATTGTCCTTCTCCTCCTCCTCCCCGCCTCCTGTCCCCTTCCATCCCCAGCAGAATATTCTGCCCTCCATCCCATTCTTGCTTAAAAGAAAAATAAATTCCAAAAGTGGGTGGTGATGTCATCCCTTTGCTTTCTGCAGGATTGATAAAGGACAAGAGAGAACTGAGAGTGTGACTACTAGAAATGGGCAAGAGAGCAGTGGATTGGAGGATGAGCCGGATTTTAATACAAACTTCAGTAGTACAGACAACGATGAAGATTCTGATGTGCTTGAAGAACAATTTAAAAGTATGAATTTTGAAAGGACAGACATCTAAAATGTTGAGTTTATATGACTCATGCTCTCAATGAGACTACATGCAATCAAAAGTGGTAAACTGATGTTTGCCTTAAACTACTCTGAAAACCTGATTTGACATCTAAGGTCCTTGCATATAAATGTTGGCACTGTGTATTGTTATGTTTGTTGGGGGTTTTGTATAAATAAATATATTTTTGTATTAAGAGCAGAATTTCTTGTGAAAAGATTCAGAAATTGAATCTTTAAGCATAGTTATTTCTTGCATACGTGTAACAACTTCCTGTTTCTCTGGAATAAAGCCTCCATGTGTAATTATTCTAAATTCAGTGTTATGTGGCTGTTGTATTGCCACTTGGAAACCTACATGAAAGTCTAGAATACTAAATACAGAGTCTTGTCATAAAAAGGAAGAGCTAAACCAGCTGTAATAGTTTGCTGAAGGGAGAACTTGCGACTTCTGTCAATGAGTTTCCAAACAGGGTCAAAATACCAAGTGGTCATTACCCTTACGCCTGTTTTTTCTTTTCTGTGCAAAAAAAGCGGGTCTGAATGCCATCACCAGTACAGTTCATGAGCAGTTAATGCTTATTTACCATATATAAGTATGCATTACAAATTTGTGACCTTGTCACTATCAATGTTTTGAAACAAAAAAACCTGAAGACTTTTTAGAATTTCTCATAACAGGTCTCACACTTTCTTTTTCTTTGACTACAGATCTAATGTAGTTTGTTCTGATATGAAAACACTCCTGTAGTGTAGTGATGCTTACATAGTTACTCTCTTCCTGATTTTCAGTTCTTTCTAGGGGTTATTTCAATGTAGATTAAGCTCTAGGAAGAGCTTAACTGAATTTACAGTAACTGCCTTTTACCGGATTCAGGGTGGTTTGATTTCTTCTGTATTGTCTGCTGCCTCTATAAATACAGTTGAAGTACTTCCTAGTAATTAAATGGTTTAACCCATGACAATATACTATGCCATTTTTACTAACCGCATAACACCTACACATCTGCTTTGGTATTCTGCCTGATTTGCAGTAGTAGGCACAGAAAACTTTGATTCCCAAACTACCTTCTTCAAATGAACCGTGAGGGACTTCAGCTCTGGGATTATTCCCCCTCACCAACGGGGAAATACTGGAACTTTATTCTTTGGGTAGAGATAGCCACCCTGTGGCTGCTGTAGTTGACCTTAACTTTAAAGAAAATCTAGGTACCAAGACGTGGAGTACTAAGACCTTCAGCAGTCAATAGCCTAGAAACTGTTCTGATTTGAAGGACAACTCTGTTATTTAGTATTGACAGTAACAAGCAACAGCAAATTTCTTGTAATCCGCCATGGAACAGTGAGCTCTTACTGTTTTTTCTTAACTGGTAGGTGCTTGTCAGTACACATAAAGCCTTAAGACTAAGCTTTTTCTTTGTTTAGATTTGTCTTTCACTTTTGTATTGTGCATTAAAACACTCTTTTACCTTTTCTAAACTATCTGTAAGTTTGTATCTTAATATCTAAAACATGCTTTTGTAATGATCTCTAAGGACTAGTAAGCTGCTTGGTTTCTTTTGTTGTTGTTGTTCTGCTGTTGAAGAATTCGATTCCCTAAGATTATTTTAATTTTTCTGTCCCATGTAGATCTTTTGCATAGGTAGATTTTTGCTAAGTGTTTAGTGATAACTGCTAGTGGTAAACCATTGAAAAAAAATTCTTCTGGTCTTCTCTGCTCCCATGATGCATCAAGACTTTTGTGGCTTTTCACTGAGACAAAGTCTGAAGTTTACCAAGTGTTCAGGTGGTATTCTGTTTCTTTCTGGGGTAGCTTACTACATAGTTGTTTGCAGTCGTAAAGGACTAGGACTGATGACCCAAACAACCCATCTCCTTTCTCCACCCATTCTATAAACATGTTTATAAGCTAAACCACTAGTTTTGTGATAAAATGTACTGGTTCTTTCACTTAACTGCAACTAATAAAAACCAAGAAATTTGGAAGTTTAAAATTTGTAGAATGGCAATGGTTTGTCTTGGGAGTGTCAGTGAAGCTGCAAAGCACCAAGAGGCGCTTAGTGGCAGGAAAGGAGGTTGTCTGGTGTGTTTAGAAGTGACTGGAAATTGGTCTGAAGGTCATGTTGCATTGACAGATAAGTCCTCCCACCAGGACAGCAGTGACATCTGACTTAGGGTGACATCGCCTGTTGTCCTGCCAGCTGACGTCAATAGAGTGAACAAGGAATATCCCACACACACTGCAGATGACTGAGCCGGGGGGGATAGAGGGGAGTTAATAAGTAATCTGGAGTTAGCTTCAGAAAGGGTCTCTCTGAAGGGGAAACTGAGTGTCATCAAAAGTGAACTTGGCTTTTGAAAGTGACATACGTATGGGAAATGTTCTTTCGCTTGGAAAAATTAGGTAATGGCCTAGCCCTTTGCCCAAAGGTGAGAGGAAATCCTGAAACGATAGGAAAACGTGTCGTGGAACGGGCAGGAGCTGCATAATGAGAAAATAAGGGGAAGGACTCTCTTCTCAAAGTGGTGACACAACCTGCCAGTACTGGGGAAGAGCAGTGCCACACAGGTGAGCAACGTGTGACAACAAAACACAGACATTAGGGAAAGTCCTCTGGGGTTAGCATCTTCGTGTCACACAACTAACGCTCTGCTCGGAGCTTAGGTGGGCAGTTGGTACTACAGTGGATGAAACTTTGCTGTGAGTGAGCGCAGCTGCAGCGGTGGCTGGCTGGTGTTTGTCCAGCCTCTCTGAAGACAGCTTTTGATTCTGGCAAGCGTTCTGTCTTTGGTCATAACTGCGGTTAGAAGAGAATACTGCTGGAAATGATTGCTGCAACCATGTACGATGGTGGTTGTGAGTCAGCTTGCAAAATTGCTAACTTGGAGTTTGGGCACATGTGCTGTTACAGGAAAAAGGAGTTGGTATTTTACTGAAGACACCTCTTACAGAAATAAAAGGAACAATTTTAATTTTCTTGTCTAATTCTGACTGAAGTTAGAACATATTTGGAATTACAGTGAGATACTATTTTTCTAAGACTTTTAAGTAATAGAATTTCAGGAGAGTTTTTTTTTAAGAACTTGTTGAACAGAGGATTATGCAGGGGCAGAACCCCTTTAAACCCCTATTTTCAGTAAAATCATACATAGATGAGAAAATAAAAAAAAAGGAAGGAGATCAAAAGTCCTCAAAGAGATTTCTGAGACAATATTTAGGGTAGTTGCATATTTAGAGTTTTTAATTGAGATTTTGAAAGGTTTCTACCTCTTCTTTCACAAAGAATGATGAATTTGTGTTTGTAAACTTCAAAAGAGGGGAAATAATAATGCCACCATACCTGCAGGATATTGAGATGCAGTTTAAATGATCTACCTAGGATGACTGATTGGGGGTTTCAGGAATTTAACTGAACCTTGTGGGTCCTTACCGAATATGTTACTGAAGAAGGGAATGATAGATGTTAATAATTAGTCATCTGAAGAATAAAGGAGATGCAGTGATGCTGCTGACACAGTTGGATTCCTGTTAACTGATTGTCCTTAGGAGCGTTACCAATTCTCATTTAGTGTGACTCAACACTGACAGTAATTAATTAGATAATGGACTGTCTGCAGGCAAGCAAGATGAGTCTCACTTCACAAGGGGAAATGCTTATCATAGGCTTGAGTTGTCAGAACTTGTCATTGTTGACTTGTATAGGTTTCTGGAAACCCAAATTCCCATATGTAAGGATTCCTTAGGACAATCTGGATTCATTGCAGTGTGAGGAGACTCCAGTACGGACACAGTGCTGCCTCCTAGCATAATTCCTTAACAGTCTTCTCTCTGTAAGTTCGCAGGCATCTCTGAGACATCCTATCATCAAATGTTTTGAAGTATCAGGCGATACAAAAAGCATTGCGCAATGATTTACTTCTAGCTTTGCATGGGCTGGGCTCTTCTCGTCTTGGCTACTGATTAATCTGTATTCCTCTAAAGTTCTAAAATAATACCAGCCTCTGAAGGTTTACAGGACTACTGGTTAATTAGGAAAAGGATGGCTTGTTTTCTCCCTATAATGGGCATGTACTTGAATGCTGAGATGCAAATCATAGCATTAGCAAGGAAAATAGAGGAAAATATAGCAGGTGATCAAATGGGAGCCACCTTGTAACCCTCTAGCCCTACAATTATATGTGTTTTCTTTGTTCAGGAGTTCTTACAAGTAAACGGATGCTGCTAGAAAATGCAAAACTACCTCTGCTTATAGGAAGCATCAGGCTGACTTACAGAGTTAATGAGGAAAGGTTTGTAAGTAGCATGGAGAGACATTCTTAATAATCAGATGTTTACGGAGCTGGTCATGCACACTGCCAGCATCTGCTTCACTTCATTCTTCTGGCTACCTTTTATCTGAAAGCTGTTAAAAGACAAAACCGTACATGAAGAAGAAAGCACGTGCTCTGCATATGTGTTCTCATCACATACAGTGAGTGTGTAAAGCAGGGTTCCTAAACCTCGAAACAGTTGAAAATACACTAGTATTTGAAGTGAGGTAGATCTGTCTAGGGGTTGATAACACGTTCAACAGACTGGAGATGAAATAGTTGGCATATTTCAGGTAGCAGATTTTCCTGTTGGAGCCTCTAAAACAGTTAAGATGAAATCACACGGGAGTTCTTTTTTCCTACTGAAGTCAGTGAGAACACTACTATTTGTAACAATAGCGATAGGACTCATAATTCAGTCATCAATAAGAAGCTTGAATTTGAGGATCTGAAAACAGGGGCTGAAGGCCACATCCAACACATTAAGATTTGACCTGAATTTCAGGTATGTGTAGCATCTGTACTTTCGTTTGCCTTTACTGTAGCTTTAGAAACCCAAGTTAAAAGTGTCTGGTTTAGTCTCATATCAAAAAGTGCTTTGAAAGCAGTACCAAATATTTTAATGTTTTTCTTAAAACTGCAACACAGAAGACCATGTTTTTGTACAAAAAATATATGGACTATGCATGTTGCTGAATGGCAGCACTCACTTGAAATCTCTCTTTTTAGGACAGCTTGCATTTCTGAGTCTCAAGTTTGTCACAGCTATGCTCCTTGCACTTGGCTTGCTCTTTCCTAAATCCTATGTGAGCAAAGTGTGACATAATGTGTAAAAAGAATCTATAATGAGTAGCCATAGTCTACTTATTAGTATAAGTAGCAGCAGTGAAATTTGTAGCATTTAGTAAATCACTAATTGCAAGCTACATGTGTAACAGTTTGGTTTTGTTTGTTTGTTTGTTTTTCTCATAGACATTACTCTGTCTCCTGACTATTTTGTCCCTTTTAGGGTTATTTTCTGTCTTTGTCCCACAGTGTGGTTCTGCACTGTGGAACTGTGGAAGTTGCTAGCTTGAATGAGAGCTGATAGAGCGTCTGACTGACAGCAACAATGGAGTACTCTGGGTTATTCCCAGTAGCGGCAACAGAGTTGATGCTAGAACTGTAAAACAAACTGCTTGCTTCGAAGTAGTGATGTTTGTGAGATGTATGTGAAATGAAATGAAGCTACAGGTCTTGGGGGAAAAGGATAAAAAGGCCCTACAATATTTTTTTGTTGTAGTAGAGAAATGCAGAATAACCCCAAACCTTCCATTTCCAAGGAAAAATAAAACCCATAAAATCAGACTACTTCTATTCTTTTAGCAACAGCAGATTTACTATTGCTTACATGACAGATTTTAGAAGTCTTTCTCTGGAAATGGCTGATACCTCATGCTCAAAGGATAATAATTCTTCAGTAGTGGCTCAGTCTTTCTTATTATAAGTTAGTGATGGGACCTCCCAGAGCGGAACAAGCTTGTACCTGCATTATTTGGAGAAAAGATACAATATATTCTTTGTGTTATAAAACTGTAATTCTATGCTCTGAAAAGACCATAAGGAATTTGGCATAAATGTCTAGCCAGACTGATGCTGTTACGCCAAAATCTTCCTATTTTAGGAAAATGTTACATGAAGGATTAAGCCATCTCAAAACTATGCAGTGACTGGAACTTCAGAGCTATTGTTTTTACTGTGTTTCAGCAGAAAGTTTTCTACTCTTTCCAGTTTTTGTGTTAGCTTGGGTTGCGTTTGGGTATAAGTAGTACTGACATTATGATCTCTCCGCATCAAAAAAGAATTACGTTTTGGATCACCACGTTCAGCTAGTTGCTCCTTTCACATACATCCTCACGGCTGAACTTCTCTCTAAGGTCTGTGGAGACCAAAGAAAGATGATGGCTGTCTACGTTACTTCAGAAAAACCATGTTAGCAGCTGACTGGCTGTGACAAAAAAGGGACTGTAGCGCTCACCCAGCGCACTTCAGAAATGCGTCCCGTTGGGCATTCCTGTCCCCCGCCACTCCGAGCGTGCGGCAGTCCAGACCTCTCTCTGCTATAGCAGCTGGAATTAAAGTGTGCGTTGTTCCCCCACTGAGCAGGGACGTTTTGCTTGCCGTTAATGGGAACACAGTGCGTGGCTCAAAAAGAAGGGTAATGTATATGCCTCTAGTCTTTGAATGGAGAGGGGGGGTCTCTGCCAAATATCTGAGGTTGTCAGGCAGGGTGCCCAAGCCAGGTCTGTCCAAAATGCCATTCAGAGGGGGGTGGGGGGGAGAAAAGAAGAAGAAAAAGCTTCTAACCGAAATAAACACAGCACCGAGCTTGTGAGTATGGAAATACAGAGGTTCACACAGCCTGCAACTGCCTCTCTTCATCTCCACAGTCTCCAGCTGTCACTGTAATGTGCATGGACATTAATTCAAATAACAAACCTACAGCTTTGCCACAATTAGCCTGACAACAAGTTAGTGTTTATTGCCCCCTAGCATGTTAAATAAGATTTGCAAGCTGGCTCCAAGGAACGAAATACTTTGTTGCTGTTTGACTTCTCTTCATTTTAGGTGAAAATGAAAGCAACTTAAATGAAACTTTATAATGGAGAGTAACTATTCTGTAATGTACTTGTTCTCCCGGGGCCGAAATGGAAATTACCAAAAAAGAGTAATTCAGATTAAGAATCTTGTTCATGGACGAGAAGCTAGAGGTTCACAGTGACAAAATACAGAGTTATCACCACTTTACCTCTCTAATTTGATGGCCTTTTTCATGACTCTTTTTTTTTTTTTTTTTTTTCCTCCCCATATTAAAGCCATGTTTACCATTAGTTACATTATTGAGCATAGCTCTGTTTTGCACAAAGCTACTGCTTTAACACCACCACCACTGAGTCGTGTTATTCTGCAGCTGGGGCTGCTTTGCTCCCTCCTAAAGGTGAGTGGGGTTACAAGGGAGCTTGGTTTATCGATCCTGAGTGAACTGTATCGGTAGTTAAATATATCTTCCCTGATTTAACATCAAGATAGTCCACTAGGCTTCATGTTTGACTTATTTTGACTTGAAAAGATTGGGGTTTTTTATGTGTGTGTTTTTATTCACAGGAGTGCTTTGCTACTCCACATTCGGTAAGGGCCCCGAATCTGAGTGGCAGTTGCTGTTCCGGAGTATGCTGCATAAATCAGTTTTAGTGTAGATGCATGAGGTCACAGGAGCTACAAGGTCAGCAAGAGACTACCAGCAGAACCCAGAACTCTTACATACTACTCTGCTGCCTTACCCATTTGATTTTGCTCCCCACCATGTGACTTCTACACACGATGTGCAAATGAGAGGTATGACCACGTGTAGGCTAAAAATCTAAAAAAAAAAAAAAAAAAAAAAAAAAAGGAAGTTAGCTCTTTTTTTTTTCCACTTCATAAATGTGGAACAAAGAAACCAGTGCTGAAAAACCCCTTGTGTTCAAAAATGGGCACATTTGCTTGCCGTATGGCGAATGGCTGAGCAAAGACGCAAGCCTTTCTGGTGCTGCTTTTACTGATGTCCTCGCGTGTCTCTCTCGAAAAAGCTCCCTTACAACACCAGGTGTCACTATAACAAAGTGAAAAAGTAGGCTGGGAAGTTGGCTTCACGCTGCCTGGTGATAATGGCTTTAAAAAACCACCAGCGGGCCCCAGGCTGCGTGTCTGGAAGTGCTTTGCTTTCATACCCCGGAGCTGGCTGGCCAGCTTTTCTCTCGCAGGGATGCTGCTCTCCCTGATCTGTGCAGCAGGCTGCGACCAGAATGATCTATGCTTCTAGCAAACTGCTCAGGAGAGGAGCTGGGATCAAGGGCAGATACCTAAGCTGGGAATTCTGCTTTTAATTTGGAGTTTGCTTTTAGGGAAAGCTTAAAAGGCCGTGCTTCCCAGCCTGGCCTCCACACCTGCAGCTGCAATACCACAAGTAGGCAAATACTGAATTTTCAAAGGTCAGTGCTAATGTTCTCACTCAGTACTCTGGCCCCTCGTCATGCAGGTTAAAAATAAACAACAGTGCACAAACCACATATCAATCACGCCAAAGGAAGGATTACACATTGATATATTAAACTCAGCTTGTGAATTTCCTCAGAAGTCTTGGAAAACTGGTGTAGGGTAGTTGAGAGAAAAAGAAGCCTGAAAATGAGAAGTGTTGCCACCAAATGATATTTCACCCAGAACAATTTTCAGCAGCAGCTTCTCAGGAGCACCTCTGAGCTGCTAGGGGACAGGGCCTCAAAGTCGGTCTGTGTCAGGTGCAACAAAATTTTTACTCTTCAGTTAGTCAAGAACGAGAGCAGATGAAAAAGTGTTAGTTTGGCTTCCTTTGTTGAATTCCACCTCAATAAGCACCCGCTTATTTACTGTGGTGGGCCAGCCTTGGCTAACAGCTGAACGCCCACACAGCCGCTCGCTCAGTCCCCTCTCCTGCGGCACGGGAGAAGGTAGAAGGAAGGCGAGGAGACCTGTGGATTGAGATAATGACAGCTTAATAGAGACAGCAAAAGCTATGCATGCAAGCAAAGCAAAAAGAGGAATTCACTCACCACTTCCCGTGGGCAGTCAGATATTCAGCTGCTCCAAGGAGGGCCGGGCTTCGTCATGTGTAACAGCTACTTGAGAAGACAAACACCATCAGACATCACTTCTCCTTTCCCTCGGGTTTTATTGCCGAGCACAACGCCATATGGTATGGGGTATCCCTTCGGCCAATTCGGGTTGGCTGTCCCGGCTGCGTCCCCTCCCAGCCTCCTGCCCGCCCCAGCCTATATCTTGGTGGGGGGCAGAGTGTGAACGAGAGGGAGCCTTGACTGTGCGAGCACTGTGCAGCAACAGCCAAAACACGGGTGTACTGTCAATGCTGTTTTGGTCATAAATGCAAAGCTTGGCACCATACTGGCCGCTGTGGAGAAAGTCAACCCCGTCCCAGCCAGAGCCGGTATATTTATGTACTGAGTTTGCTTTCTGAATTGTCTCAGTGTTACAGCAATCTCAGGTCTGAGTGCCAAAAATATAAATTATTGTAAAATTGTCAATACAGACCTTTCTAGGCACAGACTGAACAAATTGGTAAGAAAATTTATGAGCGTACATGTCTGGATCCATATGCATCAATCTGATGAAATGTTTGCCTCCCACTAAAAGTCAGTTGCTGTGTTCGCTAAGCGGTAAAATGCATGATAAGCAACTCTTTTCTTGAAAGAAAGATCTGAACCTATATTTTTTAAAAAATCAATGTCTTCTTCATTAGTTAGGTATTTGAAGACTCTGGAAAAAAGTACCTGTAAGGTGCTGGATGTTTAGGATTTTGATATTTGGAATCAAAGAGTGACATTTGAGTTTGTGGAGAGCAGGTGGTTTGTCTTTTCCGCTTTTGGAGGTTCCTGCATCACTTCACTTCATGGATGTTTGTGTTCTGGAGAAGTTTGACTATGAGGGTGGTCATGAGCAGGATAAGTTACAATCATAAGTACTTGGGAATAGAAATCTGGAAACTACTTATTGGCCACTGCTGAAAACAGAGCTCCTTTTTTATTCCTTTCACAATGCATTTCATACTCTGATTGGTGATCTCTGGCAGTTAGCCATGTGCATAAAAGCATTCAGATCCACACCAGCATGTTGCTTTAATTAGTATTACAGGTCTGTGTAGTACTTCATAGAGCAGCACTGCATGAGATTTTTCTTCTGGAAGTACTGAAGGGTTTTCTGAGCATTATGGAATTGTTCAATTATCTTGGGTCAAATCCAGACTGTATAAAAATCAATGGGAGTTTCACTACTAAATCTAATGGTCTCTGGAGCTGGCATTTTTAAATTTGTACTGCGCTAATTGTGATTTTGACTATGAAGCCTTATGCAGTTGTAGACACTTAGAACAAAACTTGCTTCTACTGAGAAGACCTCATGGGTGTGTGGAGTCTCACTGTAACGTGATGATTCACAAGGGTATCTGCTCACAAATGGTAACGACCTTGTTTATCCAAACTAGTCACACAGAAACTACTTTGAAAAGCTGTTATATCAATATATATTTCTGATGTGAAGTTTGCTTGGTGGAAAGGCTATTGTTCCAGAGGAGGTCTCAACTCTGAAATGAGGTAGATTTTGGGGTAAAACTCTTTCCAACCCAAAAAACTGATGTAACTCCTGTTCATCCCTGAAGCGAATTCTCTGACCCAAATCTCGGGAAAGTTGAGCTGAAGGATCCATCTTCCAACAGTGTAAGACTTATGGGCAGAGAGGAGTTGGATAAGATGGCTACCAGCCATGCTTCTGTTTTTCTAGCCCTTTCTTGGGGAGTGGCAGCACCAAAGATTTGCGACAGGGAGGACATCCCTCCTGCTGCTGACCAGATTTCCCCACGCCTCTGTGTGCTATGCAACAGCCACGGTCTACACAACTTTACATTGTCATGACAATCCCTAGGTCCCCTGTTAGGACATTCTCAATGAACAGAGGCTTGACTGTTTTTTGCCTCTGAGGGTATTTTGTGCACTGAAAGCAAAATAGATGAAATATAACAGCATGAGTTAAATCTTCCCTAAATTCCCCAATAATTTTTTGTTGTGATCTTAAATGATTTCTATGGTAACAGCAGAACAGTATTTCTATATTTAAAGCATCACACTGGGGGTGGGCATCAGTGCTTTTCTCTGCTGAAAGGTAATTGCAATTGAACCATTAGAGGTAAAGTTTAAGACTTGCTTAAAACAAATGATACATTTTTTATTGTTTGACTTTGTAGGGGAGATATACCAGACAAAAAGTTCATTTTTTTCACAATTTAGCTCATGAATCACTTGCCTTGACTGCAGTAAATGTGGTGACTGGATTAGCTACACCAACAATGTTCAGCTGTCAAGAACTCTTCCTTTACATAATGGAAATCATAAAAGTGTCAAAATCAAATGTCTGGTCACAATCATAACTGATGATGTCACCATGTTTGTACCATGAATTACGATGCAAGCATTTATAATTAAAGACCAAATCAAAAGCATGAAATGAAAATGCACATGAAAGCTACAGCTTTCACAATGCAGTTCTGATTTAGTGCTAGTATTAATATCAAATTTACAAATAAAACTATTAGTATTAAAATGATGTAAAATGAATATTTGTTATCACACAACAAATTTAATGATGTCTTATCGGGTATTCTAAGTAGGTATATTCCTAGTGCTTTGTAAAATAGATAAGGCAGTGGCTAGGTCTCTATTAAATGTTGAAAGCAGATTTTTTCCAAGGAATATTTGAATTTGATCCACAGGGCTGCTTCTGTTGCAAATAGCACTGCAGTAAATGGCACAGGCCATCACATAAGTAAACTCTGTATGGAACCAAATATCATTACCTTAACCGCATGAAGATGGAGCAACTCGTGTTTTGTAAAGAGATGTAATATAACTTTTTAGGTATCAGATGTAACATAGGAAATTCATTTCTCTCTGCAAGTTCATGCTGGTTTACATACAGTAACATGTAACAGAAGGACTTCTGCTTATCAAATGGCAGACGTTTGTATTGGTCATTTGCTGAATTTTTATGTAATAAAAGATAACGTATCTCTCTACAGACCTGGACTTAGATTTCTAGCCTTGCATCATTTTGTGCAGCCAGACCCTGCCTATTGCCAATGTGGTCTAGCATTAAATCACTTGGCTAACATAGTTGATCATATAGAAAATAGTAAAACAAAACTGTATTCTCCTCTCTAGATTGTTTCTTAGTTAAGTAAGAAAATATGTAGCAAGGTCACAACGTTGTTTAGTAATAAGTGCCACGTTTATAATGGCAAGTTACCGAAACGGCATATTAATAGGCTGGTGATGCAACTACAATATGGAGTTATTGCTGCTTGCATGAGTTGGTTGAAACTTTTAGCGAAGATTTAATTTTTAGACAGGTATTTCCTAGTTAGGTAAGCAGCTACTGAAGAATTGGAGTTGAAGAATTTCCTAAATTCAAGCAGAATAAAGGTGGAAGAAAAAACCTCTCCCAGAACTACCAGCTCTTTTCCTTCCTAATTAGGAGTGAGTTGATGAGAATTTGAGCAAATGGACAAGAAGAAAGTAAGTCCTTCCTTTGGCTGGTAGATAAAAATGAATAAACAGAAATACTGTTTTCATTAATAATCTCTTAATCATAATTTCCAGACACTAACTTCCCTACCAGCAATTTTTTTCCTGATACGGAAGACAGCTACAAGAACAAACACGCCAATGCAGAAGGCCTACAAAACTTTCCATGCACCACAAACAACTTGCTTTAAAAGCCTAAATAGTCTTCTTGGCCTTGTGCAGACAATCAACTGGAGTCTAATTTCACCTTCTGAAAAAAATCAAACCTATTTTTCTGCCATCTTAATAAAAAAAAAAGCCTTGACTTGATCGGTTCATTTTATTTTGCTCCTGTTATCTGTTCCTCTCTTTTACGATCGCTGTTTGCAGAGGGCAGGAACACTCTGATTAATACCTGTGGTGTTTCACATCTAACACAGGCCTATTCCCTTGAACAGTTTTACTGAAGTGGCGCCAACCCAGAACGCAATATCATTTCAGTGGGGCAGGCCAGTTTCAAGAGATAAATTAGATGTTCCCTCCCTGTTTCTGGCTTAGAAGTAAGTAACCATGGTGACTGCAAAAGCTTAACTTCTGCACAGACTCTGAGATTGTCATCTCTCACAGCTTTACTCCCTCTTTAACCCCCCCCAAAAGAATTACCTTGCCAAAATAACTCCACTGCTCCATAACGTGATGCTAATAGCAAAGCTTCTTATAATTCATCCTCACTTCAAACTGCAGTCACTGTATCATGCAGCAGATTTATCTCTAGTCTCCTATCTACATAGCAATTCTGATGGCAAACTGGAGAAAAGCTGACCAAGCAAGTCCAAAGGGCGTTCTCCACATGCAAGACAAGACTTCCAAAAGCGCCTGTATGACTGGGGAGCCCGGGGTGCGCTGGGTCCTCCAGACGTGAAGCTCACTGCTGCACCCGTTCAAGCTGTCCAGCTCGCTTCTGAAGGACGGCGTCGGCCGGTGCCCAGCAGGTTTGTACCCGACCCGAGAAGTGTCTCCAGGATCACCAGTGTGCTGGGAAGTCCAGCTGGGGAAGGCCAGGAGAGAGGCGATGCCCAGAGGGAGGCAGGAGGGGGCCAGGCGGCAGCAGCAGGAGCCCCTTGCTCCCGCCAGTCTGATCGACCCATAGCGCTGCCACCACCCACAGCCACCCCCAGAAGCCTCTGCCCAGCAAGGGGCACCAGCTTGCTTCCTTTGGAGATGCGTACTCGGGTTTCTTGTCCAGCGAGGAACCATGCCTGACACTGACAATTGATCTCCCAAAAGCTGTTTTTCTGTACTCCTCATGTTTACAGCGTGGACTGCGCACATTCACTCTGCGAAAGATCATGGACTGGTCTCCACATCTTTTGCCCCACTATAAAAGTATAAAGAGTGGGAAATCTCATCTATAGATGACCTTTATTACCTTTAATAGCTATGTCCATAAATGGTCCTTACAATAAAGGGGGCGTCTGCTAGCGAAATGCTCTGTTTACAGGAAGTGCGCTCAGATACATCACTTCATGTGGCTCTGTCTGACGAAACTGGAGCAGCAACTGTTCTGCCTGGTTAGGAGGTCTAGGATCATTATGGTGGCTGAGGTCAGCTGATGGGAAAGTATCTTCCTTTTTTTTTTTCCTTACTTTTATGAATTGCATACCTCTTGGAAGTGTAAAAAAGGACTTGTGTATAAAATTGCTTTTATTCTTAACACCAAACATACTCTTATTTTTTCAGTTGCAATTGGCTAATCTGAAAATGTCTCTTACCTTAAAAAGCCTTGTCAGAAAGAAGAAACTGAATTATCAAGATAGCCACGACACCGTTTTCCAAAATCATTTTGCAAAGAAGCCTCCAGGTATTTAACAACCTTTGTTATACAGTTATTCTGAAAGATAAGAAAAAAACCCTGAGAACGAGGTTAGAACAGAGGTCCCATAGTGATTTCGTTGTATGTCTGTACAACACATTTCTTCAAGCAGTTTCAGTACAGCCTTTTTTAAAAAGGACAAAAATTCGCTTGACTATACTTCATTGAACAAAGTCTCAGCCAAGGAGGGAGCTTGGACTTGCTGGACTGTGACTGCCAAATGGAAGTGGAGGCTGCCTGTTGCTGTAACTCAGATTTGATTTTAAGACTGAAACCATTCGTCTCCGTAGGGCTGTGACTGGATTAACACCAGAGGTGGACAGAGTGCCGATTACTGCATTTTGGTGGAGGATAAGAAACAGAGGAAGGGTCCTGCTAGCTACAAGATCTTTTCCTGAAGGAGTGGTAAACCCCTCACAATGCTTGCAGAATTAAAGGGGTTATCTGGACTGTTGATAAAAATTATATTTTTTTGTTCTAAGTAACAGGAAGACAATAAATTATCCTTCCTTCATTGTTGGCCAATGTTAATTGAATTTTGTAGCAGTGGAAGAAAGGATGGTGGGGAGGCCAGTGTGGTTTTGGAGGCCCAAGGAGGCTTTTGGGGTCCAATCAGGATAAAGAAGGAGAAGACTTCTTCTTGCTTCCCATGTGTGCTGTGAACACAGTGCTGGTTTTGGAGGGCAGGCTGGTGGGCAGGCAGCAGAAGTGGGTCATGCTAGGTGACCACCTCCCCTTGCCTATGCCCAGAACTGGTGTGGAGTAAAACTGGAGATGCACGAGCTGGGATAAAAATAAGGAATGTGTACTGATTTCTCATTCTTTTGGGAGCATGCCAGACCCGACCAGCCCCAAGCCGAGGATAATCCTCCAAATACTTGCTGCTGCCTGATGGTTCACTCCCTGACTTCGACTAAACCTTCCCCTGAAGCACCTGTCACTGAGCTTTGACAGAATTTAAGTTACCAGGTGAGAGAGGCCATCTGTCTGAAAAGCCAATTCCTTGTTTTGGTTTATAATGCAAACTGGTTTGGAGATGACAGTGTTGTTTTATTCCTTGCAATTCACAAATGCAATGTAATAAATGACATATATGCCATTTAGTGTTTCTGTTGTATGTTAACCTGTCAAAAGACATGTAAACCAACTCCCGTAATTTAGAAAAAATATTAAAGTGCTTAACATTTTAAATCTCCTAGCCTGTAGGTGTTCCAGTCCTTTTGTGTGGAAAACAAATATGTGTTTGACTGAAGTCTTCCTGTTCCATTTGAACACAGCTGAAGTGATTTTTGAGACATGTAATAATACCTTTTTCTAAGTGGAAACTATTTTTTTATCACACTCCCCGAGCTACAAAGAAGAAAATTGATATTAAAAAAAAAAAAAATTACACCAGTCTTTGAATTAATGAGGGTATTTTTTTTCTCTACTAAACATGCATGGATGGTTAATGAAAAGAGGCTTAAAGGTATGAGTCAGAGAGAGATGTGAACACAGAAAAGGTGTGCTAGATTCTGAGGACATTCTTAGTGTTTCTATTGCACCTAACGTTTCATCAAACTCTTCTGAAATTAGGGTGTGGGAGATTTGGGGAGGATGTGTTTGGTAGGAGGGAGAGCTTTTATGCTTTCCTTTTCGGTGGAATCCCTTGACCATCAAATAAGCTCCAAATTAGACAGAGACATGTTTTTTTCTGAGGTTGCATCTGGACTCGTTTGAAATTGTTTTAAGTCACAGCCTTACTGCAAGTCAAAACCTATGCATGGCTTAACATGCTTTATTAATGAAATGAAAATAATACCCTCTTAGAGCATCAAGGCCTGTTAGTGACTTTGGTTTTTTTTGCCTTGCAGCAACACATGTCAAAAGACTGACAGATGCAGGGCAAGAAGTTACAGATTTTGTAAGGTTTGTTTGTTTGGTATAGTTACATAAAAACAGTAGAACTAAAGCAATGACGTCCAGTGTGCAAAGAATCAGATAATGGCCACCTAACAGGTAACACCCTTCTGGCAAACCACTAACACACCTCTGGAAGAGCCACGGTGGACTGATTTTGATCTACAAAAGGAAGATATAATTCTTTGGGCCAAACCAGCCAACTTTGTTTCTCTTTTCTTTCACGAAAGAGACCTTGAGCCTGGCCATGCTGGCCTCAGAGACCTAAAGCCAGCCAAGACTGTGAACATCAGAGCCAGAAAAGGAGCATCAGACATTTGGTACAGTATACATAAAGCCTGACTAATATATTTGATTACTGATTGATTTTTAGCTGCTAACAGATTGCCTAGTTGTTAACCATAAATAAAAGCATGTTGGAAGTTTTGAGGTTTGCCTGCTCCCATCATGGCAATCCACAGACACCTAATAATAACAGTTGTAACACCACCAAAATACAAATTACACAACAGGTGGTTAATGGCTATATCAGCTCATTGTTTATGTCCCCACAACATTCTTTATGCTTCAATACACCAGGGTCCTGAGATAAATATTACCGCAGGGAATATCTGAGGAACAAACCTTCGTCCCACAAATGATGTCTTTTACAGCTTCTTTTAGCTGCTCTTAAATACTTATTTTCCAGTGTTACGCACGATAATATTCAAATCCTTCACAGAACTAACAGAATATAAACACTATCATGATTACCATGGTTACATTCTTATTACAATTTAACCTTGCAGATAACTTTCAAAAATGCTGGTATCAGAAGTGTTGGTAAACAGTCCAGTTGGTCTAACTGTAGCTTTTCCTGAACAATAAGACTGTACATACAACTCAACCTTGTACAGCAAACCTTCTGATTTATTAGGGCTAACTTTCTCTAACTGTGCTTCTAAAAACTGAAAAAGGTCAAAAGTTGCCTTACGACCGGTTGGAGGCCGCTGATGCGTGGTGGCTCGTCATTTTGGCCCCTGTTGGGGACCTCGCCATGGACCCCATCACCACCATCTCAGTGTAGCCTTCAGCAAAGACCCCGGGCCCTGCTGCACCCCTGCTGCAACCAGCGCCGTGTCCCGCTGAGATGTCCCCATTCTCTGTGCCCTGGGAGCCGGTGCAGCATTATGCTCAAAATCTTGTTTATGGAAAAGAGGAATCATATCTTATATACAAGTAAAGCCAGAAATTTCTTGTTAGGACGATGGAAATCTTAAAAGTCTAATTCAAGAATCTTTAACCATCTAGATCTAATTATTACAGAAAATAAAAGAATAATATTGCAGTTGAATTACTTCTGTATGGAAAAGTCTCAGTAATAAGAAAATTAAAATTGAAACACACACATTCTGCAGTTTCTGTTCCCTTTTTCCTGGTGTTATGCTCACCTTTTCACTGCTTTCCTGCATCTTAAAGTCAATAGCTTTGGACTCCTAGAGAGGACACCACCAGAAGCTGTCAGCCCCCCTGAGTCCTTTGGGAGGAAAATGGTGTTGATGTTGCTGGTTTCTTCTTTCTTTCCCCAGAATCCACTTGAGGTCACTTGTATACATTTTCTAACATGCTTTTTTTTACATCTTCCTCTTTCTTCAGTGGTCTGTAGTGCCATGCTACATCCAAATTTACTATATATGGTGCCCTCTGCATACGTTAGTTGCCATTTATTTGTTCTCTGTGTTCTCTCTAAAACCAGTTCTGGCCAGCTCTGGGTCTTCATTTCTTCAACTGGTCACAGGAGAGTTGTTTAGAGCTGCAGGGTCTCTCTCCAGTGCCAAGGCCGTGCCCCATCTCTCATCACTCCCATGCCTGTACTCCTCTGCACCATATCGTGCAAATCTGCTTCTCGAGGCCTCTGCTATTGCACCAGACTTGGGGTTCTCTGCGCTGTACCATTGTGTCAGAGGTATAAATATCCCATTCTGCATAGAATAACTGCTCGTTACTGCTATCTGTATAAAAATATGGCTGTACTACATGCAAGTAAAAGAGATGATTGATCATCAGCACCTGGTCAGTTAGAGAAACTCCTTTCACAGCTAAGCCAAACAAAACAGGTCAAAAAAACTTCAGACAGCACAAGTCTGACAAGCCTCAGCCCTGAGGCCTTGCAAATTCAGTACAAAGACTGAGGCCTGTAACTAGCAATGGCAATATTGTGTTGCAGGGCTACGTGGTGTGACAGGTCTCCAACTCTGTTAGCTGCCCTGAGCCACTGTGGAAAACCCCCATTTCTGCCATCTCTACCCTTAACAAGCCAAATGCCAACTGCTGTAAGAGCATTCTCATTCATGAAACTCTGGAATTGGAAAAAAATGACATTTTGCTTGGTGTCCAAGAAAGAGGAGTAGGATATGGCTGTCTATACATGCCAGATCTGGATCAAGGAAGAGAAACAGAGTCTAAGATGACTGGATGGACGGATCTTTGGCATGTATGGCTTCACAATTACAATTATAAAACATGCACTGTAAATGGCCATACAGCACTGCCCCTTCAAAAAAAACCACAACCAAACAAAACCAAAACCCCAGACCTAAAATGTATATGATTTAATTCTCAGCCTTGCCCTGTGTCATGGTTTAACCCCAGATGGTAACTGAATACCACACAGCCGCTCGCTCACTCCCCTGCTCCCCAGTGGGGTGGGGAGGAGAATCGGAGAGAAAGAAAAACTCATGGGTTGAGATAAAAACAGTTCACCAGGATAGAAAAAAATATATATATTAATAATGATAATAATAATACTAAAAAATATAATGATAATAGAATATACAAAATGAACGATGCACAATTTCTCACCACCCGATGATCGATACAGCCCATCCCAAGCAGCAGTCAGGGAGCAGGGGTATTCCCCAGCAGCTATCTCAGAACAGCAAGTTCCAGAGAGAGCGAGCGAGGGAATGAACAGATGAATGAATGAAAAGGCACGAACAAATGAAAAGAGGCAAAAATCGGGCACTGGCCCACCGGCCAACCCTCACTTATACCGGGCATGACGTCTGTGGTATAGAATACTCTCTTTGGCCAGTTTGGGTCAACTATACTGGCTCTACCCCTCCCATGTTTTTTGCACTTGTGCATTAGCAAAACCCGGGAAGCTGGAAGACGTCTTTGATCACTTAGTAGCAACTAATAACATCAGTGTGTTATCAACATTCTTCACATACTAAATCCAAAACACAGTAGCTGCTGGAAAGAAAATGAGCTCTATCCCCAGGACACCCTGTGAAAAATTTTTAGTGTGATTCCAAATGAAGTGTATATAAAGCTCATGAGGTAGTAGAGTTTGCCTGTTTTACCTTAAGTCATGCTCAGTAAAGAAACATTCTAGGAAAATACCCCTTTTCACATGACTGTCTTTTTCAACTACTGTAAGTCTAGTGAACTCCATGAGATGGGCAACTCCTATCATGTACATATAAATGAACAAATAAAAATACCAAGTGGCTCAATGATTATGTTTTACGTTTGTATGTTCAGCAATAAAATAGAAAATGCAACCCTCTTTTGTGTTAAAATCAAATGAGGGAGAATAATGTCAGAAACGTCAAGCTGATGAATTACTTGTATTCAATGTGTCTTATTAATTTCTGGGAAATTAGTATTATCTAAGCAACTGCTATCTCACTTCAAACCCTGCAGAAAGTATGAAGAACAAAATTATTTCCTAGACAAACTTAGTCGAGATAATAATAGGAAATTAGTTGGTTGTTTGTTTCACAGAATGTTCTTGGTGGAGGACAAATGCTTGCACATATCTTTTCCAGTTTGAGTTTAGGTAGTGATTACGCTTAATGTTCTGCATAGCTTTTCCCCTTTCTCATACTTGTCATGGAAAATTGGAGTGATTTTATAGGAAAAATGAACAAACAAAAAATAATTCCCTAGAAACAGAGTGTGTTCTTCTTTCCTTTCAGGAACAGTAAAACTTCACAGCTAAGTGTTTTGAAGATCGGATTGTTTTGGAGTTACAATAACTGATCCATCCTTTAAAAAGGGCTCAAACATGTGTCTAACATGAATAGTGTATTTTTTCCGTATAAGGGAAGGTGAGCATCAGAGCACAGACCCTGGACTTCAAGGACAAAACCTTTGCCTTATTCAGAATACTTGTAGGTGAGATCCCATAGGAGGCAGCTCTGAAGGGCAAAGGACCCCAGCAAAGCTGGTTGGCCTTTAAGGACAGCATTCTCCAAGTGCAAGAATGTTCCATCCTCAGGAAAACAAGGAGACATATCAGGAGGCCAGCTTGGCAAAGCAAGAAAGTCATGGCACAGCTCCAACACGAAAAGACAGTGTACAGGTGAGGGACAAGGACAGGATACAAAGGAGGAATCAAGAAACACTGTAGGGGCAGTGTCAGGGAAGCCAAAGTTCAGCTAGAGCTCAGATTTACAATGAGAGTCAAGGGCAGCAAGAGCTTCTACTGCTACATTAGTCACAAAAGGCTGACCAAGGAAAATGTGGGCACGTTGCAGGATGGAGCGGGTGATTTAGTGACAGCAGACACAGATAAGGCAGGTCCTCACCACCTTCTTTGTTGTCACCAGAAAGGTCTGCCAGGCCTCTACTCTTAGTGACGAGGCTCAAGGAGGAGAGGAGCTACCAGCTGGGGATGATGGTTGAGTCAGGGATCACGCAGGAGCACTCGACCCACACATGTCCCTGGGATGTGTCAGGCTGGAGAGGAGGGCAGTTCTGCACGCCGCTTGCATGGCCAACTTGAAGGTTCTGCAGCTGATCAATGACAACACTGCTGCAGCGTTGAACTATGGAGTTTTTAGGAGGAAAGACATCAGTGCCACCGCACAGAATATCATGTTTTACGACATGGGAGCAGGAAGCACCGTTTGTACTATTGTTACGTATCAGACAGTGAAAACTAAGGACTCGGGAACCCAACCTCAATTGCAGATCCAGGGCATTGGGTTTGACCATACTCTTGGAGGTTTAGAGATGGAGCTTCGTCTCCGGGACTATTTGGCATGGATACTGTCCTGGTGAACTGTTTTTATCTCAACCCGCGAGTTTTCCTTTCTCTCCAACATGGGGCTCATGAGGGCTGGGCTAGCTCAGTTGGTAAAGCACAGGACTCAATCCCAGGGTTGTGGGTTTGAGCCCCATGTTGGGCACCACAAAGGACTGTTGTGGTTTAACCCCGAATTGTAACCCAATACCAGGCAGCTGCTTGCTCACAGTTCACCAGCACAGCAAAGGAAGAATATATTAATAATGATAATATATATAAGGATAATAGAATATATCAAACAAACAATACACAATTTCTTACCACTGGGCATTGGATTAAGATTATTGCTTCAGTGTGTGGTTTAGCACTGGTTTATGGCATGGTAAAATCATTGGTGTTTAGACCAGTTTACTACCTGTATTCATATACGATGGGGGAGGGCGTTGGGCAGAACGAAGCAGCACCAACAGTTACAGCTTCGTACTTTGGGAGCAATCTGGTGGGGACTATCAGTAATTATTCGTTTATTTTTTCCTTCCTGGGGAGTCACCAGGGGGAAACTTCCTCCTTTGCTTTCCCTTTCCCCTCCTGGGTAAAAATGCCTTCCTTTGATTTCTCGTTGCCCTCCTAGTTAGTTGCGGGAGTTTCCGAAAACTTGTAATAACTCTGGGATGTTTGGACCGGCTTGCTACTCCTATCAGTAGGAATAAATTTGTGTCTAATTTTGCTTAGAAATCCGTGCAGACATAGGTGCAGGTGCGGAGTTCGCAGCTCCTTGCGCCCTGGTGCCTCTGCCACTTCTTGCCCCCACGGCCGACCTGGAGCTCTTCGGTACTCAGCAGCAGTTTTGCCCAGTCGGCCCCTTCCAGCCCTGGATGCCCACGACTCGGCGATTCCTCGTCCCTGTCACGGCTCGCCCGCCCGCCCAAGCAGCGCACCAGCACGCGCCTCCTTCCCCTAGTCCGGAAAGCGCCTGCGCGAGCCCGCCCGGGAGCGGTTCGAACGGCGAATGTCAAACTTGGAGTCCTGGCACTTCTGGCATATGTAGACCTCTGGGACATTTGACTTGCGGATTTTGGCACAGGAGAGGTGGATCCAGGTGTGGCACTCGTTACACTTGATCATCGGCTGCCCGGCGAAAGGCTTCATGCAGAAGCAAGTGACTAGGTCCCACAAACCATCATCCGAATCCACCATGATGTCCTTGATCGTTCAGCAGCAACCAACAACATCAGAGCACTATCACCATTCTTCTCACACTAAATCCAAAACACAGGAGCTGCTGAAGACATAACTAGCTCTGTCCTGGCCTAAACCAGGACACCTATAAATAGCGCAACTCAGAGAGGCTGGTTGTGCACCCATCATCCGAAGGAACCGGATTAGAGACGTTGCTGGAACCCCGGGTGGTGGTCTGGATCTTTCCTTTACCTCTATCTTTCTATCTTACTCTCTCTCTTTCTTATATGTTATGGGTCATTCAGCCCTTGACAAGGCTCAAGGTTTAAATAGTTTCTGCCATAAATAAAACTTCTCAATTGATCGTTTGGTGTCATGTCACCTTCATTTATCCCAAGGCTATCCCGAACATTGGCTATCTCAGAGTGGGTCATCCAGGATGGCCCTCTCAGGACCTGACACCATCTTAGTGCAAAAGCCCCAGTCATGACACTCCAGTCTTTCCCACAGAAGCAAAAGTACCCAGTCCTGCAAGTAAGAGTTGCCTACTTTTTCACCATTCTTCCATATGTCCTCTGTCATCATCTTCAGTTTTAAATTACCAATACAGCAATTAAAAAATATCTGAGAAGAAACTCAGGCATCCATGTTCAGCTTGGAATTGGCAAAAGACCTGGTTGACGCTTGTGTCAACAGGAGCACAGACACAGGTCAGCCAAAGCAAACAGCGGTGCTACATCATCCTACATCTGAGGGGTCCAGGCATAATAATTTCAAGGCTGGTGCAGCAGACTGAGCTGCTTATTTCACGAAAAGCTGGACTACATGCTGCGTATTTACAAAACTGGGCTGCTATTGCAACCACAGCTGGGGCAGATTTTGACATTGGACTTACACTGCAAATGTGCTGTGCCCAACGGTTCCTCAGGAGGTATGAGCCTCAGACCACTCTGGAGATCCTGGTAGTTGGAGCAGGATGGAAGTCTACTCAGCAGAAGCACCATGGAAGGAAACCATCTCTACTGATTAACATGGGCCCGGCCATTACATTTATAAAGGGGATTTCAACTCCATTCTGTCCATTATCTGCTTTCTCAGCCCCTTTCCCACTTCTCCTCATCCAAGGATCCAGTTAATGTGATGTATAAATAAGAAGAATAAACTGTAGTAGTGTTTGTTATGGACTGATAACCATTGCTACGTATTGACAGAAGGACATTGCTGCCGTGAACCTGGAGGTTACAAACGGCAAAGCTGGAGCCCTGAACAGCTCTTCAGACCACAACCTGTGTTTGAACTGCCTGAATCCAAAATGGTGCATTTGTGCCTATCCAGAAAATGGAAATCTTTTAGGAGCATTGGTAACTTTTCCTTAGGGGATTATTTAGACACGTCCTTGTGAGAACTATTTATTTGAATCTGACTAGTTAATCTCAGCTTTTATTCAGTCATCATTGTCATGGAGATACACACCCCCAGTCAAACAAAATGCCTTTATGTCCACTCTGATTCTATGTTTGTTTATTATGTTAGCAGTTGTAACTATTTGTCCTTCAGTGTGTTAAACAAATAAAAGGACGACCTGGTTATGTGCCTTCAGCCCCTGAACAAACCAGAAGGATAAAACAAATGGAAAGCCCATCGCACATCTGCAGGCACAGCACTGTGCCTCTGAGGGCAGCAGCATGTAACAGACTCGGTGCAGTCTCTGAAAGCACATTCTGAAAGTATGCCTTTGTCATGCTTACAAGCCTTATCTGCTTTCATCTAGCCTCTTAGTGCTTCAGTAAATAACAAACTTAGAAAAAAATAGTGAAATATTTTTTCTTCCAGCATGTAGAAGTCATTTACTTAATAAAGTTCTAAGAAAATATGTATTGCCTATGAACAAAAGCTAAGATGAATAAATACACCATGCACATAGGCAGTGCTGAGCTGCCACTACAATTCACAAAACTATTTCTTGACCACAGGACCAGTAGCAATGCAAGGTCCCCTACTCTGCCCTTTACTACAGCCTCTCAAGTGCTGACAGTATACGGCATCCATAATCATGGAGGCTGAGGCCAAAAATCCCCTTCCTACCCTACACTATGCTTCCTTCAGGGAGTAATAAATACTATTAAGAGCCTGGAATTACAGAGGGTCTGTATCCTGACACTGTGTTTTGGAAGCAGTCATATCTCTGTTACTGTTCCCTTTGTAAAAATTAAAGCAAACAAAAAGTGTTCGAGTTTTTTGTTAGAAATGTTTAAATTTGGAAACCTGTAGCTGGGACACCTAACTACAGTTTTAGTGTTGCATGAATAGAAAGGGAAAAAAAAAGATAAATAATTTATAATTGATCGTTAACAGGAATCAGTCTGATTTCAAACCTGCTGGTGCATGGAAAGTATATATCCGTACCTGAAGAATTTTACTTCATCCATAAACTAAGAGACCTTGCTCATCTGATCTAGGATGGCTGATCTCAGTGACTGAGGAGGTCCTTCCTGCTGCTATATTACCATAAATATAATAGATCTTTAAATGATTATAGAATTCAATCTGGGATAACATTAAGTGTAGATATATTAGGAAGAAGCTAACTGTTTCTAGTTTAAAATAAGTACAAAGCTACCCTAGGATGTAACAGACAATGGGAAGTATCTGTCTTTAAGCATGTAACTGAGGTTTTTCATTGACCGTGCAGTATGACAAGGCTCCTAACTTCATGAGTTAATCCTTCTGTCTGTTCCTTAATAATGACATGAATTGTGTTACTTCAAACACAGTGTAATAACTGAAATGTGCCTTGGTGGGAGCAATGATTGACAGGGTCATAACTTTCACGTATCAAATCCTACTGGCTCAAACAGTTACCAACATATGCCCAAGCCAGCCCTGCGAACACATAGCAGAGTCAGCTCTGCTTTCCAAAGTAATTCAGTAGGTGAACAGCTCAAAACCAGTGGTGTATAACAGGTTACTGATGCAAGAAGGGAGGCCCTTCATTTGGTGAAATATCAATGTTCACCCCTATTTGGTGCCTTCTTTGCAGCAAGGGTCCTGCAGCTCTTCTGCCTGCGAGCCTCAGTACAGCTGACACTAATGAAAGGAGCAGGTTCTGGAGCTGTCTGTCTTGAAGTTGTGTTCTTTGACTGAAGCAAGCAACGCTATTAAAAATGGGAAGGAGAGAAGAGTAAGCCGTCGGTACTAACTAGTCACAGCTCCATTGAAATGCCCACTGCCTGAGCACCAGTAAACACTGCACTGAGCTGATTTCATGCCAGCCCTGCTTTTATTGCCTTATAGCGTCTCTCCTGGGTTGTATTTGTTGCTGCAGGAGAAAGATTCTCAGTACAACTCTTAATCCAAGGAATTTACATTGTGTAGAAATGAGGCATTCTACTAAAGTAAACAGATATTGAGCTATATAATATTTACTTCTACTGTGAAATGCTTACTCTTTTATTGGAGGTTCGATGGTTGGAAAGTATGAGCCAATGCCAACTTCTTGTAACCCCTAAGACTAGATGGAAGATCACCTGACTCTTTTTTTATTCAACAGAAATGTTCTTTTGCTGCTTTTTATTCTTTTGTATGCAGGCTGTGCTATGTGGGCTGCTGAAATACTTGCATAATGTATGAATGCTTAGGGTTCATATTATGCAGAATGTCTCTTTTGCTACTTTCTACCGAGTTTCCCTGGATACAATGAATGATCATTCTATGAAATAGCCAATATGTACCATCCTAGTAACAGCACTAGCCACTCTCATTTCCACATAGTTACAGACAGTGTAAGGCAAAGTGCTTCCCCATTATTTCTTTATATTGAATAAGAGCTGCAAAGTCGTGATTCAATAAAACACATTGGTTTGTTAAGGAAAACAAAGATCTGAAAGGAAAGAACTGTAATGATATTTTAGATTCTTGAATATACGTGCGTCCTTTAGTGTTCAGCGAGTCTTTAGGATGATTGACTGGAAATACAAGGCCTCATTTTCAGCTAGTGGGAGTCAGCTCAGCTCCTTAGGGACCAGCCTATGAGGCAAGGTGGCCTGTGAGTGTCAGTCTAGTATATATGAAACACTGAGGGTCTTTGGAAGGGAAATTCAGTATAGCCAAGAAAATTACCTCTTTTTATGAGCTGATATAAGACATAAGAGAAGGACTGACCTTCCCCATTATTAAGAACTGAAACTAAAATTTAATCATACTTCCCAAATAGTTAGCTAAATAAAAAACATACCGAAAATGATGTTACTGTGAAGTAGAAGGATGGTATGGAAACACACATGACATACTCAGTAATTCTAGGGAGATTCCCTATTGCAAAAAGCAGCCCCTAATCTTTCAAGCACTGCCTTTCAAATATAAAATCAGCCAGTTGCTCAGATATCTACCTATGCATCTATGGAAGTGAGAAGGGGAAGAACAAAGAAGCAGTTTTATCCAGTGTTCCAAGAGAGAAAGAAGGGAATTATATTAAGGAAAACTTCCCTTCCCTTTCTTCAAGGACACTGAGCTGATTTTTCCAGAAAAGCACAGCCAACTTGTTTATTTGTTCCTTTTTCATTGTGCCATTCATTGTACTAGTCACAAATCTTACAAATGCAGTCTTAATCAAACAACCCCTACTATTGTGGCTGCAGAGATTTATGGCTCGGGTGCGTAGCAGGTGAGAGTCGCATTACAACCTTCCCTTATGGAACTTCTAGTGGGAAACAAGGCATTCAGTTTGTATGTGAAAGAGGTGAATAGCTTTTTCTCTTCTCTGTTATCTTCTTGTCCTCAAGCTATTGAAAACCCAGCATCTTAATCTAAAGTTCATCCAACCACAGATTGTTGTAGTTAGGGCCTTGAAATGGCCTAGGGAACCGGCATATATGATCTGAAGCCAGACCCTGACATGGCAGAAACTGCTGTAGCTTTTGAGTCCAAGGGAACAGTGATTACGAAAGAACAACTTATTAGCTGAAAAAACTAGCTGAAAGAACAACTAATTGTAGAGGCCACTCCATTACAAGGGGCAGAGTGACCTCAGTTTTGTCTCCCTACGCAGTCCTTGAACCCTCTTGCTGAGCTAAAATGAAACTTTCAAATTCTTAAGTGGAAGTCTCACAAGTCCTTTAACAAAACACTTCAGTGGCAGGAGTCACAGGTCTAGTACAGAAAGCTGTTTCACATGCTGCACATTGAAACCACCTCTCTGTAACTTTTTATACCTCAGTTGGCAGTCTGTTAAGCAGAAAGCTATTAAAACTCCTTCTTTTTTTGGAGGTGAAAGGAAGCACCCAGTGGAGATTGGACAGGCACAACAAAAAGAATTGCTGCTAAGTGAAACATGTAATTTCAGAAGTTTAAATCAGAAAATAGGAAGAAAAACAGGCCCAAAAGCACTAACTAGACTTGCATGTGCAAGCTTAGCTACACCCCCTGTGAAATTAGAAATTTTGTCAGCAGACAGACTTCCACTGTGGAAGTATATAATGCATTGCCACTCTTAAAAAAACTCAAGACTTTATTTAATCTGGTGCATCTGAGCATGATTTAAAGGAATGAGCTATGAACAGAGTGGGTGGCTGCACGTGGGAAGTGAATGAAAGTATTTGGCGATGAGGAGTTAACAAATACTTGTGGGTGTTGTTATTTTTGTTTAAGGCATGTGAACTGAGGTTGCTGTTAGTGTTAATACAATCTTCAACTGATCGGTTGCTTAATCTTTAACCATTACAGGTTATTAAAAAAGGTATCTGCTCAGTCTCAAAACTAGTTAAATTAAGCTGCCTAGAAAGCGAAGTACAAGTTGGCTTTTCTGGTTAACTCCTTCACTGTACAAAGTTGTTTCACAATATGAACATTCCTTATGAATCTTCTCCTTGGAGAAGTAAATGGGTCCCTATCAGTAATAAAAGAAAGGTTTAATACACACAAAATCTTGTATTTCTACTCTACTTTACTGACAAAAGTATAGACAAATGTAACCCTCAGTTTTGTTTTGTGATGAAAAACACCCTCAACTGATTGCTGCTTCTTTTGTAGCTTGCCTGTGGCAATGTAGCCTGGCTTTTTCAGTTCAAACTTGACTGTTCAGCTGTGCAGTGAATTATGCAAATTAGGTTCCCTGTGCAGGTCAGCCTTCGGTGTAAGTCGCTAATTTTTTAAAAATCAGTTTTGTGGTTACATAGCTATGGTAAAATCAGGAGGTATAACAGTAGTCATTTCAAACTCACTGCCCGTTATTTCAGTTCAGCCAGCTCCAGCATGCTTCAGGATTCCCAAACATGCATAGGACCTAGCTTTTGCAACAACAGAGCATACTTACAGGTCAGAGTCTGGGGAGGACCACCGCTCATGTCAAGTGATCAATAGGGGTAACTGAGAGGTTCATGAAACTCTCCAGTAAGAAACTTGCTTTCTGCACGATTCCTCTGCTGTGACACACCAAATCTGGCACCACAGGAGCATAGTAATTCCCGTTTAAAGTGCTGTGGGGTTTGCTAGCACACGGCTCTCGAATAGCCCAGACACATCTAACTGCTTTAGTCTCTCAGTGTCCCCTGGCATACTGGCTGTGCTGTGCAAATGCCTCTGAAATATACTACGTGTTGCCTAGAAAACCAGAATTTACCCCACATCTCTTGATCCCAGACCACCAACTAGTTGGTCAGTAGCTACTTGGGATTCTCCCTGGATATTGGCAATCCACTTCTGCATGGGGAAGATGGCCCTCCTTCTCATGAACCATTGCTGCAGTACAGGAGTCCAGTTACATTACAGTTTCAAAATCTCTCCAACTTTGTCTGATAATCCATCTACCCAGCGCCTCCACTGAAGAATGAGGCACACACGCGACCCCCTGATCTAGCAGCCTTGGGAGGCTCCTGGGGAGGCATATAGTTGCTGCAAGAACAGCTATGAGCTCTTCGTCTCACTCTCCTGCTTTTTAGCAGGTAATGTTTTACCTAAATCTCTTGAAAAAAACGTTAAGAAGCAAAAAGTAGAGTGAAGCATTTTTTCTAACATCTATTTTGAGAACAAAACTAGAAATTAGTGCTGATACTGTGGGAGTTACAGAACTTCTCCTGGGAATGTATGGGAGTTTCTTTTCTTCTCCTTCAGCCCAGTAGGTCTTTCTGCCAGTATCTGCCTTGGGAGCTGTAGGGTAGGGACACATCAAAACTAGTGTGGCTGTAGAGTCAAAGAGTAGAAGTCCTCTTTCTCAAATGACACAGCCAGAGCTGAAACAGTACTTTAGGCTGGTACTTGCCTGTTATCCCAGATATCCATTTCTCTCACACGGACAAGGCAGTAGGATAAAACTGCTCTTCCCCCAGATGATGAAGCACTCACCGAGACTCTGTTGTAGGTGCCTTGGCTGTTTTTCTGCAACTCTGACTGTGTGGAGGATTGAGAAACAGGAGCTCATTTGATTTGCATAAACTAATTGCGCTTTATAAAGGCTTAGATTTTTTTGTCTCTGTTGTATCTAATCCAAAAAACTAAAAAAATACAGCAATTTAACACTTAAAGTGTGTGAATGAGTGTGACTTACCAGGGACCAAGATTCTCAAAGGAGAAAAGCCACTTTTCCTGCTCTGTCTTTCTGTCACAGTGTACTATTTAAAGCGTTGTACTTGCATATCAAAAGGGCCTATGAGTCACGACAGAACTTCTGAATCACGAAAACAATCTTGCTTGTGCCATGGATGAAAAAATAGCTTAGTTGTGAATGCTAGCAGGTGGCAGATAATTAGATGCATGTGTATATATGAGTACATGTCCGAAACTGAACTTTTACACTCCTAAGCAGAAGCTGCTGCTTGCTAGTTGCAACTGGCATGGGGGACAGTTGTAAATGTTGGTAACACCTGGTCTAAACACAGGTGGCACGTCCTGAATCCTCCGATTGATGAAGGGACATGAGACTCCACTTACGAGGCTGATCGCACGTCCTGCTTCTGCATGCAGACTGTTCAGTTTGGGAAAGCTGGGGCCTGGAAAGGAGCAGGTGAAGATCCTGGCTGAAGGAAACATCCGGGAAGTGGGGGAAGATCCTGGAGATCAGAGGGCTGAGTGGAGATGAGTGCTAGGGGATGCCCAGCATCCTGAGTCAGTAACACCCAAGGGCGGTAACTGCCAGCAGCGTCACAGCAGGAGCCTACGCGACTTTCTGCCCAACTGTACCGGATCAGCAGTGACCTCCCTGCTGGGGACGGAGGTCGAGAGCTTGGGAACCTAATGCTGTGGGGAGCGAGGCAGCGAGTGTGTGAAGAAGCCTTAATCCCGTTGGCTCTTAAACAAACCCCAGTTCCCAGATCCTTGATGGCTGTCATTCAATCTGCCTCATCCGTGACAGGTTGACAGGTTGCTTCATATGTTTTTTAACTGATTCTGAAAGCATTTCAGAGCTGACATTTACTAATGTGTGCCAGCTGATGCACACAGATGCTTTGGAGTGGAGATCCCACTGCTCTTTTCCACAAGTATCGAAAGAAGTGATGAAAAAAAAAGCACAGAAAGCAACTGCCTCAGTGTTTTTGATTGCCTCTTTTTTTTTTTTTTTTTGGAAATAAGAATTTTATGCTATAGTGAAGTGATAAAATGCAAAAAAAAAGAAAGCAATTCTGTTTTCAAAATATTGAAAATTCAGAAAAAACTTTACACCAAATGTTTAGCAAATCTATTTTACCAGATAAAATACAAGATGGGGTACCATACACAGTCTGCTGTTGACCACCCCACCAACTCACATGAGAAAGCAGACAGATCTCTAGGCATACTATAAATGTGGAAGTACATTATGATGTGTCTCTGCTAGAACTGTGCAGATACCACTGCTTGGCTCTACACTATTTTTACCAGTCATTTGGAAGAAAATACAAAACTGTCATTGGTAAAATTTGCAAAAGATATGGAGGTAGGGAGAGTAGTAAATAATAGAGAGTTCAGTTCCGTGATATGGACAGCTTAATGGCCTCGTCTCAAAGAAATAGTACACGTTTCAACAAAAACGAATATAGGGTGTATGCCTAAGAATATGGGTGTATTTATTCAGTAGCTAACTGTGCCATAGGATTGACTGTGATTGATAATCAAGCAAATACGACTTCTCAGTTCAGCAGCACAAGCAAAATGGCAAATATGCTGGTTTCAGATGTATAAATAGGGACGTTACATAACCTCTGCATTTGGCAGTAGCATGATCGCTTCTGGCATATTGCGTCCAGTTCTCAATGTCCATGAAAGACACTGAAATTGGACAGGATCCAGAAAAGACCCATAAGGAACATTTAAAGCTGGGAAAACAAGCTATACATTGAAAGGCAAAAAGCACCATCTATTTAGCTTGTCAAAGAGAGAGTGAAGGGATCTACTTGATCACAATGAAAGTGCAGCTTTTGTAAGGGTTTTTTCTACTCAATATAAAAATATTTTGTGTCTGGAAATTCAAGGTAAACAAATTCAAATTATATGTCTCTCTTCCTCTTATGCCAGGAAAGGTAATTATCGGTAAAAATAATTTGGCATATCTTATTACAGGCCATAATGAATTCTCCATTACTGGCAAGTTATGTATCAGGATCTTCCTAGAGATATACCCGAACATGCATAACCTCAGGCATTGCCAATGGTGCATATTACATAGATGATCAGACTACAGGATCACAATTGTCCCTTCTTTATATAAATTTAGCTGCACGTATGGGTGAAGGGAACAGCCATGGAACACATCATAGTTTAACAACCTCGAGTGTAGTGTTTCAGTTTAAAATCTGAAAGAAAAAGAAAATCTGTTAATATCACTAATGTGAAAATCTGAAAAGCACTTTTTTTTAGAAAAAAAAATTGGGCATTTCACTTAAAGTTTTAAGGAAATCTGAAGAAAACATTGTACAAACAATAGAAATCCTTGAATGCTGCAAGACAACAACCACATCTGAAAACAAACCTGAATCTGATAGTATTCATAAACAGCAGAGAGACTGCAGCATAAATAGGGGTCACATATAAAAGCAGAACTGAAAAAAAGCTGTTAGTTATGATGCTAGTCAATAAATTGAGATGAAGAAATAGAGTATGACAAGCATGATGCAACAGTGTTCTTGGACAACACTTGGCTAAAAAGGAGAACTGATCCAATGCCTCTTACCACTAATACATGGCCTCCACAACAGGTCTCCATGTCACAGTGTTCTGCTTTGTGGCAGTATGCTGTCTGTGTATTGGTTCATAACGCTCCAGTCAGCCTGGTTTCTCCACAGCTTTTTCAGGTGCGTTTCCAACAGAACAATTTAGCCTTGGTATTGGCTTTGGGAGAAGCCTTGTGATGCTTTTGTGAATTCTGTCAGGATTCCCTTCTGGAGGTGTCAACAACAGCATGGGGTGTGCGACTCTGTTTCCCAGATGTCCACTTGAGGTTCAAGAGAAATAGCACACTATAAAATTGTGAACACTGTTATTACCTTTGAAAAAAAAAAAAGGACTGGTATCTTCAAAAGCAGGCGGATACCTAAACGATTCCATGATTCTATAAGCAGGCAGATACTTAGAATCACAGAATGGTATGGGTTTTTTGGACCTTTAAAGCTCATCTAGTCCAACATCCCTGCCACGGGCAGGGACATCTTTCACTAGGTCAGGTTGCTCAAAGCCCCGTCCAACCTGACTTTGAACACTTCCAATGATGGGGCATCCACAGCTTCTCTGGGCAACCTGTTCCAGTGTCTCACCACCCTTATAGTAAGGAATTTCTCTTTTATGTCCAATCTCAATGGACCCTCTTTCAGTTTAAAATGGTTACCCCTTCTATCACTAAAGGCCCTGGTAAAAGGTCTTTCTCTGTCTTTCTTATAAGAAATAATTATATAAGATACACATTGAAAGGCTGCAACAAAGTCTCCCTTGGAGCCTTCTCCTCTCCAGGCTGAACAACCCCAACTCTCTCAGCCTTTGTCCACAGGAGAGGTGTTCCATCCCTTCGATCATTTTTGTAGCCCTCCTCTGGACCTGCTCCAACAGGTCTGTCTGTCTTGTGCTGGGGATGTCAGAACTGGATGCAGTACTCCGGATGGGGTCTCACCAGAGCAGAGTAGAGGGGGAGAATCACCTCCCTCGACCTGCTGGCCTCACTTCTTTTTATGGAGCCCAGGATACAATTGTCTTTCAGGGCTGCAAGTGCGCATTGCTGATTCATATCTGATTTTTCATCCACCAGTATCCCCAAGTCCTTCTCTGCAGGGCTGCTCTCAATCCATTCACCATCCAGACTCTGCTGATGCTGGTGATTGCCCCGACCCTGTGCTTGGCCTTGTGCTTGGCCTTGTTGAATTTCAGGAGGTTCACATTGGCTCATTCCTCAAGCCTGTTAAGGTTCTTCCAGATAGCATCCCCTCCCTCAAGCATATCAATGGCACCACTCCATTTGGTGTCATCCTCAAACTTGCTGAGGGTGCACTCAATCCCACTGTTTACGTCATTAACAAAGATATTGAACAGTACCAGTCCCAATACAGATCCCTGAGGGACACCACTTGTTACTGATCTCTATTTGGACATTGAAGCATTGAATGCAACTCTTCAGATACGGTCATCCGGCCCGTTCCTTACCCATCTAATAGTCCATCCATCAAACACATCTCTCTAACTTAGTGACAAGGATGTTGTGTGGGATGGTGTCCTTAATGGCTTAAGGATCCCACCTTACCTACTGGTGTGATTCAAAGGGATAGAAGCTTGATTTAATGCTATCTGTTGTGGTTCTAGGATTGCATACCCACGTTCTGTTTACCAGCAACAGAGTTCATGCTAGTTGCCCATCTTTAGTACGCACCATGTGTCCACACCTAATAAGTGATTCCTAGATGAATACGTGTCCTGGTTTTGGCTAGGATAGAGTTACTTTTCTTCTGATATAGTGCTGTGTTTTGGATTTAGTATGAGAATAATGTTGATAACACACTGATGTTTTAGTTGTTGCTAAGCAGTGCTTATACTAAGTCAAGGACTTTTCAGCTTCTCATGCCCTACCAGCGAGAAGCCTGGAGGTGCACAAGAAGCTGGGAGGGGGCACAGCCAGGACACCTGACCCAAACTGGCCAAAGACATTCCATACCATATGATGTCCTGCTCAGTATATAAACGGGGGGAGTTGGCCGGAGGGTGCCACAGGTTGGGGACTGGCTGGGCATCAGTCAGCGAGCGGTGAGCAATTGTATTATGCATCACTTGTTTTGTATATTCTTTTATCATTATTATTATTATTGTTTTCTTCCTTTTCTTGCCTATTAACTGTCTTTATCTCAACCCACAAGTTTTACTTTTTTTTTCCCAATTCTCTCCCCCATCCCACTGAGTGGCGGGAACGGCTGTATGGGACTGTTGTTAAACCATGACAATATGTCTATAGCTGATAAGTGAAATCAGATTTCTGTAGAAACATCCCAGACTGCCTAGTCTTTACTAACAGAAACCTGTGCATGTGTAAAGAGCAAACTAGTGAAGGACCGTGCAGACACATTGCAGGCAGGGACCTCTATGTGACTTCCTGCACACCATGTCATCATGGGTTCCCTCCAACCAAGAGAGAAGCCATGCCAAGCACACTAATGCACACAAGTGGACACTGCATCACTCTAAATGTAGACACAACGCAAATCTGCACCCACAAAAAAAAAACCCAAACAACAAACCTATCTAGGAAATTTGCATGTCCAGCACAGTAAATTGCTAACATAAACACATTTATTGGATGACAATATGGCACACACATGAAGTTATACCACTGAGTGCTTAGGAGTCAGGAAGCAAGGTAAAATAATCATTTTATGGGGAAGACTCACACTACTGAAAACCCTCTGGAAAACACAAGCAAAATGTAGACAAAAACCAGGACTAAGGAAATGGATACAGGAAAGTTTAAGGCCTGTCAACATCTATTCTTTTGCAGCCTTAGGAAATCATATTTTTTGACATGTTCACATGGTCCCTACAGGGGATACAGACCAATACTCTGGTTATAGGGCTTCTTAGCCAGTAGGCAGCATCCCATAAAAGGCTCTTAGGAAAGAGGTGAGGTTGGGAAGCATTTGTGAAACAATGAATATTTTGATCAACCTTTAAGTGACAAAAATTCCACTTTTTCCCACTTGTATGTATTTGCCTTTTTGGGAGGTTAGGGGGCTTTTATCAACTTCTCAGATTGAACTTGGGTAAATAATACTGACATGCACATCTACATAATGGTTATCATCGATAAGTTCCTTCCTTTCTTCCCCCTTTCCTCCTTTCCTTGCTCCCCTCTCCCTCTTCTTCTCTAAGAGGAACTATTGGGAAGTTGGAAATGTTGTATACCTCAAATAAGAGACTGCCACTTTTAGAAGGCTTAGAAACCCTGTTTTGGATGGAAAGGGGAAACTTTCTGTCAACAGGTCACAGAAATAAATTCCTTTTCAATTCCAGAGCTGGTAATCCATAAAAATATGTACCTGGGAGTAAATAAGTTAGTTAATTCAGTTTACACACATCGTTATTACCATTGGAATTCAGTAAGTGTTTGAATTTTTTTTTTATTTCTCACAGGGAAGAAAATGAATTCTAGCATTAAGCGGAAGCACATTGGACAACTGAGCTCATCAGGATTATCAGTCACCACTGTCAGGCAAGGCTAAAGGAGGAAGGAGCAGTCACTTGCTCCTCTCTAAAGCAGGAAAGGTATTCATGTGTGGACAGCATTAAAGAGGAAATCAATAGTAACTGCTCACTTCAATTCCTTATGACAATGTATTTTTGTCTACATGTCTTAAGGGTTTTATCTTCTGCTAGCAATGCGAAATTAGATAAATGTCTAGTCACTGATAATAAGTTGAAGTATATTCTTTGGTTTTATGGGTTTTGAGCATGAAAACGAGACTAGCAAGACAGTTTTTAAAAATGGTTAAGTACAGTGGTTGTCATGACTAGAAATCAACCGATCCTGTTCTATTACTAGAATAGAATATGTTGTGGATTAGCCCCAGCTGGCAGCTGAGCACCATGTGGTCGTTCGCTCACTCCTCTCTCCTGCAGTGGGATGAGGAGGAGAATAGGGAAAAAAAGAAAGGCAAAACTCATGGGTTGGGATAAAAACAGTTTAACAGGACAGCAAAGGAAAAGAAAACAGGAAAAAACCAGTAACAATAATAGAATATGCTAAGTGCATGATTCACAGTACAAATTGCTCACCACCCAGAACCCAATGCCCAGCCCACTCCTGAGCAGCAATCCCACCCCCTCAGTGCCATCCCCACTTTATATACTGACCATGACGTCATAGAGTATCGAATATCCCTTTGGCCAGTTTGGGTCAGCTATCTTGGTTGTGTCCCCTCCCAGCTTCTTGTGAAAATCAACTCCACCCCAGTCAGAACCAGGGCAGAATAAAATAGACTGTTTCAGTTGGAAGGGACCTACAATGATCATCTAGTCCAACTGCCTGACCACTTCAGGGCTGATCAAAGTTTAAGCCTGTTATTAAGGGCATTGTCCAAATGCCTCTTAAACACTGACAGGCTTGGGGCATCAATCACCTCTCTAGGAAGCCTGTTCCAGTGTTTGACCACCCTCTCAATAAAGAAATGCTTCCTAATCATAGAATCATAGAATGATAGAATTGTTTAGATTGGAAAAGACCTTTCAGATCATCAAGTCCAACCGTTAACCTAACACTGCCAAGTCCACCACTATACCATGTTCCTAAAAGTGTCACATCTACATGTCTTTTAAATACCTCCAGGGATGGTGTCTCAACCACTTCCCTGGGCAGCCTGTGCCAGTGCTTGACAACCCTTTTGGTGAAGAAACATTTCCTAATATCCAATCTAAACCTCCCCTGGCACAACTTGAGGCCATTTCTCCTTGTCCTGTCATCTGTTACTTGGGAGAAGAGACCGACACCCATCTTGCTACAACCTCCTTTCAGGTAGTTGTAGAGAGCGATAAGGTCTCCCTGGAGCCTCCTTTTCTCCAGGCTAAACAACCCCAGTTCCCTCAGACGCTCCTCACAGGACTTGTGCTCTAGACCCTTCACCAGCATGTCCAGTCTAAACCTCCCCTGGTACAGCTTTGAACTGTTCCCATGCATCCTATCACCGGATACCAGTGAGAAGAGCTCAGCACCTCCCTCTCCGCTTCCCCTCCTCAGGAAGCTGTAGAGGGCAATAAGGTTGCCTCTCAGCCTCCTTTTCTCCAAACTAGACAAGCCCAGAGTCCTTAGCCACTCCTCATAAGACATTTCTTCCAGCCCTTTCACCAACTTTGTTGCTCTCCTCTGGACACATTCAAGGACCTTCACATTCTTCTTATATTGTGGGGCCCAGAGCTGCACACAGTACTCGAGGTGAGGCCGCACCGACGCTGAATACAGCGGGATAATCACCTTTTTTGACCGGCTGGTTACGCTGTGTTTGATGCACCCCAGGACGCGGTTTGCCCTCCTGGCTGCCAGGGCACACGCTGCTGGCTCACAGTGAGCCTGCTGCCAGCCAGCCCCCCCAGGGCCCTTTCTGCAGGGCTGCGCTCCAGCCACTCCTCTCCCAATTTATACTTGTACCCAGTGTTACTTCGTCCTAGGTGCAGAATCCAGCATTGGAACTTGTTAAATTTCATCCCATTAATCATAGCCCAATGCTCCAATCTACCTAGATCCCTCTGCAAGGCCTCTTGTCCCCCAAGAAAGTCAACAGCACCTCCCAGTTTGGGATCATCAGCAAACTTGCTAATGGTGCATTCAACTCCTGCATCCAGATAACTGATAAATATATTGAACCTTATTCTGGCCCTAGAATTGAACCCAGAAGAACAGCGCTAGTGACCAGGCGCCAGCCAGATGTAGCCCCATTCACTACAACCCTTTGAGCCCTGCCGTTCAGCCAGTTCTTCACCCAGGGCACTGTGAAGCCGCTCATCCCACAGTTGGACAACTTGTCCAGAAGGATGCTGTGAGGGATAGTATCAAAAGCCTTACTAAAATCCAGAAAAACTACATCCGCTGCCCTTCTTGTTGTCTGAAACAACACTGTCCAGTTTCAACTCTAATTGAGCTTTGGCCTTCTGTGCCTTCTCCCTGCATACAGGAACCACAGCTCTGCACTCCTCCTGCGAAGACTGACCTCGCTTCCAGAGATCAAACAATTTCTTTTTCTTCTTGAGCTCCACAAGGAGTTCCCTGTTCAGCCAAGCTGGTCTTCTGCCCCGCTCACTTGGCTTATGACACAGTGGGATTGTCTTCTTCTGTGCCTCTAAAGGTGGTTCTTAAAGATTGACCAGCACTCATGGATTCCTAAGCCCTTAAAAGCAGATTCCCAGGGTACTTTGCTAAATAGCTCCCTCAATAGCTTGAAGTTTGCTCTCCTGAAGTTCAGGGTTCTGGACTCTGCTGTTCTTTTTTCGCATTACACTGAAAATTTTAAACTCAATCATTTCATGATCACTGTGGCCAAGAGAGCCACCTACCATCACATCCCCCATGAGTCCTTCTCTATTCACAGGTGGCAAGTCTAGGAGAGCATCTTTCCTAGTTGGCTCACTGAGTACCTGAGACAAGCAGTTATGTCCTACAAACCTCAAGAATTTCCAAGACCTGCTCATGACAGCAGTATGATATTCCCAGTTGATGTCTGGGAGGTTGAAATCTCCCATAAGGACCAGGGCTACTGATCCAGAAATTTCTCCTAACTGCCTATAAAATAACTCATCAGTGCTTACATCCTGGCTGGGCAATTGGTAGTAGGCACCCACTACAACATTTCCTTTGTTTTCCATACCCCTAATCCTCACCCAGAGGCTCTCAACCACATCATCACTAACTGTAAGGACTGTACAATCAAACCTCTCCCTTACATATAGTGTGACACCTCCACCGCGCCTGCCCTGCCTATCCCTCCTGAACAGCCTGCAGCCCTCCATCCCAGCACTCCAATCACAGGACTCATTCCACCAAGTCTCACTAATACCAATGATATCGTAGCTCTGGGAGCTGACCAATGTTTCCAGTTCATCCTGTTTGTTTCTCATACTGCGTGAGTTGCTGTACAAGCATTTCAGATACACTCCTGAGCCCTCCGTGCTCCCAGGAGCACTGTAAATGTTCCCACTAGCATTGCCACCCTCAGGGAATGCCATGCCAACCCTTGGTTTATCTACTGCCATCCCCTTCCCTCATCAATCCTAGTTTAAAGCTCTGTTGATCAGTTCTGCCAGTTTACGCTCAAAGACCTGGTTTCCCCATTGGGACAGGTGGATCCCATCAGGCCCCAGCATACCTTGCCTCTTGAAGGCTCTTCCATGGTTTAAAAACCCAAAGTTTTGGGGGAGGCACCAGTCCTGGAGCCAGATATTGATATCCTGGGCTTGCCTGTTTCTTCCAAAGTCTCCCCCCATTACTGGGAGGAGTAAGGGAAACACACATTCACCATGTAATGTAATTCCACAGATAAAGTTTTCTCAGTGAAAGGGCTCAGGCAACTACACCAAGTCCTGGTCCAATTTGTTCCCCATAAACTTCTGTTAACAACAGCAGACACCCAAGTTCTGTTCTATTCTCTCTTAGCGCGATCAGAGGTGAAGTCTAGCAAGTGTATTGATTCATCCCGTGTGTCTTGTGGAAACTGAAAACAGGTTTGCCAACAAAATCTTTTTGCATGTTTCACCCATTCATGCTTGTACTTCTAGTGAAAGATGAGTTTTACGGATATTTGTGTAGTATTTCCTGGCTTTTCTTAAGAACACCTCTGTCTTAGTTACTACAATTCCTGTTAGGAACAAGGCAGTAAATGAGAAAATCTTTATCAGTGTTAAAACTAACATCAGCCAATCTGTGCTTCAGATAATAGTGTATCAGCCAACAAGTAAGATGTACTATCTTTAAATTCTAATGATGGGATATTTTGTGACAACACAATGTCAGTACTGGCCCCTTTTGGAGGTGGAAAACATCAGAAGGTAACTCCAGTTTCCCTTGGAGGTGTCTGAGCCTTGCCTTCCCAAGCCTTTGTAGACTTGGGAATCAAAGGCTGAAAGCTCTGTCCAGGACCTGCAGAGTGAATGCCCATGGCAGTAAATGAAATGGAGCTTGTATGCATGGTCATTCCGTCTCACCCTTTTTGGGTGGGGTAATTTTCAGGTTTAGATGGAGTTGGAAAAATAAAATATTGTAAACAGATGTTGATGGTATAAACGTTCCAGGGAAAATGAGGTGCTTGGAGGAGCCTGTGCTGGATTAACCCTAGCTCCCAACTTAATTTCACACCTGAAAGTAGATATTTACCATGCTTCACTTTCTTTCTTTTTCTGAATGATCCCAAGTACTTGCTGCATCATTAGCTCTTTCTTTTACAGGCAAAAAACACTCAATAGCAGATGATAAATCAATTATATTTTGTCTCTCCATTGACTTAGTTGCCATGTTACAAATTATATACAAGGTACATTTTGACCATAAAATGCAATAAGAACATTCACTTCTATATCAGAACTATAATTATTGTACCCTGATGGTCAGGCTCCACAGGTGCCTATCTCAGCAGAGTCCTGATGACAGGAGCTTCTGTTCGGTGGCATGTACCCCATCAACTATTTTCTGAAAGGCGGGGGGGGGGGGAGAAAAAAGTTCCTTTTTCTTATATTTTTTGGATGTTGCAGGATCAGCTTAGGTGCTCTGAAACTTTGAAACAAGGCATTGAATTCTTGCTTTGTACAGTGTACCAAGTGAAACAAAAGATCGGAAAGTGAAAGTGTTAATGAGAATGAAAATACTCTAATCCTGCTAAAATCTGTCCCTGTGCTCCTAGAAGTATATTGACAGATTATTCTTTTAGTCCTGAAGTTGTTTGGCTTCAGGACTCAGTCTAAATACTCATTTCTGTAATTGACTAGAAGGCAATGATTTAGAAGACAAAGAAAGTCTGAAAAGCTACTGAACAGTGAGACAGACTTTTTTTTTTAACAGCAGTAGATCAAAGTACAGTGATTATATACTTTAACATAAACGTGTTAATACAGGTATGACGATTTCAAGGAGTTTCTAAAGATAAGATTTATTTTTAAATACTATTCAAACAAAATATTGTGTAATTTGTAAGAAGCTAAATCTCTCTCTCCGGACCCTCAACAGTTTTGCAAAAAAGAGCAAGTTATTTCAATCACTCTTTAAGTTAATTAGCATGTAACAGTCACAACAGAGCATTACATTTCTATCCAAGGAGGTAAAGTGCCTAGCCTAGCGTATCCCAGAGAAACTAAACATACAGCCGTGTAATCCTCTTATAATATCTTGGAAGAATGACTCAGTTTTTCACAGCTGGCCAAGGTCTCATCTTGATCCATGCCAATATCTGGGGCATGCATGCGTAACTTGCAAACTAATAACCAAAAAAGTCTGGGAGAAGGGTGTTAACCATTCTTCCACCAGCCCTCATCAGGGGCTCCCATGCTCTCCCACATGACAGCTGTAAAAAGCAGAAGAGACCTCTAGTTCTTTTAACAGCAAAATTATAAAACTTCAGAGTGTTTGGAACCCACTTACAGCAATAAATTTATCATTAACAGTGTTTGTTATTGACATTTCTCCCTAAAAGTGCTAAAGGAAGAAACTGTCAGTGTTTTCAGTTTCCTTCTCATGCATAAACACTGGCTGGATTAAATCTCACTGAAATCAGTGGGGCAAGTATCACCCTTTATGTAAGGTAGCTGGAGGAAATCCCTGGGATTTTTAACGGAAAACCAGGGTTGAAGCAGCCTCAGATTCTCAAGAGCAGCCCACGTACCCACCAAACGCAATCAAAGCATTTCTCAGGAACAGTGAGCCCTGCTGAATATTACTTTGGGCAGCAGCATACATGTGCCTGGGTAGTAGCCAGCACAAGAGCTCAGGATTTGAATCCAAAAGCCGCATATAGCCTGATGTGAGTGAAGTGAAGCACGCAGATACCTAGGGGAGCACAGTGGAGAGGAGAGCATACAGTGGGACCCAGCTGCCTTGAAAAATTGGGATAGCTGCTGCCACAAGGGCAGAGGCAAGCTGTAAGGAGCGGTAGCGACTGCTGGGGAAAGTTGTTTTCACTTTTCTGTTCACAGGAGGAGAAAGCGAGCTTACCTCTGCAGGGCTTGGTCTCTATTCACCCTATTTCTCAGCTCTGCTCCCTCTGCCTTTTGTTATTCAGTGGCAAAACCAGCCTCTCTCTCACTCCTGATCCTTCAAACAGCAAAAGACAATTTTCCTCACCTAGGGTTACAGCTCGGCATACAGCTCATTTCAGTTGCCGCCTTAACAAACACAGCATTATCACCCTCAGAAACATCTTTGTAGGATGACTTTTGCAAGCGCTAATTTAAAAGACTTTTGGTGTTGTTTTTTTAAAAATTTATTACTCTGTCGTTCAAGGAAGTAGGAAGTATTACAGTGCTGTAAGCAAACAGTGTGAGTGAAAGATTCTTGTGCCCGTTTCTTCTCCAAACTAGATGAACCTGCAACACCAATTTGTGTTTTGCTTGCTAGCTTCTCATGTCAAAGAGATTAGAAAGACAGTAAAAAACTGCCATGTGTCTTAAAAAATCCATTTTTATCTCATTGGGAGTCTTCTTAAACTGCAAGAGGTCTCACAAGAGATTATTAATATCAGCACGTAAGAGTCACTTTCACATGTCCATTTTATTCTGGACACACTTTATAGCCTGACTAAGCTCATAGCAAAGTCAAGGTGAGATCTTTCAGCTGGAGTCAGTAAGTCCACTATTTTTTAAACCTGCTTCACGGTAACCTAAAGCATTCTTATGCAAAGAAGGCAAGATAAAGGCAGTTGACATGCCCATAGCAGACCAAAATTAAATTCATTCTGTGCTTTCCCACTGTGTCTTTCTCTCCTTGCACCATTGATCTGGAGAGCTTTTAGGAAAGATAATCTGCTATGTATTTGTATAGTGCCAGCGCAGTGCGAAGTGCAAAGGTCTTTTAGTGATAAACTATGTAACGAGAATAACCATGTCAGTGCCATTGGTGCCAAGTTCATTCATCACTCCACAACCTGATGAGGGAAGGTGTCTTCAAATGGGAATTTGGAGGGCACTCATGATGTTATCCTTGGTGTACGTCATTCTGGCCCCACGAAGTCTTATCCCAATATTCTCAACAGCAATCCTCTTAGCACATGTTCATGATGTACTTTGACTTAGGTTGTTGGAGCAGAATATGACTTGGGAGTGCAGTTCTCTGGGTTAACAAAATCCATTTTTTTCTGCCTTTCATTTTCCTGAGGCCATTTTCTCTTTTTCTGTATACTATCTCCACTGAACGAGGCATTTGGCTGCCTACTTCTGGTAGTTCTGGTACCTCAGCTGACATCTGTTTTCTACTCCTGTACCCTACTAGCGTGTAGTACAGGGGCCGGGGACTGAGGAGACAGTCTGAGAGATTAATCTTGGAGCACTGAGTATGACAGAACAGGTGAAACAAAGCAGCAACTGCCACGTCAAAATACACGTTTAATGTTTATAATATTTTTAAATCAGGTCTATTCTTCTGAAAATGTCCAATAAATTTCCTAGTGCTCCAGGCACAGAGCAACAGGTTACAAGCTGCTGGCAGCTTGTGGCAGAGCAAGCTTACAAACTCAACCTTTCGTAAAGGAAACTTTTGGAAGTGGTTACAGCCTTCAGGCTGGTTGCAAAAATGAGTTGCCAGATGCTCATGAAGTACTGCCGAACACCTTGTCGGATCCCTCACCGCTTCCCGGCAAGTAACGGGGACCCCCAAAACCCACCGGGCATCGCTCCAGGCTTTTGCGCCCCTGACACGGCGGAGGACCCATCCCTGCGGGGGGGTCCGGCGGTGGGGGTGGCTGACGGCTTAGGGCAGGGGTGCACGCCGCGCACCCCTCGGCCGCGTCCCGGCCGCCCGCGGGGGCCTCCCGGCTCCCGCCCGGCGGCGGCGGGGGAAAAGGAGGGGGGCGGCCCGCACTGCCGCCCTCCCGCCGCCGAAACCACTCCCCGAAGAGAAAGTCACCGGGGGGTGGGGAAATGGTGACAGTTCCAGGAAGCCGCCGCCGGGAGACACCGAGGGGCGGCAGCGCGCTGGGTGGCAGCTCCCAGCCGCCTCCGCCCCGGCGAAGCGAGCCCCGCCGCCGCCGCCGCCGCCATGGGCTCCCCGCAGCGCCCGCCGCTCGCCCACGTCTTCAGGGGGACCTTCGTGCACTCCAGCCCCTCCGCGCCCATGGACATCCTCCACGGACACCTGCTGGGGGTGGACGATAGCGGGACGGTGAGCGCGGGGGGCGTGGGGGGGGAGGAGGGGTGTCGCCGGGGGCGGCCGGTGGGGGCGGGCAGGGGAGGCGTGGGGAACTGCCCGAGCCGCCCTCCCGAGCCGCGCCACTGCCCCCCGCTCCGCTCCGCTCCGCCGGGGCGGTGGTCTCCAGCTGTCCCGCTCGCCCCCAGCGGCCCCCGGGCTCGGGGTGGAAATGACCCTTTTCGGTCCCGAGTCCCGGCCCGGGGACGGTGAGGGGCTGGGCCGTCTCCGCCGGTCCGTAGGGAGCAAGCGGAAAATTTCCGCATCCGAAGTACTCGGTGTCTGTCGAGAGAAGAGCCGCGGAGAAGGGATTTCCTGCTTGCAGGGGCTGGAGATGACTGGGGTGGCGCGTTATCTCCTTGGGACGAGTCTGCAGGTAGCCTAAATCTGATTTTGAAGTGTGCTAAATGTTTCCAAAACAGCAGCGCACCTAGACCAGGCATTCTTTCAGATTCTCTCCGTTTTCCTTCTGTTTCACAAGTGGAAACAGTTGTTTCATTCTCTCAGTAATCTCACGAAACGATTGTGAGTAATCGCAGTGTACACCCTGTACTCATGCACAGCCTGCTGAGTGAGGCTTTTTTTTTCGTGTCACAAGAAAAACCGTGGCATGTACCCATAAAGAGTTAGGAAGATGATGACGTTGGGCATATTAGTGGTACAAGCCGAGTTTAAAACAAGCGTTGCACTTACTGATAATGCAGGATCGATTCTGGCAGGGAAGCTGTATCATTTCCTTAACAATATCACAGGTGACACTCAGTTTCACAATGCACGTTGTGTAGGTAGACTGGTAATTTCTAACTCAATAACGTATATAGGTACCCTATATATAATTAAAAAGGTCATTTTCTTTCTTGTGGCTGAATAGCAGGTTTCAGCGTGTCAGGCTTCAGTAGTATTTGAAATCTGTGCAAAGCACGCTTTGAGCCCTTACAGCGTTTATTTTGTCTGTTTGTACAGGTCCATGGGGGCCTGTTTCAAGACAGCCCTCTTACAGCTCTTGAGGACTCTGGTGCAAGGCATCGCAAAGTCTATGAGAAGCTGTATTTTGATGTACAGGAGGGGAATAAAAACTTACATAACCATGTATTGGCTGGTGTCAACTAAAAACAATAGAGCTGAATGAAAAAAGGGTTTGGTTTGTGTAATTCAGGTGCAGGAGGCAAAAACTCATACCCCATCCTGCTCTCTCTAATGGCAATGTCCAGAAAAGAGTCCCTACTCAGCATCCTTAGGAAATCAAGACCTTTAAGTGATTTTCCTGAAAAACAGGCACCTTAGTAAGCAATACCTAGGGATTTTGTGCTCTCAGTCACTCTCTTACCTTCTCCTAGTGAACAAGGATTCACTGGATATTGTTTTCCTTGCATAAATTGTTACCTTCCCGTGCAGTTGTTTTAAAAACAATATTTTCCAGTAAAACACTGTTGTCCAAAAATAGAATTCCCACCCAAGTACGGTAACAAAGACTTTCATTTTCTTCTCTTTTTAATACAAATTCTTGGCATTTTACTATTGCAGAGTCTGATACAGTGAGTTTTGGCTCCCTTTAGCCTATTTCTCATAATTTAACCTCATGCAGAACTTCCACTGGAATCACAGAAGAGTTGGCTTTTCAAGAAGGACATGGTGGTTAGAAAATTGCTTACCTTTACTGTCCAAATTTACACCAAAACTATTTCAGTATTACTCCCAAAGAACTAAGTTTAACTAAATAGGTATCGTTCTTTTGCCTCATGTGCTGACTCCATCATGGAAAAGTCTTGCACAGTCTCTGACAGGGTGAAAAGACCAGCTTTTGTGAACGGCCAGGTCCTGTTCTCCAGCATGAGTCCCTGTCTGTCCTCCAAGGGACAGGAACATAAAACCGGTGCCACAGAAACACTGCCCAGACCCCCGCTGCACGTGGGGATACTTGGCTGGTAAAGGCCATGGATGAAGCGTCAGCTCTCTGTGCTTTGCCTGTAGATGAAAAGGATGCTTTAGCAAGGGAAACACTGCTGTCAGGTATGAAGACCCAAGTTACGGTTAAGTTCGCAAAATAAGGACTGTGTTTAACTCAGTGGCTTGCTAGAGCAGTGTGGTGCTGCTCTTGAGAAACAGCAAATAGAAAGAGTAGTATTCCTCGGGGTAAAGAAAATAGAAACATGCAAAATGTGAGTTATCATTGAAATGTTGGCTGAGTAGAATATTAAGTAAATAGAACAAGTATTAAGCTAAAAGTTCCTGTTGAAAGCATTAAAAGACCAAGAGTTGTGGAATAAGAGTTAATATTGTTAAGTACTGCCAAACATAAGTGTTTGATTTAAGCCAGCTGGGATAGCAAGTGATGTGCGTTAGCTGTACAAGGAGGAAGGTACCAAGGCATCAACATCCATCTGGATTCTCTTGCTTAGCCTTTCTCAGCAGGTTGGGCTGTTCATTCAGGAGCTGGGTCTAATAAGAGCTCCTGTCTCTCATCTAGCCTCACATTCCAGTTTTGGGAACTAGGCAAGCAATAGGCATCATGTCTCTAATTGCATAAGTCAGCTAATCATTGTGGGAACAAGGACGGAACGGAAGCATGTGGGAGGGGAAAGAAGGATGGACCCCTTAGCCATGTTCATCTATCAATGTCATAGCCAGAAACGAAGCAACACAGGCACTGTTGGATCAAAAAACCCTGTGTTCCTTCAGCCAGTATTGTTCACCTTCTATTCTTTCAGCAGCAGACTTACTTGCACTGTGGTGCTCGGAGGCAGTCAGGGTTTACCACATCAGGGTTGATGCATAGTTTAGTGGACCAGCTATGCATTGATGGAGGAGCTTTGGGCATCCCTTGGAATAAAAAAGGCCTGAGCTAGGCACCAGGGTGGGGAGGTCTCAGCTCCTCATCTTTGGATCCTTTAGACCCATCACATGGGTGACAAATCAGAACTAATCAAAATGTTTGGGCACTGGTGTTAGCAGCTGTTGATCTTGCTTTTTGTGATACACCTTTCCCGAAGCGCTGGTTATTGTCCTTCTTTACAAGTTGAAGGTCTTAGTCTTGCCTGTGCACTTCTCTTGACTCTGTAGTGACTCTGCCGTAGAGTTTTTTCTTGCTTTTACAGTGTTAAGGTCCAGAACTAATTTAAAGGACCAGTGCACCAGGCTGGTTACCTTGAATGCACAAGGAAATACTCAGGCAAATGTCCAAGCCTGGAACCTCAAAGACCTTAAAGTGTTCAGCGTTAGAAAGGTGGCCAGAGCAAATGCATCCTAAAGCAATCGGGAACATCTCTTGGGTGACCAAGGAGTTCTGTTGGGAAGTTAGTTTGAAAAGAGTATAGATGTCTCGCTGATTCATCCATATGACATTCGACAATAATGGACCAGGTGTCAAGTTCAGGGTTGATTTTATGTGTCCAGCTCCCTTGAAACATATTTTCTTCATTCTTCCGTGGTTTAAGTGTTTTATTTATCTGCACCCTAAGAGTATATAATAGCCACTTCTTTTCCATGGCAACGCCTGTTTCCAGAATTTGCCATCTGGTGCTTCATGTTTCTCTCTCTCCTTCCTTTTTTTTTTTTTTATTTTTTTTTTTTCCTTCTTTTTTTTCAGCAGCTCTAACATTACTCATTCTGCATCCATTTTGACTTCAGCATCTGAGTGACATTTTCTTTATTGCTCATCAGAAATTTCAATAGGTCTGTATTCTAAGCCCTCTGCAGATATATAGCTAATTAAGCTGGCTATATTCCTCTTTAGAAGGAGAGAGATACTGCTTCATGTGAAGTATTAATGAACTACAATGTTCTTGCAATTTTTGCTAGTGTGGTATTTATTTACATGGTATGATTTTAATAGGGTTTTTTTCTGACTAAAAATTTAAAACATCTGCTCTTTAGACAATGTATATCACAGCCATATGTGCATTTAAAAGACTAGGCAGCCAAAAACTTATTGTCTACAGTTTAGCAGCCTTTGCTTATTTTTCTGTATAGAAAAAATAGAAAATGCAAAAGCTAATGTCATACACATAAAAAAAAGGGCGTGCAAATAACTGCTAAACAGTGCTCTTTTGGTCCTCTTGATCTTCCTCCTAAGTCCCTTCCTATTGCCTTTTTACAGCTATTTGATCTCGCCTTTACATTTTTTTTTTTTAATTGCTGCCTTAGAAACTGCTGTCGTGAGGGTGATACAGGCCCTCAGTGTGGGAATCTTCACGGGAGCAGAAGGATACCAACAGCAGTAAGATTACTCCCTTGAACTTAGAGGAATGAGCTCTTATACCAAGGGAGTTAGAAGATCGTGAGTTGTTTTCTGGCAGAAACTGTGGTTAGGCAAGAATTCCTGAAAGCCCAGGATAGAGAGTCTTTGGCCGGGGGAGGCGGCAGGGTCCTCTCCTCTGCCAAGTGTTGTGGAAACCCAGATCCCACCTGGAGCCCGTAGCGGGCATTGCAGTTCCTAGACTCCCTGCTCTTTGTTTCTTGGAGAGTTGTGGTGCCTATTATTGCCCGACCAGAGAATTAAAGTGTTGAGAATTCAGCTGCCAAGAGTCATGTTGTAGATTAAAATACCATGGAACTTAAAAATAAACAGAAAGCGTGCTAAAATTCTGACTTGGCAACAGAAACTCAGGAGCAGTAGAGTCAATGTCCTCTAGGAGTCAAATGGGGCTGAGTTAGGCTCCAGATTGTAGGTTTTTTGAAATAAACAAAGATCTTAGGCATGCTTTTAGTCTGTTCTGGAAAATGAAAAGATTATCCACATCTTTTCCCTCGATTTCTTTTATCTTCCTAGGCACTTAAAAAAACTCCAGCATTAACACCACGAGCAGAAAATTAGAAAATACTTAGCTCAGTGCCAGTCAGTCCTAGGCAAAGCAATTGATTTGACCCTTCTGGTTTTGAATACTGTAATTGCATTCCCATAAGGCTGTCGCACACCTCCACAACGAACAATCGTACTGCTAGCACGATGGTACGTTACAGGAATGCCTGCGGACGCTGAAGGCTGTGCGCTTCTGCCCGTGTGTGTATTAATTGAGAATGGATTAATTGTTTTCTTGCAAGTTACAAAGTGGGCGCGGTTATTCACTGGATTGTGAGTAAGTATTTCAAAATCGTGCTTGATAGTCAGGAAGAACGAGTATTTCAGTGCTAACCTATCACCTTTGTAGTAAGTGTGTAAAATCTGCTTTAAGATGTGACTTGTTTTGCCTTTGTGCAAAGCTGGTGTGGGATACAAGTTTGAAGTATCTAACTATGTTTTCTTTCTTTTAGATTGTGTTTTTGGAACCAAATGATCAGCAAGAGCAACTGGCTAAGAAGTGGGGGTTCAAAACGTCTGACATAAGAGAACTGAGTAACCAGTATGTGTTTTGTGTAGATTAATTTCAGCAAATGCGGTTTATACTCTGAGTGAAGTAATGAGAGTCTCTGTGAATACGTTTTGGCGGGGCGCACATTAAATCCAATCTCATGGGCAAAACTCCCTTTCAGCTCTGTGAGAGCTCTTAACCCAAGAGCTGCCCGTGTCCTGGATGGGACTTGAAGGGTGGACGGTCCATGTGCTTTTTGCATTCCTTGGTTTGGGATTGCAGCCATGGCTGAATTGTGCTGGCTAATTTACACTGCACAGAACAAAATGCCATATTTAGCTTTCATATATGACCTCTTCTGTGCCTACGGAAGTAAATGATGTTCTTTCTTGAGATTACACAGCGGGTTGTGCCTAACTAGTTTGAAACTCTAGACTTAATAAATGTAGGTAACACTAACATTGCAGATACAAAACTCAGTTGCTTGGGCTTTGACTCACTCCCTAATAAAAATTAATAAAATTAGAAGATTTAAACTTTCTGAACACAGAGCCTTGGATTTCTAACTGTATTGCAGCTAGAGCGTTTCTTCTTTCTTCAGCCAGTGAAATTCCTCACATTTCTGGTGAAGAGAGATAGTTTTGGATTGCACATACAATGCTTTGCATGTGGTAGCACAACGGTAGACAGCTTGTGGTTTAGAATCTAGAGCTGCAGCATTGTTTTAGTGTTCAGTTGTTAAAAAATCCGTATGCTTTGTTGGAAGGCTAATCATACTGAATATATGAGTCATCAGATGTTTTCTTCACTTGAAATAGCCTGAGGAAAATGGAAGGTGCTGGGAGTATGGATCAGATTGAGAAAGATCTTTCAGCATTTCTAGCGTGCAGGAAAACAGGAAGAAGGGGAACTACAAAGAGACAAAATCACTGTTTATTTAATAGTCAGGGAGAAGGGAACAGGAGTGAGAGAAATTTTATGCTGTATGGAGTTCCAGCACAAAACAAAACAATTACAGCAACTTCCTGGTAATGTTCATGTATTCATCCCTGTTATTGCATGAACACTACATGACAACAAAAAATATTACAGTTCCATTGTAAACACGCCTTTCCTGTCAAGATACTGAGCAGAGATTTTATTCACTAGTGTCTGTGTCTGCATTTGTAGACACAGTGGCTGTTCCTCCATTAAACCTTGAAATCCCAGACCCTGGAGGTAAGAGAGGAAGCCTGGAGAAAGGATGACCTTCCTTTGGTCAAGGAGGATTGGGTTAGAGATCAGTTAGGCAAACTGGACACCCACAAATCCATGGGCCCTGACGGGATGCACCCATGAGCGCTGAGGGAGCAGATGTCATTGCCAAGCCACTCTCCATCATCTTTGAAAGGTCATGGAGAACGGGAGAGGTGCCTGAGGACTGGAGGAAAGCCAACGTCACTCCAGTCTTCAAGAAGGGCAAGAAGGAGGACCCAGGAAAATACAGGCCAGTCAGCCTCACCACCATCCCTGGAAAGGTGATGGAGCAGCTCATTCTGGAAGCCATTTCCAAGCATGTAGAAGAGAAGAAGGTTATTAGGAGTAGTCAGCATGGATTCACCAAGGGGAAATCATGCTTGACCAATCTGATAGCCTTCTGCAATGGCATGACTGGCTGGGTGGATGAGGGGAGGGCGGTGGATGTTGTCTACCCTGACTTCAGCATGGCTTTTGACACTGTCTCCCACAATATCCTCATAGGTAAGCTCAGGAAGTGTGGGTTAGACGAGTGGACAGTGAGGTGGATTGAGAACTGGCTGAATGGCAGAGCTCAGAGGGTTGTGATCAGTGGCACAGAGTCTAGTTGGAGGCCTGTGGCTAGTGGTGTTCCCCAGGGCTCGGTACTGGGTCCAGTCTTTTAGAATCATAGAATCATAGAATTGTTCTGGTTGGAAGAGACCTCTGAGATCATCGGGTCCAACCGTCTTGTTCAATTTATTCATCAATGACCTGGATGAAGGGACAGAGTGTACAGCAAGTTTGCCGATGATATGAAACTGGGAGGAGTGTTTTTCTCTCAGCTATATATAAGTCTGTGTAAAAGTTATTATTCAATTGCTTCATACTGTAAAATGAGTTGTTGTAGTTTAACCCCAGTTGGCAACCAAACACCTCACAGCTGCTCACTCGCTCTGCCTCTGCACCCCCCACCCCCGGCAGTGGGATGGGGCAGAAAATTGAAAAAAAGACTTGTGGGCTGAGATAAAGACAGTTTAATAGGACAGCAAAGGAAGAGATAATAATAATGATAAAAGAATACACAAAACAAGTGATGCACAATGCAATTGCTCACCACCTGCTGACCAATGCCCAGCTCGTCCCCGAGCAGCGATCTCCCTGGCCAGCATCTGCCAAGTTTATATGCTGAGCATGATGTTATGTGGTATGGAATATCCCTTTGGCCAGTTGAGGTCAGCTGTCCCGGCTGTGTCCCCTCCCAGCTTCTTGTGCACTCTCCGCCTTCCCATTGTCAGGCCAGTATGAGAAGCTGCAAAGACCTTGACTGCTTAGCAACAACTAAAACATTAGTTTATTATCAACATTATTCTTATTCTAAATCCAAAACACAGCACCATGCCAGCTACTAGGAAGAAAATTAACCTTATCCCAGCTGAAACCAGGACAGGAGTATGGGTAGAGGTGCAGTAGGAGTTGACAGGCTGATGCTGAAAGAGGAAAGTTAATCTTTACTTGCCATTTACTCTGGTGGATTTTGCTCAAACATACTGCTTAAAGCAAAATTACTTACTGTGGAAAATTTTGTGACATTTTGGACTATTATAATTTTCTTTTCTTTCCCTAGTGAATTCTTCATGCCAGGAATGGTTGATACACACATTCATGCCCCGCAGTATTCATTTACTGGTACAAGGGTAGATCTACCTCTTTTGCAGTGGTTGACTACCTACACATTCCCAACAGAAGCTAAGTACAAAGACAGTGATTTTGCAGAAGAAGTGTACACCAGAGTTGTTGTAAGTACTGCAAATGTCGCTTACCTACTTGACGACATTCATATTTGTGAAATATATGTATGTTTTCAGAAGGTCAGCAGAAATAGGAGATCATGTTTTAATGTCGTGAGAACCAGATAAAACCAACAGTATAGCCACTGTTCTAATTGCCAGCCAAGATTATCTCCTACCAGTTCCAGTCTTGTTCTGTTGTTGCTGATAAAATAGTTCATTTAATCACATGGTTAACAACGAACTTGTTTATCATCTTTTCTGATATCTGAGTACAATGACCAACATTTAAGAGTACTCTTAGAGCTAGTATAGCCAGTAGATGCAGAAATAACCTGAATGCAGAAATAACCAAGTATGGTAGAAAAAAATTTCAGAGGATATTTCCTTTTCTGCACAAAAAGCCTTTATTATGAAGTTGTCTTCTGCAGAGACTATATGAAAAAGAAGATGCTTCTCACAGACAACAAATCTGGGGTGTTTTGGAGTAATTAAGGAAGACATTTCTACAGCTGAGGTCCTTGTAGCAGGAATATCTTTCATTGCAGGGACTTTAGATGAAACCTCTCAATGGTACTGTGGTACAAAGAGAGCGACTGTGTTTGAGCTAGGCTGGTTCTGAGCAATATAAAGGCTTTAAGGTCAAATTCCACTTGAACAATAAGCAGCTAGGTCACATTGCAGCGTACTGATTCTGTCCTATAACTGAAATGTATCCTTTTATATGTGGACCGAAATATCTTCAACAGATTAAATGATTTGGCCAGCGTAAGTTGCCTTGCATTTGTCTAATACTGTCACAACATGCGTTGTCAAAATAATAACATAGTGAATCTGAAATAAGTAGTTATACTGTCCTTGCCACAGAAATTAAAAAAAAAAATTACTTTCTGCCATCTGCCATAATAAAAACATGTCAGAGCAGCTTGGTCATAAACTCTAGTGACAAGCACACATGCCTTTAGCTACCTAAAACGTAGAGGTGATCTCGCCTTCCAGCTGTGTGCCTCAACGTACTGTTACCGTCTCCATCAGTTCAGGCTGGGTGACATCAGCACAGCTAAAGTGCTCACTGTGCAAGGTGTTTAATAACATCGCCTGGAAAAGAGCTGCCAGTGAGAGGAGGAAGTTACTTGTAGGAGCTTCAACACAATGGTTAGGCTCTCTCCATGTGTATCAAATAGGACAAGGTCAGGAAAATGTCTTCACCCCCAAATGCTGCAGAATACCAGTTGCTCTGCAATATTTGATAGGGCTGACAATAACCTTCAACAGTTAGAAACACGACTAAACCTGCAGGGAGCAGATATTGTTTTGTGTGTATCTTCGTACTTTCGGAATTGTAATGAAAACATAGTGATTTTTTTCAAATCAAAATTCTGTTTCCAATAAACAGTTTCTATACCTGGTAAAAGAAAAAAAAAAATCAGGTGAAATTTGCTGTATTTTAGCTAGAACCTCCTCTGGTCCCTTAAATTTTAGGAAAGCCAGTTCTTCATGCTGATGTTTTGGAAACAGAATGTTTTTAGATTTCATTTAACAATGATGTTAGGAATCCAGAAGTAGGGAATTCTGGGTTTTAAAAGCTAAGAAAGACAAAGCTAGTTTGTCTCAGTAATGACATTGTTATTTTTGAGACTCATTTTAGGAACCCTTAAAGACATATTTTTAATTATAAACTTTAATTTGAATATTCTATGGAAAAGGCAGAGCTTGGCTTCATGTTTGTCAAATAATTAGCTCTAGCCATTCTCAAAAGTTGTGTTGGATGTCCCACCTTCTATCTCATTGAAAAAAATAAAATAAAATTCTCAAATTACATTGTAGCCAGAATCCAAAAATGTAGTTTAAACCTGTATGTTGCATGGGTAGTCAATATAGTATGCGTTAGTCCCAAGATCAAGTGAAGCTATAAATTTCGTCATGACTTAATGTAACTCTAAATGGCTCTTCATTTACTGTTATGTCCTCCAAAAGTAGTATGAACAGGTATCAGCCACCCTCTGCTTTCAAATGGTATAATTAAATAAATAATTAAATTACACTCTGAGCAGTTGTTCTCAGTTTACTTTTACCTTGAAGTTTGTTACTTTGTATTCAGGGATAACAAAGGGTTTTTATACATGAAAACCTGGCTATTTTTCCCAGCCACATCAGGTGGCCAAATGAAAACCATTACTTTTTCCCAAAAGCCTTGCTTTGCTAATGTTAGGTAAACAGTGCTTCACTGTGAAAATTGGAGAGCCTTTCAAAACTAGGAAATAACATAAATGACGGGTTCTTTGTATTTTTAAATATAAGCCAGAATTTATTTCCAGTTTGAGTGAAGGACATATAGATTGGTTTCTGTGGGTTTAGCCATTGTTAAATCCTGTGTGGATTTGGAAGAGGAATTTTTGTATTTATTAACACTCAGACTTAAAAAAGCTATTATGAAATTAAAAAGCTATATTTTACCTTCCCGCTTCGCTGCACAATTTCACAATAACTACATGTTCTTGAGGTTTGAAATCAGACTGGCTGTTCTGCGTTTTGGCAGCTTGACTGTTTTTTTTTCCAGACAGTTGAAACTGATTTCTTTTTATAGAGACGAACTCTAAAGAATGGCACGACTACAGCTTGCTACTTTGCAACAATTTACACAGATACTTCTCTTCTTCTTGCTGAAATTATAGGTAAGCCTAACAGTGAGTTTTGAAGGATGTTGTGCAGACTGTGTTAGCGGAAGGAAACAGATCTTAGGAGTTTTAGACCAGCTAGGGATCTGTCTTCCTAATAATTTGGTTTTTATTCGTTGTATCTGTCATACTGTGTCCCCCAAATCCACCCTAGTTACCCTTGTTCACTTAACCGCCTCTCTCCTGCTCTTGTTTCTGCCTGTCTCTTCATTCCCAAATCAGATGCTGGCTGAGCTTGAATTAGGTCTGCTGGAGTTGCTCTTCAGCTGCAGTTCTTTGCTCTTGCTAGCCTTTTGCTATTTGAAGATTAAAGGGCTGACTGACAGGAGTTGCAGTCAGTGCATTAATTTCCTGATACTCTGAAATTTCAGTTGAGACAACATCAAAAACCTACACACGCCCTCCGAAACCAGAACAGTGGGGCTTGCCTCAGGATCTTATCCCTCCCTTCTGTTCACCGTTGCAAATGCCTGATGTTTGAAAGTGTTGTGATTCTTGCAGGATTTCTCACGGCTCAGCCAGCTCCCAAAGCAGAGCAATTTAATGAGAATCTCAGTTTCCATCAAAAATTCCCTAGTCTTTCTGATTTTGTAGGAAAGCCTAAAACTTTGAAGCCATTGTATTAAACAACTCAGAGAGTAAAAGCGGACAAAAGAGATCTAATTTAGAAACATGTTTAAAAGCTTAGAATTTAATACTATATGAATTCCTTTTAAGTCTTACACAAGTTCTGAGTCCTAGCATGGACAAATCGCAAGGAAGAGGCTAGAAGTAGCTCTGGTAATTTTCTCCATCCAACTGCACATGGGAGGCATGTTAGGAACCTCATTCCTTTCTCTTTAGGAGGGGTGGTTTGCTGAGATCTTTGTGCCTTTTCTCAGCTCAGGGTAATCACCTACCACAGCTACTGTACTTTAATGCTTGTGTTTCTTGTCTTCTGCTTCACAGTGGTCTTCTTTGTATACTACCATTATGAATTCTGGTTGTGGTTAAACTACAGTAATCTAGTCCTCAATTATAAAATTTATAGAGTTGGGTACTAATGTGGAAGACAACTCCCATTTAAATGGTGGTGGTTTTTCTCCTCTTCCCTTTTTAGCCTTAAAAGTCACAGGGATGGTCCCACCTTAAAGATAAGAAAAGAACATAAATTCTGTTCATCTTAAATGAAGCTGCCTGGGGTGGAGTTTGCTATTTTGATTTCAGTACAGGCTTTGATTGCAGTTTTTGAAAACCAGTGATTCTGAGTTTTATATTCTTATACATCTCAACAGATAAATTTGGTCAACGAGCATTTGTTGGAAAAGTCTGCATGGATACGAATGACAGTGTGCCACAATACAAAGAGCTTACTGCTGACTCTGTCCAAGAGACAGAAAGGTAAGGTGATTAAATTGATGGCACGTTCTTTAGAAATAAGACTTTTTCATACATGTGGAAAGTGAATGTGGAGCTGACTAAGAACTTACAGGTGCACATTTATTAGGAACAGTTTTTTTCTTCCGACAGTATTGTTTCCTACAGTTCTGGCAATGCCTGCATACCCAGTTGCTGCACAGCCCAAGTGTTTTCTCTCTAGCTCTTCCACAGAAAGGGAGAAGCTACAGCTCTAGGGTTTGGAGAGAATATGTGTATGTTGTTGTCTGTTTTCTGCCTCCTCTTTTCCCTTCACAGCTCTGTGTGTGGAGGCGATGTGACCTGACATGGGATGGTGGGGTGGCAATCAGTTCTTTCTCTCCCATTAACTTCTGAGCTATTTCCTTCCCCCATTTAGGATAAAGCTTTATTCAAGTTGTAGGAGTCAGCTTTCTTATACCCCATTTTAAACATGCTGTGGTTCTCCTCTCCTCCAGCATAGCACCAGTGAAATTACTCTAACTTGCAGCTGAGAGAATGAAGGAGAATCAAATCAAGGCAAGGTATATGGCGGAGGGGTCCCAAGACTGGAGCGTGGCAGCCTGCTGTCTTAGGTTTCCCTTGTCTTTTGCATCCACGCTCAGAAAATGCTTAAGCAGACATACAGCTTTTCTCACGGGACTATTTATTTACTTGTATAAAAGTTTCAAATATCATGCTGAAAGAGAAAATACCTAACAGTAATATAAACATCTCATGGCACTTGTGTGAAGTTGCTACCTTATTTTTGCAAATCATGCTAGAAGAATGCCAGTAAAACTTAGAAATGGTCATGGATTTCTAATAGTGTTTATATTTAAAGACATTTTAAAAACATCTAATATTAGTCATTTACACTCTACTAACATTTATTTTCCTTCATGTAAATCCCCAGTTTTCATAATACCTCGTGAGCCTTGCTGAATGGGCCTGAAAGTGGCAGAACTTTCAGTTCTGATATTTTTTAAAGCTTCAGAATGATCTAAATAGCTTTCTTTTAAATACCTGTCTTGTGCCTCCAATTCCCTTCTCATGTGATTGTGTTAATGCAAATGTTTCTCAGCTTTGGATGAGAGTGTGCCACAAGTACTCCGGGGCTGTCTAGAGAAGAGAGCTGTCTGGTTGTCGGCATGGATTAGGGGTACTGACCGCATCAGGCCTGAATCGCGGCAATACGATTGCAGAAGGATGAAAAAGCTCTTCCTTTAAGAGGGCAACCTTTTTTTTATTTTTTTATTTTTTTTTTTAAAAGAACTTAAGAAATGTGATCTGTCACACTGTCAGAAAGTGTATTACACTGATTTCAGTTAACCTCTGGAAATATTTATATTGTATGCATGGAAATAATACACAATTCCAAGTGCTTCATATACTAAATCTAAATTCAAGTCAAGAATTTGAATCCACCCTTCTCTAACAAAGAGGGTTGAACAAAAAGTTAGGGAACTGACATGTAGAATACATTATGTGCTACTAATAGTTGTAGTCATCTGGAAGGAGGAGGACCCATGTCCAAATCTGTTCTTCTGCTACAGTTCGTCTGCTACAGAAGACAGTGGTTTGAACCTGAGCTTCTTCCCTCATAGAGAAGTACATAAGCCAACAAAGTACAGAGTATTTTGAGAAAGATAGTTCAGTTTTGAAACAATGCTGGCACTATTCAAAGAATGTGAAAAAGAATGAAAACAGCCATCTGGAGGTTTTGGATTATCACTTGAGAGTTATATTTGTGTTACAGTTTCTGCTCCAGTGAATATTTTGTTATTCTATCAGGTGAGTCAGTAAGAGGACAGACAGATGATACAATGATAATTCACATTGCATTTTGGCTCTCAAAGTCAGACAATGGTGGGCTCAAACTCCTTTGGGCATTGCAGAAGTTTAGCTTAGGTCTCTCACTTCCAGCTGGTGATCTAGCACCAGCTTCAGTGTTGTGAATCTAGCCCCCAGCATTATTTTCTTTTCCATCTGAAGATATTTGACAAATTTGATTCAATGTTTGTTGTGACCAAAATCATGGGTTTTTCTGAGTATAAGCTACGACATAAAAATTCACAAAGATCCTGTCCAGAACCCATCTCAAACTGGCTTTTGGAAATTATTTGCATATGCTGTGCCTATGAGTTTTCAAGGAATTTCTTCCCTGCAAAGTCAGAGGAAGTTTTAGCTCCTCATCTGCATTATCCGTATTGACTGCTTGGGGTTTTTTGTAGAGGTCCCTGAGGTAGCTTCTTTTATTTAACAAAGTAAGTAAAGCTATACTGTATTTTCCATAAGGTAGATAATCCATACACTAACATTAATATAAGCATTTCCAGAAAATCAAGTGTCCTTTAAGTGAATGAGGACATATGCAACTACTGTAAGTGAGGTATGAAATACTGCAGCATCTTTTAAAAATAGCATTTTAAATAATAGAATATATTTAATGCTATAGTTTAAATTCATGGACAAACTTAAGTGTGGTTTTTTTTCTCTAATGTTGCAGCTGTAGCTTATAATTATGTTTTCAATGAATTTAATGTAACATTTATTTGGTTTTCAGTGAGAACTCAGAGTAATTACCACGTGTCTAATGTTAATTATTGCAAATAAAAAAAAATCAGCATATTCAGGGTCAAATTCACAACTAGCATAATTTGGTGTAACTATCCTGACTTCATTGTGTTGCTTCTTTTTATTTCATGTATGAATCTGGCCCAACTTTCTATAAAAAATTGATCTATATCTGAAATGCTTAATAGAGTACCAAAGTAAATATTTTCTGTATTTTTCATAATTTATAACACAGATGACAGATTTACAACAGATTTTTTCCTACCCTTTTCCAGGTTTGTTAAAGAACTACTGGAAAAGAAAGTAAGTAGAGTTTGTTGACATTTGTATCTCAAAATATTCCAGAACAGATGCCTAGAGTTTAATGCCTAAATCATATGTATTAATAGAGTAAGCTGGCTAATCTGCTGAAGTCCTGAGTTTGTTGTACCTGGGAGATGGTATAAGAAACTGCAAACCAAGTTGTCATATACTGTCTTCTGGTGGTGCCACATACACAACTATTGCCTGTGACTGAAGGCAGAGTTGTAATGCCATTGTCTATTTTTTTAATGAAAATTTTAATCCAGAAGTGCAAGATGTAAAGTAAACATCTGTAGCTCCCGTCTTTGTGTCTCCTCCACTGTTTCCTACTGCGTAGCATATCTGGTGCTGTCACTGATCTTCCTATCTAGGGAGTGTAGGAACAGTTTGTTGCTATCATGAGTGGAGAAGATCGAACAAGAAAAAGGCTTTGGTTTTACAGAACTCAGCAGTTTTGCATCATTACGTCTTTGATATTCACAGAAGCGGGACTCAGAAAAACGTCTGGTCATTCATTCATCTGACTTATTTCTCGTAATGCATACTGGACTGTCAGCGAATATGAAAAAGCATCCAGTGCTTCTCTTGAAGTCTGGTAAAATCTCAGTGACTCAATGAAAAAGTTCTCATGAAAATAACTTCTTTACTAAGGTTCATTAAAACTGTTTCCAGAAAAACCTCTGATTCTCTATTTCTGGGGTGAAATTTCTAATAAAAATAAGGAAATGACTATATGGCTTAATTTCCGTTGGCAAGGATGCAGTAAGCAGTAAGTGATAGAGACAAAATGTAATTGCTGTGTAAATGCTTGTCTTAATTACAGTTACTGATATATAGATGTAGAATCCCAAGCATGTCTTTAATATTTTCAGTATCCAAGGGTACAGCCTGTAATAACCCCCCGCTTTGGCCCTTCCTGCACAGAGGATTTGCTGTGTGCACTTGGCGATTTAGCACAGGCTCGTGATCTCCATGTGCAGGTAAGCTTTGAGAGCTCTGTATACAATTTAAATAGTTTGGATAGATAGCATACAGACCAGGGAGTTTTCATAACTTCAGCAAAACACTTAAACCACGTTCTTACCTTGGAGTCTGTCTTTCAAGTTCCTCTGAAATTATTAATGGTGCTCTGCAAGAACACTGTGACCTGCACGGGAAATGAGAAGGCTCATAGCTGGAAGGATGCACAATTCAGCAAGCCCCAGCGCGTGGTCACTGGGAGACTGGCACCCAGTATCGCAGGTTAGAGCAACCCTTGGGTTGCTGAAGGTTGCTCTCCCCAGTCCAGGGTTGTTACGTCTGTCTCTCTGCCTTCTGCTGTTTCTGTACAGAGCGGATTTCAGCAGATAAAAGAATTACTCATCTTTGTATCTTATTTGACATTGCTAACATAGCTGTAGGATTTCCAGTGCGATGAAGTTTCTGTGTTTAAAAAAGACATATTTTAAAGCTTTCAGGTCTGTTGAAACTTCAAGATGTTTCTTTTTTTGGTTGCACAGAGTTCTAAGCATATACTGTTTTAAACCTACCCTACGTTAGGATTTTTTGTCATTATGAAGTGGGCATTTTGAAAATATGTGCTCCAATGGGAGTACAGGAGGATCAGATTTTTATCTGAGGCCAGGAATTAATAAGCCCATCTGAAGATACATGGAGCAGCTACCTATATGTTGCTCTGATCCCAGGGTCCGCTCTGTGGTAGGCTGGTTCTCTTTTTTACCTCATGGTCATATGTATTATTTTATTTATTATTTTAACATTTGCCAAATACCAAGTGGGTTGTTATATCACCAACCTACTGGAACTGACTATCCAGGCATACAAATCTCATGTCACTTTTAAAGGAACAAGTGGAGCTACTCTTTTGGGTTCCAGGGACATCTCTGATGAAGAGAAACCCAAGGACTAGATCTAATTGTAGGCTTTACAAATACTAGTTTCTATCATTATATATTTGGCACCAGTAGCTTGCTCAGAAGGTTGTAATGCCAGGTTTAATGCTATTTAAAGCACTCATGGCTATATATTTTCTTGTTTCAGAGTCACATAAGTGAGAATGAAGAAGAACTCAAACTTGTGGAGAATATGTTTCCTGCCTACCAGAATTACACTGAATTGTATGATAAAAACAAGCTGCTTACCAGCAAGGTAGCTGCATAAAAACTTCCACAGCATAGCTTAGATTTATCCATGCAGAGGATATGATGGTTAACTGTAGTTACCTGAAAAGTTTGTATTGTTTTGTCAAGGTCAGTGACATCTGGGGGAAAGTAAATTGGTTTTACGGTCTCTGTTGCACAGGTATTGTTCAAGGTATTGGAACTTTAGACAAGACCACACTTTTCCTAAGCATTTTAGGGGAGATGAACAGTAAAGGTATTTTATGCTCCCTGATCCATTTTCCAACAGCTCCAAAGAGAATTGGGGCAGTGGTATCAGAAGGAGACTAGGTAAAGCTGGTATTGTAGGAGCCGGTAATTTTGGGGCAGTACCCAGTTATCCTTATATTACAATGTTCTTGCACACTGTTTTTGCCTGAAGATTTGTTCTATGGTGTTATGGTAGGACCAACTTCATTTTTTGGCAGTTTCCTACAGAAAAGCAGCTTGTCCTCTTGTGTTCTGTGTGTGAACCTCTCATACAGACAGGTACACTTTACTATTCCAGCTCTCCAAAAGCACTCTCATCTCAGGTGATTTTACCAAGTATTGAGAGGCACAGTGGCCTGAAGAGTTGGAATGCATTAAAGCTTTGTGCTGGCAAGATAGATGCAAGCAGATCAGATACCAGCCCATACATACAGGTTGGAGTGCCAGGGAACACCTTATTAGATGGCAGAGAGCCCATGCAAGAGGGAACATGAACAGCCTAACTACCGTCAGAGTGCTTAAACATCGGTCAAATTGATCTAAAATTTTAGGAGAGAATTTTCAGAGGCACAAAGGGCAGCTGGGAACTCCTTGGGAATTAGCTATTGAACTCCCATGTCTGTCTTTGAAAATGTGCCCCAGTAAATTACTTATTTACAGGCCTTTTTACCTGAGAAATCAATATGGACTACTTAAGTATATATACAATATTAACTTTTGTTCTCTCGCACAGGCCTATGCACACTGATTGGTTGCATCGGTGTAATAAAGACAATATTAGTGCTGCAAAAACATAGATCTTAATTCCATCAGACTTTTATATGCACAGCACTGAAAATGATCACTGAAAATCAGGGTTACTGGTGCGTTCTGGAACTAGGCTCCTGGTTGTTTGGGGAAGCATTCTGTTAAACACAAGCATAACAAAACCGCAGACATTCATTCCCCCTTCCCCAACCACCAAAACTAAGACACCAAATTAATTTCTTGTAAGGTTTTAAAAGTATGTTTTTCAGAGCTGTGGCTGAAATATTTCCTTCTTCTTAAAAAGAAGTACAGATCAGCAGAGATATAGTTCAGCAGCTACCATATGTATGTCCTTAACTTGAGATGTGGCTGTTCTCATTGCATTTGCAGTTACATTTGAGCTTGATGAGTAGAGATGGCAAGGGTGCAGTGCTATTAGGAGATGCTCAGTGGAAGCAGTCCCTGTGCTGTTCTCATTTTTATCAGCAGATTGCAAGACCTAACAGAGCTCTTGCTCTTCTCTTTGGGTGGGCATTTGGTGTATGAGGTAATTCCAAGTAGATTTATGTGTGAATAATTGGTTTATGTCCTATTAAATGATACTATCTTATACTTTTATGTTTTGTGTATACTGCTTATGAACTTCTTTTTAAAGTCAGCTATGTAGGCCAAGAAAGAAAAGTCATTAATCAGTTGCATAACAGATTAGATTATTTTAATTAAAGAATGTTCCAGATATGTATCTCTACCTTGTGCAAACCTTTAGAGAGACAATGGGCAACAAGCTAAGAGTACATTCATCTTCCGTTGTATCTGATGTACTCCTAGCCCCAGTACTTGATCTCTGTGTTAGCTACAAAGTATAAATCATAAGGTTACGACAGTTCTAGGGCAGCTGGGGAATTCTTGCTTTTGTTCCATGAAGCTCTTAGGTTACAGCAGTCACGGCAAGAGTCAGCACCCTATCTTCTCACATTAATAAATGAAAAAAAGCCGAGGGAGTGATATGTCAGGCATACTGAAGATAATGAGAGTTTCTCCCCTGTTGATTTCAAGAGCTTCATTCAAGAAGTGCATTAATTTCCCTTGATGGTAACAGGTGTCCTTTTGGCTATTAAAAGCAGTGCAGCAAAAATCACAGGCACTGAAGTAAATGCAATATTGAGTAAACTGGTGATTCTGTTTTTCTTTAGACAGTGATGGCTCATGCCTGTTATCTTTCTGAAGAAGAGCTGAAACTTTTTAGTCTTCGTGGAGCTGCAATTTCACATTGCCCCAATTCTAACTTTTCGTAAGTTTAAAAAAAAAAAAAAAAAGAAAAAAAGAATGGTGTGCAATTAAGTAAAGCTGTTGTTCACATAGTACCCTGAGTCCAGCCTACCATTACAAGGCTGTGTACATGATACCCCATTCCACCAGAAGTGACATATTGGATTGATCATGACCATCCATGCTCCACTTCTGCGTGGTATGCTCTGGACTGACTTGTGATCTTTCAGTGTAGTCTCATATATTTATATATGTATATGTGTAAAAAAATATTTATTTTTTTAAACTTTATTTCTTTTGACTGTTCTATCAATGGCAGATTCAGGCCATCTCCCTTCCCCCCAAAGTATGCATGTGTTTTGGGGAAATGGGAATGGGCTATATAGTCTTCTTTCTATTAAGCAGAAATGAGATACTGTATAGTATCCAGCTAGGATACTGTACTAAATGTTAACAGTCATTTTGCCTTTAACATAATCAATATCCTGTTTGTGGTGACTTACTGGAGCTCATGAAATGACCTCCTATTTCCTGGAATACACTTTCCGTCATATTTGGATTTTTTCACAGGTATACTGAGAGGTTGTCTTCTGCAGATAACTATAAAACTGTGGGAGTTTTTAAATGAGAAAAACTACCTTTATTTTTAGTGATTAAACCCCATCTTTCAGATGTATGAATCCATCCCAGTTTAATAAACCCAATCTATTGCACACATTCTGAGGGCCTTTGTCATGAAACAGCTCTGCAGCCCTACTCTTCCTGAACTTTCTCTGCATGTGTCACACGCAACACATTTCTTCTTCCAATCCAGGCTGCGCAGCGGTGTCTTAAACGTGCAAAAGGTCCTGAAACACAACGTGAAGCTTGGCCTTGGCACAGGTTAGTAGTTTGCTGTAAAAATGGTTTCTTTTGGAAACCATTGGGAGATACAAGAACACCCCTACTTGTTTGTGTTTAAAAGCCAGCATGTCTCCAACTTATGGACCTGCTTTTTTTCCCCCACTACTTCTAGAGTAATGAAGTCTAGAGTACTGAAATCTAGAGCTGGTCCAAAAGTGTTTAAAAAGAAAACCAAAAACAAATGAAGAAAGTTTTGTTCCTGTTGCGAGAGTAAGCAGGGCTTGAACAACAACTTTTCAGGTTATTCTGTGTTGTGTTCTATTTAACTGACTTTGAATGTGAGAGCACCTTTGTTAGGAATTACACATTCAGAGACAGCGCTTAGCAGTAAAACTTCTTGTGTTTACCACATCTGCCACTTTGTAACATTTAATTAAAGCTCATAGAAATTTAACCCAGAGAATTATTCCCAAAGCTTGTTTCTGAGAGTCTGATCCCTTCCAGATGTGGCCGGTGGATATTCAGCTTCTATGCTTGATGCCATCAGGAAAACAATGATGGCATCTAATAGCCTTCAGATCAATAAAGTGAATGAAACAGGACTAACTCTTGAAGAAGCTTTTCGACTAGCCACTCTAGGAGGGAGCCAAGGTAAGAAGAAATTTCTTTAGGATGTGCACAGAGAACTACAGCTCTTTTTGATATTATGTGTCCCTGTCTTTAAAAGGTGGCTGAATTCACAGGTTTTCTGGTGCCAGAGTGCAGTCTAAAATGGTACCTGCTGGCGGAGATACCCTTCAGTCTCTCATACCCATACTAGGCTCATTACAGAAGAGTATTCGTATTGATGTTGAGCGTTTAATAATAGAATCGTAATGATTTTTCAGGGTTGTACATTTTCTTTGCAAAGATCCTCAGACTTCTTAATCATTAGTGCTTGTATGCTTATCACACCAACTGGAAAGACTTTGTTTTCTCAGCAACCAACACTTAGAGGAAAAGCTGTGCAATTATCATAAAGTCACGCATCCTGTTTGTCATCACTTTCTAATTTTGTTTCTGCCTTTTGAGCTCTCAGTGAGGCAGTTTGTCACTGTCTTTCCAGCAAATCAAAACATCATGCAAATCACTCCTCAGGCAGAGAAAAGCACAAAGTTTAAACAGGATATGCACCATGGTTGTTTAAGACACAGTTGCATGTGCAGAATATAATCATGTAGTATATTGGCTATTCTGGTTCACTGGCATGTTTTGTCATGATCAGTATGCACATACTGATTTATACAATTAGCCAAGTTTTAGCGGAACTTGTATGATTTAGCAGAGAGTAAACCCACACATAAGTAAAAATCTATTACTATTTCAGTTAGCAGAAATGAGTTCACTACGTGCTAAAGAGCTGGTCCCAAGTCTTTTCAGTGTAACATTTTTGTAGTTGTCAGAAAACACCATTGGGAACTATTAATGGAAGTTTGAAAGATGTAATGAAAATGTTATCAAACAGGTCTTCTCAGGACTGTATTTGAATTTCGGGAGGGTGTAGTGGGGAAATAAGAGAAGACAGAAAATGGGCAGGGGACAAAAAAGGAGAGATCTTTTTCCCACAATATATACTGTTCTCATAAAAGGTGAGAATAAATTAGCTGAGATACAGAAAGGAAGACTTAAAAAATCCCAAACTCATATGTGATTTCCCTTCCCAGCTACTCTTGCCCTTGTTTTATCTAGGTTCTCAGGTTCACTTAGTAACGTGTTTATTTTATGTATTGATTTTGAGCTGTTTTATCCTTACTGAGTCAGTTTCAAGGGTAGAATATAAATTACTCGTACAACCTTCCAGTAGCCTGGACAAGTACAGTTTGTGGAAATTTAAATGAGCGATTCTTCGTTGCAATACCTTGCTTTGCTGAGATTCCTAAACACTTGTCACCCTCTTGTGTTTAATCTAGAAATTGCATTCTGCTCACAAACCTGAAGGAATATGAGATCATTTTAGTTGAAACTGGCAGGTAGTCAAAATATTTCACCATTTGGAGGCGTTTAAACATCTTTAAGGTATTGTGGAGCTCTTGCCACACACAAACTTCACTGAAGGCTGAAGTTCCTTTGTTGGACAGGAGCAATCTGAAAACAAGTGAACAAATTATTTGCGGATATTATCCCCTTTGATAACTTAGTTTAACTCCAGAGTATTGGAAAAGTTGATTTAATACACAGATACTTTGTACAACTTAAAACTACCCTACATCATTTCCGAGGAGACACAAAGGCCTCTCTTTAGGTATTCTAAGCCCTTGCAAGCACCCGGTCGCTGAAGATGAAACTGTAGATTTTCAGTGCTTGTGGGCTGAGAACCAGAGGTTGTAGTGAAGCTTTGAAATAACAAAGCTAAATAATAGACCACAAGACAAGCCTTACAGGTGGGTATGAGACCTTCAGATCTGTCTATGATTTTTTTTCCATACCATATTGTTCTTTGTTCATGCTAATTACCCTTAGTTATCCTCTCTGTACACCTCTTTTATTATCATATTATATGTTATTATTGTAATAGGTCTTTACAGCCTGTCAAAGTTGCTTAAACTGTTTAAACAATTAAATCTAATACTGCCTTAGCAAAGTGAGTATTATTATATACTGTACTGTTTCCCTGACTTCATTTCATTGCCCCTTTTGGAGCTTTAACATTTTTGCAATGTAAACGATTGTTATTCCACTTTAAACAGTTAGGCGCCTATACATCAGATATGCAACGACACAAAATCAATGAAGAGCATTCAAAGAACAAAACTTAAAAGAGGGGTTCAAACTATTTGTCAGATTTCTTTTACCCTTAACAGATGCCCTTCAGAAATTCACCAAAATATACATGGTTTTACTGAGAAGTTGCTTAAGAGCGCGGATACTAACATACTCACTGTTGAATTTGCTTTCATGTTTTTCCTTGTAATCATCTAAATTCTTGTAGTTTTTCTTACGAACAGCTCAGGTAAGTTGCCAGGTGCTTCCACATGGTGGAAGGAGGCTTGCCTTGGAGATCGGTTTGTGAGCTTATTTTCTTCCTCAGCTCTAGGACTAGACGACGTGATTGGAAACTTTGAGGTCGGCAAAGAATTTGATGCACTGCTAATCAACACGAAGGCTTCAGACAGCCCTTTTGACTTGTTCTCTGCTGACAATTTTGAGGTAATCAGCACAGGATTAATGATCCCCCAGAATTACTGGAAATGACGTGGGGAAGGTCCGTGATACAGCCAGAGTAAGTCTCTGGAGAGTTATTCCAGTAAAAGGAATCGGGTGTACGACACCGCTGCTGTCCGTGTTTCAGCCCGAGAGGTTCAGTGGTTGGTTTTTTTGGAGTCTTGCTGTCCTCAGTGACAGCCCCATATGCCCATGAGCAAAAATGCACGTAACGTTTTGTAATGCATGTTTTGTTAGCCCAAGCTGACAATTAGAGTTAGCTTTTTTTTTTTGCAGTGACAAATGGCAGCCAAGAAAAAGCAATTCAGTTTTAGTTAACACTTTGAGTTCAAACTCAAAAATGGCAAGCTGTTCCCAGATAAAGGCTAGGTTGCCTTGACTGCACTGCTATTGAAAATTTAAGCCAGAACTCAAGACGGCTAATTTGAGTTGGAAGCTCAGTTTTTATGCAAACATATAAGATGTACTAGCATTATGCAATGGGCACTCCTTCTTACACAAAAACCTTTTATGATTAAAAAAAGGTAATGAACAACAGTTACTTGAATTTACTGATGTGGCCAGACTGTCTGTCGTTGTCTCTATTCTGAATGTCATCATTTACTTACAAATGCGGGCATAATTGGTGAGATAATTGTCCCTTAATCTGTTTCAGCCACAATAACCTGGATTAGATTAAATTCTTTAAATTTTAAATCTTCTTCCTAATTCAAATAATTCTGGAAAAACACTATTTTCCAATTTAAGTTTAAACCTTTTTAGCTAAAAGTTAGCTGTTCTTAGGACTTTAAAAATTTTGTCTTATTTTTCAATAAGTAAATGAATTTGAGAACTCTAAAAAGGAGGAAGGGGAAGTATTGTGGTTTAGGCGTATTTTTGTTTATACTGCCAAACTTGTGCAGTGCTTTCTTCCTGAGACATACAGCCTCCTTTCTGAAAGTTATTTATGAGAAAACATGCAAATTAAGTTTTGGTTTTTCTGTTAGCAGGAATATTTGGGAAAACTATTTTTATCAATTATTTCAAGCTTCAAATAGTTATGATCTGGGACAGTAGATTTTGCTTTCTGAATTTGGTTTTCTCCCATTTTTTTATAGGACACTCTCCAGAAGTTCCTGTACCTAGGTATGTTCTCATTCTCAGCCTACATAAAATTCTCTTGTTGTTTCATAAATCAAGAATTGCCTAAATTAATGTGGAGGCTAATAATAAATTTATTTCTACATAATTAAACATACATTTGTATACAGTAATTAAATATATTTATTTGCATTTTATATAAACATTAATATGTCACTAGTTATTAATAATACTATTTAATTACATTAAATAAATATACATTTACTTACATTTATTAATATTTATTTATAAATACTGAGTGAGAATGAAGTAGTTTAACTTTTTTTCTTTGGAACATAGTTAATAGTCAGTTTAACATGATCAGATGTACCAAGTTTGTCAGATTTATTACCACACCTATCTTTATCTACGGTATGAGCTAAATCGTATTTCGCAGTAAAGTAACACTGACGTGCTAATGACCAGTTCAGAACCAGTTCAGCTCGGAAGAACTTCTGCAGACCAGTCGCCATTGTGGTTTTTTTACTCCCAAACAAAAACGATGGCCTTTAAAACAAACAAAACCCAACGCAAACAATCCCACCCCCCTGAGAACAGAGATTCTTTATAGGACATCGTCTGGACCAAGAGCCACGCTGCCCGTTATGTTGTTACCTAGAGGTAACTGGTATTAGCTCTGGCCACGTTTGTGTCATTCTCTAATTAGGCTTTTGCCTTTTTGAGAAGCCGACTGAGGCAAAACAGCTTTACTGCTGCCTGGTGCCTGAGTGGGTTCACATACTGTGCGTTCACAACGCGTTTTCTGTACAGATACGTGGTATTTTTAGGGTTTGAATCTACTAAATGTATAGAAAACCCATGACACCATTGCAGCAGCTGAACGCTATGTTTATTTCTTTAAAAAAGCATGGGTAGTTTAAACACCCATTGATCTTTGTGGTAGCCCTGTTTATTTCTCTCCAAATAAACTTTCTCAGTCCTAGGAAACAGTCACTGCAAATGATGTATTCCAAAGCTGATTTTGTGGATTGCGTAATTTTCATTGATTAAATGAGTGCATAGATTTACGTGCAAATCTCTGTTTTGACCATGTTATTTCAGGTGATGATCGGAATATTTCCGAAGTGTATGTGGCTGGGAAGCAAGTGGTTCCTTTTTCAAGTTCCGTATAAATCCATTTCCCTTTTGCAAAATAGTCTGCTGCTCATTCTGCATCTGATTTGGAAAAGATTGATTAAACACAGTGCCTGATCATCAGGAATGACACCTCATTTTTGTTTAATGTTTTAAAACTTGCAAACATTAGAAATTTTGTTAGGCCTTTCAAGAATCACTTTACCAAAATTGTCACAGTTCTAGAGGAAACGGATATTTAAATTTCTCTGTAAAAATAGCATGTGTGCATTGATAAGGGATTTGGTAAATACCTTAATTAAATAGGACACCTGCTGTTCCTTTTAATAATAATGTGGGAAGTATTACAAAGAGCAGTGAGACTCTCATTGTCTATCATGCATCTGAATTAAAAAAAGCCAGTGCTAGTAAATTGATTTTGCAGATAACGAATATCACAGAACCATGCAATTTCCGTAATATTATCACCAAGTATGGAAAAATCAGTGACATTTTGGGGCATTTAGAACATTTTTCAGTTTTCTTTAGGAGCTTATTTTTTTTAAAGTAATTATTTAATTTAAAACATTATTTTTTTAAGAGAAATTAAATAAGAAGAAGTATGTATTTATAAATAAATAAGGGTCCTTATCATCAAAGAGTTCAGACTGGTCATCCGTAGTCAGTCAGGAGAGAACTGGTGGAAGAACCAGATAAGAAGCGGGGCACTGGTCACGGGGAGAGGGGCTGGGGGAGCGGAAGGGCTGCGTTGCTCTGTGGTGCTCTCAGCTGAACCTGCGTTTCCGTGGACTTTGTTCCTAAGTAAGTCTAGAAGTGGTCAGCCTGGTCTTCCACCCACTCCGCTGAGTTACCTTCAGCTACGCGACAGCTGAATGAAACTCACGTTACGTCAGGAGCAGGCGCTAAGGTACCTGAGCAGGCTGCTCGACGGCAAACAAATGAAGAGGTTTTTCTGGAGCAGAGGGAGTGCCTCATCTAGTTCTGCCTCCTGCAGCACCTGCCCAAGCTCGCTTGCTCCTGGCTGTTCAGACGGGGTGATACGATGTCCCTTCTCCTTTCTGTAAGGGAAGTGAGTGCGTTTAGAAAAAATCCAAGGGAAACGGGCTATTTCTAGCCATTGCCACCTTTGACTTGAGGTGGAAATCGTCACTGGAAAAAGCAGCTCAGCTCTAATGTGCTCTTTTGTGTCTTTCAACGTGGCAAACGTAATTCCAGCCCTGTACAATTCCAGGTAAAAGATGTGCCCTTTTTGTTTCGGAAATCTGTGTGACTTCCTTTCTTAAAAAGCATATTTCCCTGCTTTTTATCAGATACTCTTTTTTTTTTTTTGCAAGATTAGTTTGAGGACGGGGATGCTTCTTGTTTCTTTATTATGTTTTTGCAACACAAGAGATGTAAGCTTTAATTTCAGTGTCAATAGAGACAATATTGTATTGAGTTACTATAAACATGTGTTGAATATGGTTTTAAGGCCTGCTTCAAACTGCTTTGATTTCACTAAGCTTTGTTTCACGCTTTTATCTTGCTGCCTGGCGATATAAAGGCACAGGGCTTCCCTCTGTTCACAAACCAAGGGAGGTTACTGCACCAAAGTCTCACTTCATGTCTACTTCCGAGAGAGCGCTTGGCCTAAGGTCACCGACAACTTTCTGGCTTTAAAAGTATTTTCACAGCTTACGTACTGTTTATGGTTATGCCTACATGAGACACTATAGCATCAAGTGGAAGTGTAAAAGCTAGCTTGGGCACTTAAAGCTGTACAGTCTTTTCAGTGTGGTTTTTCTGCCGAAGCTGAGGAGCGCTACTGAACAGCTGGGGATATTGGCTTGCAGACACTACCCGCGTGCAGCTGGCTCACTCAGAGCTAGCTCAGGTGTCTTCACAGGGCACTGCACGGTGCCGCCTGCTCGCGGAGGTGCAGCCTTCGTGTCCATTATGTTCAATGATTCCTACGGCTTTAGGAGTCAAGATTTAAGGATTAAGATTTCCACATTCCGTCAGGGTGTTTGCTTAACCGTTTTGTTTTTTATGTGTCCCAGTCACCTACACAGTAGCACACTTGCTTGGCAAATACAATCTTCAGCTCTTTAACTTGGTTTCCTGATTCAGGGAGCATTTTTCCTCATGAATTTTGACATGAATTTAATCGACCAAATTTCACGTTCCAAAACCAAAGATCTGTGAGACACATGTTTAAATCCTCCCAGTTACTGTTTGAAACTATTTTTAGGGAGTTGCATGCTTTTCAGCTTTGGCTTTATGCAAGAATGTTTTCTGGGGCAGAGAAAGATTACGCATCCTTGTGTGTTTGTGCCCTACTTCTTCGCTTCCAGAGCTATGAATTAAATCTACGCTTTTATTTTAGTGGTAGTCTTAACTGTCTCTGACTTCATTGTTTTCCCACTATTTTGTAGTGTTGTTAAGAATAGGATTCAGCATTTCTTCTTAAAAGATTTGCGGGGGAGGAGGGGTTGCTTATTTGCAAACTGGGAATACAGAAAAACTTTATTAAAGTTCAACAGTATACTGCTGGCCCAGTTACAAAGGGACTCCCTAGGATAACTGCTGCCAATGAGCTTCGTATCTGAATATTGGCTGCGTCACGAGCAGTTTGACTCTTGTTCAGTTCACGCACAAGGCAGGAACTCAGCCTTTTGATTATGGCTTTACTAGTGTCTAGTACCCATACACTACCCAGATTTAGAAACGGAGAATCAACTTTTTCAGAATCTCAGCTAGAGGAGGAGCTCTGCCTGCAGGTAGTGCCGTGGGCTGTCCGCACCACCCACGGCCGGGAGGAGCGAGGACCAAGATGCGTAGCATTACACTAAATGCTAAGGTGCTTAGGGGTAAAGGAAAGAAATCTGAATTTGATGCGAGAGGAAAACAGTGGAGGAATTAATACAACAAGTAAACTAAGGGGTACTTTCAACAGCAGCATCTTAAATAGAATTGAATGGAGAAAAACTGTAATGCCAGGAAAAAAAGCTGAAGTGGAGTCCTCCGAGGTAGTCCCAAAAGCTTGTTCGGTGGAAGATGGCTTATGCACAGAATTTTTAAGGTTTTAGGAGATACAGAGGATATAGTAGCCAAACATCTCCAAAGCAATTTTGGGAAAGTCAGTGAGGATCCCATTGTGAAGTTTTGGCTTTGGGACTCCCTGGCCAAGTGCAGGTTGCCAAGGTACTTGGTGCAGTAGGGGAGGATCAGTAGATGAATGCAGTTACTCCTGAGACTTGTACATCTACACTATATGCAGCTTAAGACTACATATAGACTGTTTCCTTGGATAAATGTCCCCGCTGCGTATGCAATTTGAAGCAGGCCAGGCTCTTAATGTCTCTTTTAGAGGCTGGAGTGTATTTGGCATGCAGCTGAGCCTCCAGTGTAGTTTCCTCCAAAATAAACTTAATCCTTGTGTACCAAACCCACCCTGCAAATTGAACCAAGGTTCAATAAGGGAGGATGAATGGGAATTCACTTCAGAACAGCACTACTATCTCAAACCAAAATGCTAATGGGGGCTAGGACTTGGACTAAAAAAAAAAAAAAAAAAAAAAAGTAGTAAAAACTGGGCAACCAAACACTAAGGGGAGATGAGTAAGCGGAAGAAAAGAAAGGGATTATTTTCAGTCAGTATAAATTGACATAGCGCTACTGACTTAAGATAAAACCTCTGGAAAAATGTACTTGCAACTATTTCCAGATGTCACTCCCCATTAGTTCTATTTCCAGATTGTGGATGGGATCTTTATTTCTTAATGCGTCTTTGTGTTCAATGTTAGCACACAATTCAGACAAAGAAAAAAAAGGGTAGTTTGTGGAAATCTTGCTTGTTGGGACAATATGCTTAATGTGTTCTATGTTCAGACAAGCACTTATTTATTATAAATGGAATGTATTTGAATTACTGCTATATGTTGATCTCATTGTGTCACTTTAGGTTTTGATTATTAATGAAATGCTAGTAAGTATTGCCTATGCATTATGCAGCGTTATTTGAATTATTCATGTGTGGCAAGTGGAGTTCTGCACTTTAAAATGTTGCCTTGGCCTAATGTTTATATTTATTCTGTGTTTTTTGTGCAATCAGAAAGCTTTGTAGGGGAAAAAAAGTGTGTATTTGTTCACTGTACTGAACATTTTCGGTATTGTAAGTGGACTTCCTGCTAGAAAAAGAAATGTTAAAATGACACTGTTTTAAAGTCTGTGCCTGATTATACACTCATGAAAGAAAAAATTATGATTTTATGAAAGCCAACGTGAATAGTAATATTTTAACTTTAAAAATTTTACAAAGAGTATTTTTATTTTAATTGTGATTATGCAATGCAGATTAGCAAAAGGTAATAGTTGTTGCTAAATGTCTACTATTCTACTGAGCAAAGGAGAATGTAACTATTTTTGATTATACATTTAAAAAGAATATGCAAGTCTTGAAAAGTAAAAAGCCCAAGTTCTTTCAAAGGATGTCCTAGTTTTAAAAGGAAAATACATTAACAACATTGCTCAGACAAGCTGTTGTAGTGTACAAGTAGAAGGTATTTAAAAAAAAAACAGGGGATTTTGAAAATTGAGAAAGGTCTGGCAAAAAAATTAATTTGAGAAAAAATTTGAAAAAGGTGGTAGCAGAGTATAAAATAATGCAAAGTAGAAAGAAGCTACATCAGAGGAACTCAGAAGAACAAGATGACATGTCAGTGAAGTTTTAGGTGGGAAACCCTGAAGAAGAAGATACATTTTCAGGCAGTGTTCTGTTAAATCGCAGACCTCATTGCTTCTGAAAGTCGTTGAGGCCCAACAACTGAGCAGATTTCCAAAGCAGTTACTTACATGCTTAATAATACAAGCCCAAATAACTGTAGCTAATCATAGCATAATTATAAAACACTTTTCAACCTCTCAACCTCTACTTCAAGATTTAAATCAAAATTACCTGTAACAACACCAGAAGAAACCTAATGCAAGGGCACGTTATGCTTTATCTCCACGTGTCCCATGAAACATTTGGCATTGGCCAGGTCAGAGACTGAACTAGTCTGGTCCAGGGGAAGAATCTCTGCTCCTGGATGCCCCAAACGTTGTCCCCTGTCGTGTTCCTGGTGGAGCAGTGATGACTGAGTCCAACACAGGAAGACTAGAGTAACTGAAAATAAGCTGGTTTAAAAATCAGATTTTTTTTTAAGTTAAGCACACTGCAGAGAGCACAGCATGTTTTAAATTACATGAGCTTATACCTAGCAGTGAACTTCTAAGTACTAGGAACTTTGGCTTAAAGTTGGGGTTTTTTTAAGCCCTTGTACTATATGTGGAATAACTTGTGCTTCTCTCAACAGAGAAGCCAGCAAATGACATCTGCAAGGCTCTCTGTACAAAAAACAATAGCAACAGTAACAAAAACAACTCTTGGGAAGCCAAAAGGACATCAGCAACATCAACAACAATCTGTTGTGTAAAGTTAGTAGAACCGTTAGTATTTCTCAAAAGGCTGAGCAATGTTTTTGGAGGGCAGTTTCCTGGAAATTTGAGTGGAAATTCATTCTTGGAAAATGCTCTGAATCAGAGTGTGCTCGAACCAATGAGGTCTCCTGTGGCTTCTGCAGAGGCAGTCACTGCTGTAGAAGTGAATGCAATGGTCATGCCTAGACTCACACTTCTTCCCCTGGTCAGGACTTGGAAGTGTGTATTGGCTTTAATTCTGGCTTTAGTTTGTGGTTTCTCATACACTTGGTTTTAGTTTGAAAATAACTATGCTGAATGAGTGGAGCTGGGAGAAGGATAAGGCTAAAAGGCAATCTTACACCTGCCGGCCTAACGCTTCAGCTGAAAAGATTTGTCCCATCAGGTAGATGTTACTATGTCTGCACAGCTCTTAGACTCAGTGATTTAGCTTAATGATTTGAGTCAGCTGGTAACAATTAAACCCAGACAAGACCAGGACGTAAACTGTGAGCAGCTGACAAAAACATAAAAATGTTTTGCCTTGATCTGCACTTAAATCACCAAAGGCTTTACTTAGCCAAGTGCTCCTGGGCGCATTTAGGTATAAAAATTCCCTGGAGATAAGCCTTCAGTAGAAGGGACCAGTGTTAGTGACAATTGAAGGCTTTGATCTCTGTGTCCTCTCTGGCCTTGTGGCTTCAGAGCTGGGTTGTGTGTTCCTTTAACAGCTTTTGCTGGGGAAAGCTTTTAAAAAGCAGTTGCACATACTCCTTAGCTGAGGAAGTTTGCAGCCCTTGCTTCAAGACGAACCTTCTTTCCCCAAAGGAGAGTTCACATCTCACTGGAGTAAGCTTTTCTGATTCTGGTCCTTGGTTTTGTCTGCTTGTTGCCTGTTGTGTGTGGGCTCTGGTTCTTCTGTTTGTGAAAAATGCCTAACTGGAGTTAATGTTGTTGAATTTATCCTTCCTGTTGTACTTGTGTAGTTTCAAGGAAGAGCAATGTATTAGGAAAAATGGTATATGTGATTTCCACTGTTCTGCTTGGTTTTGATCATGCTAAATGGGAAGTCATGTACTGTTGAAACAAAATAAAGAGGCCTTGTGTTTACACTGACCCTCATCTCTTTCTGTGTTTGACTTTGGAGGAGAGTGAGAAAGGTGGCAAGCTGACTAATGAACATTTACGTGAAGACCATGATACACAGCAAAGTGCTGGAGATGCAGAGAACTTACCTGTTCCCTGGGGAACTTGGGCACACCCATCATAGGGGTTTGCAAACTGTGCTTGGTATGAATAACATTATTTTAGGGAATCTCTTTCCAGATTCACAACTCTTACAGCTTTTGGTGTGTCTTTATTACCAGATTTGTTGGCTTAATAAATCAAAGCCAGTGCTTCAGTAACCTTTTCATTATTTTGTGTCTAAGTAGACTATCCTGAAATGCTTTCTTCTTGTGCTTGGCAGCAACCATACAGAGTCAGACTCCTTTAATGTATTTTTCTTCACTTTCTTACTTTTCAAAGCTTAGGCATAAAAATGTCCCCAGTCTAAGCAGCTCTGAAGCTCACCAGAAGTGGATTTCCTTAAAACAAAAACTACCACAGAAGAACCACTAATTACATACTGAGGAATTGGATGCTGAAATTTTGAGAATTATGTGCAACTTAGGCAAAATTACGTGCAGAAGAAATAAAGCTGTTCTGTATTTTCATCAATCAACTTAGCAGCAGAAGTCATGCAAACTACAGAGAAAAGACAAGTTATAGACTACTGTCCTTAACAGAAGGGCCCATTTAGGCTTTTAGCATAGGAATTCTGCTCTTTAACATTTTATTTTGGAAAGTAGCAATAAGAAATGCTTTTGCGACGTTTTACTAGAGTACTATATTGAGACTTACCTATTTAAAGCAGTATAAACCCCAGATGTGAGCACAGAGGGTTTGTGAGCCAGTTTGAAAATTTCAGAGCCTTTGGGTATGTTGGTAGTAAATCTCAGGCTACAATTACCTGTTTCACTACAATGAGTTGATGCAGGCACAGTGTGCACAAGTGAACATAGAATTTGCAAGCTTAAAAAAAAAGCTGTTGAATAATCATGAACACATTACCAGTGTAATTTTCATCAGTCTTCTCCCATGGCTATTAAGAAGAATACAAGACTCTTCTTGGTTTGGGATCAGATACTGAATCATTTATAACTGAGCTTAATAGATTTATAGCTCACGAGTTACGAGCATAGTTAAAATGCAAAACGAATGTTGCTTGCCCTATGCTTGTACTCTGTAATTAGCTGTCTTCCTTCCAAAGTAATACGTTTGTGACTGCATTCTTGCATTAATTCTGATTAAGACTGTCCTTTAGGAATGAACCTAAAAATATGGCCAGAAATGCCATGAAATCTGGATTAAATATGAGCAGTGCCTCTTCCTTTCATATTTTATCCTAGAGGTACCATCTCAAAACATAAAAGGTATTTTGCTTCTTAGGACCTGGAAGTATTAAAATGGTAGCTAAAGTTTGATGTCAGCCCCCACTTAAACAAATCTCAGCCTTCCAACACACTGGTGGAGGTTCATAGCGGTAAGAAACCCAACTCCTCTGACAATTCATATGGAATATCAATTCCAGCTAGCTGTGCGCAGTCCTAATGCTCATTGTATTAACTCAGTGCTGTAAAAAATGTTCCCTGAGCTTTTATTTTTTGAGGAGAAGTCCCCATTGTTGTATTTTTATGGCTTGTGAAACAGCAAACAGATGTGCCAAATGAGAGCCGTGCTTGTCTTGCAGCGCACGCGAGCCAGCGCTGAGCAATACTCCCTACCCGAGCTGAGGGTCTGCACATGTTGGGGGCATTTCCAGCATTGTTATATGAAGATTCACATGCTCCAAGGGATAATTGAGGGAAAAGAGAAGAGTTTGAACTGTGTGCGGAAGATGGTGTCATAGAGATCCACAGTTTTTTAAGCCTAAACCGATAAAGAAATGAACTGTTGCAATCCTCTGCTCTGACCTTTCCAGGCCCTGAGAGAGGGGTGGCTGAGGCATTCCGTGAGGCTGTGCCTTCATCACGTACCCACCCGTGAGGCTGAAAGTCTCAGTGAAAGCCACGACATACTCAGAGCAGACTGTAGTGACGAGGGCTAGAGTTTTTCCAGGCACAGTAGGTAAAAGCAGCACGACCTAAACACTTGCTGTCTTGGCTTGTTATGGGGGCTTGTCTCCTCAAGCGCGGTGCAGTGCTGAACTCTGTGGTAATGGCTTGGGACGTGGCTTGGACACCCCATCGCTCAGCCAGCCTACACGAGCAGCCGAAACTCTCACTGGAGGCCTGTCAGAGAGTAGGGAGCTGAGCACCGTTTCCTGCACTCCTGGGCTGGTGCCCCCATTACTGGGGCATCCTCGCCTCAATGCCATCTCAGGCGTCCTCACCTCAACACCATCTCAAATTGCCAAGAATGAAATTAAATTCAAATTGCTATACTTGCACTTCTGATACAAAAGCCACCTCAAAGCAGTTCATGTGCACAGACAGCTCTCGGCTGCACCCCTGCCTGGTTTGGGGGCTGCTGCTGCCCTGTAGCAGCTGCCACATCTGGCTGTAGATGCTGATGTGGGAGTGAGACAAGGGGAGGCAGTGTGAGGTAGGACATGGCACGAGCAACCTTCATAAACCACTGCACTTCAGTTTTTTTCTCTTTTTAAAAAGGATAGTGGTTGGTAATATTGTTCCTGCTTTATAAAACCCTTTGAGGAGTTGCAGGGGAAAGGAAAGAAAGTAAGAGAGAAAAAGGAAAGCAAGAACAAAAGAAATAATGACAGGAAGAGCAGGAGGGGAAAAATGGAAGAAACAAGCCTTTTCCTCCAGCTTTTCCCTACTGTATTTCCAAGGCTGTATATTACAGAGGTGTTTTGGACCAGTGGGAGCAGCCCAGGGGTAGGGTTGGTAGGGGGCAGGCTGTGAGTGGAGGGTGATACCTGCCTGCACTGCTCTTCCCCTATCCCTGCACATCCCCTCTGCCTCTTCTCCTGAAGCGTGTCTCCTCAAGGCTGGGCTGCCAGGGCATCGACAGCCTTCCTAGCCCCGTGGTGAGCGACAACCCTCTGATAATGACCCCTCACAGTACCATGTGCCGTCACCTTTCGTGAGTGTCTCCACACCTTCAAAGTACGGTGCATCACCTAGAGAGGCAACTGCTTGCAAGCAACACGTAGCCATTGCTCTACACACTTACTGCCATTTCACACCTTGGACTCCAGTGACACATAAACTTTCCACTAAAAAACTCTAACCCATACAGATAGTTGGAGTAATAGCTGAAATGCAGGGTAGGCAAAGGTATGAGCATCTTAGGTGCTACACTGCCTGACAGTTGTAATACTTCTTTGAACAGTCCCACAGCCTTCTTGCAGTGTTGAGATGTGCACTGGAGAAGAGGACACAACCTGCCCAAAGGAACACTCAGTTCCTTGGTGTTCACGCCATGAAAAATGCATTTAATTTAAAACCACTGCAACAACAACAAAAACCCCAGTAATGTGGACCCTCTGGGATCTGTGGAGTTACCTAATGGTTATTGTCCAAAGAGCAGATGCTACACGGGCTGCAATGCTGCAGGCTCAGCCTGTGAAAGCACGACACACGTGCTGAACCCGTGAGTGTGTGAGTCACCAGCACCATCATATGCGTGTGGCTGCAGGACCTGTGCCAGGCTTTGTGGTTGAGCTCCCCTACAGGACACGTAGCAGTAGGCTCCGGTGTGCTTGTGCTTGGAGCTGGCCCTCCTCATGATTTTCTAGGTCTTTCCTGCAAAAATGTGATTTAATTTAAAATTGCCTGGAATTGGTTTGGTAACCTTTTCCCACAAAGAGAGATGCTGCTGGGTGAGAAGAAAGTAGATGCAATTTTAAGGTAATGAAAAAAGAAGCATGCAATAAAAGCTGCGGGATGGGCGAAAGAATGGTAAAGCCCATTTCTACCTTTCTGCCTCCTCTTGTTCCCCACCTGTACACATCAAAAGTGCAGTTTACCTTTAATGCAGCCTCAGGGAATCGTTCTAGATTATTTTTCCCTTGAAAGACTGCTTAATGATGGCCTGTGAGCTCAAGGAAGTCCTTTACAGGGTCACAGCAGCACCAGGCCAGCAGCGGTAACTCCCTCCCAAATTAGCCCCTTTCAGAAAAGTTAATGATGTAGTGGATTTCTAAGAGGAAAACCAAGAGCGAACTTCGACGCAAGCTGCTAAGAGCGTGGAAATACAACCAGCTAGAAAATCTCCTCTGAAGAGACGTCCGTGGCGGGCTGGTGCCTGCCCAGCCCCTAGCCCTCCTGCCGCGCCTGCCCCTCCGAGGCCGGGGGGAGAGCAGCCGTGTCCCCTCTGCCGGGAACGCGCTGCTTTCTCCCTCCCTAAACGGGGAGCTTAAGGGAGAAAACCAAACCCAGCACAAACACTAGTTTTCCTCGTGGGAGGAAAGGTCAGCCACCTCTTCTAGTCCTTTTATTCATTGCAACTGTGGTTTCCAAGAAGGGCTATTTTTATAGTAATGTTCGAGCGTTTTTGCTCCCTTTTAACCCCAAGCAAGAAAGATAAAGTCAAACAGGAAGAATGGATTACAACGGAATTTGTTTTATATATGCTTTTAGGAGCATTTTTAATCCCCGCTTGAGTAAAGAGCAGGGGATTAAAAATGGTAGGAATGGAAATGTAGGAAAGGAAAAAATGGAAAGGTATGGATTTTCACAACTGACAGGATGTATCCAGCATGGGCTTCAAGTGAAATTGTTCATATCTTTGAGCAACCAAGTGACGTAAGTGCTCAGCTGAGAGATCACGGGAACAGTGGTTTTCTGTATCCCTGTGTCAGTCTGGAATCATTTTTCTGGGATGCTGAAAAACAGCTGCTCCTATAATTAGTTCATGAAGTGTCACTTCTAGGGGATCCACCAAATCCAGCTTAGGCTGTCAACAGCAGAAAGTTGCTGCAAGCTAATGGTTGTTCAGTGGCCTCTGCTAACCAAAATACAACTGAACAAAAAGAAAAAAATACAGGAAAAAAGAAAGAAGAGAGAAAGTAAAATTTCACCAATTGCAAACGGGATTGATTTTCTCCTGGCAAATATTATCTGTAAATCCTGCTGGGCATATTAGGCTGTTGTGGGACTAACTAGGCACCAAGGTGGCTTGGACAAGTCTCACTCCTACACAATACCTCCTCTGTGAATCCACAGAGGACTTCAGCTGTCACACTGATGACCCTGGCCCTTCCATGTTCAGACCAAAAAAACCCCACTCCTTTCTCATTTATTTAAAATAATCGATTTGGAGAAAACCACAGGAAAGGGGAGTGGGCTCAGGAAGCCCAGAGCTGTTGACAGTGTTACATTCTTCAGGTGGAGAGCAGGTAAGTCCTCAATGGCACACCAGCCACTGGTTGCCGCATCCATCCTCCCGCAGGGATAACTGCGCTCTTCCTTAGGCAAGGATGTGAAAGGAACTGAGCTGGGTCAGACTAAAGGTTTATCCAGCACTATTGTCCTATTTCTAGTAAGGCTGATAAACATGGACATGCAGGAGGACAGCAGGACACAGCATGAGCCTTCCCTCGTGGCCTCCCCCGTTTTCAGCCAACAAGTCAAGGAAGTTTAAAGCCGACATTGCAGCAGGGAAGTTTGGTTTAGCTCCTTAGTTTGTCTAATCCCTTTCTGAAACATTTATATTTTTGCTCTCTGTAACATCCAGTGACTGTGAGTTGTACCTGTTCGTTATGTATGTGTTGGGTGGCACAATAATTTCTTCTGTTTATTTTAAACCGTCTACCTAAACACATCCCTGCTTCCCAGACTGCAAGCTATAGTGAATAATACAGTGTCACCTTCTCCATTAGCATCACTATCCTTAAAATCGGTTTCAAGGAGAAGTAGGGATGTTTTGTGCTTCTTATCATTTTGACTCAGATTTATCAAAAGGGTGTTTCCGTGTATTTATTTTGCAATTTGGTTCGACAGAGAAAGCTTAGGGCTGGACATCAAATTGCATGTGAAGTAGACTGGGCTGGTTTCACAGAAAGCATGGAGTAACAGCCAGTCCTACCTACCCCCAAACAAAACAGACCATTTCATAGATCTAGAAGCAGCAGAACATTTTGTACACATTGTGCAAGGGCCAAACAGCTTGGGATTTGCTTGCCGCCACGGAAATATCTGGTGTCTCCGTGCCAAGGCTGAGAGACATGTTGAGTTGGACATTGCTGAAGGACAGCGTCAGATTCAGGGTTGGCCAGACTTTAGAAAAAATATTGTACTGCTAACATACTTATCTTGATCCAAGACTGATTAGCAGTATCAAGTGTCCACAGTTTCTTCCTCCCTGTACAAATGTGGTGTGTGGAATGAGAGCTGCTATGAAGAAGAGAGCAGTAACTGTATGCCAGGGCACAGAAAGAGGGGAGAGAGGCAAAAGAAGGATATTTCCATCCTCTCCACTGGCCCTTACTTACATAAAACCTAATTCTTAAAAGAGGTCCTTTCCAACAGAAAATGAGTACAATAAGAACATGGTTATTTTACCCTCCTAATAAGGACATGAGAGGAACAGGCACCATAGCTGGCAGCACCGTCACCCTTCACAACTCCTTCCAGAGATGTTTTGTGAGTTCCTGCCGATGTGCAGTCTGTGAGCACTACCAAAACTTTATCTTCTGGGGCAAGTTTAAAAATCTGCGTCAAACTACAGACATTCTTGAGCTCCGACCCCAGCAAATTCAAAGGTAAAATAGCTTGACTGCAAACAGATGCACAAAGTGCAAAATATCCCTTTGGATCACTATTCATACTCACTTCCGTTATTCACATAAGCACTCAGAACAATTACATTTTGTTTTGTAAATGTAAGTACAATTAGGTAAACATTCAGATACTGTGGGATGAATGGATGAACCGCACGATATTAGTATACAGCAAGATAAGTGTTTGTAACTTGTTTTCTAAAGCCAAGATTACCATGCAACCCCAACATTCTCATAGACGCAAAGACCTTGAAAATTTCGGCTGGCTTTCTCTTGTGGAAGAAGGTTACAAAACCAAGGTCCTAGACATTACCAAGAATTGCCTTGTAATAACTACGACAGTCCTTTAATAAGACATTTACTCATTCTTTTACACTAGAGGGCAAGAAAATCAGCATGGCCCTGTTGCTTTTTCTGTCTTTGGCAGAGCCCAGGAAAGACCAGCTGGACGCTGCTGATTCTCTGCCAAGAGAGGGGATGTAATGATGTGCATCTCCCTTGGCCTTGAGGATTCACCTGCCAGCTCTGTCCCTCTCTGGAGAAAAGAAAGCCACTGCCGACTGCTTGCGAAGGTCTAAGCAGGCTGCTCTGATAGGCGGTGAAAGATCGCGTCATATTGCTCCCCTCTGTAATGATTGTGCTGCTTTGGAGAGTTAAACCTTTCTGCAGGCATAATTTTACCAACTACTTCCAGCCACAACAGCAGGGGAGGATGCTTATAAAGGGGACTCTTGCGTGTTCAGCAAAGAACGCTGCACCCTCGTTACTAATATCACCTAAATAACTACTTTGGGTGGTTCTATTATTTAGCCAGGCTTCTGAAGTGTTAATGGTATATGTGGTATTAGTGCTAAATGCACTGAACTGTCTTTTGCATTTGCTGAGATGGTGACTCACTGAGTTCACTAAATCTCTACATGTTTAACTCCCAAATATGGAGGCTGCGTTAATGGATTTCAAAGAGGTATTTAATAAGCAGATTCCTCCGCTGCCCACACAAATGCAAACTAATAATCAGACAAAATTAAGTACGAGCATGATTTGTGTGGTGTCTCTCACTGGTGTAAATAGCTCCCACACTCTCCTCTGCATTTCCCTTGGTCCATTTACTGTGCAGAGGGTGATCACCTTCAGGGAACCGTGGCCCTTTCAATACTAAAATAACAGCTGAACATGACACCAGAGGTTAAAATATTTGTATGCTGGACTTTGAGACTCCTATTTTAACGTTTTATCGTATCACCATCAAAATAGAACAAATGCTCTTATTTATTGCTACTTGCATGTCATATCACCTAAACATGACATAGAATTCCTTGTTGCAAACCTCTATAAAATCATAAAACAGACAGGAAAAAAATGTACTCCCCTCTTTCCCTGCCAAGAAACAATTATTTTTCTTATTTTTTTGTGGTGTTCCCCTTGCAGTTTGCATGGACAGGCAGGAAAATCTTTGCTGTAAAATCTCACAAGTCGGGTCAGATATGGGCAAAATTCTTGTGGAGACCCTATAAAGGACAATCACATATTGCAGAAATTCTACCTTCATCACTTTTAAAGGAAAAACATCACTTTGAAAATCAAAAAAGGGACCTGAGACACAACACTCCCTCGCTGGAGCGATCCATATGGTAGCTTGCAAGGCTTTGTGCAGGCTTTGGTGGCATATTCATGCCTTGCCTCTGAGCACAGGTAAAAGCGAGGTCAGCATCCCTTGGGGAAATTCAGTCTTCCCTGGCACTTGCAGCGAGTGTGGGGGTATGAGACTGCTTGTGCTGGAGCAATGCTGGTGGAGGGGATGCTGTCCTGCCCCCATGCAGGCTCAGCTCCGCGCGGCCGATTTCAAGCATTTTCTCCATCTTTTATTCACTTACCCCAGCATGCTGGGGACCAGCAGAGGCAGCGCGATGGGTATAAAAGCTTGCCCCCTTCGCGGTGCTCCTGGCGGGAGCTGGGTTGGTCTAGGCAGGGCCTGGCAGCTGACCGTATCCACAGACTGCCGAAACTCCGCATCCAGCATCACAGTGGTAGTGTGGCGTAGACAGCCCCCGGGGCGCTGTGAATAACCCTGCCCTTTGGATAGCCTTTTGGGCTGCTCCAAGTCCCTCTGAGCTCTGGTGCTCAGCAGGATACGATCGAACCGGTCTGATTTCATGGCACTGGAGCTTGGCACTATCAGGGCAGATAAAATAAACACGCCTGCCCAGAATATTTACTTGGCCCTGAAACCTTGTTCTGGGACTAGCTGATGTGCCTTACGATTTCTTTACCTAAAAGGGGTAGCTTTGTGCTTATTTTGTAGCCTTGGGAAAGCGGAACCTTAAGATGCCAGTTAGTTTCTTTTATTTTCATTTCCTTCTAAATGCAATTTCCTTAATTTGAAATTCCTTGTAAATACGCAAGGGGGAGGAAAAAAAAAAAAGGCCATTATTCAGATGCTGAGTCACTGAAGGGAGAGGCTTGCCGTGGCTGGAGGAGGCATTGCTGGGACAGGAGAGGACAGGCTGCGGGTGGCACCCGGGTAGGGGTAGGAGTCCCACAGCCCTGACAGCCAGCCCGGCACTGCTGGAGGGGCACGGGCAGCCCCAACTGGGCTGTTGAGAGGGTTGGCAGCTGGGACTCCCACTCACATGGGGATGGCAGTGTCAGGGCTCAACCCGCAGCAGGGAGATGCTGCTGGGCTGTCCTGGCTACCCTTTCTCTCCAGCAGATTTTGTGAAGTGCTGGGACCTACCTGGCAATGACTTTCGGATGTGTCAGTGGGGAGCCGAGGCACAGGGAAGACTGTGGTTAGCCACAGGTTATTTTAAGCTGAATCAGACTCCTGAGCCGGTTGTGTTACTACCCTTGTGGGCTGAGAACAGCTCTTTCCTTGAAGTAGGAAACAATAAAGATAGACACTATGCTCATGGCTGTAACCCTGCATACACAAAAGGTTTTAAAAAAGCAAAAGCGTGCATCTGATCTCTGAAAAACAACAGGCTTTGCTTCTCTACACACAGCATTCAGACAACTCAGGTGGGAGAGAGAGGGGGAGGGCTTTTCAGATCCAGCTCTCATCTAGAACAGAGCTGCGCGCCAACGAGGTGTGTCTGAACAACAGACTTTTAAAAAAACACAATGACCAGGTTTGGGAAAACACAGGGATTTCATACCATCCCTTTGACTGTACTCCACCTAAGTAAATTGTATTTGGTTAAAAAGATAAACAGAAGTCAGCAACTTAACTGATGCTAGTAAAACATGCCCTAAAAAAAGGCATACTTAGCAGAAAAAAAGTGGAAGTTACCCTGACTGCTTAGGACTTGCAGTCAATAGTGACATTCTTGTGTCAGCTTTTTTAAAAATAGCCCTCTATTTGTAGCCCAAACCAGCATACTACTTAGAAGCAGGCTGTGCATATATTAACTTTCTTTCTCCAGTACTAATAAGCTCTGCGAAGATATGTTCTTGGCTTAACTTTTTACCATAGTTAGTTAGTTAAAAAATAACAGCCCTCACAGCAGCTTTTCAAATTATGTGAACTGCTTTAAGAAAATCACAGACAGGTTTGCTTCATACTGTTGAAGTGCTACCAAGAGGAGAGGGGGATGAAATGAAAGAGGAAAGCAAAGGGCAGCCGAAGCTGCTGCAGGAGTTAGGTAAGGAGAAGGCTGTTGCTGAAGTCTGAGAGCAGAAGTGTAACAGAGCAAGGGTATTCTTGCCCGTTGATGCTTTTATTATTTGGCATGGGTGTGACACAGTTGTTTCGTGAGGTGAAGTGTCAGGAAGTGAAGATTTTTAATAGCCTGATCAAGGACAAAGCGTGGTGGTGGGTGGCTTTTAGCCTCCATAGAAGCATGCTGGAGTACATAGACATTTCGGGGCAGCGTTTGCTGTAAGGTAAACATAGGCACGTTTACCTCTAGGCTTCATCTGTTTTCGCCCGCTACCACAACGCGATGGAGGTGCGGCTTGTGTAGTGCCTGCTCAGGCCCCAGCCAAAGGGCTGCTGCACCTCCCATGGCCCTCCCTGCCTTCGGGGAGGGGGAGAAGCTGCTGCCACTCCAGAGCCTGGGGAAAGCAGGGATGTGCAGAGGCACCCTTGAAGAAGCAAGGAGAGATGGGTCTGGAACCTGGCACTGTCACTGCTGCTTTATGCAGCCAGGGGCAATTTAGGATATGGATCATGTGCTCCTCTCACTGAAAGATGGGTTTGGTCTGCACTTGGGCATCCCCAGATGATGTACCACTGCTCCTGGCAGCGTAACTCATCCACCCTCTCTGAGGTCTGTGGTACTGCTCTTTAAAATGTGGCTTTTTAACTTGGATCACTTGAACAAAAACAAATCAGGGAGCAATTGCATATGCTAGGGTGGATGGGGTGAAAAGCTAGGGCTGTAGGCGAGTCAAGCAGCTGGTGGCAGTAGCCCGGTAATACGGCTCAGCTGGAGCCGGGACAGCAGGGCTGTGTCCTCGCCTCTGTGCATTGGGGACAGCAACCCTTACCATCGTGAAGGGCTCTGGGAAACAAAGAGGAAGAGGGCTGTGAAAGTCCTAATGTTATTATTCACTGATACAACCTTTGGTCTCTAGTAGCTATTTGCACATGAGTGTTAAATGCCTCTATTTACTGAAGGCTGGTCGACACTGAGAAATGACTCTGTACTGACCTATGAGTCACCTGCACCAGATGACAAACTGCTAAACACAACCACCTCTGCTTACATGAAATGCTGAGTAAATTAACTTGTACCTCAAGGCCATTTCCTGACATAATATGATTTCCAAACTCTGGCTTAGAAAACCTTGCTGAGGAGCCAGTGAACTATTCCCACTGTTGGTCCTTTAGTTATTGCCAGGTGCTTACATGCAAGAGATTAAATTACTAATAGCAGCAAAAATATCATCTTAAATCAGGTGTAAACTCATTTCTGCAACCTGCAGGTTAAGGGCTTGGACTCAGCTAGCAAACCTTGAAGCCATCATAGCAAATGCCAGCCTTTGCATCACTGCTACATGCTTGGAGCTACCAGCCAGTTTGTTTTGGCACTGAGACAGAAACTGCAATTCCTCAGCAGCAAATCCATGTGTGGTGGTCTCACCTCTCCTGCCTGTCCCTGCCTCCTCCTTGCACTAAATCCAGTACTCAGTGAACTTTCCATCAGCTGTTGTGGTGACTGAACTGGCAGCAAAATATCCAAGTCTTTGGTCCTACAAGGTCAGTCAGAAGGTGAGCTTCTCATAGAAGTACACAAATCCGTATGGATATTATCCATCAGATGAGTCCAGTATAGCAATCAAAGGAACCAGCTCAGTCTCACTTTGAAGACTGTAACCAAACTGAAAGGGATCAAGATTTTTCCAGGGTCATAAGCCTACTTTCCCCTCATAAATCCCATGCTACTTAAAACACAACTAAGGAAAATCTACTTTACCTAATCCTGTTTAAACCTAGTCTGACCTGGTCTCCCAGAAGCATTATTGAAGTCAAATGGTCCTGTGCACAAACCATTTCACAGGCTCCCTTGGGAACTCGGGGCATATTCATCATGTGCCCAACTTCTCGCTGACCTACTAAAGTAAACCTCAATCAAATCTACAGTAAAAATGCTGTCCGCTCAAGGAAAATCCTCATCAGCAAATGAGGCAGGTTGGGTGGGTTTTAAACAATGTAAATATAAGTGTACACTATGGTAAAGAGTAGATAAACAGGAATGAGGAACAGTGAATTAAATTGCTTTTCTTTTCCTCAGATCTGTGCTACAATCTCAGTGATATTACAAGTGAAGATTCACAGTGAGACTTCATCCTGTCTTGTTATACTGCAAAATTACCAATCAGGCAAAAATATTAGAGAGGGGCCACTGTAGGTCTCTAAAGATGAAAGGTCTGAGCTGTAGGGAGCATTTCTCCACCTCCATGTTTGCCATGCAGTAGCTCAGCAAACACCTTGTGCTTCTAACACACCTCTGACAAAAGAGTACACCAACAAGCTGATAATCACCACCACCAAAATGCTGTCAGAAAACAAAATACATTAACTACACGTAAAGACCACTGTCAATGAAATCTGAAAATAAAATCAACCAATAAAGAGAAGTCCAAATACAGATCTCTAAATATGCCCGGCTAACATATAATGACACCTTTCAGACACTGGATAAAGGGACTGAGATACCTATGGTTGCAGTGGGAAAATTAAGCTGAAAGAAAAGTTCTGCTGTCAGCGGGCCCCATACTGAATCGTGGCTTCAGTTTCTCCTTTAGGTCATGTTGCCTCCATTTACGTTGATTTCATTATTGTACCATCAGAAGGAGCTATAGGAAGAACCTAGAAACACATGAACCAGGAAGAGCAAGTTAAAAGTGACTTACCATCAACAGTGCTCACAGCCCTACCAAAACAACATCAAAAACCTAACAAAACACCCCAAGAAAGCATTTTGAAGCTGTTGACTTTTCCCTAACAGCAAACCAAATCACGGTGAGGCTGGCTGGCTGTGGGTATGGAGGAAAGTAAAACCAAGTCAGATGCAGCTGCATTTTTAAGTAGCGTAGCAAGTGAAGCGATGGGCAGCTAAGGTGTCTTGAGTCCAATTAGGTAAGGACATTTGGCTATTATGCAGTTGGTGACTCTAACTCTTTCCTTGGATTTAAACATTTTTCATGAGCAAGGCAGCCTTGGTGATTCATTTAGCAAACACGGCCCTGGTCCATCATTAGGGAAGGTCATCTTACATTGATATTTGGGCTGGTCTTATATGAAGACGGTCACTTTATAACTACAGTATATGACATCGCAAACATCAGGCTTGCGTTCAGTTGAATCCTTTGAGATATGGAATGTTAACTGGAAGAAAAATGAAAAAGATGAAGGCACTTTATATTTTATATATAAAATTCCTTGATACACAACCCTCTATACATATTTTAAAAAAATAATACATGCACAACAATTAAAAAAGCAAACAAAATAAAGTAAGAACTTGCTCCACGGTCACAGTAATGTAACTGAGAAAAGCTGTCACCTGTGTATGGATTAAAAATAGCATCACACTGCAAGAGTAGTCATTTAGCCTTAGAGGCATCCCGACGGGAACTCGGAAGGAGGAGGGAGGCTCTGGAAATGCCTTTGCTTGGCATGGGCCATGGGTAACCTCACTGTGAAATGCCTGCAGAGAGGGAGGCACTTCACCCTGCAACCCCCTCAGGTGCCCATACAGTCAGTTAAGTGCAAGACTTAACCTGCCTTGGGTCAGGACTAATTACACAACATAGTCTACCCTCCATGCTTGTACTCAGGTGCAAGAGTAGATATAATTATCCTATTTATTTATTTTCTCGCCATAATAAACAAACCTTAGTTTGTGATAACCAGGCTTACGGCTACTTGGAAATAAATGCCGTGAGCTGGCTGTAGATAAAGGGAGAAAAAAGCTAGGACTACAAGGACGTTTATAAAGGTACAGATGTCCTTCTTAGGAGGCGTGAGCCAAAGTAACATTCATATGAGAAACGCAACTTCCAACATTGCTACAATACTGGCCACGAGCTTACAGCAGAGAAACACATGCTGAAATGAAATTGGCATTAAAAAAAAATTTGTCATCTACATCTTACCATCTAGTACAAAAGGCAAGAGTGAGACAAAGCTTCTTCAGGAAGCTGTGACTCTAGTCATTTCAATAATTAACATTTTTTTTTTTAAATGGTACAGATTTGTATCTACACAAATAAGCAGTCAAGCCACCGTGTTTTGGGGTGCCATTGTAGGTGTTGATTCTTACATTTATTTCAGTACTGACATCTTTAACAGTTTTACACCTCTATTTTCATTTCATTTAAAATCACAGGCTGCTGATACTCTGCTATTTTGCGTCCCACATGCTAAGACTTGCTTCTTCCGCTGAATTCAATTCTTTATACAAGTCAGAAATCGGGTCCTTGGTTCTATTTCCTGGTGCTGATGTGCCCTTTCAAGCAGAAACGGTCTCTGTATTTTCTTCAGTCTAGCAAAAAAAACCCCAAACCCAACCCAACCCTGTTTCTTCTTTGGCCATCACTAAATTACTACTACAATGGGCAATTTAAAGGCTGAAGCACATTCTGCTGAAGTGTTTACAGTAGATTAAGGGATAACTCAGTCCTGTGAAACGGCATTTAAAACTCTCTTCTGTTAGATATTGACCTCACCGTGGTGATAACTAATCCTCACTGCACTCACAGAGAGAACTTTGCTCATGGACTATGTTTTTACATTTCCACCGGTAGTCACTCTCATTATTTTTCCAGGTCAGGTTTTCTAACTGTTTCCCTCAGTTAACTGTTTGGGTTTGTCATTTATTAATTCCAATGGCAGACAGGTACTTTGAGGTGTACTGTCAGAGCCCTTTGTGTCTGCTGAATCAGAGCACGTTCCATCAAATTTCCTGGGTGTTTAATTGCAAAAAAAATCAAGGGAGTCAGTAATAAGTCATTTGTGAGAAAATGCATATTCATTGTTTGGCTGGCTGAGAAACTAGTAAAACAAACGTAAAAATCACACATTCTATACAAAGAGCAAAGTTCCTTTTCTTACTGAATCATTGCTACTTAACAGACCTGGATACCTGAAAGAAATCAATTTCCTTATTTGCTGGGCATTTCCTCCTTCAAGCATATGCATCAGGCGATACTGTAGAGCTGCTTAGGAACGCAGCGAAACTGACATGCGTTTTGACTCATTATAGGCACCAGACACAAGTAAAATCCTTATTAAGTATCCTTTGAGTGACTGAGACTAAGAGACATGACAAGTACAAGCAAGTGTCTAAGACATGCCCTTACACTTGTGAATAACGACCTTCCAAAACACACGGCAGAGTAACTGATTATCAGAAGCACATTTTCAAAGGGCTGAGTACCAGGAAGAAAGTCAGGGCTTCTCAACCCCACGGCATCCTTATGCACCACAACTGACCAAGTCATCTGGCTGCTCATCAGCCTTACAGCAACAGCTTGGGAACACCACAGGAAGCTCGTTATTATACTCCAAATCTCAGGTTTAACAGTAACAGCCGTCAGTAAGTTTGCACAGAACCTTGTGGAACATAGTATTGCACAGCCATAACACTAGCTAGGCAAGTTCTTCACAGACTGAAGATTACTAAACAGTTTTTAGTTACCTAGCTGCTTTCATTTACCCATTTGTTTGTATGTTCCTTTTTGTTCCCTAACTAAAAAGAGTCCCCATCATCCAGTAAACTTGTTTGGGACAGAGGAAGACTCTTCCCAGAACAGGGTGTTTATGTATAAGTTAAGAACATCTCAGTCTCACAGCCAAATGTTAAATGAGGATCAGCATCACGTGGAGTGATCACGTCTCTTTCTTGGAAGATGGGTATACTATTCGTAGCTGTTTGTCACTTTAAACTGAGAGAGCAAATGACAGCAGCTTTATGAATGGCTTGTGTTTAGGCATTACAGAAGACAGACTCTTTCTCAAAGCATTTTTATACCACTGAATTAAACTGTGACCAGCAGTGCCATGGGACATAGCCATTTCTTTAGGAGTATATACCAGTCTCCAAGTTAGGTAGCGAGGAGTGGGATCTGGAAGACTCTGCTCCTGCATTCTTACTCTTTGCCAAGGAAGATGTACCACACTGTTTGTACCTGCATTTAAATGCTCCCTCTCCCCCCTTTATCAATACTTGCTCTTTTTAAACAACTTTCCCCTCCTTTGAGTGTTCAGTCAGCCTCAACAGAATTAGGGCTCCTGAATGATCATAGACACTATATAAACTACGAAAAGAACAAAGCTCAGGGGAGCTTGCAGACTTACTTTTGAGTACAGGCTCATACCCCACTTGTGGGCAATTTACAGATGATACAGTTCATGATTTTACAGCACAATGAGGGATTTTTCATTCCATACTTTCCTCCACAGATCTACTGAGATCAATTATTTCAACAAGTCTTCCCAAGTACTGCCTTTGTTCAGATGAAAAAAGCAGACAGTGAGATTGAGACCATCATAATCATTACCTAGCAGTATCAGTACTATTACCTGTCCTAAAGCACTCTAGCCACAACAATATCAAAACCAGACACATTCTACTCAAATATCCAGTTACAGGGCATTCTCAGGTTCAAAAGAAAAAAAACAACCAAAACCAAAAAAACCCCACCACAACAGAAAAGCATTTTATGCTGCAGTGGAGTAGCTCATTTCGCTTTAACACAAAAAGCAGAAAAGTGATAATTTTGGTGCTTTAAAGCAGTTCCATTATTAAGTCATAAAATTCATCCCGGAAAATGAAGTCCCAGAGCATGCCTGTGTTCCCTTATTGGAGGTATATACAGTGGCTGGAGTAGTGACTTATCACGCGAGTATCAGCTGACTGGTGGGATGCACATTATCCGTTTCTAATATAAGCAATTTTTATGCATTATCCAGCAGTGAAGATGTCATCCGCCAAGGCAACATGTGCTGTGTGCTCTGTCCTTCTCCTCACTGGGAAGGATCAATCTGGCATATTTAACGCATCTGTATCTGGATGCTGACCCTGACAAGAACTCTGCCCAGGTCTGCTGGTGAAGACGTGGACAGAATGGCATAGTCAGTGCACAGGCTCTGTGATAACAGGATCCACTGGAAATAAGTTTTGTAGGCAAAAGGAAAAAACCTTTGAAGTTCACTGCTAATGCTTTCTTTTGCTCCCTTTAAACACATTGCTGTTTGCTGGCATTTTTGTCAGGCCATCAAGTAGTTATCTGTATTCTAGCTGCTCATGCAAGTTGTCTTAAAAGAAGCTACTATATTCAAATAAGAAATAAGGACATAGGCAGGCTTAAGCATAAAGATGACATCTAGAAGAACTTGGTACTAACTTTGCACCTCAACCTCTACAAGGCCGCCTTCTGCTTACAGCAATAATTAAAACCAATGAACTATCACAAAAGGAAGTATCTCCTTCTGTACATGATTTTTATTATTTACATAATACAATATAGCATAGATGCTGGGTAGCATGATTATGTGCAATACATAAATATGAACTATCTGTACATGTTTGCATATCTAATAACTCAGAAGAACAAAGTTAGAAGCAAAAACCTGATGCTTTTAATAGTGAAGTAAAAACTAAGACTGAACACTGCAATAAAAATCAGAAGTTCAGGAGTAGCGCCTTGTGTACATACGTAACTATTTACAGATGAGAACAGGCATTACCACAACACTAGTCTAAACTGTACTTGTTTATATAAAAAACACAAGTTTCATACATCACAAAAACCCCTTCCATTATAACACAGAAGTGATATTACCAGACAAGCATCAGTGAAGTATACTGCCTTTTCTAGAGTTGTTATTGTACAATGCTGTAGATAATGCAGCCCATGCAATACACCCAAGAACACCACAGTCCTACACCCAAGTACAATTAAAAATGATAAAGCAGCCCTCCAAGAGTGGTTTCCAGCTACCACTTGAGTCTACAGCAGCCATGTTGGGTATGGTTTTCCATGCAGAACGGTGCAACCGCTACATTTAAAACTAGAAAAAATTAACTCGTAATAGTCTTTTGAACTCAGAACACACGGAACGCAAGTAGTATATGAATAATAAACTGCTCTAATACTTCAGCAACGTACTCATCAGACACGTGTTGCTTGATAGAGCTGCTGTGGTATGTCTAAAACCATATGTAACTTTTTTTTGTAAGCCAATCTTACAATATTGTGCTACACATTTTTAGCTATGCAAGGAAAAGCAGACAACTCTGTTGCAGGCCAGTTCATAAGTTCCTAGCAGGACATTTCCTTTGGGAACCTATTTTCATGATTCTAAAGTTAATGTAATCTTTTCCAAAACAGTTTTCTTCTCATAGGTATCTGATTTTTTCCATTTTTCTCAGTGCAATTGATAAGTGACTTTCTTACATAGGGCACCAACACTCATCTTGCTGGAATGGTGGACTCCTCTACGTAGCTTATATTCTGCTGGAAAACAATGGAGTGTGGAAACTAAAATTAGAATGAGATTTTAAATGACAGAAGCAGACTGCCAACTTTTCTGATGTATCCTTCTCCAAAACAGGCACATAACACTAGCCAAAGATTACATACCTCAAACACATCTCAAAAGGCAGATCTGCTGCAAACATGCAGACTGCATACATCTGTTTGGCACACGTGAACTAGAGAGTCTGTCCTCTGTGCGTGTGTATTCCTGTGCAAGTTTCTGATCATCCAATTATATTCTGGGGAGGGCATATATATTTTCAAGGGCTGTATCTATCCAATTCTGCCTGTAACAAACACTCAAACATTCTGAAATATCATTAAGACAGACAAGACTAAAAGTAAAATTTTGGAGAACAAAGGAAAATGACCATGCACCTGCTCTTTCGTGTTTTCCTATGATATATTAAAAACAAAACAAAAAGTCAGTCAGTCTTTTCACAAGCAGGTTAATTTATATTCTCTGGATTTTTTCAGCCACCACGACTGGATTCTCTTTCCTGATTTTTGCTGCAGCTTCTGCTTTGTAATCATACGGGCAGTTATGCTTGTCAGAATAACGGTGAAGTCCACAAAATAAGTTTCCACATCGGCAGTCAAATCCTGTACATAGAAAAAGAAGCAACATTGTTAGGAAGCTTTGTATTTAATTTAGTTGTAAATTAAGGGCTTAATCACTAAAAAGGGAGTATGTTCGTCTACTCTGACATACAGACTAAGAAATATAAACAGCTCTAGTAAGTTGTTTGGATTCTGAAGCACCAAATAAGTATACAGGTACAGATATTTCATCAAGTTTAATCTAGCAAGAGTCAATTAATCATACAGATCCGTTCAAAATTGACAAAGTGTTCTCATACCTGTAAGGCCAACCTTCTTCCTGCACATGAAACATCTGTTCTTCTTTGGTTTGGGCAGTTCCGGAGCTCTCTCTTCACTCTGCGAAGTGCTAGGCTGAGAAACTGATGGGCTTGGTTGAGTAACAACTGTTAAAGCAAGCAAAGGAAATGAAGGTTAAATTTCTATTTCTTGACTTCACTAGCTATTCAGTAGCATGCATGTATTTCTTAAGAATTAATTCCCCCTCCTAAGACCCTGATGTTTGTTGTCTAAAATACTACACAGAATCATAGAATCACTTAGGTTGGAAAAGTCCTTTAAGATCAAGTCCAACGGTTAACCTAGCACTGCCAAGTCCACCACTAAACCATGTCCCTAAGCACCACATCTACACATCTTTTAAATACCTCCAGGGATGGTCATTCAACCACTTCCCTGGGCAGCCTGTTCCAGTGCCTGACAACCCTTTCAGTGAAGAAATTTTTCCTAATATACAATCTAAACCTCCCCTGGGGCAACTTGAGGCCATTTCCTCTTGTCCTATCACTTGTTACTTGGGAGAAGAGAATGACACCCATCTCTCTACAATCTCCTTTCAGGTAGCTATAGAGAGTGAGAAGGTCTCCCCTCAGCCTCCTTTTCTCCAGGCTAAATAACCCCAGTTCCCTCAGACGCTCCTCACAGGACTTGTGCTCTAGACCCTTCACCAGCTTCGTTGCCCTTCGCTGGACACGCTCCAGCACCTCCATGTCTTTCTTATAGTGAGGGGCCCAAAACTGAACACAGGATTTGAGGTGTGGCCTCACCAGGGCCGAGTACAGGGGGACCATCACTTCCCTAGTCCTGCTGGCCACACTATTTCTGATGCAAGCCAGGATGCTTTTGGCCTTCTTGGCCACCTGGGCACACTGCTGGCTCACATTCAGCTGGCTGTCAACCAACACACCCAGGTCCTTTTCCGCCGGGCAGCTTTCCAGCCACTCCTTCCCAAGCCTGTAGTGTTGCCTGGGGTTGTTGTGATGCAAGTGCAGGACCCGGCACTTGGCCGTGTTGAATCTCATACATTTGGCCTTGCCCCATCAATCCAGCCCGTCCAGATCCCGCTGTAGCACCTTCCTACCCTCAAGCAGATCAACACTCCCTCCCAGGTTGGTGTTGTCTGCAAACGTACTGAGGGTGCACCTCGTCCAGATCATTGATAAAGATATTAAACAGAACTGGCCCCAGTACTGAGCCCTGGGGAACACCACTTGTGACCAGCCGCCAACTGGATTTAACTCCATTCACCACAACTCTTCAGGCCCGGACATCCAGTCACTTTTTTCCACAGCAAAGACTACAGCCATCTAAGCCATGAGCAGCCAGTTTCTCCAGGAAAATGCTGTGGCAAACAGTGTCAAAGACTTTACTAAAGTCTGGGTAGACAACATCCACAGTCTTTCCCTCATCCACTAAGTAGGTCACCTTGTCATAGAGAAGGAGATCAGGTTACTCAAGCAGGACCTGCCTTTCATAAACCCATGCTGACTGGGCCTGATTGCCCTGGACGTGCTGTGTGATAGCACTCAAGATGATCTTCTACATCACCTTCCTCAGCACCAAGGTCAGCCTGACAGGCCTGTAGTTCCCCAGATCCTCCTTCCGGCCCTTCCTGTAGATAGGCATCACATTTGCTAACTTCCAGTCAACTGGGACCTCCCCGGTTAGGCAGGACTGCTGATAAATGATGGAAAGTGGCTTAGTGAGAACTTCTGCCAGCTCCCTCAGTACCCTTGGGTGGTTCCCATCCAGCCCCATAGACTTGGGTGTGTCTAAGTGGTGTAGCAGGTCACTGACCATTTCCCCTTGGATTATGGGGGCTTCATTCTGCTCCCTGACCCTGTCTTCCATCTCATGGGGCTGGGTACCTAGAGAGCAACTGGTCTTACTATTAATGCCTTCTTTGCCTCAGTCTTTAAGTACCTCAGCCTTATCCTCATCCTTTGTCACTATGTTTCCCCCTGCATCCAGTAAAAGATGGTGATTCTCCTTAGCCCTCCTTTTGGTGTGAACGTATTTATAGAAACATTTTCATTGTCTTTTACAGCAGTAGCCAGATTAAGTTCTAGTTGGACTTTGGCCTTTCTAATTTCTCCCTGCATAACCTCATGACATCCTTGTGGTCCTCCCAAGTTTCCTGCCCCTTCTTCCAAAGGTCATAAACTCTTTTTTTTTTTTTCCTGAGTTCCAGCCGAAGCTCTCTTCAGCCAGGCTGGTCTTCTTCCCTGCTGGCTTGTCTTTTGGCACATGGGGATGTTCTGCTCCTGTGCCTTTAAGATTTCCTTCCTGAAGAATGTCCAGCCTTCCTGGACTTCTTTGCCCTTCAGGACTGCCTCCCAAGGGACTCTGTCAACCAGCCTCCTAAACAGGCCAAAGTCTGCCCTCTGGAAGTCCAAAGTAGTGGTTCTGTTGACCCCTCTCCTTACTTCTCCAAGAATCAGAAACTAACATTTCATCATTGCTATGCCCAAGATGGCCTCCAGCTGTCACATCACCCACAAGTCCTTCTCTGTTCACAAACAGCAGGTCCAGCAAGGCGCCTTCCCTAGTTGGCTCCCTCGCCAGCTGTGTCAGGAAGTTATCTTATCTTCCACACACTCCCGGAACCTCCTAGACTGGTTCCTCTCTGCTGCACTGTATTTCCAGCAGACATCTGGCAAGTTGAAGTCCCCCATTAGAACAAGGGCTAGCGATCGTGAGACTTCTCCCAGATGCTTATAGAGTATTTCGTCTGCCTCTTCATCCTGGTTGGGTGGTCTGTACAGACTCCCACCATGATACCCACACATAAACACTCAATCCTCTCGTCACCATCATTGAGCTCTAGACAATCAAAACACTCCCTAACATACAGGGCTACCCCACCACCTCTCCTTTCTTGCCTATCCCTTCTGAAAAGTTTACAGCCATCCATTGCAGCACTCCAGTTGTGTGAGTCATCCCGCTATGTTTCTGTGATGGCAATATATCATAGTTTGCCTCCTGCACAATGGCTTCCAGCTCCTCCTGTTTGTTGCCCATGCTGCGGGCCTTGGTGTAGACGTACTTCAGTTGGGCTATTGATCCTGCCACCTTTTTGGGGAGAGATTCCCTAATTCCTATGTGACCATTCTCAGGCACTTCCATCATTTCTAACACATCAGCAACTCTTGTGTCTTTGCTGCCTCATGGATCTCCATCACCTACCTCCACTGAGACGGCAGACCAAAGGACCTCGCTAGCACACTGCCCCTCAAACATAGATGTGCTGCCCCCAGGCTTATCTCTAGCGAGCCTGGTTTTATCCCTTTCCCCTTTCAAATCTCGTTTAAAGCTCTTTCAATGAGCCCTGCTAACTCCTGTGCAAAGACCCTTTTCCCCCTTTGAGACAGGTGTATCCCGTCTGTCACCAGCAGGCCTGGTGTCATGTAAACCAACCCATGATCAAAAACCCCGAAATTCTGCTGGTGACACCAGGCTCGGAGCCAGATATTGATCCGTTGGCTCTTCCTGTTTCTTCCCTCATCATTCCCTGCAACTGGAAGGATAGAGGAGAACACTGCTTGTGCTCCTGATCCCTTAACCAGTCATCCCAAGGCCCTGAAGTCTCTCTTAATTGCCTTCAGACTTCTTGTTGCCACTTTATTGCTGCCTACCTGAAAAATCAATAATGGATAGTAATCTGAGCACTGTACCAGGGTAGGAAGCTTCCTCTTCACATAGACTAGTCTACGAAAATGTAAATTGGGAATAGGGATTTTTAGATACTCTATTCTTCCCTTTTGGCTCTACGCAAGACAATCAGATTTTCCCCACAGTTCCACCAGCTAGAAAATATAAAGCACTTATTTTTTTATACCTATACAGGTGTTAAGGGCTTGGAAAGCACTCCAGAAGTTCCATGTACACATTTAATATTAAAAAAAATTATAGGATCAAGTCACATTTAATCTAAAACAATATAACAATATTGTCATGGCTAAAGTTGCTGAACAGAGGGGATACATATAGAGAATATGATTAATAGGAATATATTTTAGAAATAAATGAAATCCAGTAATGTGTTACTATCATAGTACTGGGTTACTCTGCCACTATACTTGTGAAGTCAGATGCCTAAAACAGTTCACCAAGACAGCAGCTAGCAAGCCAGTGGTTCTGTGACAGATCCAGAACACAGCTACAAAACACACACAGTTCAAACAAGCCCTCGCATTTTTGACACTTTCAGTAATTTAAAGAACAAAGTGCAGATTTACATTGAATATCTGTGTTTTTGTACTGTATTCAGCTTTCGTGTTGTCCTGGTTTAGGCCAGGACGGAGCTGGTTTTGTTTTCAGCAGCTCTTGTGTTTTGGCTTTAGTGTGAGAAGAATGGTGACAGCACACTAATGTTGCTGATTGCTGCTGAACCACCAAGGACATTTTGCAGTTTCCCAGGTTCTGCTAACATGCAGATGCAAAAACTTGGGAGGGGTAGAGACAGAATAGTTGATCCAAACTGGTCAAAGAGAGTATTCCATACCATAGACGTCATGCCTGATATAAGTGAGGGTCGGCCAGTGGGCCACTAGGCTTTTGAGACCCTTAACTTGCCTTAATCCTTAAGCTTCCCTTCAGGTTGCTTTTTGTTTCCCTTTTTTCCTTTTTGTTTTTCGTTCATTTCAGCTGTTTGTTCCCTCACCTGCTCTCTCTGGAACTTGCTGTTCTGAGGTAGCTGGGTGGGGGGATACCCCTGCTCCCTGACTGCTGCTCAAGACAGGCTGTATCGGTCGTCAGGTGGTGAGAAATTGTGTATTGTTCGTTTTATATAATATATATAAGGATAATACAATATAATTATTAATATATTTTTATATTTTTCCTTTGCTGTCCTGGTGAACTCTTTCTATCTCAACCCGCGAGTTTTCTTTCCCTCCAATTCTCCTCTCCACCCCACCAGGGAGGGGGGGAGTGAGCGAGTGGCTGCGTGGTATTGGGTTACAATTTGGGGTTAAACCTTGACACGTGTTCAAGCAGGTATAGTCAAAATGAGTCACTTTTCAAATGCCTCCTTCATGAACAGCTTCAGACAAACTTGAGTCACCCTTACTTAAGTTGAAGGCTAAGAGTTTGTCCTTTTGTGAACCTGTTCATTTTGTTTAAAAAAGTATTTTTTTCAAACTTTTTTTTAAAAAATATCCTTTTTATATCCAAACTGGAACAGAGGAAAGCTGAGAGATGTGTGTTCATACACAACTTGTAACACCTGCTCCTGGTACAGTTTTCCTGAACACTCCCAGCTCTATGATGACATCTATTGTTCTAAAACAGAACAAACTACAAAATGCATTCCAGAATAAATGGAGTACATAAGCTTTAAGGACTTATTGGTAATCAACTTTATGCACACAAATAGGATTTGTTAGTTGAGATTCTTTTGGATCAGTAAGTGTTGTATCCTGTGAAAAATGGATTATTTCCAGAGATGAAGAACAGTTATGTTGACTGTTTTTCTATCTTTACTCTTCATACTTATTTTTAAAATTGCATTTGCATTACCATGTTCATAGGTATTCTAAAAATCAGCTCACTATTACCACTAACACCCAGAAAGCCTCACAATTCACTGTACAACAAGACACACCGCAGTCAGGACTTTGTAATCTAAACAAGATTTAAAAGTGACAAGTTCTCAGAGGTAACAAGGAACCTTCAGTGCTCCTCACCAAAAGAATTCATACAGTAAACCAATGGTTGCTAATATTTTCTTATACATTATAGCAACAGTCCTAATGAACAACTAAGGCCATTTACTACCTGTATTTTTTTGTCACCTTGCATAGATCTTTTTCTGAAATACTTGAGAAGTTCAGTGTCAGTGCTATTTTGCCAAGTCTGAGGGATAAAAAAAACCTATTTCTGCACTAGTACTACAATCACTATTGCCATTGGTACTTTTTGGAGTAGTTTCTGCTGCTGCTTTTGTTTTTTTGAGAAAAAAAAAATTTTCTTTGTCTTGATGATTAACATTTTCTAGATGAACAGATATGATCCTCTCAACTTGTCTTTAAATGCCAAGGAAAGCAGTGGTCAGTATCAGTTAATCTATTTGAGAGCCTGTGACGAAAAACCAGGTTAAAGAACAGCGATATCGCCAACAGTGTAAACCTGTTGGATACTATGCACTTTGGCTAGCAGCCATCAGCTAAGGCCTTGGAAAAAAAAAAAAAGAAAAAAGACCAAATACCTCCCAGAAAGCATGGTCAAACTCCTTTTAGATTTGTTATATTGCTAATTTGTTTGAAAATGAAATGCTAATCATAAGCCATGGCAGATGAAAAAGAGGAACCAGAAATGCTCACACACTTTGCAATTTGGTATATAGCTAGCCAGGGGGAAGCTTCATCTGCATCAGAACCAACTTATAAATATGAGCCCTGGGAGCATGCATGCTGTTTCAATCAGATGCAAAAGAAAACACAGAAGAAGGGGCAAATACACGGTGACCTAAATAATTAAAGTCAGTCACAACATGCACTAAGAGAAAATGAAAACAAAGAAGAGGAGCAACCTTTATCACTGCCTAACATGACAATACAGAAGGAGAAGTGGAAACAGCAACTTCCCAGGAATCACCAGGGCAAAAAGATAGCCTAGTAGATCACTCTACCACAAACCAAAGACATGGAGAACAAATCCATCTAAGGGAAAACGTTACCAACTAGTACAGGTATACTTTCTCCTTCGCATGAGGAAGTTGTGACAACTGGCAGCCCAGGAACTGGAAAGCAGTGATCCTGAGAAACTGTAGAGGCACATTTCCTGAAAGGGCTGCTGAACAGGATCTTTCCCCCACAACTAAAACATGTTCTGAGAAGGAAAAGCAGTACAAAACATGCAGTAATGGGTACTAAAAGGTTCCAAGACAAGATGGAACACAGTCCCCTAAATCAAAGTTAAAATGTTCAATTTATTACTCTCCATGAGTAAAGGATTCTCCTCGTCTTTTATGGCAGCAGAGTTAAATACGATGATGAATTTTTATAATGTTAAACCTTCACAAATGTGCTTCTGAGTAATGGCTAAAACAGAGGCAAAGCTGCCTACCCTGCCCCTTACTTAAAGCTCAGAACAAAAATCCTTTTTCATCAACCTATGGGTCAGATGAAAAATACTGTAAATTGTTCTGCCATGACATCAGGAGCCAATATAAATTCATCAGATACTATCCTGACAACTTCTTGTCACAAAAGGCTTCCCCTCTAGCACAGAAGCCAAATCCAATTGGGCAAGCACAATTCCAGTCCTCAATATTTTAAACTTGTGTTATACCAGAAATCAGTGTTAATCATCGGGCAAAGTGCTCTAAATGACTGCTGTATGATCACCATGGAATGAATAACTGAACAAATGCTGAAAGTTGGAAAATAGTGGCTACTGATACCTGTAGACCTGCTTCCTCAGTAACAGTGTTCAGACGAAGCAAATCCCTCACTGCTAAAACAGGTTTTATCACTTTAACAGAGTTCCTGTTGGCATGTATCCCTCTCCATCACCTTGGTCATTTCCCTTCCCAACCTTTGGCTCAGGAGGTTACCTGATCAGGTTTACATCACTTGAATTTTACTGGACCAGTTCTCCTATTACAAGGCTGAAAAACTTTGGAGCAACAGATTTTCAGAACCAGGGAGGCCTTTATTAACTATTATTTCAGTCTTAAATTATCTGTAGGCACTGTAAGATCCATTACCATCATCCACAAGGAAGACTATCACCGACCTGCTAGGATAATAAAGACTAGCATAATCCTAGCATTGGAGAAGTGCCTGAAAAAACCCACACAAATACAGGCATTGCATCATGAATTTGGGAAAATATCCTTCACGTGTAGTCTGAAGATAAGATGCATCTTTACAAAAGGCACGTGGGAAGAGCAAGGCCACTGATGAGAGAAGTTAGCCACATGCCACAGCATAACCACTGCTCAACCTGTATGCAGAAAGGTCCTACAAACTGCAGAACAAAGCTCTTTTCAGACCTCAAAGTATTAAGCCACAGTAATTATGTCGGACTGCCACTCAAAATTAAAAACGACTCTAAGAACAAGATTTTCAAAACTGACAGTAGTTTTCCTTATATAAACCAGTATGGCTGCTTCAAAAGAGTACACCTACGGTAGGTATTTTCCCACTGAGATTTCCATGGGAAAGGAATGAATCCAATGTTTCAGTTAAACAAAACCTGATGAAAATAAAGCAATATTACTTTTTAACCCTCCCCATATCAAAAGCGACCAGAAAGGTCTACCAAAGTAACACTAAGAAGTTTTTAGAAGCTTCTCTGGCCAAACAAAAATTCACCAAAATAAGATCCCAACAGCTTAAACTGCATGACTTTCATGGTACTAGTAAGTGGTAAGCATACTAGTGGAGCAAAGCCTTGAAAGCATAAAAAAAAAATGATTTAAGCATTCTGACTTGATGAAGCTAACTCTCAACTCCCACCATGGAAGAACTGAAAAAATGAAAAACAAGAGAGAAAAAAGGTAAAGTCAAAAGTCATCAGAAAGACATTAGACTGCACTTATGCAGTATTGGAGCAGAAAGCTGTACTAGAGATTGTGCAATCCTTATATTGCATGTTAACACAATGGACTTGCATATAAAATTTTAGTCTGAAAAGATGGACAGTACTTATTATGCTTTATCAAGCTTCCTAAGTGTAAATACTTTATTCTTCAGGAGCTACAATTGCTATGCCAACCCAAGTGCCCATGATGAAAGCCTGCAGAACAAACTTCCGTCATGTTTAGTTTCATACCAAAGAAAGGGAATAGAAATATTCTGCAGCACGCAATTCATCTCCCCCATGCCCAACTCTAATAGGCATACTGAATATCTTTACTGTTACATTAATACAATGTAAAGATACCTCAGTTTCAGTATCACACAGAAATATGGTTTAATTTGGTCACCATGAAGACTTGATGTCTGTGGTATACCGCTGTTAAAATAAAATAATAATAGCATCCTATCGCCAACAAGCACAGGACCAACAGTTGGGTCCCCAGTCTTATTCTCCAAGGTGTACAGCTTCAGGGCTTAGAAGAGACTAGGGTTCCATTTCAGAATTCTTGAAGCTACAGCAGACATGGGAAACATGAAGACGAGCTAATTATTTTCAACACAAGACAGAGTTGTATATGAGACAATTTTACCAACAGCCACAACGGAACAGGCTACAGATAGCAACATGGTTAAAATACTATAGCCATGTGTGAAAACAAATCAGAACTAACAAGGCATTGATTACAACAAAATCTAAGGAATATCATGTAACTACCACCTTGAGCCTATCGTACCTCATAAGCGAGCTGTCTACTCAGCATCTTACTCACAATATCACACGCAACACACTGTACACATCACAGATAAAATACACTGGTTCCGTCTACAATATAAGTGAGGGTGACCCATAACCAGGGTCTCAGCCTGAACGCAGGACAACTGTGAAATAACTCATCATACTGTCTTGGTAGGAAGCCAAGAGACAAGTGAGCCAACCACCACTGCCTGCTGTCTTCTGAAGCTGATCAATTCAGGAACAGAAAGGCTAAGCTACAACACGGATGGAATTATACAGTAAGTTAACAGTATCTGGGTATTTTTTAAATATGTAATTTACACAAGACCATAATCAGTTCAATTTCTGGTTCACTTCCTTTATAAGCAGTGCTACTCTGCAGCTGTGGCTTCACAAAATGATAGCTAATCACACCACTCCCTAAAACAGAGCTATTACTGGGTTTAAAAAAATCTACAACCCCAACAAAAAAAACCCCAAGCCTCCGATACATGTGCTGATACTAATTACATCTGGAAACACTGACAGACCTGACTGAAGGCTCATCGTTCAGCAAGGTGATATGCTGAATACATACAAAAGCATAAGAAATGCTAAAAATATGCTGTAACTCGAAACAATGCGATTGTTTAAACATACTTGTTTTCAAAACAGTTTATTCTTAGTGGTTACTATGTAAACTAAATTCTTTCTTGTACAGATCTTTTATTTCCATTTGAATACCTGCTAAAAAACCTCCCACCTTTCTTAAGGAAGGTCTCCACTATGCCTCACCAACTTAACAGATCTATTGCTCTGACAGCATAACACAAGAAAAGGAAAGGAGTTCGCTAAGTTTTGCATTTAATTCCTGCAACTCAGCATGGAAAAAAAAGCAACTATAAATCATGTTTCTAGAATGCTTTGGGTATAGTCTGACTTCGGTCAAGACTGTATTACAATTCAATTCTTAAGAAGTGTAAAAGCTTACCAAAATCCTATTAAAAGTATTTTGTAAATAGGGCCCACATGAATTTGAGCTTGGACATAAAGGCCTTTAGATTTCTCTGACTTATGAGCAGTTCAGACACACAACTGCACTGAACACAAGCCACTGTTTAATTATAAAGTTGCAACAAACATGTAAGTTGAAGAAATTACAAGTTACAGGAAAACATAGCACATTAGACATGAACTACAACCAACTAGGTCAGTTACATCCGTCATGCCTTTCTTCCTTCCAATGTTAAGACACAATTAATTGTCTTAGCATCGGATTTGTTCTGAAGGAGAATCCAGGTTGCAACCTCAACATGTGCAAAGGAAAAAACCCCAAACCAACCAACCAAAAAAAACCTATGAAGAAAAATAAGCTTGTTAAACTTCATTGTTTCATTGTTCTCAACTTCACCACCTTCTCAAGTCAGTTGCTTCAGTTCCAACAGCAAACAAGTATAATTTTATGCTGCAGACTGCTGAAAAAAAAAACCCCATTTGACAAGATGTAATTCTATTTTTAACTTTCTGGCTTGTAAGGGAAATACCAAAAATTTCATTTGCTAATGAAAATCTGGCAGAAAAGAAAGTGACTTCATACTGTTGAAGGCATTAAAAGGAGAGTAAGCTACTCTGCTTGAAGGCTGCATTGTTTGTTCATGATCTGTTACCATCTGATAGATGGTTACGAAATTCAGTTGCTAGGGTCAGACTGTGCTTACAACTAGAGTGTGTTTTCATTAGCAACTCCATGACTGTGGCATTATCTAAGAGAATTACACCTCATAGAAAGTATTAGCTTCGTTGTTATGAGGTGATGTGAGTTATTTACCATTGTTTCAGTTCCTCCTTGAGAGGAGAGAACACCACATATCGGATACTGCTGGAAAAAGGAAGAGAAGAAAAACGCAACTAGTCAAGACACAACAGGGATTGCCATACAAAGTCTAGGCCAGCTTCTCTTGCCTGCAAGAGAGAAATCAATGTACCACTGAATACAGCCAACACTGTATTTTAGATGTCCAACAAACCCTGAGAATAGTATATAAGGACACTATCCTACGCTCTCTACAATCTGTACCAAACCGTAACGCTTAAAAGGGAACTCAGGTCTTACAGCAGCTGAGGCTGTCTCATGAATTTACAGGTATGTACTCAGGAAGGCAGTTTTGTTCCACAAGTTTTTTCCAGACACATTTAAGTTCTCTGGTAGTTTTTTCTAGTGATCTCTACACAACCTTGCGGCAGCTTTTACTGGTTTCAACCTGGGGGATTATTTACAACAATACATAAGCACCTTCAGCTGCTTTTGAATTCCCTCCCCCCCCCCCCCATTCTAATCAACAGAGTGCTCTGTGACACTACCTATCATACAGTTGACCCACAGTACCTCAAAAACAGGTAGTATGTCAACAATAACTGAAGGTTGCCCTTTACACCTGGCAAAATGACAAATTCCTACTGGCAGTTCTAAAGTCACCTACTACTTCCCCGCTGATACCATTTCATGTATTCCTCTTTCCTGCTTGCCACATTTCAGGTAGGAATTCATAACAAGACAAGATGGGTTTATAAATACTGTAGCAAAGTCTAAGTTATTTCTCAGTTACATACAGAAATCCTCTTCAGATGACATCAGTTACAGGAAGTTAATACTTGCAAAAATCTCCTCTCAGTCTATACATTATGAAAAACCCAATGTATTGTATAACTGTACTTTAGTTCATGTCACAGAATCTTGACTTACTGCAAATGGTAAAATCCTCTGTACAAATACCGAGCAATTAAATATCAGGTGTTAGAGCAGTCTTTGCTGGCAAAGATATATCTAGATAAAAATCACTTTTATACAGTGCTGAATAGCATCTTCTGCAATTTTCATCTCACTGACTTCAAAACTCAAAAAATTAATTTTATCTTCAGCTTGAGTGAACAGACTTCCTACTAAGTATCAGCTTTTAGTGTTTTAAGACTGTTTCAGAACTGTTAAATTAAATAAAAAGGTGTGGATATGTGTAAGTACAGAAGACTGTTAAGATACCTATTTGAACAAATTTGAGATGAATTCAATCACTCACTAGTCATAGGTAAGAAAGCTGCCCCTCCCTGCCTCCCTCCAAGAAAGAGTTTACACTTTTAACTACTATAGCTACAATCTTCCAGTACAAGAATAAAACCTTTAACCTGACAATTCACACCCAGCAATTAAGGCTGCAAGTATCCTACATCTGCAGAACAATGCTTTGGTTGTATCTATTGTGTACTCAATTAGTTCAAGAACCCTAAACAGCTTTTGTTAGTATTTTTAAACCACGTATTCCCTTCTCCCACAGCCTCACTCCTCTGTAGAATGGAATTTACTAAGAACTCCATTCTCCAAATGCAACAAGCCATTTTGACTGCCATGAGTCAGCAGGAATTGTACTGCTAGATAATACACAGAAATCTCAACATTTTGACTTCCAAACTGAACACCTTGCCCAAATGCAATTTTAGAGCGCCTGACTTAAAAACGAATGTTTGGGAGCCAAAACCACCCTCACAGGTGTCTATTTTTTTTACTAGCATTGAACATGCATCTTAAAACTCTATTGTGGCACTAGTCCTTTTTCTTGATTCTGAAGAGAGAGTACTCAAAAAGTATCCTTAACAACCATCTTAACAGTTCCTCAAGACTATCATCACAACAGAAGATGCCTACTTAGGAAACAAACAAACCGTCAGCTTGCATTAAGTCACCAGTTGTACCCAGTGTTACTCTGCAAACATACCTGGCTCAGTCTCTGTTTTCGGCGTTACTTTGTCCTCTCTTGAAATGCTCATTTCTGTCATTTGCTGTGTTACAGGCAAAGCGGCAACAGGCACATTTCTGTTTAAGTACAGTGAAACACGTAATTTAAGTTAGCTTTGCATTCATAATAAATACTTAAAACTGTCCAGACCCATTAATAAACTACCTGTTCAGTAACTACTGATACACATTCTGAACTCTGCTTCTACTATCTTCAAAACACGTTTTTACTCGATTTTAGAAGAAAACAGGCAAACCTGTAAAAAGTATTTCTTCAGATAAATCAACAACATCCTTTTAGATATAGCAGTCCAACACCACATATTTTTAATCAGTTGTCATTTACGCAGATACATAAAGCACTGCCAGGTAGACTGTCCCTTTTTCCTCTGCAGAAACTCACCGCAACAGGGCAAGATTGCTGCAGGCCTTCAGCTTGCTGCACACTCACAGCTCACTCAAACCTCAAAGTTAATACCTTCATCTTACCTTGATTTTTCAGATGTGCTGCCAGCAGCACCTTCACAGTTGTTTAAGCTTGTGTCTGTTCTCTGTACAGATGCAGAGTCTGAGGTAGGACTGTTTGAACCACTGGCCGTTCCTATATAACAAGAATTTGACAAGTTAGTTATAAACAAATTGTAGAATATATGTTAGTCAAATAGTCTCGTACACAGCTACAAACTGACTGCATACAATCCTCACTGCTACCGCATATTACTTCTTGCTTAAAGACAGGCTATACCGTTGAAAACCAAAATACAGACATTGTATAAGAATATGCTAACAGAGGAGGCTAAGTGGGAAAGCAAGTTATGGCTGAATGCCAAGCGGAACAGAATACATTACACAGAAATGTATTTTTATCTTCACTGTGATTTAAAGTAGTATTCTCTTTGATATTCATTGTTTTAGTACACAGCTTTCAGAAGTTCTCCTGAAAAATGTTCTGGGATTCCTCATCATCTTCTATATGTTTTATTTGCAAAGAAGTAAAAAAACCACCCCACACACCCTTACCCATTGGGCTGATTCTACCGCTATTCTGCTGTCGCTGAAGATGCTCTTTGTAGCAAACAGAACACATCCCATTTGTCCTAGGATTTCCATAAAATCCACATCCTGTACTACACAGCATGGGCCCTGGGGTCTGGTTTGTCTCCTGAGTCATCTCGATGCTGTAAATAAAACCAAGAACTGCATTAGGAGCTGGCATGTCACCAAAATCAATTACAGAGTTATAGAATTAAAGTATGTCTGCTCCCCCTGCCCCCCAAAAGTGATATCAGCATTCTTAAAGAGGGTTATATGGATGTTAATATACTATTCAATACTGCAATTGTATTGCTAAGTAACATCATTATGAACCTTTAAGAGAAGAAAAAGTGTCATCATACTAATACTGAGAAATAATCTACTTGTTCAGCACTGAGCTGCATGTGCAGGTTATCACCAAATTCAATTTGACAGTCAAAAAAGCCCTTTATTACCAACCTCTGAGCACTAACAGGGATATGCAGAATAAGCAAGACCAAGTTCATGACTACTGAACAGGTCTGGCAAATAACATAGCTTAATTTTTCCCCGACCCAGCAGAAGAGCCACACTTTTTCAGTAATGTTGATCTTCCATCATTTTTATGCAAAATTCCACTATTAGCAGCTCCTACTCTCACATTTGTCAAACAGAACAATAAAAATACCTGAAGTACTGGCAGCAGCCATTTAAAGTCTGTATTCCTATCTTTAGAAGGAGTTACCAAAACAAGGCCGTGAACACTGCTGAAATTGTGTATGAAACCCAATACTGAGTACTAACTGGCAACAACATGTGTACAAGCAGCCCTTCAACTGAGAAGGTAAAGAGCATTTCTGAAATAAGTTTAGGCCAGGTCTTACTCTTCCAAGAGAAATAAAATTAACAACTTTAAACTGTTGAATATGTTCTATTACACAGCCTACACATCTAAAAAAAACCCCAAAGCCAGTTAAATCCTTTGTCTTAAAGTTACAGCAAGACTTCTGAGCCTCCCAAAGGCAGACAATGCTAACTCTCTGCCATGCACTGCAGAAGTTAGGAATAAAAATACTTCACCTTCACTGCTAGTTAACCTCTGCAAAGCAAGGTTAGTAGAAAAACTGAACAGCAACCAAATGCTTGATTCTCAAAGGCCATAAAACTGGAACACAGTAATCAAGCAATTTGCTACAAATTGAGGACACATAAGAATACTGCACTTGTCCTCCCAAAATTTAAATTTAGCAGAAGCACTGTACACAGCACCTGGAGACATTTCAGTGTAATCTCTAGATTGCTGTCTTCCTATTCAGGAAGAGTCACAGTAAAAGCTATTTGACTGCTGATGCCTGAGAGAAGTCACAACTGCCGAAAGCAAATTCATTACAGTATATAGAGGAACACTTTTTTGTAATTAAGAAATCCCACACTGCAAGTAGTAAATGTGTGTTCCACTAGTATGACAACTGCAACTCACAGCTGCCTTTGTCTAGCTAAACTAGATTTCTGGGATCAAAGTAAAGCAAGAGCAGGAGAAAGTAAACAAGCAAAATTCATCAGCTTGCCTGCTGGTGGTCACAGGACCTCATTTTCCCGGTATAAATAGTTGTATTATTTATGCCTTTATAATACCTTTCAGGTATTAATAGCTTCCTTTCAGGACTACAAAACAGCTTCACACTTACTCTGATACAGTTTTACAGCCATACACACCAGTCAGGGGAGTCAGAAGAAATCATGATCCACCTAGAGAAATCTAAAAAGTCTCGCCATCTGTATTGTAGGCCTATGTCTATATAATACAAATAAAGACTGTACTTCTGCCCTTTTATTAAGCAAGTGTCATGGTTTAACCCCAGCCAGCAACTAAGCACCATGCAGCCACTTGCTCACTCCTCCCCTCCCCAGCAGAGTGGGGAGGAGAACTGGAAACAAAGGAAAACTCGTGGGTTGAGATAAAGACAGTTTAACAGGAAAAGCAAAAGCCACACACGCAAGCAAAGCAAAACAAGGAATTCATTCACTTCTTCCCATGGGCAGGCAGGTGTTCAGCCATCTCCAGGAAAGCAGGGCTCCATCACGCGTAACGGTTACTTGGGAAGACAAACATCATTGCTCTGGACATTCCCCCCTTCCTCCTTCTTCCGCCAGCTTTATATGGTGAGCATGATGTCATATGGTGTGGAATATCCCTTTGGTCAGCTGGGGTCAGCTGTCCCAGCTGTGTCCCCTCCCAACTCCTTGTGCACCCCCAGCCTCCTCACTGGTGGGGTGGGGTGAGAAGCAGAAGCGGCCCTGACTCTGTGTAAGCCCTGCTCAGCAGTGACGAAACCATCTCCCTGTTATCAACACTCTTTTCAGCACAAATCCAAAACACAGTCTCATATTAGCTACTATGAAGAAAATTAACTCTCTCCCAGCCAAAACCAGCCCAGCAGGTAAGTTCGAAGCGCTATCAAACACACTGCCACCACCACCCTCCACTTCCAAATTAGCATGCTGTGAACACGTTTCACCACTTACTAAATCTAGCTTTAGGTGCTAACGCTGGTATTAACCCACTACAAACCAGAGCCTCCGCAGCTCCTTCGTCAGCACATTCTTCCACTACTCGAAATGCACGCCCCTAACTGAAAGGCCAAACCGTTGTTACCCAACGCCTAAGCAGCCGTGCTTCTCCAGGCTCCGGAGGGCGCCCCGGCTGTCACCTGGGTTAGCGCCTACCGCCCGTCGGAAACCACCCGCCGTGCGCTCACCCCGGCTGACCCTGCGTTCCGGGAGCTCCCCCCGCGGCGCACCGGCGGGCAGCTAAACCCTTCCCTGCCGGCTCGGTCGCGCTGCCCCGCGGCCGGGCAGGCCCCCGGGGGCGGTCACGTGGGCGAGCGCCTGCGCTTCCGCCTGTCAGACGGCCGCGACGTGACGGGCGCGCGGGGCCGGGGCGCTCCGCCGCCCCCGCCGGCCCTCTGAAATCAGCCTCTATTTATAGCTGCCGCGCGGCCCGCCGCGGCCAAACCCCGTTACCCGTTCCCTCCAGGGGGGAGCGGGGACCGCGGATGCTGAAGTTCAACCCAGAAAATGCAGCATCACCAGCCCGTCATCTCCAACAGCCATTTTCGCCGCCAGCTCGCAGCGCGCAGGCAGGACGGCGGGGTGCGATCGGGGGCCTCGCGGGCGGCCACCGTTTCACAAATGCACCCCGCAACCTCGGGGGTGGGTGGTTAAACCCAACTATTCCCCCCTTTGGGGGGAGGAAAAAAGAAAGAGGTAATAAAAAGAGGTCTCGTTCTGCCATCGGCAGGAGCAAGGTCTTAACCCCGGGGATGCTCCTGCGGAGCCCTGGGACCCCCCCGCCACGAAAAGGAGCCCTTTTATTCAACGCGTTACCTCCAGCAGCAATTCACGCCGCTCGTCCTCGCCGTTACCAGCGGAACTCGGAGGGGAGCGTAAATCCCGGCAGCGACGCGGGCCGCGCACCTGAGCCGCCCTTCCGCCCCCGAGGCGGTGGCCGGGCCGTCCCGGCAGCGGCGGGCACAGCCCGCTCCCTCCCGCAGGGCCCGCCGGGCGACTCCACATTTTACCGTTAACGACGGAAATAAAGACCCCAACGTGCACTGAAATCAACCACAAAACCCGGGAACGGTGTCAGCGGTGGGCTTGCTGACCTCAATACTTATGTACCTCAACAGTCTCTCCTCTCGAAGAGGGGCCACAACTAAACAGCAGAAACAAAGCAAAAAGGGGGGTTCACCCGGGCTGCTCGGGCGCTCGCCCCTGCGCGGCCGCCCTCGGGGGAAGCGGGGCGGAGGGGTCGACACGTAGAAGGCGGACCGACACCCGCCGCCTCCCGACGAGGATGAAGCCCGACTGGGGGAGTCAGACAAAAGGGGAGCCCGCTGCCAAGCGCCCACAGCGCCGTACGTCTTAATTGTCCCCCCGCCCTCCCCCCCCCCGCCTCCTCCGCCGAGGACACCGGAACACAAAAGACCCGGAGGCTGCCGGGCTGAGGAGCAGCGACGGCGGGCGGGGGTGCCCAGACGGGGCGGCGGGGCCGGGCCGCTCCTCGCAAACCCCTGAGTCACGCGCGGCCCGGCCGCCGCCAGGCCCCGCGCCGCTGCCGGCCCCCACGGCCCCGCCACCAGCGGACAGGGAAACCTTATTGTCTCGCCGCCGGCGCTGCCCCGCAGCGGCCCGGCCCGCGGCCTCCCCCGCGCCGGAGGCTGCGCAGGAGGAGGCTACCGGAAGAGGCGACTGGGCCACCCGCGGGGAGGCCCGGGTACCCCCTGCCGCCGTGATGGCCCTGGGGAGCCCAGCCCAGCCCACCGCCCCCCACCTACCTGTTCCCGGCGGGGGCCAGAAACCCCGCGGCGGGTGTCGGAGAAGGCGCCGCGGGTGGCTCCGGGCGGCTGCCGGGAGAGCGGAGGGCAGGGGGGCGCGGGGCGCGGAGCTGGCGGCACCGCCGCCGCCGCTTCCCTCCTTTGTTCCCGCAGCTCCAGCGGCGGCCGTGTCGGCGGCGGCGCGAGGCAAGACGCGCCGTACGCGGGGGGCGGGCGGCGGGAAAACGCAGGAGGGAGGGAGGCGGGGAGGCAGAAGAAGAGGAGGAGGGGGCAGCCGTGCCCGCCTGCCGGCGCCGGCTCCGCCTCCGCCTCCTCCCAGCCGCCGCCGGCCGCCGGAGCATGCGCGCTGCCGCCCAGGGGCCGTGAGGAGCTGCGCGGGGAAGGCGCGCACGAGGCGAGGCGGGAGCGCGCGCGCCGCCTACCCGTGGTGCCGCCGCCGCCGCCCGCGGGGGCGGACGCCGCTCCGGGCAACGTCACAGAGCTACGCCTGCCCCGGCAGGGAGGGAAGGAGGCGCGTGCAGAGCGGGCGCCCCGCCCAGGGGCGTGGCCGCGGCAGCAGTAAGCGGTCGGGGGTGGGGCGGCCCGGGGCTGCGGGGGCGGGCGGGGTTTCCCACGGGCGGAGCGGCTGCTCGCCGTTCGGCTTCCACGTCCGCGCTGGCAGGCTGCGGCCTTTCGGGGGCTCGGGGCGCTTCCTTCGGCCTCTGAACGCGCTCTTTGTGAGCGCCCTGGCTGGACCCCTTGGCTCTTGTCCGCTTACAGTTTCTTACGCGTAAAGCGACGCAAAGTGTACGGCAGATTAGTGTTCGGCAACTTCTCGGAGGCTGTCAGGCGCCACGAGTGGGCGGCGGTGGCAGAGCAGCCCCGGAGGCGGGGGTGGCTGTCTGCTGGGAGGTGGTTTCTTTCTGCTAAGATGACGGTGCAGAGAAGTTGGTCCTGCTCGTTGTGAGCTGTGCTGGCTTAAAACGCTTGATTTTTCGTGTTTGTAAAATGTCCCCTGCTAAGAGCAAAATGATCTCCAGGGTACGAAAAGGCGTCCGCTGGAAACATGTGTGCGTCAGGCCACTGCGACAGGCTGTGGCTGTACCCGACAGACCTGCTCCTTCTCGTGCCCTGGCCTGCCGGGGGTTTGCCGCGCTTGTCACAGGTATCTTCCAACTGAACACTCAGGTTTTGAGGGCTTGCCACTAGCTGTTGGCTGTCACCATGTAGAAGCACAGGGAGGACTTGAAGACCAGACCTCGATTTGCATTCAAGTTTGCGAATTGGTGGGTCACTGAACCTCAAAATTAAATATTTCTGTACTTCTGCATGCCCAAACTGTGTTTCGAAGATGGTATAGGGACAGTAAATAGACTTCGCATCTATTGGATGTTGATGAAGCTATTATATTCAGAGGATGTGGCACTGACCTAGGTGGGTAAGAGAGGAGGAAAGGTTGCATCACTGTGGAGAGAGGGAATTAGAAGGTCATGCAAGCCTGGGTAGCGTGGGAAGAGAAAGAAATCAAAGGAAAGAGAATAAAGCTTGTTATTTTAGACTTCCTGCTCACTCTGAGAGCAGCACAGGGTACCAGATGGCTTCAAAACACTCTTAGTAGGTATAGGACAGTCATTACTTGCTTTGTCTTAGGAAACTAAGGGCAATAATTTTTCATTTTAAGGTAGTGTTCCTGGGAAGTGGAAAATATATGGATTCATACAAGCATGGTATGTTTTTCTTAAGGATAGAACATCTTCAGCTGTAAAATTCAAAGTTGCTTTAGATGAGTGTTCTGAGTAACTCAACTTTTCTTAAACGCAGTTTCTCCCATGTTCTAGTGACATTCTAAGGCAACAGTATATTGGGGCATATATTTATGGGCCTCTACACCACTTAATCTGAAGCAAACAGCTAGAATTGGAATGTATGGCTCTATGGGAAATACACCACAGAAATCGTTAGAAAGTCTTTTTTTGACTGTTCTGTCTTCTAGAGCTCATCTTTTTCCTCATTTGTCAGAGAGATGTCTCCGGAGACCCAGGAGCTTCAGGTAAATGGAATTGCACAGCGCTGCAGCGTAGCACACTCCGCAGAAGTATGGGGCACTCTGCTTGCTGCAGAAGGCTGCTGTTGTGCTATAGAACAGCAGCTGCTCCCTAACAGGGGTGTTATTCCAAACATTGGTTATCTGCAACGTTTGGGCTGGGAGTTCCTACCTGGTAGTACAAAATAGTTTCAGCTATTACGAGAAAACATTTAAGCACAGCTTCCTGATTTGTGATGTAGAAGAGAAGTCTTCTGAGATCGCTGCTCTCAAGACTCTCTCTGAGAGCTGGATGACTTTATCACTTTGAGGGGAAAACTGGAAAAAGAAGTTGAGATGTGTATTGTTTTCCCCTTGGAGACATTTTATGAGCAGAACCAAAACAGAGGATGACAGTAAATCTCATTGTAAAAATAAAAGTTGGTCTACTAGTAGCCCTGGAGAGTAATTTTGATCTCTCTTGCAATGGCAGGGCAGAGGACGAAGGCAGAACAGTTTCAGCTGAAAGCCATTAACTTCTCTCTTTGTCCAAGGTAAATCTCAAAGAGCAGAGTGATTTTTCAAGAGGTACATCAACAGACGAAGTTTGTCTCAAAGATAAGGAGCCCCAGAGGAATGGGAAATGGGCAGAATTCCCTACTAAGGTCCTTCTCCTGCACGCTCTTCTCATGGTTATTAACTTCCGTATATAAGCTGTCTTAGAAAGGCAGTATTTTTCCTGCAAGTCTCTGACCTAGAAGCCGGGAGAGTGCACGAGTATGTAAGAGTATCACATTTCTTATGGGGTTCTGCAGAGCTGGGAGGTCCTCCAGTTTCCCCAGCCACAGAAAAATTGCCTCTGTGACCCTATGCATAGTTACCAGAGATTTCTAACTTCAAGACTTAGACTTCTAGGACCATCTGTTTCCCTTGGAGTCACTGGGACACGCTGCCACTACATAGTATCTCAGAGAAAATAGGTGGCCCTTAAAATGTAATTTTCTTGTTTAGTTTTTGTTGTGTTGTTTTTTTTTTTACCTAAATTTACCTACAAGATCTAGGTGTCTTGTGAGATCAAAAGCAAAAATGCAGCAGCATTGCCCCAAAACAGAAGAGAACTTTCAATTTAAATTGCTGATTATGAATTTCATTGCCAGACTGATCATACTCTCTTCCTCCTTCAGAGCAAACCCTCACATAATTAAAAAAATGCAGAAATAAAGAAGTAGCCACGCATTTTACTTCATTCAATGCTAAAGAGCTAGTTCTACCTCCTATTTTGGAGATTACCTTATCCTTTAAGAGCTCGGTACCTTCAAGAATACTGTGAGGCTCATGCAAGCTGCTTTGGAGACCTTTTCTAACTTGGGATGGTTGCAATATCAGGGACCTATAAAGGGAGACCACTCCCAGGGTAGCCTCAACATTTTATCCACAGAGCAAAAAGGTACTTGCACCGTTAGGAATCACAGCTTCAGAAGAAGGAGGTGACTTTGGACCTCATGTTGGTCTGCTCGGTGGCATCACAGGTACGCTGCACTTCTGAGGGAGCAGGTGACTTTGGTTAGAGAGAGAGATTTTAAACAAGTCTTCTTAGGTGAACATCCTCATTCTAAGTCAATAGGTAGAGCAGAAACATACACCTTCCACTGTCTTACAGCTATTGTTCATGGTTGTATTTTGTGAATTGTTCAAGGGTGTAGGCACCTGGACCTTGGCAGGGGAGGGAGTCGGGAAATAACCTAGTTTGGGAATTTGAGGGTGACCGGGTATGGAGCAGGGCTCCAGGCACTCCTCTGAAAGAGCAAGCTTACCTCCTGGTGAAGGGCAGCTGCCCTCTGGAGAGCCTTGAGGTGAAATGTAGCGTCCCTGAAATGTTTTGGTGGAATGTGTTGCTTTTAGAGATAGACGGTGAGCAGTCTGTCACAGAGGGACGAGTGTGCATCTTTCCCACAGATTCTTTTGCTCTAAAATGTATTAGTCTACCTCATGGTACATAATTGTAAGCTTTTACCTAAGAAGGGTAGTAAAAGGCTGCCAGTACTTTCTCCCCCCTACCTTCTTTTGTAATACTGATGTTCGAGTAATGACATGTACTCTGATGGTCTCATCTTCATTACAGGCAGTAGAAGAGATGTAGAGTGACTAGAGTACCGGTGCTCTGGGCAGTGGCTCTCTTTCTCTGTATTTGTATACTACTTAACGTATTGTGATCCTAGATACAGCTCCTGTTCCTAGGTACAACTAGCTAATAACACTAATAATTATTATTACAGTGGAGAGTTTGAAAGACAATGAATCATTATTTGCATGATTAAAGAATAGAAAGGTCTGCTGGCAAATCTTTGTATAACATGTTTTCAAGGATACATTTGTGAAGACCAATTTTAATGAACTTTCTTCATTCTATTTGCGAAAAGTTCTGCTTTAATTGCACTTTTTGCAGCTTTACTGAAATGAAATTTATGCACATACTTCTTGAAATTAATGCACTGAGTACCTCAGCCTTTTCTGTGTCTGCGGTGACTAAGTCATCCACTCCATTCAGCAGTGGTTACGTATATTTTCAGTCTTTTACTTCTGATGTAATAGTGGAAGCTCTTCTTGTTGCTCTTGATGTTCCTAGCAAGTCTCAACTCCAGCTGAGCTTTGGCTTCCCTGATACAGTCTCTACATGCCCAGGCAGCATTTCTTGATTCTCCCTTTGTAGGCTGTCTCTGCTTCCATTCTCTGTGTGCTGCCTTTTTTGTGTTGGAGCTCTATCATGGGTTTCCTGTTTTGCCAGGCTGGCTTCCTGATATGTCTGCTTGGTTTCCTGAGTGTAGAGGTGGACTGTTCTTGTGCTTGAGGGTGCTCTCCTAAAAGGCCAACCAACTTTACTGGCATCCTTTTTCCTTTGGAGCTGACTCCCGTGGTATCCCACCTACGAGTTCTCTGAATGACCCAAAGTCTGCTCTCCTGAATCCCAGGGTCTGTGCTCTGCTACTCGCCTTCCTCCCTCACCCCCCTCAGGAGCTTGACTCCACTATTTCATGGTCACTACAGCATCACCCACTGTCCATCAGCGCTACTTGGCCCATCCAGTACCTGTGTAACAAGTTATCCTTGACATCCTTCAGCAATCTCCTGGATGGCTGGCGTCCCAACGTGTTAAATTTCCTGTTGAGGATGGGGGTCTGTGACATAGAGACTTCCTCAGGTTATTCAGAGAAAGCTCCATCTGCTTCTTTACCCTGATCAGTGGTGTGTAACACATCCCACCACAGTGTCAGGCTTAGCAACTCTCCTCCAGCTGCAACCCACAGGCTCTTACTCAGACCTGAGCCCTACACATCATCTGAGCTGCTCCTCCACAGGGAGGGCAGCCCCCTTCCTCCTCTCCTCGGCCTGTCTGTCCTGGAGGGCTCATCTCCATCCATCGCAGCACTCCAGTTGTATACGCTGTCCCACCACAAGGAGCTTGCATGGAAAACACCTTGTTGCATGCACTCTCTTTGAACATCTAAGTCTATTGTCGTCATTAAACTCTCATCAGTGGAAATGCCACATGGCAAAAGCCATCATCTCCTAGACAGTCAGGTCCTAAGTCGTTTTTGGGCTTTAATTATCAAATTGATCACTTTCAGTGCTATTTGCTGCTTGGTAAGATGCAAGTCTGAGCTGTAGAACAGTGGTAATGGGCTTGGCAGGAAAATCTTCTGTGTATTTTGTATTAATCTGAAATTCCAGGTAGTTCGAACATGGACAATGTTACGGTAATCTAGTTACAATGAAGAAAATATGTAATTAGGTATAGCAAGGCCTTTATGTGACTGAAATGTCCACATTCTTATGCAGATAAAATTAATCTACATTACCTCAACAGCCCAGAGCAGGCCTTGATTTAAGGCATCCCGAGTTGTGAAGTTCTGTGAACATGGTGGACAAGTGCCTCAACTTGGCTGCCTGTGTTGGTCCTAGCTAGTGCTTCTCAGTTTCCTTTCCTTGTGCTATTGGCACCTCAGTCTCATTTTAACCTTGAGAACCTAATGGGCTCCCAAAGACATGTCCATTCATGGGCTGTTCTGCATAGTGTGCCTGCTCTTTGTGCAAGTCCTCCCATGCTGCTCTCATATGTCTCATTTTCGCCCCTTAAGAGCTCTTCTTAATGTTTTGATACTTTAATACTTTCGTGCTTCGTTTTCTGATGGTGCTTTAGATAGTTGTGTATCAATGGATTACTCGGTGGCTGGCTTGCCTACTAGTTTAGTTTCTCTAATTGCTGCATTATTTTAAAACCAAAATTGATATGCAGAATATAATCCTTAGTTTGGTAGCCTGTAGTTGTGACTGGCAAACTATATCTGACCATAGGGACTGCAGATTTCTGCATCCAACTTTTTTCTGTAACGCTGCAAGGAAGAAGCCCAAGTGTTTGTGTCATCCAAAGCACTGCAGTTATTTAAGTTACCTACATCAACTAAATCGGTGGTCTCCAAAATGAGAGGGGTGTGCGAGATGATCCATTGGGGTGCAGGAAGAAAATATTAGAACTTCAGAAACGCATGTATGTAACATATAAATAAATATATGTATACTCGGTGTGCATGCTCAAAAACGTTTTACTAATAGGGGTACATGATCCAAACAGTTTGGAGTCCACTGATCTAAATGATGTTGGTCGATTGCATCCACCGAGGCTGGTCACTATACGAAAAGAATTTCATAGTGTTCACAGAATTAGCACTGTGTTGTGCACCAAGAAGCGCCTCAGATCTTGTACGTATTTAGTTGTGTTTGAAAAAATACATGGATTCTTTCATAAAGTAATTACTAAAGCTTTTTAACCGAGACTCAGATATATTGCAAACATTGATTGTGTTGTATTAAGGATTGATTGTTCAGCTTTAACCACATCAAATTGGAGACCTTTCTCTTCCTCCTGAATCTTTTTCCTGTATCTTCTGGTGCCAGTCCATGGGGACAGGCTATGTGCTGAAGTATGAGTATACAGTATGCGTTGGGGATATGCTGTTTGTATCTCAGTCTGTCTAAAATCTGTTACATAGACTAAATCTTGGCTTTATGAACATAGTTATGTTTTACATGTGTAAAGTATGCAATTTGTAGAATGTAGTATGAGTAGAGATAGATGAGCATTTTCATAAAAAATATACTTTCCAAATTATTCATCAGAAGCTGTTGCCTGACAAAAAATAAAGTCTACATAATTTCACTATCAACTTTGTCAGCCATGTGTCCTGAAATGGATACGTGCATTGTTCATTTACTGAATCTTTATTGCTGGTAAATGAGTTTTACAGCATTTTTGATAATGAATATAAATAATAAATAGATTCATTTCAAATCTTGTAAACAACTTCAATTTTTTTCATGATCTTCAAAAATTTTTCTGCTATTGATCTGTGTAATGCTCTTGAGATCTCTCTTTAGTTTTCCCTAGTTGCTTCATATTTTGCATCGTGTTCTTTCATGTTCTCTGTTTCAGTCTTGGCTGTCTATGAGCTCTTTGAAAAATGAGCGTGTTACACTTAAATATGTACATCAATAAAATAAACATGAAAAGCCCTTATGTTGTATCAAAAGTCTATACGGGAGATAAATCAGATGATCAGATTCTCAGTAAATTTCCTGATGTCTTAGGTTTGTTTTTTGGTGACTTTTTTTTTTTTTTTTTTGGTAACAGACCTTCATTTCATCTGGGTTGAAAATGACATAGGTAAATACACAAATCTTAAAGACCTCTTTTTGCATTTTTCATTTTCTTGGACACAATTCTGGTCTTAGTTACATTAGTGGAGATTCGGAATAGCTGAACAATGACTGGTAGAAAGCGCTTAAGAAACACTAACATTTGAAATGTAGAAAATCTCTGCATGGTTTCAATTCTTGTTGCTTCACAGTCAAAAGTAGAAATTCCAGTGACTTTTCTATACTGTTACTGTAAACTGGGGTGAGAGCAGAGTTATGGCAATGCTGAGCACTGTTGAAGATGTCATTCTGAAGTGTTAGCAAATTGTACCAAGGCATCTGTTACCTGCTAGGTTTTTTTGGTGCTTTTTTTGTTAAACTTATTTTTTTTTTAGTGGGACAGGAGGACAGACTGTTTGCTTTGTTCAGCCACGTGTCTTCCTCACAATGATTTTCCTGAGAAAACTGCAGTACTGGTGGTGTACATCCACTTCTCTTGATAATCTTGATTTTTCTAGATTTTTTTGCTACATTTAAATAGGAGTCAGATATGGTCACTCAGACTACAGGGAATTTCTGCCCAATCTGTTACTTTATTTAATCTGACAATTGAACATTGCCTCCATTTTTCTTGTCAGATTTCTCTGTATTTTTGGGCATCTCCTGAGCAAAGATCAAACTGTACTTGTGGTGTGGTATGACCACACACCCTGATACAGAAAGCCTGAAATGTGACCAAGTCTTAGTGCTGGAGAATCAACAAATATGTTTTCATTTTTCACAAAGGAGGCAAGCATTTACAGGTGGCTGTTGTGGCTGTAGTGTTGCTAGATGATGAGGTAAGAGGGCTGAGGTAGGCAGAGAAGCTGCATTACGAAAGCAGGTGGATTTGCAGCGCTGTTTGTTCGATACAGCAGAGTAATGTCCTGATTCACGGAATGCAGTTGGTGGTGGCCAAATTCTTTGTGTCTGTGTAGCTGTTAAGACCCTGCCAGGCTACCCAGCTCTACTTGTGGACAAATTTTGCCTTGTTTTAATGCAGTTCTATGTGTCTGATGTAAATGTAAACTAATCCTTTTTGACCGATACTGGGACATACCTGATATGAAAGATAATTTCTTCAGGGCACAGCAATTATTCAGATTTCTGTGTGACATAAAAAGATTATTGCAATAAGAGAAGGACTTCATTTGGAGCAGGTCACCTTTCTGTCTTTTCAGAGTGGAATTCTTTTGAGCTAATTTGGATATGTGGTTTATAATTTGCTTACCCACAGAGACGTAAATATTTGGCAGGACACCACTGGTGATGGTCTATGAATGTCCTCATTTAGTTTAAGGAAGAAAAAAAGCCCACAAAGAACACAACTTTAACTCTCTCCTCACAGGAGTTTTCAGGACAATACTATTTTTGTTTTCTCTTATGCTGGGAAGAGCTCAGGGATAATTCATCACTTTGCTCAGAAAATAACTGCTAATCTCCATTCCCTGTACTCCAACACTTTTATGTGCTGTTCTGTGGGAACCCCATGAGTACCATAGTATTGGGTCAAAACCAACCTATAGTAAATTTCCTCAGAGAATGAAAATTGTGAAGGTGAATTTGTGGAACCATGAAAGAAATTTACCCTTTTAAGCTGCTTAGATCCTTCACACAAAAGAGCCCCAGGAATTCTAATGCCTTGGAGCTAAGACCAGATCAATGAAACAGAAAGGAAAAAGCTTTACATCTGCTGCCATACGGAGACTCATGCAATACTAGCAAAGCTGTAATGAACAGGTTTCCAGGATGTTGGGTACATAGAAGCCAAATTTATTTTATGACTAATACGGAGCATTTAAAAAGCTGGAGTTTTAAAGGCGTAGCTGAAACTTGCATATCAGGATGAAAATGTTCCCCAGTAATGGGAATAAGACAGAATCCCGCTAGCTTCAGAAGATTATAGATCATGCAAAGCATTACTCAGAGTTACTGGTCTTTGAAAATTTGCTTCCTGCTTAAGTTTTCAACAGTGCTTAGCTGAGGGATAGGATTTATGCTAACTTTTCACTGAGAGTGAAAGATACCTTTTGTGGGATAAGCTATTGATAGCTTCTGAGTCTTAAGAGTTATTTATATTATTATATTCTTTTTATAGCATTACTTACATTGTGTATTATGTGTTATTTACAGTTTTATTTGGATCTCGGAACTAGATATAGGTAAATAACAATCCACGTAATTTGTAGACCAAGGAAAATAGTAATTGTTACACAAAGTACACTACTAAATACAATTTGACTTCAAAGGAAAATAAATAGTTTAAAAGCAATATTTGTGTGCTCTCAAAATAAACTAAAAAAATAAACACGAAAAATGTTCTGACACTTCAGATGGGTATACATTTAAATAGAAACAATACATGTTTTAAGAGAAGTAATAAGGTGGGGCTGATTTTCTCTTCAGATACACTCTTGCTCTTGTTTACATCTTTGCACTGAGGAGAGACTACTTCAGTATGTGGAACTTAAAAGCAGTTTGTTTGAGCTTTGGTTCAGTTCTCAGGTGTCTAAAAATGATGTTCACAAATACATGCACGCCTGCAAAACTGGATGAAAGGTGATTACACACATAATTTCTCTCTGCACATCTAGGGGTTTTTATGTTAAAATGCTCTTCTGGGACAGTAAGGATCAACTGAAAATTTGGTCTATATTGTATAAAGCATATCACCTTCAGAAGGCACTGGCATGAAAGTTGCTTGGTGAAACTGAAAGTATACATGCACCCTTTTTGACTAAAATGCTAACACTGTTCTGAGATCCTGCTTATTATTCTGGATTTTTAAAATGTCCTATGGCATGTGGAAGATGCAGTTGTAGTACTTCGATGTGCTGTAGTGTATGCGTGTATCTGAAATGGCATGGTAGCACCTCTTGCAGTTTTAAGGTGACTTAATAGGCATTTCTCTGTAACCACATAGTTACTCATTAGTAGAGTTGCATTAACTGATAACATCAAATTTATAGGTAACACTAGATTTGCAGCCATTCCAGAAAGCTAAAATGTCTCCATTGTATCCCCTAGTATTTCTGCTGTAACTCACACAGAGGTTAAAACACTACTTCTCTGGAGAAGTTAGCAGTTTGGTGCGTACCCAGACTGAGATATCCTTTAAAGAAGATGATTTGGCAAAGTTCCTGTAAGCCCCACCTTGAACATGAGCCTAATGTGTCCTTCAGGGTATCCAAGGTATGATACCTAGCGATCCATCTAGCCAAAATTCCTGAAAGCTTTTGAAAATCTTGACTTAAGTGACTTTTAAGAGGTATGTTGCAACTCGGGTAAAACAAGATTTGCGTTAGTCTGATTTCCACAGCCGCTGGTTTCATGTAGTGGCCAGTTTAGGCTTCTGCAAATGATTTCTTTGCATGCCAGTCCAGTGTTCTTGCTGTGGAGCCACAGAAGATGTTTACTGAAGTTGTGAATTTAAAAACATTTGTGAAGATCTTTCACTTACCAGCCATTTGCCTCAGACTCTTTTTGTAAGTATCTGTCTGCTTGTTTTGGCAAGTCTTTAAACTCTCTATAACTTAGTCTACTTTAAAAGCCTTGTAGGTGTAAACAAATGCAGGTAATTTTAATTTAGATGTCAGTTTGTCATTCATGTTTCATTTCCAGAAGTAAGATACTTTTGGAAAAAGCACGCAACTGCTGCTGAGAATGCAGTTTGAAACATAATGAATATGCAAAATTAGCAAATCTGAGAAAGCATTTCCTTCCTTGTACTCCAAAGGCACCACAAGCCTTGAGAAAACTTCATGTTACCTGCCTCTTCATTTCTCAGCACTGGCAGATTTCTTTGTTTATGCATACCTGACCCCTTCCAGGTGTCTGATGGCATCGGTATCTAACTTCTGCTTTTCCCTTTGGTAGTCTGTCTACAAAGAAAACCATAAAGAGGATTTGTTTACAAAAGAATGAAGATAGTGTTTACCTGGGCTTGAATGTAAGACAACGGTGGTACAGAGGGGAACGCAGATGCAGCAGGCAGAACTGTCTTGCCAGGTTGACTGACCTGCCATTTTGGGTAATGCTGCATGCTCCGTTGCATTTTAATCTGAAATAATAGAAAAATCCAGTGATGACAACATTGGTCTGTAATATTGACACATAAAATGCATAGCCATTTTCCTGCTGATCATCTCATTACATTTACTTCTTTCAGAAGGCCCCAGCTGGTAGGGAGAAGGTGCCTTTCTCTCCTGAGCTGAAGAGGGCCTGCTGTTCTGGGATCAAAGAGGGAATTGCACTGAACGCTTCTAGAAAGCAGGTCAATACCTAAATATGGATTTATGTACCTAACTGTAGTCAAACGTGTTGACCTAAGAGATTGGGGCAAGGACACATGCTACGACAATGGGAGAATCACAGAAGGACCCCAGGAGCTTTGGTGCCCTGCCATTTGTTTAATCCCTAGGAGGCTGCTTCAGTACTCACAGTACTCCTCCTTGTAAAAGGTTAGCCCAGCCCGCCCATGCTGGTTCACACAAACTCAGTTAAATCTGTTTCTAGACATTGTACAATCCTGAGAAGCAAATTTAGTGATATTAATGAGTCTCTTCATGGCATTGGATCACTATTTTTACTGTGCTGATTGGCAGAGACTGGACAGTTTAGTTACTCTGCCACTGGATAAGTTTGATTGCTTGATAATCTGGAGTTTGAAAGCTGCGGAGGCAGGGAGAATCTCCTTTGAGAGATGGCATTTGATCTGTAAATACTAAGTGAGATGTCCAGGCCTATCCTGAGCAACACCAGTGATACCTCTCCAGGCATTTTGGCTTCGTTCACCACAGCCCATCGGTGGTCTTGCATAGTCTATCATCATAGGCCTGAAAATACCTATTGGCTTTTTGTAAAATAAGCATTCCAACAGTAAATATTATAATAATAATAATAGTAATCATCGTCATCATCAAGCAGCTATGTTATAAAGATTTATCCATATGGGAGAATATATCATTTACCAGAACTCCAAGGAAGTATTCATTCTTCGGACTATAATTGTCTTTTCTTGCTTCTTTTCGCAGTGTGTCTAGGCATCCTATATATCCTATATTCTTTTCATCCTGTTAGGTTTTCAGTACCTGGGCTCAATTTTCTTGTTTCATGCACTTTTGAATTTTTAGCATCGTTTCTTCTGTTGGATTTCCCCTGTTGATAACCTTCCTATTGCCCTCTGTTTTTAGCATCATGTTTTCTTTTTTAAGTCTCACAGTTTGTGACTAAGGCAGATTTTAAAGCTAGACAGCCACTGAGGAGTTTACTGAAAATTTGTCAGATTGCACTCAACGCTTGGGGCTTTAGATTCTCAGTCCTGTGGAAATTGAGATCCTTGCCTGTCCATCCAATTCTGTGTCCACAAGGTCACAGTAATGGCATTTCCAGAACATTCGCAGTGCTTTTTCACAAGACCTCCTCTCTACCATCCGTATCTCATCAGAAAGAAGCTGTGCAAGGTCCTTTTGTAGACATTGACGAGAGCCTTTTCAGTGTGTTCCAACTAGGCACACATAAGAGGAACTAATTTATTTTTTTTTCCTGGAAAGAGATCCAGTGGTCAGGTACCTTTCTCAAGTGGTCAGTTTTCAGCAAGTAATGAAATGTCATGTTAGCCCGGTCTCTTCCCTTCTCTCCTACTAGTCAAGCTATTTGTTGAAGGAGGTGGGTTATCTCACCATCTTTCCACTTCACTTGATTTATCACTTCAACATTTGAAAAGCACAGTAGAGCATAATTACACCCAAGAGTGTAGTTTAATACTGAAAACATTACTTTCCATTGCTACCAAGAAACCAGCTTTTGCAAGACAAAGACAATACACCTATGAGCAGTGTTTTGAAGAAAATGATTACTACAGTTCATAAAATATGAAACCAAGATAAATATAGAGTATGGAAGAGCTCCATGAAGTCTGATTTCACTAGCAAAAAAGAAAATTATGTCTAAAGTATAACTAATAATCTAAAATTACATTTGTGTCATCTTTCTTTTTTTGAACAGATAGCGCTTTATACTTGGGAATTTTTCACTGCGCCAGTCCACAGAAAGTGATAAAAACAGCTGGTGGATATTTAAGTAGACAGCCTGTTAATAAGGCCTGCGGGTACAACTGCTAATGCTGAGACCCTGTTTTTCGGCTGCCTCTTAGCCAAGTTAGGGATTAGATAACTTTGGGGCAAGTTTATGCTACAGATGTGTCCTGTGATGTTGTCTCAGACTGACCCTGTGCTACAGACTCTCCTGGTGCCAGCACTTTTATAACAACAAAACTATGTTTTCATCCATGCCGCTTCTTTCATTTGTAAGAGTAATAGGGGAGAGGTTTTATTACACTAGTGCCAGAGGTACTTTGCTGGAACAGGAGTGATTTGTCAGTATAATACAGCAAACTTTGTGTAAGGGGAAGCTTCCTCTGGCAAAGACAGAGATGTCTGCATTGTAACCTGTTTGCAGACTTAACATTAACAATGGCATCTGGTAATTTGTTCTGATTCATTTTGCAATCTTAACCTTCTTCCCATGTGCTTTGAAAATTAAGAAACAGTGTGAGATCAAAAGTGCTTTCCTAATGTCAGTGGAAAAGCACAGAGAGCTAAGAGTGGAAGTGCTGCCGTGTGGGATGGGCTCACCAGGGGGAAGGGAGTTCGGATAGGGAACCTGGGCACCCCTGTGCTACTGAGGCGGTGCGGTGCATGCCGGCAGACTGGGACCCTGCCAGTAAATCCGCTAATTAAACGTCTCTACTTGCCTAAACGCCAGCTAACAGGTCACCTCTGCCACTTTCTGCTTCTTCCCCAGGGCTACTCGTCAGGTACAAACTGGGATGATGCGCTGAGATCCAGGGTACAGTTTGGGGCCCCACTTCACGTGAAGCACAAAGTGCATAGCCCAGTTAGTTGACCTGCATACTCATCAATATTGGAGCAATAATGAGGAAAGTGAAACTGAAGCCAAGTATTGATAGGATCAAAGCTGGGTAAGGAGTAAGGGGGCGCTTAGGAAATTGGCTGAGTCATTCAAAGAACCAAAAGAAACGTGAGTGTGATTGTCATCAGTCTCAAAATGATGACCCCAAAGTAGTTAAAATGATGTAACTGAGATTAGGAAATAATTACAAAAGATGACAGCCAATGGAGGAGTACAATTAGGGCTGGTAAATTAACACGTATGTAACTTGGCTCCTTTTGTAATTGGTGGTGAAACTCTCACTGACTGTAGCGGAGCAAAACATAACCAATATTGAGCTTTGCATACTTGCAATTAGGACAACAGAAGAGGGCCAAAGACAGATAAACGCAGCATTTACTGAGCCTCACCAGAACCCTGTGGAAATACCTGTGGGCACAAGATACTAAATACCTGTTGTTCTCTTTTGGGGAGGCTGATTTTATAGCTAACAGGTGATGAGGATAAGTACTTCTTCCAAAGGAAGGGATCAAAGATGCAAAGATGCCAAAGCATAGAAAATGACGTTAACAGTCTCAGGGCATCCGAACCATGAAGAGATTATAATCTGCATTTTGTCTTTCTCTGCTTCTGTTTGCTATACCCTGGGAAAAATAGCAATGTTTTGTTATTAAAGGAAACAGTGTGTTTACCCTCTGCACTTGAGGCTGTCTATCCCAAAACATTTTGAAGATTGTTAGTCTAAGTGCAGCAAGCATTAAGATCATTACTGATAAAGTTATAAAAGAATATGAAGTAATGAAACTGTAGTAATGAAAGGTTTCAGCCTCTTGGAGCAATTCCCATGGAAAACAACACTGACGTGAACGTTTTGGTCATAATATCTCACCTTGCCATTCCAACAGACACTTAGAAAGTTTTGTGGCAGAGTATTGGGCGTCAATCGCTTCCCTCACAGTTAAGTTAACCCAAGTTAACACACAGCAAAGTTAACACAAGTGCTGTGTGGAGTTATGTTGGTTTCTTCTGCTATAAATTCAGGTTTTGGGGCTCTACCCTGTGGCAAAAAGACAGGGGAGAGCGGGCAGACCTTTCCTTGGATGCAGGTAGGCACTGCAGCCAGCCAGGGCACAAGCTGGCAAGGGGTTGCCCATGGCTGGTGAGGCCATGAGTGAGCCAGTTCAGGGCAGCCTTTTGGTGGTGGCCTGCTGGAGATTTGATTTACACTGCTGGCAGAACGGTATTATAGGGGCAACAGGGAAGGTCCTGCCTGAGCAGCGGTTCCTCTGTGTTTGCTCAACAACACAGTGGGAAAATCCTCATGGTGTTTGCTTACCCACAGCCTAACCAGCTTAGCTGGCTGTATTTCAGTTTAGGCTTTAGCGGTCTCTCAAAGATGCTAAGCTGTATTGATTGAGCTACACTGAGTGGAAAATAAATCCTTTTTAAGGTTTCTAGTGTGGGCCTAGATTTAATGAGTCTAGTGCACAGGAAATAGGGATAGGGTGAGTTGGGAAGGGTTTCAAATATGGTACCACTGGTATTTCTGTGGAGGTCCTGAGAATGGCCCAAGCGACTTGGGGCCTCTCTATTTGGGAGTGTACCAGAAGCTTTTTGTTGATGGTATATATGGAGATTTTCTAAGATGTCTCACGCATAAACCTTTACTGAAAATAGGATCATGGAAAGGCAGTGGTGAGATAAACCATGGCTCTGTCATCTGCCTTCTCATTTTGGCTGTGGCCTGCCCGGATTCCTGCCCCATTTGCATGTGGGGACCAGAGCATTACTTCCCCATCTGCTTCGTTTCGCATCTTCTGCCAGTGATGCAATCCTCCATAGTAGAGGGTCACGATGAATCTGTCCATGTCCCCCTCCTGTGATACAGAGATCACAACAACTCTGCCATTTAACCCACACATTCAATGTATTTGCTTTCATTCGTACTAGTATGAAGGCTCTCTGCTTGGGCTTTAGAGCAGCTCTGCAGCCGTTAGCAGAAATACCGTAAAATTAAACACCAGCCGCACCAAAGGAAAATGTTGTAGCTTATGACTTAGGAACTCAGCTTGGCACATCCACTGCTAAATGGATTTTTTTTACCATTCCCTTTGTAAAGAGGGAGCCAGCGCACACTCGAGCCCACCACTGATTTTCGGTATTCTCCAATTGCCTTGGTGCTGCTATTAAATAGCCAGGAATTAGTGAGCGCTTCTGGCCTGACTCCTGGCCGAGCAGATGAATGTGAATGCACCGAGTCCCTTTCCATCTTGCAGCTGTTTTGTAGCGGCGCTGGTGTGTGCTCTAGGAACAAAAGCAGACAAAGAGTTGGCTTGTCTGCACGCCGCTGCCTTTTCTCGTGTCCGGATTTGGGCAGGAGGGTGGTGGAACGCTTTCCACACTTCTGGCTCTGGTCTCCCCTTTGTGCAAGGACTCTGCTCAATTCAGCTGTAAAATTAGTCATGCTTGTAAGTGCTTATGCCAAGCCAGTGGGTTAGTGACTGGGGAGGTTACAGTCATGAACTGTGGCTTTTGTTAAAGGAAATGAATGGACTGCTGGCTGGTTACAGGCTCAAAACTGCAGAGAAGGGATATGCAGAGCCCACTGTGCTGTATTTGTTTGCCTTTGGGTGGCATTTTACCTGGTGCCAGTTTCTGGACACTCTGCTTGTTCCTCTCTGCTTGTTCCTCTCTCCCTAATCAAAATTTCAAATTAGTTCTTACAGTGTAGGAAGTGGATTTTGTATGACGTATTGCTTGATTTCGCCTCCCTACCTTTTACCTGCTGTTATATTTTGGAGAAAAGATACAATTCCTTATTACTCTCACATCTGAAATGCCTTTTGGGAAGGTTTGTCATGCTCCCTTCTTTTCCTGCTTTTAGCCCTGGAAGTCAAGCCTCAAACCACATGCCACTGTAGTATATCTAACTATTCCTTCTTGTAATTGTGGAGTGTAAAAATGCCTCTCTCTTTGCCTTTTTGTGGTCAGAATAGTGTTAAATTTCATCACACTAACAGGGTATCAGAGTATGTAGGTGGAGCACAGGGGAAGCCAACCTATTGCACAGTGATGCAAGGATGACAAAAGGGCCATATGGGGCTCTGGTCACACCCTGGCAATTGAAGGAGTTATCTGGCAGCTCACAGGGGCGGGTGGCAGAAATAATCCTGCGGACCATCTTTCTAGAAACCACAGTATTATTAAAATGTGCATTTAACTGAGTCCCCAAAGAGTCAAATGATAAGAAGAAACCAGCTGCAAAGGTTTATGTTCATCTTTGATGTGCAGCCTATTTGCAAATAGTCTCTGTTTTTGTCTACATGTCTGTAATTACTGTGAGTCACTGTATGTCTGATATGCAATGCAAATTACTAGGCCAGATTAAATTTGGGAGTATCTAAAACTGCAGATTTTAATGCGTTGATTTTCACCTACATCTCCAAAGATGACAACCTTTTCTTTCTTTTTTTTTTTTTTTTAAATATTCATGATTTTCAGTATATGATGCTGTTTATATTACTGAAATGAAAAGCTTTGGTAAAGCCTTGCAGTGTATTCTAACTTTGGGGATCATGACACCATTAATCCACACATTGATTCATGTCTGATATAAGATGAACTCTTACTGGTTGGGGGAATGGACAGGAGCTGTATGTTGGTGTTTATCACCCACTGAAGAATCTTGGCATCTGCTAACAGAAATTTTGATTTTTCTGAAATTTATCTGTGCACCATCTTCATCAGTTTCCCTTGACTCAGGAGCTCCAGTGTTTCACTAACGTTTTTTTACCTGCTTTTTCTAAGTTTACATGAACGCTTTCTAATTTTCATGCTTTTTCCATTCCCAGTGACCCTGACACTCATTTTTTTCTAGCTGGGAAATTTGGATTTGAGACTGTCTTTGAAAGCAAAATAGATACGTCCTGCAGTTATTTTTTTGAATTGTGCTGTCATTAAAACAACACAAAATTCAGTCTTCTGTATAAAGCTAGCACTGCAGAGGAAAAAGTTGTCACTCATTAGAGAAGCTTGCGGCTTGATCTAACTATTGAAAGTCTGCTTTTCTGTTTTATTGTAAGCTACTTTATACTGCAAGAAATCAAGCTCATGAGATTAAAAGGTTATCCTGAAGAAGTCACATTGCATGCCTGAAGACACCCAGCTGTTACAACAAGCCTTTCCAAACCAGTGACGAATGACAAAATACTGTAGTAACACTCAGGCATGCTGACTTTGTGACCTTTGGTCTGCACTTGGTTTAGAAGCTTTCAGAGTATTTCGGGATGACCTGTTTTTTTTAAGATGCATCAATGGTGGCAATGCCCAGTTTGTGAGTCAGCTGGTTCTCTCTTTTCGCTGAGTAACTAGATGGGAAATATTATGTCATTATGTGTTAACAGGATCTCTGCATATTAGAGTTTGACCTGCAACCAGGCTAGCAAATCCCACAGGTGGAAACAAGGATTGTTGAGCAAACTTCCTGAATTTGGGAGTAGTAGGAACCAAGGAGCTGGAGATATGCCTGTGAAGCAGTGTTAGATGTGCGTCACAGAGAATCACCCATCTTTAGTTTAGCAGACTCCCTTTCCTGAATTGCTGAGCCTCGTGCACGCTCACCTCTGCAGAAAGGAGAGAAAATGCTGGTACACGTGTGAGGAGCTTCTGGTGGTGTTTAACAATAGTGGCTTCATTCATCAGCTCAGCAGAATTTTACTAAATAAGGTAAGAGCTTACAGGCGAAGTTCTCATACTGGAAATGCTGTGGCTCCCAGCTGTCAGCAACCAGAGTAGGTTTTCAGCATAAGAACTGGGACTTAAGACTTATGTTTTCTATGAAGAAGGTTTTGTGGTTATTTTATGAAATTCAAAAGGGAGTACTCATCAGTGTACCTTTTCATGGTCACTGTAACCATAGCATTTTGCTTGACTTTAGGAACAGGCAGACTTCATGGAACTTGAAACTTTGCAAATTAATATAAGTTGCTACTTTCTTTTTTCTCTACAAAAAATATTTAGAGTATTTTAAAAATCCGTTTTTTTCAAGGTTGTCTTTGAAGTCAGGTTTTTAAAAAAATATTGCTTTCCACACAGCCACAAGCAAAGCTGACAGTGGATACATTGCAGCCCAGAAATCTCTGAGAAAGAAACATGAACATTGTGAAATTTAGTATTTAAAAGTTGAAGTTGCCTTAGTTCCGGCCCCTTGAGGTTATGCATTATGTTACCAGCTTTAATTATATTGTTGCATACATTTTTTTCTAATCAAAATTTTGCCTATCGTTATGCTAACATTTATGAACCTTTCAGTGTTTGACTTTGCATTGTTAACTTTTCTCTCGCATCAGGCTTTTCTTGTGGTGTGGAGGAAGCTGGAAATGTGGGGATGTAATTTCCTGGGGTTTTTAAAAAGAAGTCACCCCTTAAGCTGAAGAAGTCATCTCCTTGAGCTCTCCTGACCACCTTTCATGTGGATCCTTAGCAGAGATAAGGAATCCTAACACTTTTCTCATTGAACTAAAGGAGTGACTGGTAGTGGTAGAAGCCCAAGAGACTTAAGTTTCCTAAAACGCTAAACAGCAAAACCAGAGATGTGTGGTAGCCTGGGCTACCAACCTGTCTTCCTGAATGACATGCAACGCTCTCCCTTTTCCTCTCCTTCTCTAGCCTGGGAGGCTGGATATAAATGTGAAGATGCTCCAAGAAGAATCAAAGTTCCAGGCCTATAATGTTGGATTAGTTTCAGTTTGTTCTGCCAGCGAATGCAGCCTTTGTTCTCACGGCAGCTATTCATCGGCGTTTCAGTTGGATGGGAAGTGCATTCAGCCTTTTCCCAGCTCCCTCTCAGTGCTCTCCAAGGGATGCTGTCTTGAGCCTCCCCTATGAGGAGCTAAGCACTCGCACTTTTCAGGAGCTGCTGAACTTCTCAGAGGATCCAGACCATGTAGTAAATGACAAAGTATTTTTCTAATGAAAAGAGTATGTTGGAGGAGAAAATAAATTAATATTTAAACAAAGCCCTTGAGACAGCCTAAGACACTGTTCTTAAAGAAGGGCAGGCATTTGAAAAGACTCAGAGGAACAATAAGAACATTTTTTAAAATCAAAATCTCATGGAAAAAGATCTTTGGGGTCGAGAGGATGGAATACAGATTTCAGCTCCACCAGCTGTAATTAAAACCGTAAGCTTCTGTTGGGATCCTATTAAAAAAAAAATCCAGGAATCCTTATGGAAATCATTATTCAATCTCTTGGTGCACCACTGAAAGAAAGAAGAAAGCTCCAGTGTCACAAGTTGCTCCATGTGGGCACACTCCTTTACCCACCACGAGCTCTACTGATTCTACTAATTATTAGGGCAATGTCCTAAAGGGAGCTAACTGGCAGCTTTGGGGAACCTCAGTGCTGGGCTTGGTCTCTGCTTTATAGTTTTACCACCATAGACTTAACGTTGGCTTGGGGATGTTTTGTGATGATGGCGACGGCACTAGAGCGGGTCTGGCAAGCCGGGCACACGGACCGTGCTGCGGCACGAGGAGGAGCTCTGCCCAGCCCGGTGCCCGCGCTGTGCTGCTGCGGCGCATCTGGTCGGTGCATCTCTCCACTGAACACACACGCTGCGCAACAGGGCTACGCTGGCTTTCCCACGCGTGCACAGAGCTGAGGAGGGCTGGCTTCACTCCCCAAACCCGTGCTCCAGCGCGGCAGGGTCCTGCGCCCGCACCAGCCCGTCCGCCCTCCCCATCGGGGGCACACGGCGAGTTGCAGCACGGAGGCCTCGTAACGTACAAGGAGAGACAATGTCAAACCGCAAGTGCCTGCAGAGATCCTCCAGCACTTACAAGCGGGTGCCTGCTTGTAATTGATAAGGATCTAGGTCTTTGAATGTTGAAACTGTATGGGTAAGAAATGTGCTATGAAAAGGGTGTCCTCTTTAACCATTATAACTTTAATAATCTCTTCTTTAGCCTTCTCTTTTTTGAAAATGCGTTGGCAGCCATTTTCTCAGGGAAAGAGAGAGACCATGAGCAAAAGATGTCCAGTGAAAGGGGTTTTATTTTCTTCTCTTTCTTGCCATGAAAGAGTTCATTGTTCCACCTCCACAGTTTGTTGCTGGCTGTGGAGAAAGGAGCGAATTACTGAGTGCAGGCAGAGGAGAAGAATGGTATTGAACTGGGATGAACAGGGGTTTTCATCATGACAAGAACTGGCCAGATGAGACATCAGTTGATTTCTGTCAGATGGCTGATGTTATATTTTAATATTCCAGTAGTGACCATGCTATCTCTGATGCCTTTTGGAACTGTTTGTACTTTGATTTAATCTGGAATTAGAGCTTTCAAACAGATTCAGTAAGCCCCTGGGGGGAACAGTTACTTGTCAGCTGTGGTTATGTTTAATTAGTGCGAATGGGAAATTTGCCATTTTCCCCCTTAATCGTAGCTCACCGAGCTCTATTGAGTCTTTTTGGGGGTCTGTACTGCCTTTTGATTCTCTGGGTTCTGAGTTACATTATACTACCATATGCTTGATATGAAGTTTCATAGCAATTACTGTTGACACAGAAAGAGATGTCATGCCAGACAACGTAAAAAATTCTCCCGTCTGCATTAGATAGAGAATACATTTATTTTCCTTTCTCTGTGTACAAAAATAGCAGTGAAGAAATGTGGCTGAACAAATGAAGGCGAGTTGGTATTGTTTCTTCTAGTAATTTGACAGTACTTTCTAGATGGGAATTTTTACCAGTAGAACGATATTGATCTAATTATAGTGCTATAGTTATGCTGGAATAAATTCCCATGTGAGCAGTCTTAGTCAAGAAGGAGAGTGTTCATGCAAGGATTTACGCTGATATAGCTCTAGTGAGATAATTATTCCAACATTGTTTGACCCATAAATTTCTCCATGTAGGTAAAATGCTTAGCACAAATGCCTAGGTCCGAGATCCACACCCGATATACAGCATTGGAGTTATCTGCAATGGGGTGCTGGAGAGTGGCTCAACTACCCACCCTTTTCTTCCACATATCAGTTCCTCTGCTGAGCCATTAAAACTTCTCTTCATCGACTGGGAAGGCTCTTCATCAATGAAACAATATAGATACTTTATGATACGTTGTCCAATACAGTATATTTTTCCCTCACAATATATGACATTCACTGAGCAAAAACAAATTGGGAGACATCTGTAGCTAATTTTAGTCTGGAAGAGAGGAGTGGAATTTTCAGGGATGTCTGTAGGCCAGGGACATTAACAATGACACGGGCAATGTGTATTTGATATAAATTGGTTAAAAATCTGTTGGCGTTGCTGCTGTGGGCTGGATAGTTAATATGATGGTATGTGCAAATAGCGTGATGGCTGATTTATGTGCAAAGTCATTATTAATTTCAAGTGGGTTTGTAGGTCTGCATTTACGTTTGACCTCCTTTTCTATTTCACAAGAACAATTTTGTGATAGAATTTGGTCTTCGTTAACTCTTAATAAATACTTTTGGTTGATTTGCGTGTTGCATGACCAGGTCCTAGCAGCATGAACAGCACAACAAGGAAAGATTAACTTTGTGGATCAATATTGATTGTACCTGGTGACTTCCGTGCATGTTGAATTTACTTAGTAGTAAATCAAGCTGCATTGATATAAAAAGGTCTGCATATAGGCAGCATATTCCCCTAGTTTAACATAAGTGCCAGTTGCTATATTGCTGTTTTTTGTGTTTGGCTTTGCTATCATAAAATCTGAATGATGAGCAGCAGAAAATTTATGTTCAAAGTGCATCAGAGCTTTCCCGGACCACTGCTGCTGAACGCTGCACATCATCTGCAAACAAATGTTTGGTAACCTATGTAAGCACGATGAAATGAAGGAGAAAGGCTTGAGTTTGGAGTGGTTACATGTGGAGGACAACCAAAAAGGCAGCAGAGCAAGGAGGCAAAACCTAAGAATTGCTGAAGAAGGAAAATTGCTATAATCAGGGAACTGGAAAGGTGTTGCAGAAGCAGAGCGTGTGGATAAATGAACTAACAGAGCATGCTTTCTTGTTGCTCTTCTACTTCTTCCTCTTTGGTGCTTGACTGCCTTTACATTAACCTGAAATCTCATCAGCAGCAGGCTCTGAAAATCCTGTGCATGAGGAACAGCTGCCCATAAGAACCTGTGACTCTCAAACTCTGGTAATAGCTGGGAAAAAGAAGGGGCATTGTCAAACAAAGCAACAGGTTTCTTTCGTCTATATTAATAACATATTATGTGTTATCACTTTAGGCAGCTGATACTGCTCCAGAGCATACAAGCTCAGTGGTACATGTATCGGATGTCCCGCCTAGATGCAGAGACTACGGCGTGGAGAGCCTGGGTGGAAGGGGCACGATTCTGAGCTGAGGACACTACACAGGAGGCAGTGGAACAGAGGTTGTGTTTGCCCTGCAGAGCAAATGTCCTATGGGGTCCACCTCCCGGGTCCTGACCCTATGATCACCTACATCAGTGGAGCTCTTGGACAGCGCTGTGATTTCATTCTGGCCCCTGTGCTTCTCCTTGTGTGGAAAGCAGGATGCAGGGGATGCTGTGGGCTGTGTTTCATCCTGACACGACATTGCCATGCAGCTGGGTGTTCACCTAGGCTCCTGCAAAGGATCCAGGGCCCCATGTTACAGTCATAACGTATACAAACCCTGCTCTCCACTGTGACACCTAGGCCTGGCTGATAGATTATAAGCAAAGAGTCCTGAAGCAACTAAGAAATATCCCTGTTTCTAAATATGAATCAGGTTTGCATTTGCATTTACATTTTCTTTAATTAGAAATATTTATCTTGTACATTGACATTGTTCCACTAAATGAACCTTCCTTGTTTATACCATGAAAAATGAGAGAATGGAGGCAATGTGAGAGTGGAAAAACAAAGTGATTGAGAACTGTTCAGCAAACTTAGGGGCTGGTGGGATATTTTCTGCTGCTCTGCAAAGGATCAGTACAAGGGCTGGTGCTGCAGGGCAGTGAATTTTGGTGAGGATTTTCCTTTGATAGGCATGAATGACTCTGCCTCCTGCAAGGAACATACCTTGAAGTCTCATAACCCTTCAGCTAGTGATTTCTTCTGTAGTGAAAACAGTGGCCCAAGGAAGGTGAGTTGCTTTGATTCCTCTGGCGGTGAAGCTGGTGCTTCATGAACTCCTTCAGCCTCTGGGGTTCTCGAGGGAGCTCCAAGAGGCAACAAGGAACCTTGAATCCAAAGAGTAAAGTCTCCAAACTGAGACCTCTCTGATCCTACAGTTCAAGCCCCCACTGTTTGCACAGCATGTAAGCAGTTGCAGTTTAAGGAAGACAGAGATAATATTTGTTCAAATGTGATTTGATTTTCTCTTTTTGCCCATTAAACCAAATACTCTTGGCCAGAGAGAGCTCTTCTTCCATTCTTTCAAGAAAATACCATTTTACAAAGCATTTGAGGAGGTATTCCACAGAGAGTAGCCACAGCTTCTTTGAGCCAATAGGCCAAATTGCTTAAATAGATCACATAGGAAAGGTATGCTTATCACTTCTTGTCAGTAAGTGTGTCTATCTCGTACCACTGCACCCTCAGTAAGGCACACTGCGGGTGCAGCAAAATCATGGGCCCAGGAGAGCATGGGCCTTGGCTAGGGGTGTCATAACCCACAAGCTACGACAAGTGGCCAAATATGTTAGTCAAAGCCTCTTTTGCCAAATGAATGTCTACGTGTCTATATGTGAGACATCCCTGATGCTGCATCCTCGTGAATTCTCCCTTAGGAGGTGGCATCTCCTAGTGCGCTTAGGCTGCCTGGAATATTGGTGTCTTTCTCTCTCTGCCGTGCTCCCTGTACTGCTCCAGACAACATTGCCACCAACACATCAGAATTGGATTCTGAAGTTGATATTGCACACCAAGGATCATGGTTTCCCAAAAGCATGCTCTGTGGTTACCCTGCAGCTGCTTTGGTGACTGTTAGACAGTTCCTGGTGTAAGCAAGTCTTTGTCAGCTGTGGTAGCTGGAAGAAAACAGGAAGACTCAGAAGAAGATAGAAGAACACACAGTAATGTCCGTGCATCCAAACAGTCAGTAGCAATCTTGAGGACTGCTGAGGGCAAGGCAGTGGCAATATCTGTAATTCAGGGGATGTGCCCACCTTCATCACAACAGCTCTGCTTGTCACCGTCAGCGCTGTGGTGGTTAGCACCTGCAGGCAGTAATGGAGCATCGTGAACTTCCAGGTGCTCTAGGTGCTTGCAGGAGATCTCCTGTATGTATGTTCCTGTCGCTGAAGTGCATGGATCTTCATCTTCTGCAGCCACGGGTTGCTTTGGGTCTCCAGCACCAACTGCTTCTCCCTGACAATGCCTCTTTGTTGCTCCCAGAACAACAATGCGCTAAAGGAAGCTAGTCTGTGTTGTCCTCGCTGAAGCAGCTACGCAGGCTTCTTCTCTTTCCTTGGCCTCATGCTTGTGCTCTTTCCTGGGCAGCTGCAGATAAGACAGAGGAACCTGTGGTTGTGGCCAGTAAAGCCACTGTCACAGCTGTTGACTAGCACAGTGCGTGGCTTGTGGCCAGGTTGCAGCAATCAGTATCACGTCAAATGTGCACACGCCGTGTGCGCAGTGGGTCTGCCTGACTATCAGACTGAAGCACGAGTTGCCTCTGCGGTGGTTGTGGCTCTCCACTGGCGCTGGCTGTTCAAAAGAGTCAGGTCATGAGATGGCAGGAGGACTTCCCAGGATTTTTCTTTGTGTGGTCCTGAGGTGGGGCACAGAAGTTTTTGGTTGCTTCATGGCCCACATCCAACTGCTAGAAAAATGCCACCGTGAATCGAGGTCAGCACTGTGAAGCCATCAGAGGAAACCTTCCTTGTCTGAAAGCACTAACTCAGTGTAAAATGAAAGCTATTGGGATGCCGCCACTGCGTGCCTGCTCATATGGTATGCTTAAAATGAAGTACATCATCTTAATGTAACCCGAATAAAGCAGACAAGCTCTAAATCTTTTTCTGTATTGGGCTGGCTTGGGTTGATATGACTGAAATAAATGGGCTTGCACAAGTGAGTTGTATTTATTCATTGCGACTGCTCTGGACTGCTTTTTAGAGAGGTGTTGGCTTGTTTGATGTGATCCCAAAGCTAGAATAATTCTGGCCATGACACTAGAATTTAGCTTCTCTTTAGCAAATAAAATTATATAGTCATTCAACAGTCTGGGAGTACTCCTGCCTTTTTGTACCAAGGCTCTAGCTATAAGCTATAAGGTCTAACATTATTTCATTGCCACAATATCTGGGAAAAAACTACCTAGAATTAGCTACCAATCCTAGACTAATTATGCTAAATAAAAGTTGTGTTGTCTTTGCAGTTCTGTTCCAAGTTATGGCGTAACTACAGAATGACAAGATTTGTGTATTGCCATAAAATGCCACAGAACAGAGTTACGACCATGTCAGGGAATGGAAGCTGAGCTGCCAGGCCTGCTGAACACCATCGCAGTTCTCAGAGATGCTGCTGGGCCAGGAGACTGCAAATTCCTTTAACATTAATTCAGAAAGCCTGTCAGCAAATGGCTAGAAAATGCAAGACATTTATCTCACTGCTTCATTATTGCTGCACAAATGTCACAATTCTTTTTCCTCAGCAGCTCTGTGAGGAAAACGATAATTTAAGTGCATGAAAATAAAACCAGGCTGCCACTCTGAACACTGGTAGAGCCAATGCTGAGATGAGGGTAACAACTGGGAGCAAACTCATTTCTTCTGTTCACAATTTTCTTGTCTTCATTTCATTGTCCAGCTTTCTTTGTAATGAAAACCAAAATTTAATAAAGACAAGCCACATTTGCTGAGTTTCACTATTGTGAGATAGAATTACTTTTTGTCTTACAGTTAGCTGCTGCTTACTTATTTGCTCTACGTTATGTAAGGCCACAATTTCAATCCTCTCCCAAACTGCATGAAAGAAGACTATGTGTGTGTGCGTGTGTGTGTTCAAACTGTTTTTTCTCTGTGTGTGGTGAGCGCATGCCAAGCACATTGTCATCATTACCAAAATGCAAATGAATAAAAATAACACAATATGCAATAATCTATTTTACATGTGCACAGGGTGTGCAAGCCGATCGTATTGGTGCAGTTTAACAGCCCAGGCTTTAAAGATTTGTTCTGCAGTGTCTTGACAGAAAACTTTCTGTGAGCTATGTTGTATGCTGATGCCTTGTTATTTAATTTTGCAAAATATAAAGACACCATGTATCCCAAGTATCTCCCTGGGTAATAAGGAGCAGATATAACAATTAGGATCTTGCAGTAATGAGTGGCTCCATTGGAGGAGTGGAGAGAAATACAGCAATTAGAAACTTGCATTGTCTGGTTAATATTCAATGTTAGCCCTAATTCTGAAAACGTTTGTTCATTTATTTAAATCTGAACACATTTTCAAACTTCAGGGCCCTATCCTTCCTTGAACTGACAACATGAGAAAACAAAACCCCGGGCAATTTTCCTTCTCCAAGGCTACTATACTCTCTCTCTCTTCTCTCAGGATCATGTGATTTGCTTGGACTCTTCTAAAAATAATATCATGAGTATAAACAATTAAAGGTGGAGCCTAACCTACCACCACATCAGCACTGTTTGACTCTGTGCTAATGCTGAACTTTTTTCTTACGTCTGAAAGTGCATTTCTTCTGTGAACCCTAGCAGTTGTCACAGTACCTTGGGGAATTGTTATTAAAATGTATGCGTTGCTTAATACTTAGAGCCGTATAAGTCTCTGTGGAACTATAAAGTTACAGGCAGTTTTGCACAAGTGTCTTTTAAGTGACAGCAGAGCATCCCTCTTTCTTCCATTCAGAACTGATTAGAAAATTCCCTCCCACACATCTTCCCTGCTTTTGAACTAGAATATGAGGTGTTTTTCTCTCTCTTGAATAAAATTCATTTTAAGGAGGTGTGTGCAACAGGTTTATGCCTGTGTTGAATTGGAAAATATTTATACTTACATTCAGAACATGTTGGAGTTCACTCAGGGGCATACACTGTACGTACTTTGGTATACGTGAAAGGAACAAAATAGGAATGTGTTTACCATATATCTAGACTCGCATTTACTATGGCTGAACAAAACAAAAATAAAATGTGCAAGACCACATTTCTGACAAGCTTTCTGTTGGAAAATGTGCAGTAGAAGTGTGTAAATATCAAAATTCTGAAGAAATCAAGCCTATTTTGCTGGCTGGAACTTCTCTTAAAAACAGTGAACAGGAAAATGTTTGAACCATATGAAGATTTCCCAATCAATATTTAAGCTGAAAATCTACAGTGTTTAATAAATGACTTTTCAAGTATTAAATATAGGTAGAATATACTTTATAATATATACATAATGCAATATAACAGTTGAAAAATTGACATTAATGCAGGATGATTATAAGATGTTTTGACCATTCCAACACTTCCCTTTTCTCCCCAGGTCCTGGAATTTCCTTCCTGAAGAATTTTGAAATTTTGGGTTGTTGCCCGTACAAAGGGATAAGAAGTGAAAATCCTTCATAAAACTTAATTCCTGGCACTGCTCAGTACTAGCGATGACTGCTGTATTGACAGAGCTTTGGTGGTGATAATAGATTGGATATAACACTTCAAAGAAAGTGGAAGAAACTGATTTGAGACAGCCATTATCTAGAAAATATATTTCAGGGAACAGGCTAGCACAAGACTAGATGAACTAAAATGGCTTTCCTGTCTTTTACTTTTCTGATTCTGTGACCCTGTGCTACGTGCTGTTAACCCATTAAAATAAGCTTTGAGTGCTCACCATTGATTTCCAGCCTTACAGTCAGGAGCAGCAAACCGAGGTGTATTACTCATGCTCAGACTGCCGCCTGGCACTAGTGGGTGTGCTGTGATCTCACACTGTCAGAAGATGATAAACCACCATTCTGAGTTTCCCCGCTGAGGCCACCATGTAATTTAGGAGATACCTGCTAGAGTCGTAAGATTTTCTCACCTTCCTGGTGCCAGGTAGGGCAACATTTTCCAGGAAGAAAGGATGGAGGCAATTGAAGGTTTCAGTTAAATCAAATGCTGAATCACCTCAGGGCAAGTGATAAGCCACACAAGTGCTTCTAATTTCTATGGCATTATCACCTTTGTAGTGGGAGGAAAGGAGCGCAGGTAGGAAGGTAGTGAATGCAAGTGCGCTGTCTAGAGTCTGGTCTTTTAAACCGGGCTTCTGGCATACTGAGGAACTGGCATGCTCTAAAATGGGATATTTATTGCAGGACCTGCAACTTCAGTCTGAAGAATAGATAGAAATTTTTAATAGGAAATACATTATACAGAAAGGCTGCATCATGAGGCTACCTGTGTACTTATAAGCAATTACCCGTGGATGAACGTGACATTTTAAGAATGCAGAAGAATTGCCCAGTTAGAGAAATCTTTCAGTTTCCGTTACAGGAAGGTTTAAACAGCAAGAGGAAACCTCAAATTTTGACTTGCAGTATTTTCTTTGTAGGTTCTTGTTAGCGTGTCATAAACAGACTGCATGAGATGTAGCAACATTCAGGAAAGCCTGTTGTTCCTCAGTAATGGTTCAGTCATGCCTCCACTAGCAGAAGTCTGTCCCTGTACTTTTGTGTAATTCTCCCTTTCCTTTTAATAGCTGCTCACCGTCCACCCCAGCAGCCACGCTGTTCTATGTAGAGCTGCTTTGAAAATTTTTGAGGATGCTAAAAGCTGCCACCTTTGCGAATCTGCTCCTTTGCTGTGGCATTTGACAGGAACGATGTGGCAGAAGTGGAAACAAGAGGAAAGAGGCTTAAACGTATAGAGAAGTTGCCAAGGGCATGCCAAGGAGGTAATGCCGTGAAATTAAGCAAAAGCTAAACATTAAGAAAGGTTTTCTAATTTGGGAGCCTTTAGGCTTGTGCATTGCCAAGGAATTGGTGGAAGTCTGTGTGCAGCTTTTATAAAAGGTCTTGAAAGCAGTGCTGAGAGTAAAACTGGCCTGGCAGTAGAAGGCTAAATGAGCTAATAGATCTTTTCTATCTTTAATTCTTATGGTTCGTATTCCATCAGTCAGCACATGGTACAAGGAGGGGAAACTCAGCGCCTGCCAAATTGGTGCAGTTTTACAGATGGGATTGTTTTCAGTAGTTAGTTCCTGTCTGCCAAGAACCACTTGCATAAAGTCCTTAACCCATCAAACATGGGCACATTTCCGTGTGCAGGGCCTTATTGATACTAAGGGAAAAAACAATCCACCTTTTCAAGAACTCGTTGTTCTCTTTCTTGAAGGGCGGTGCTGCACTTTATAAGCAAAGTGGTTGTACCAGCCCTGTAGTGTTGACTCCTTGCACTCAAAAGTCACAGGACCTCTAAGCGGTTGTGCAATTGTAACATACTTGGGCTTCTTTGAATGTTCATTCTAGCTTTAAACTTCTAGTGTTCACAGTATTACTATTTTTTTTCTTCTTCAGGAACAACAAAGGTTAACTTGTTTAGAAGTAGCAAAGATCCCCATAATAAATGCATACACTGGGGACTAAATATCCATCATAAAATCAGACATCATTCTGGGGGTACAATTCACGTACCTGCATGCACAAAAATGATACTTAGAGACCAAACTAGGCCTTGGTGTAGACTTTTACATGATTTGGAAATGCAGAATAAGAGCTGTAGTTTCGAGCAGGGACTGCTGGCAACCAGTTCACTCCTTGTATTTTAACCTGTGCTGATGTCATGGAACAGCGTTATTCTGGATCACCAAAGCCAATCCAGGGATGGACAAGAGAAAATTAAGTCACAGGATGGGGTGAGAGTCTGCGGAGGTGTGCAGAGTTAGTTGGCATTTGTACATCTGGCACCTGCACTTCAAAGAAGAGACGCCATTGTCACCCCACACTAATCTGCATGATACCTCGTGAGATTGGGAGTCTAACCACAGCTCCCTAAAGACCTGTTAGAAACACTCCTCAGGGTCAGCTGGGGATGTGGTGCCATTGTAATAAGCACTGTGCAACATGGCTCGGGTCATGTCTGCTTGGGTGGCTAAATCCCAGGCCCAGCATCGACAGCTTGCGTCTCAGTCTATTAACATGAGATGCCAGGCAGACAGGTAGTCGTGTGGCATCTTTTGAGACAAAAGAAGACATGGACAAGTACGTTATAATAATTCATTGTCTCCTGTGAGATGCCTCTCACTCATGTTCACAAATTCTGGTCTGTTAATATTCGGGAAATGTGCATGTTCAAGCAGTGTTTACTTTCTTGGCAGGTCCAAGGTTCTCTGCTGCAAAATAATCTTGCAATGACAGGGTGTTTAAATGGACAAATAGCAGGCAAGGAAGTAAGCAAAGCCATCTGGGTCACTAAGGTGGAGATAAAGTCTGTCCTACCCTTCCATCAAGCTGCGAGCTTTTCAGGTTTTGAAATAAATTTGTTTACCAGCTCTTCTGTAAGCACCAATGTCCATGGATTATCTCTTCTATTCATCTCGGAGCAGATACATGTGTCAAAATTTTCTAGTTTCCTAGGCATACTGATTCCAGGCTGAACTCGTCTGGATGTTAGGTATACCTTCCAGGCATTTAAAATTATAATCTCATCATTAAATTCATCTGGAGAAAGATGATAATAGGAAATAATTGCACGAGGACACTTTACTGCACAAAGCACAAAACATCTCATTAAATCACGAGCTGAGATCTGTGTTAATGTTATTTCCTTTTTTGCAAGGAAGTGGATTTTTTTTTTCTCCCCCTTCTATCCTTCTTCTGTGGAAGGCTGTCCTTCTGTGTGTTACAGTCGTGGATATACATTATCCATAAGCAGAGTGGAAGGCTAAATCTTTAAACCCAGCTCTCCTTGTGGAACATAGAAGGCATATTGAGGCTGATTAATCATTAATAATTTATTTCTCCCTGGATAGCTATTCTTAACACAAACTCTGCAAACACTTGATAATATAGATCAACCTAGAAAATGAGTTGTCCCATTGAAGTTAATGGGATAACTTGGACGAATAAACTAGGCTCACGATGCTGTCTACAAACTGAGCTCTCTGGCATGAGTTTTGGAGATGTGCAGTCTTAAGTCCTGCTCTGAACAGGTTCTGGTTAGAATGAAGCAAAAGCCAATTTAATCCCAATAAAACTACAGCTGCATCCCTTTGAGGTTTGAAAATTGGACAGACGTTTTTTGTTTTGTTTTTTTTTTAAATTTTTCCTGAGCTCTACTGGGCCCTGAAACAACAGGGTGTGGAAAAGCAAAACATTAGGTCAGCAACCATTTTTTGCAGCATTTTGCCTACATTGAAAAGGATTATAAAATTTGCAAGAAAACATCTCCAGTCATCTCACTTTTAAATTTGGAGAACTTCTTTTGGAATACATCCACAACAAAAGCTTAGGTTTTCAGAGGTAATTTTCAACCAGTGAGTTGTCCTTAAGGTCCTAAATATTTTGGAAGTCTACTCAAATCCAAAGCTTTTCTATTGAAAGTAAAAGCAAGGTTGTACCTCTTTAAAACAACCGTATGAACCATCAACAGAACTGACTGCTTGGTAGCAACTATTTGCCATCTTCTGCTAGTTCATCTAGCAGTTTTCTTATTTAAATAGAGGTACTAAAAGTGATGATCTAGACTATCACCAGGATATGAATGGAGGGAAGAGGGTGGTGCTGCATGTGGGGCTTAGGTTTAGTTTAGTAACTGCAGAAGAGGATGACACACTGTCATGGTTTAACCCCAGATGGTAACTGAATACCACGCAGCCGCTCATTCACTCCCCCCACTCCCCAGTGGGGTGAGCAGGAGAATCGGAGAGAAAAGGAAAACTCGTGGATTGAGATAAAAACAGTTCACCAAGATAGCAAAGGAAAAAAAATATATATTAATGATGATATTAATAATAGTAAGATATAAGCATAATAGAATATACAAAATGAACGATGCATAATTTCTCACCACCCCATGACCGATACAGCCCGTCCCGAGCAGCAGCCAGGGAACAGGAATATTCCCCAGGAGCTATCTCAGAACAGCAAGTTCCAGAGACAGCGAGCGAGGGAACAAACAGCTGAACGAATGAACAAAAAGGCCCGAACAAATGAAAAGAGGGAAAAAGCAGAGACTTGGCCCATGAGCCAACCCCTGCTTATACCGGGCATGGCGTCTATGGTATGGAATACTCTCTTTGGCCAGTTTGGGTCGACTATGTAATGTGCACCTGCGCGTTAGCAAAACGTGGGAAGCTGGAAGATGTCCTTGATCTCTTAGCAGCAACTAATAACATCAGTGTGTTATCAACATTCTGCACATACCAAATCCCATACTAAATCCAAAACACAGTAGCTACTGGAAAGAAAATTAGCTCCATCCCGGCCGAAACCAGGACACACAGCTACACAATGAGCAAGGGTGAGCGCAGCCACATGACGTCTCTTGACCTTTGTGGGATAAACATCAGAAAGTACAAATGGAGGAGCTATTGCAGGCTGGGAGAGCTGTCAAGGCATTTATTCTGTGAACTTTGCACAAAAAGCAGTGGGGAGAAACTCCAGACTCCTGTGGTGTAATGCTGGGCTAATATGAACTAAATTGTGGACATGGTTTTCCAGCTCATGCTGTAGTTTCTTAAGATGGTGAAGTTACTGTAACACAAGGGAACAGAAGATGATTTAAAGTACCCAAGGAGAATTCATTCACTGAGCTGCAATATTTGAATCACCAGTGCCCTATATGACAATATTCTCCGCTTAATCCATTAGGGTGCACTGACTCACACGGTACATACACTTAACAGCAAGTACTTTCAGTCTGTCTGCAAGCAGAGATGAGTAATCAGTATTGCAGATATGACACATTCGTAATACCTCGTAAGAGTAATATCTCCATCCAACGCATACACAAACACACACGCTATGTCGTGTTAACCTAGTTAACAATTAGTCAAAACTTGTTTATGCCTTGACATATTCCTCCTGGAGCAGCCCATTGAATTAGCCTGCATGATAGATATTAACCTGTTATTTCTCTAATGCTCATATCATCCCTTGAAATAACAATAACAAAGTTCCAGTCTTATAATGAATGTTAGTTTGCAATTGATGTTGTTGAAGAACCAGTTCACTGTCCAAACCAGCTTCTTTTTTCGTAATTGGCTTTGTTGCTTTTGCTGTACTGAAACTCCTGTGAGTTGCTATTTGGATATACTCAAATGAGATTTCATGACAAAATAGCAGTTCAAACAAAATAATGTCATTTTGGCACTTCTTCTGGAAAAAGCAGGCATTAATATTTTTATTTGGAGAAAATGCCATTTTCATTGAATTTACATACGTAATCTGGGAGCTTTTCAGCAGGAAATTTGAAACAGCTGTAAAAAATACAAAATTATTATTTTTCTCCTTCCTTTCCAGTATGGAATGGGCATCAGGGAGCATTTATTTCTTTCCAGTGATATGGATAGCTATGAGAGTAAAGGAAAGAAGGCACCACCATAGCGGTAGGAGCATTTGTGTGAAAAGGTGGTATTGCATTGACCTTGCTGTGCACTGAACTCAAAAACTATTCTCACTTCATCTGGCCATTAGGTACAGCCTTTGTCCTCCTCCCACTAAAATTTGGGTCATGATTTTGCTTGCATGAATAAACATTTCCACTATAACAGTCAAACAGAGTTGTCTTGAGTTGTTCTGGTCTCAGGAAGAGGAGATCTGTCTCAGGTAGCTGGAACCAAATTCATTCAGCTTTTAACTTGAATTAGCTTCTGAATTCAGACGTGAAGTGGGGCAGACATCAGCAAACGGATTCTAGGTGACTTGTGCTGCAGCAGGAGCAGACCATGAGGTGGGCTTAGAGCATTACAGGAGTTTTAAGTAATTTGACAGGTTTGTTACAGCTCACCTTTAGTACTGGGATGTGAAAGGTTTATTAATACTGTGAAATAGTTTTCTACCTGTACCCAATTCTAGTGTTTCCCTCCTTAAAATTCATAATGAAGACATGTTAAAAGAGAGGTTGCCCAGAGAGGTGGTAGATGCCCCATCCCTGGCAACATTCAAGGTCAGGCTGGACGGGGCTCTGGGCAACCTGATCTAGTTGAGGATGTCTCTGCTCGTTGCAGGGGGGTTGGACTAGATGACCTTTAAAGGTCCCTTCCAACCCAAACTATTCTATGATTCTATGAATCTCATTGAGGAGATGATTGAATCCCCACTACCTAGAAGTTGACTGGCAAAAAGCTGATAAAATAATTAGATCCTGCAGTTTTAGAAACTGTTTAAAGCATTCCTTCTAAGAAGTTTTAGGGTAATTTTTTAATTTTCTTTTTTTACATTTATGCAGGGCAGTTTCACTGGGCACAGTGCTAATTTTTCTGCAGTTTTCGCTGAAGTGCTTATTTCCAGCAACAAAGACATCAGTGACAAGGCAATAAAGCGACATGGGCAGAGAAGGAAAATGAGGGAGGGAGAAGAGATGCTGAGGAAGATAAGCACCCTTCCAATTCTCCTTGTTTCTTTCCCCTTCAGTAGCTGTTAATTTTCAGGAAATAAGTAAATAAATGAGAAACCCCAGAACAGCCTGTCCCACCCTCCTCTCCTTGTCTTGCTCCTGGGCCATACCAAACGTCTGGTGCATAAACATGACCCGAAAGGGATGTGCAGGCTGTTCTCCAGGACCGTTCCCACCTGCCACCCATGTGTTTCCCAGGGGTTAAGGGACAGGTCTCTTTGCTTGGCTGTCCCTGTGCCAGCCCTGGGTGGAAAGGTGCAAGAGAGCATGTTGCTTTTTGATGGCAGTAACTAGGGAGTAACCTTTGCCACTTGCATCTGCCTCCAGTTCCAAAACATTTGACCAGTAGAAACCTGTACGGGGTTCACAGGGTTCAAATAAACAAGTTTCAGCTCATGCACTATATGTTAGTCAGCTGTCTTGAGAGAAGTTATTTACAGCTAGTTCTGCCTACCTCTTGGCCTCTCTAGCCTTCTGCCCCCGCTTCCCCAAATTCTTGATTGATTTCCAAGGTATGACTAATGCATTTCTATAAATGCTTCGGGTTTCACACCCCAATTGTTTTACTTTGATGATTTGTTTCATCATATTCCTGTTTACTAATGTTTCAGTCAACAAAAGTTGTTTGCTACCTGGGGGGAACGCAGGAGTAACAATGACTGAAATTATTCCTAATCAAGTTCCAACTCCTACCTGATGGGAAAGATGAGAGATTTATTATTGTTAATTTAATCCTTGTGAGACATCAGGTGCTTTGGCGATGGGCATCAAGATAAGAGGTCAACTACATAAACAGTGAATGAGATTAAAGAATGATGGTGTTAAAGATTAAAATGAAAGACCGTGCCCTTCTGCCAGTGAATGCAAATCGGTTGTCAGAACAGTCGCAAACACTTTCTGTTGTTTCATTTAGACTTGTCTCGGCCAGCATTTATCAAGAGATCTACAACTGTTACAGCTTCATTACAGTGAGACTCAAGCTTTATAGTGTAGGATAAATGATGTTATTTAATCAATAATAGCCCTGGTTTAAATACCATTGAATCCTGTCTGGTAAACTGGGTGGCAGGCAGCGCAGGAAAACTACCTTAAAGAGACACAGAAGAGAAGCTGCAAATGCTGGACAATCGCCAACTGTGTGTCTCCCATCTGCATCCAAAAGAAAGGGCAGGCTGGGATCTGGCAAGGCTTAGTAGCTGGAAGGAGGCATCTGGGGAAGTGCAAAGGAGCCCTTGAGCTCCCTCTAATCCTTGGAGAGGTTCCTGTGGGTATGGGGTGATGGGTATGACTACGAGTGTGATCTAAGCTGGAGTTCAGGATCAGGGACTGGAAGGGCCACTGGGACACTTTTTATATTCTTATTCCTCTACTCTGTTGTACTTGGCTGAAGTGAGAATCTTTCTCCATCCAGCATGTGCATGAATATTTGTATTCTTTCTGTGCTCTGTCACTCCAAAAGACATTGAGACCTTGCTGAGTTGTTCACAGACACAACCGTTAACATGATTGCACAGAGGTCCACGATGTCATCATCAAGATATTGTGCCGACAATATGGGCAAACCAAAAACCTGTGGAAAAATCAATTAATTTCAACACAAATGAATAATGTATTGAAAGTCATCTATCAGCTGAAGAAGCAGGTGGGCATAGTCTGACAGGACTTTTGCGTTGCTTCTCTTTAATCTCACAGTATAGTGAGATGGAATACTCCAGGGAGGATCTGGTAAACACAGGAGAGAAAGCGACTGAGCCTGGAACCTCAGCTGGGAGGAAAGGGTGCCATTTCCCGTAGAGGAAGATGGAATGAAACTCTCACAGCCTAGTGCATGCAGGCTGATGATGACAACATGGGCAGTTATCTAGGTGTGCCTTTGCTGGATTTCCAGGCACATATAAATTGGTTTTGTGCAAGAGCTGTTCTCACACAGTTCTCTAAGTTCTAATCTGTTTTAAAGACTACACTAATCCGTGTAATTAAAAAAAAACCCACTTCCACTCCTGCTGAGATCCAAAAGAGCAGAAAGCAATTACACCAAGAGTGTTTACCATTCCAACTCCTTTATTGCAGCTGCTGTTTTATCAGTTGTCATTCCCAGATATGAGCAGGTAAATTGCTTTCAATTTTTACATCGCAATTGACAAGCCCTAATTGGCTAAACTTTTCAGTTCTTGCTTTGCAGACATCACAGAGCTGATAAGTAAAGAACACTGGCAATAGCAAGTGAAGCTTCAGTTGCTTTCTCCAAAGAACGTATAGAAAGCCAAACAGTGTTTGCAAAAAAGGAACTAGAGTGAAGTCTCTGCCACATCTAACCTAGCTTGTACCTCAGATGCTGATAGCAGTGTTATATCACTTGAAAAAAAAAGTAAACTAGATATTTTGCTTGACATTAATTAGGCGACATTTTATATTTGAAAGCCACCCCACAGATATTTTCAAGCCTGTCTGCTGCTTTTGATTCTCCATTTTAGATTAATTTGGAGGTAGTTGTTTTTGTAGTATTTCCCTTGTCAGGGGAAAGAATTTTGCTGCTTTTTTGTGTGTTTCAACTGGCATTTAAAAGCTCATCTTTTTTTAAGACTTCCTCCATTAAATTGCACGTGTTTAACGGCAAAGGAAGTACATATTCTGCCATATAATGTGCTAAAGTAAAACTAGTACATGCTGCTGCTGAAGGCCTCTGTGGTACTCTGATAAAGAACAAATTGTTCAGTGAGTTTTTGCCTTCTCTACTCCCAAGCATTATTAAAAAAAAGACAAGACAAAAAAAAGAAAAGACTTAGTCAATCGCCATGGCTTTTTAGGTTTGTGGCAAGCATAAGATGTACCCACACTGGACTCAATGTGCTCATCAGTTAGAGTCTGTATCCTTATCGAGCACATTCTTCCTCCGATGAGCACACATTTGCACGTGGAAAGACAAGGTTTTCTTCCTGCAAACAGTTCCCAGATTCCATCAAATATGAGTATGGACTCATAAGTTGGAGTCATCTGTGAGTAACCTTTTGCTGAACTCTTGAGTGAATCTTCAGCAGTATGTTTATGAGGAGCGAGTGACCCCCAGGTAGACAGGGACTTCTCCATGGGACTCCCACACAATTCCCTCAGTATTTTCCAACTAAAGTTAAATTGTGTGATCTGCTCAGAAAAAAATGGGTTATAAATGATGTGATAGGAGGCTAAACTTTTCAGTTGTTGCTTTGCAGACATTGTAGAGCTGATAAGTAAAGATTTTTATTTGACTGTGACTGAAGTTGTTACAAATGTAATTTGTCTTTTATGTGTGTCCCCTGACATGTTTTAGAGGGTTGACTGGTAAGACTCAGGTGACCACATGATTGTACAAATTTCAGGAAATAACATGGTGTGATATTGCATGGGGAATAGATTAAGAAGAAAGAAGATTTTTTTCTTACAGCAGTGGTAATGGCACGCTAGGTACTTTCCAGACACACCAGAAGAGTCTTTAGTGCAAGGCGTCATCGTCTAAGAGGAAGACAAAGTGACAGAGAAGAGGGAAGTAGAACAGAAAATGCTAATTGCTATTGAAACAAACAAGATTCTCCACAAGAAAAACCAAATCAAGCAAGAAACCCCAAAGACCTCAGTAGTGTGTTGGGGGGGGGAGTGTTGAAGACAGAATTGAAGTGGAAATAATAATGGCCTGTGGAGAAATTCATGCATGGGCTGGGGGAGGGATATCAAAGATGGCATAGAAATGACTATGTGAGAAACAGGCAGTTACAGAGACATGGGCTATTTCTTCGCAGAGTGGTGTGACATGAAAGACAATGAATGTAGAGACACATTTATGGAATTGATAAATAGCAAATAAAATCTATCATGCAGAGCCTACATGTTCATTTCGTCTGTTGAATGATGCATTTCCATTTTGCAGTCCTGTCCCACCAGTAACAGCAACAGTGAGAACACTAACACAGATAACGCACCACAGAAATTGCCCCCAAATTCTTGCTTATTCTCAGAGGCAAATCACCTTCAGATTGGGTGCCCAGACATGAGAGGAGGCGGGTGGTATGGTAGGAGGACCCAGAGAGGCCCTGAAATAAAAAAAGGGCCAGGAAGTTATAAAGAGAAATAAGCAAGTCACTGGCCACATTGCCGTTCCTGTTCTAGCTGAATCATCTTTATCTTCCTCATCTTTACAGGTGATTCCATGAAGACTTTGCCTGTGGAGGAAAAATGTTCCAGTTAAACAAGTAGGGACAAGGATCTTAATTTGTTCCAAAGGCTGAGGCTGTTAAATCTACTCTTAGGATGTCTCCAGTCTACTTTTTCCTCCTTCCATTTTGTATCCTTGCTTATTTCTCTTTGAAGTAAGTCTCAGTTGATCTAGAGCGAGGTGCAGCCTGGATGGAGCATGAACCTCTTCAGTGTTCAGTTGCTTTGGTCCCACTGCCTGTGGGCTACACAGCTGCAGGAACAGAGTTTATTTCTGTCCTGTTAGTCCTGGCACTTTATTCCACATGCATTGTCATGACTTCTGTGGGAAGTGGGTACTCTTCGGTGTAAGCAGCAGCAGCAGCAGCAGCAGCAGCAGCAGTGCCATTTGGCCCATAGCCATGTGTCTATGGAATAATGAAGTAAGTGCATTACTTGAAGTTCCTTTGTCTTTGTGACCTTGACAGCCCACTTTTCCTATGGCTTTGTTCCTTCCACTTTGTACCAAACAGTGCCTAAACATGGATTACTAAAGCAGTAGAAATGCAGAAAAAAACCAATTAACCCAAACCCCTAAAGGAAACAAAGTGCTGTAGTTCAGCGTCACTTGCCTTTTTGCGTAACGGTGTAAGGAGATCTCAGAAGATTGCACAGACAAAATGGGCAGAGTTAGCTGTTCACTTGTCACTGATCAATGAACACACGTAGCAGAGTTACCTGAAGAAAAAAAAGTGTTTCCAGTTTCTGTAACTGCATTTTACCATACCTATTGCTGTAACAGCTCTAGAACGTAAGGCCAATCTTGCAGCCTGTACGCTTCTATCTGCTTATGTTATCGTGACTACATATTGCACTTTGACAAAGAAAATTGACAGGATGCATGGAAAGTAATTCCTCTGGGGTCTAAAACTTATCAATTGTGTTTTTTCTTTTCTTTTTTTTCTTTTTTTTTTTAAATAAGGCCACAATTATGGATGCGAGTTGTGAAGAGAAATGCGAAGGCATAGAAGGTAAGCATGCAAATCAATTCAAGAAGTTGTTTAACAGACGACTAGCGTGGATGAAGGACTAAAGATTTTCTGTGAGATAAAGTGTTTTGTGCAGCCAGAAGGGGGAAGAAGAGCTGTCATAGTAGTAATCTCTTTCTACAGGAGAGGAAATTAAGAAATGGGGCAAAAGCGAATTTGTAAAGGGAACAGAACATGAGGGCTGCAAGTACTTGAACATCACACAGCAAAGCTGGAAAGTTTCAAACAAATGCAACACCAAGATAAAAGACCAGGGAAAAAATTGTGCAGTGATGAAGGACAACATGGGTATAGGAGAGGCTTGAAATGGGTTTGTTGTTCAGACATAGCTAGAATAAAGTCAACAGTGTAGTAATCTGCCTTCCTCCCATAGCTCAAGACAATAGCTCAAGACATAGAAAATGGAGTCTGAGTAGGACTAACAGTCATGGGAGATCATCAGAGAGGTGGAAGTGGAAATCATGTCAGCGAGTGAGAAGCACTGACTAAAAAAGAAAATTGAAAGCCCTTCGGTACCTCAGTGAGAGTGGGAGAGGAAGAGGGAGGAGGACCTACTGAAGAATCATTGCAGTGGCTTCACTGCATCTTGTCACGGTGAACTTAGTTCCAGTTATTTCAGTAAGTACTGCAGAAAGGGATGCCTGGATTAACTGACTGCATCTATGACTAGCCTCATGTTTTTATTTTTTTTTATCATAGATTCTGCTAGAAATATTAAGATATTATTACAATTATCTGCTGAATGGAATGATTCTTTTGGAACAAATAATTATGAGGTTGTTAGAGGGGTGGAGAGAGAGAGAGAATGGGGAGAGAAAAAAAGACTAGTTCTGACTAATTGAACCCTAATAAGAGTCTTACACTTGTATGAAAAGATATAGTTGTGTTTTGTGCACCCCATTATATCACTAAGCTATATATCCTAATGGTCAACTCTATTACTTTCTGGACAAGAAAGGACTGCCAAATCAGCCATTTATTGACTATGGTTAGTAGGATACACATATTTTAATCTGTGTAAAGAACAATAGTGTACCACAATTGTTTTCAAGGAGCTTAGACTGCGGTCTCCTCAGGGCAGAGATTTTGTGGCTTATGCTGTGCTTGCCTAAAGAAGCCTTTGTAGAGTAGCATGTTCACCTGTGGTGCTGCTGAAATGCTCCTAAATAATCATCTCTTTGTAGCTTAGTGAACCTTTTTTCATCAAAGACTTCTGGCTATTAAATGACTGAGTTACCTTACAAATATATCCTACTCTAGGGAGGACTTTTTCTTTTCTGTAGTGAATGCAGTATTCAGGATTCACAGCCTTGAGGACTGCAACTCTTTTATCTCCCACAGAATAATGGATAATGGAAAACAATAACTGCTAACCCTACCCGCTTGTATTTTTACATTGTTGTATTTTATGGTAGCTTTACTTGATAGCAAGTGACGCTCTGGAGGTGCCTGCGGTATAATGTCGTCTTAATTTCAAGATGCTTGTTCAAGGACTTGGCCATTCTATAAAGATCTGAAAGAAATGGGTTTATATTATTGGGGAGGATCTTTTTTCTGTTAGTGCTTTCTCTTGACATTTGTGATAGATAGAGTGCTTTGGCCAGCACCTCCTGGGGTCCATCATCCGCAGAAGCGCTGGGTCATCTAAAATGGGGACTGACCACTTCTGAACATTTCTCTACCAGATGAGGAGATTATCGTTACCAACTTTTTGCTACCATCTGCCAAGCAAAGGTTACCATCCAAAGGCTTGTGCCAGTAGAAGGGATCCCATGAGCTGTGAGTTATCCACATCAGAAAAAGTCAGGCAGGTCAACTCAAACCACCTGGCTGGATAAATCAATTTTGAAATGGACAAGGGAGTGCTCCTATAATCCCTTTTCCAACACTGGTTATGGCTGGCAGAGGATCGTAACAACCAGTCATTGACCAGAACACCCATTTACCAGCTAAGCATCTGTCTAACCCCCCAGAATATTTAGTTTATTTGAGTTTTTTGCTTTCCCTGAGGGATTTATGAGTCAGGTATACCAAATAAGAACCTTCCATATATGAACTATCCCCATATAATGTACGTTTTCTGCAGTCTTCATGACAGTTTATTCATACTTAGTTGCATTTACTATATTCAGCCAAGCCGAGAATGAAACCTGAGGTAAAACACTGAAGTAGCTCATGATGGATTTTGTTGCTAACACAATGCTTGCATAAATTAAATGCAGGCTAACAATTTGTGCTCTTGAAATCTTAGAAGAATGATGGAAAGAGTGATGTGAGAGCTGAAGTCCACATGGAGCCAAACATATTTTTGTCAAGCAACCACTTACCAAGAGGACCATCACACTTAAGGCTGGGTTTGCTAAGAGTCCGGACAGGGCAACAAATAGCAGAAGCAATAGTTCCAGTATGCACCCAAACCAGCCATTCTGAGTTTGACCTTGGGGCCCTTTCTAATACCATTGCTTTTCTTATCAATGTTAATAAGCAGCTGCATTACCCAACGGCCCGGATGAACAGGCTATCGTCAGAAGGAGCTGGTATCGAAAGTATGAGTAAAGATAAGGAAAACAAAGATGATTCATCTAGAACAGGAAGGGCAATGTTGCTGGTGACTGTCATCACTGCGCTTTGAGCGTACAGCATATTGCCCTAGGCAAAGCATGGCCTTTTGTTACCCATATTAGCCTGTTTCATTCTGCTTAGGTCTGTTGGGTTTTTCTGCTTTGCCACACATCTTTGTTATGACTTTAAAATATTTCTTAAAACACCGGGGAAGAAGAAAGCCCCATAATCATAACTGTCGCAGTCCAGTACCACACAAAGACATTACGTCATGGAGGAGAAAGAAGGTACAGTTGTTACATCTCTCTTTGCTCCACATTAACCTTCTCTCAGAAGTTTGTCTCTCAGAAGCCAATCACCATTAGGGAGGTTTTTCTTGGAAGAGCTTCTTTATTTGATGGTATCTTGGGAAAAATAGGTGTAAGGCACAATGACATTTTCAACTGCTGTAGGTGATTTCACTGGATGCCAGAGAATAGAAGAACAATTCATTTACATTGTTACATTTTCTGGGTTACTAGCTATAAGAAATGCCCATTTTGTCTGCAGTATGACATTAAGTTCAGTTTCTGAACAGTAGATAGACAGTAATAGAGGTCAAACGCTCAATTTGTAGTGCCAGTTTGTGTGGGTTTTTTCCTCTGTGAGGTGCTACTCATTACTTTATTGCTTTCCTACTGTGATCTTTACCCTTTTTCTTTAACAGTTCTCTTTCCTGCAGAGTAAATAAATAATAGATCATCTGGAGATTATGTTTTCCCTCCTTCTCCTATGTGTAATACTTAGAAGAAGCTTAAACATCTCAATAACTTTACACTTTTTTCCAACTTAAAAAACAATCTGGGTTTTCAGAGAGTCATTTCCTTGAAATCCTTGAGGATATTCAGTTTTTGCCACTTGGAAAAACATGTACACATTTTCAGAAGACATGCAGAACAATTTTCAGGGTTGTTGATTAGAACTGATTATAACTGCGGTTGTTTTGTGGTATGTAGTCAGATTACATTTCAAGTTTTGTACTGATTTTTTATACCACCTGTTACAGACCCCAAGTAAACAATAGAAAAAATAATGTAGTTGTTTAGCCAGTTAATCATGACTACATTTGCATAGCAAAAACTTTTTATGAAAAGTCCTTGGAAATGAAGGAAAAAAAATAATTTAATGAAAGGTAGTTTTCATAGGGAAATTCAAACTATGACTTGATGATCATTTCTTTTAGCAGTGGTGCTTTTGTTAGAGGCTCTTAACCCTTGCATTTATTCTTACCCTGGTATACTTGAATAACCTTAACTCTGCCCTTTGTTGTCACAAGTGAAATGAGTACCCAACCCAAATGTGCCTTTATGAATAGGTTTAGTTCAATATAGTTACAGACACTTTCATTTGTAAAGATACAAGCTGTTTGTGAGGCCATACAGTGGGCTGTCTTAGACCGCTCATCTGGGACAAAAACTTGAAAGAAAAAAAAAAATTCACAGGCAAATCAGCTCAATGAGCTGTAACAACTGAAGAGCTGAAGCAAGGATGCTTTGAAAGAAATTGTTATTTTTTAAGGTCCTTTAGCAGGTTAATTTCCTTGTGACTGAATTTTGACTTAATACTTTAGTATGGGGGTTTAAGCGCATTACCAACCCATTTCGTAGTGATTGGGATAATTTCTGCTTCCCTGGTGAAGTATGGTAAGAGTACCCAATGGGTATCAGATACTCCCTGGAGGCTCAACATGCTTCTGTTGAAATAGTAACTGGCAATGTTTTGACATACAAGATTGTGTAATTTCCTTGCCAGCTTTTTACTTGTCTGCCCAGTGAAGGTAGTAGGCAACACACACTTCACAAGATGTCAGCAGACGGTTCTGGCGTGAGCAGGAGTGCGAGGGACCTTGTCCAAACCCTGTCCCAGTGTGTCCCACTGCCTCCATGCTGTCCTTCACAGGGGCCCGAGTACTTCCATGTCCATGAGAACAGGACAGAGAGAGCACAGAGTCCTACCTGCACGGGAAGCCCTTATTCTTCCCCGTCTTGCAGGTTTGTTTGTGATTTCTGTCCTCCTGAAGCTGATTTAGGCCAAGAAAAATGGTGTTACTCCTCGATGCCACAAGCATAGGCAAATAGTGTGCCAGACTAGCATGATGGAGACAAAGGATATTATACTGATGCACTTCAATCATTATAATTATATATATCAATGTACTAATTTTATTATTTGTTTTGTGATCCTTGAAGGGAAGGTACTAAAGAAATATGGAGAAAATGTAGCTATTCTCCATCTATTAATGAAGCCTAAAAAAGTTATACCCACTGTAATATATGCTCAGCAAGCTATGAAGTGGGACCTGCTCTGCCAGAAATCCTGTAGCACATTCATTTTACCCCATCCTTTTTGCCATTTTGATCTGCCACATAACATACTGAAAGAATGATTAACATAGCTGAGTAGTGCTGTTGTTGTCTCTGACTTTTTCCCCCTTCTATGACTTAATGCCTCATTCTAATAAACTTGTGAAGTAGCTTTGAAACCCTGCCAAGAATTCTCCTGTTCCAAGATTAATAAGTCTATCTTGGCAGGCATAAGATGTCATGCAGCATTGCATTTAGACCGGATTTATTCAGATTTGATTGTGAGATCATTGCACATCACAGACACAGTGTACAACTCCTTGAGAAAATTTTTTGCTCATTTTGCTGCATGCTGAGAGAGACACACAAATCTGTATCTATGTTTTTAATAACTGGGATTGCTAAGTGATTCCAGCCATTATAACCAGAAATCATTCTGAGGTCCAGAGAAAGCCCTGAGGGGGTCTACCAAGGGAAGTTGCCTCAAGCTGCCATCTGAGAGTCATACCACATTGGCAGATGGTGAAACCTCCAAACACAGCAGGAAGTAAGGATTTGCTGAGTAAGACTTCCTAGGTTCAAATGAAAAGCTTCTTACTCTCCTTCCCATCTGCGTATGCTCTACCCACGAGTTTGGGCATCAGTTAGCATCTCTGCAGCTGTTCAGCACAGGTTTTGAAGGAATTAACGGAGCTCAGTGACATGTTAATTTTCACCTCCCTGTGGAGAAATTACAGGGAGGAGGATGTGGGGATGAGGTGCTGAAGAAGTTTGTAGCTCTGCCTCAGCTCTTACTGGCATTAACAGGGTCCAGAAAGTTGTGTTCTTACAAGTGGACAGCAATCCCTCCTTTCTGAGCAGGCACTTCAGTGAGTGGTGCCCACTTCCTCCCTCAGGTTGCAAATCAGATTATGGAGTTTCTGTTAGCTAAAACATATGGTACATAACTGTTTGCAGTTCAGCATGCAAAGTTATTTGAGACAGATTTCAGCCTGGATTGCAAAGGTCTCTCTTCTGTCCCTGGCTTGACTACTCTAGATTTTGGGCAGGATTCATGAAGTGTGGGAACTGGCTATAGTAGAACCCCCAACCTGATGTCTGGGGGTGGGAAAGGGGTGGTGGGAACCACCAGTGTTTTTGTGGACAAACCTGAACAAACAGGCTTTTGGGAGGGTTTAGGGGGTTTTTTTGGTAGCTGGTATCCAGTCAATATTTAATATTCAGAAGTTGCAACTTTATCTTGTAACAGTTCACTTGCTCCTGTGGTTTTCTTTCTAACCTACTTGGACAGTATTTATCAAATATTTCTGTTTCTACTTTAAATGAATTTTACTTCAGCTCTCAGCAGATGTGTCTGTTTGATGAAAATCAACCAGAAATGTGATGTCTACTGTTTCCAAACACATAAGTGAGAGAACCTTTTGTAAGATGAAAGTTTGTAAACATCTAGCAATACAGAGGGTACAAGTAGTCTGAATCACAATCTGTCTCCTCGTTCAGGAACAGATTCTTACCCTCACAACCATGTAGCAATTCTAAAGCCTCTAGAGTAGCTGGCAACCAGTTCACTGACTGAGTTGATCTTGGTCTTGTGCTGCACATCTGACCGCACAGTGCACCTGAGGAATACTGCGTGACAATTCCAACTCGCTGTGCCACCAATGCACAACACAAGCAAGGATGCCTTCCACACCCTCACAGTATGCTTATTTACTGTCAAAGCACATCACGTCTTCGCTGTCACAGCCCCATTGCCAAGACCTACATGATCTTGGTCTTGAAACAGAAGCTTTCTAAAGGTGTTCTTTCTGGAAGCTGTATTCACAAAAAGGCATTTCAGATGGCTCTTGACTTGTGCAAGGCTACTCTGCTAGTGTCCTCGTGAAGTGCACCTTGTGTGAATGTCATTACAAAATAGATAAAGCTGTAATGATTACTGTGATTTCAGTGAAATCCACCTTGGGGAAATTTGACAAGTTGTTTTTATGAATATTTTCACATACTGGAGGTTTCCATGAGCTGCAGCTGTAACCAGTTTTAAAACAGACTTACAATTTGGGGATAATTTCTCCTGCATTAACTCAGACTTGGTAAAAATGAGAAAACAAAGATACAGCTTTGGTCTGTGATATCTGAGCCAGTGGGTGGAGCAGTTTTGTGTATAGGTAGAATATTTTATTTAAGGATATTACACAAAAAAGGCAAAGTTTTTTTTTTGACTAATAGAAGGAATACTTCCTTCAGGAGGCTGATGTGAGTGAGTGAAAGGAAATCAGAACCCTAACCCTGTTTACCAGTGGAAGATGCTTACTAATTTCAAGCTGCAAAGTTGTATAGCTTGATAATTTCTGTATTTTCTTGCTTTTATTGAATGGGAAGGAAGAGGACTGTGTGAACTGAAACTCCTAATATCCTTTTTTCCAGGCTCAGGAATGCCAATCACTGTTCTCACTGTCAGGTCTTCCCACATAGCTGATGAGGGACAACTGTCTGAAGGATAAGGTGGATTCAGAGCTATACAGGTCTCTAGGACATATCTGCGTGCCCCTCAAGCCTGTGCCTGAGCACCACATGCCATTTTGCTATACTTTTCAATTTATATCCTTCCCACCACAACAATATCTCAACAATACAGTAAAGGGCTCAGCTTCTCCCCTGCCACCCCCCCCCCCCCCCCTTTTTTGTGTGTGTCTAGTGTGTAGATGGGGATTTCTTATATGTAACATTACAGTGTAAAATATAAGCACTCAGTCTTCTGCTTAAGAATTAAAGGCTTTATCTCAGTGAAAGCAGAAAGTATTCTAAGAACATTATGACAAGACTTGCATCAGGCAGATTGTTAACTGAAGTTTTCTGTGCCCTAACATTGGGCACATTACAAACTACTATCCCTCCTTTATCTTAGCGGAGAGAGTGCCTAAATTAGACAGCTGAAGATCTGCTGAATAAAGCTAAAAGCGTGTGGGTTCTTCAGACATTATAAAAATCAAGTATTAAATGGCATCAGGCCTCCAAATCAAAATTGCTAGTCTAAAAAGGTCACACCGAACAGGACACAAGAACCAAAAGATGCATCAGATGACCACAGATGTATTAGCCATATTCAGCATGAATACCTAAAAAGGAGGGAACTGAAAACAGGCTTTTCACAGTGCAGACTTTTCAGGCAGAGCTGTATTGAGACTGAGAGCTGGTGCCTGAGCTCTTGTTGCCTGTGGTGTCTTGTCCTGTGGGACCAGGCTTAGTGGAATGAGTGACATATAACTGTACGCACAGCATCTTCAGCTCCTGCAAAATGACATAGTTTTGCTGAATTCAGCTGGACTTGTTTTTCAGCTCATCTAAATCACCCCAAGTTTATTGACTTCAGCAGAGCCCTCTTCGTGCCCATGTCGCGTAGTACAGCGTCTTAGCCTTTCCCCTTATTTCAGCTAGTAACCAATAACCTGTTTTGGAGGGAGCTCAGCATTCATCATTCAGCTTCCCTTCCTGCTCAGCCTCTGACACAAGGCAGGGAGACCCGACTGGTGTCTTTACCTTACCCTGTCCGGCAGCGCTGCCTTCTTGCAATGCTCCCGGAGTGCGCGCAGCCAGTGTGAGGTGGTGTAGAGGAGAAGGGAGGTATGACAGCAGTTACTGTGCTTTTCCTCAGGTTAACACTGAGCTCAGCTTTTGTAATTTAGAACATCAGAAGATGTATTTTTCTAGCAAAGACTTAATAGGTAACAAAAGACTGCAAATGGCTCACGATTTTAACGCTGTTCATCCAAACTGCAGAGCTGGTTTTCTTGTTGAAATGAAGAATCCTTGCATTGCCTTAATTGAAATCAGCAGAACTACATAGATATAAGGCTGGTGTAATGGAAAGGGGGATCAGACCCACTCTTTAAAGAGGTATATAGCTGATTTGGTGAGGAGCCCTGGCGTATGTCTTTTGCAGTCGTTCGTAAATAGAAATGCTTTGGCTGTTAGGCAATACATTTAAAGCCAGAGTAGCAGCATGGAAAACAGACACTTTGAGTGCCCCCTCAGCCATGTTTACTTAATATGCAGACTAATTGGGAGCATCATCTGATATCAGCTCTGGGGAAAGATATTTCCCTTGTTTGAAAATAGGTCAGGAGGAAAACTGACATTTCCTTGACTACCTGATTGCTGTGCTTGCCAGTCCGGGCAGCCTTACTCAGAATATCTTCTGGGAATGAGAAATAAAAAAAGTGCCAAAGGGGCTGGGAGTCCTTACTCTGCTAAATTCATTTACCGGTTTCAGCTTTCTGCTCTTTTTTTCCCCAAGAAAAAATGACTCTCAGGCTTTGCAGCCACAGCGTTGTAAGTGTCTGATTCATTTCTTGGGTAATCCAGAGCAGAGAGGGGAAGTGGCTGGTTGGAGAGGACTGTTTTTTACTGGCTGGGGAGATACTGTGAGGTGTGGCTTTGATGACAGCTTCGGGGGTGACTCAGCAGATGCTGCTGTTGTGACTGGGTTGAAAAAGTCGTTCAAAAGCAGCTGGTGCTTCTCTTTATTTTTGTTCACTTCATCCAACTGCACCAGTGAAAAACCCTGTAATAACACGAATGAGTCATTTCTTACATTGCTCAATATTTGTTTTGAAATTCTGATGCAGATTTGAGCACTAGGCTACTCCTTTTTCCATGATGACTTGGTTTTAAAAACAAATGCAGAATTGTTGAACACTTAGTTTAAGTAGTTACAACAGGCAACAACCTCGATCAAACAGGAACATGCTTCTGTGTATTTGAGAGGAGATTTAGTCTCTGGGATGGCTTGAGGATTTTTTGTGTGTGGTGCAGCATAGACTGGAGCGATGCTCTGGCTGAAGTCTCAAAAAGAAGAGTTTTGTGGCTTCCAGGCACACGTTGCTACAGCATCCATGCATACAAACAGGCAGGGAACTTGTTTTTGTACGCATACGTGTACCTACTTGTGCAGTTGCAACAAGTGCTTTCTTAAAATAGTTAGGCATCAGCAAGTGATTTTGGAAGGCTTGCAAAGTTTCAAACCCCAAGTCCTCAGGGCTACCCACCTACCTTCTACATAGCAGGAAAAGGAACGGAGTTCAACTTACTGTGCGCAAAGGCCTTAATAAAAATGGAGCTGCACCCACCGGAAGACGGTTGGAAAGCCTACAGATTAGGGCTAGCCTGTTTCTCCCTGTCTTCTCGGCTTTCTCTGAGCTGACTACTCCATCTCAGATTACTTCCCCTTTCTCTCCCCCCTGCCTGCACTACAAGCAGGTGATACGAGATGATGGATGTGAAAGTCACAGAATGCTAGCAGCTGACTTGTCCAGCTCAGGACAACCCTCACAGCTGTTTGGCATCTGCGATGTGCTGCCCTGTGTGGACCTGAGAAGTGGGGAGCAGGGACAGCTGCCATCACCCTTTTTTCAGTGCTATGCAGCAAGTCTTGGCAGCCTGAGGGGAGGGGATTAGAAGAAAGGCAGGTGTCTGTGACCATTAATAACACAACAGGGTTTGTAGTGTTGTTAAACTTGCTGGACTTACTTTTTCCTGCTGAAAGGTGGTTGTTCTGCACAGCTGAGGCAAGCTCTGTGGTTTCCTAAGACTGCCCCTGAAGGGGATGGAGGCTCAGGCGGTAACACTGTTTCTGCCCCGTCGGCAAAATCTGGCTGACCCCATAAGGAAAAAGTAGTCAGTGGTTTGGCTTTGCCTGTATTTGTCTTGCAGTGGATTGGTACTTTCTAATTACCCCAATCAGTAGCTATAGCTTCCTTTAGGAAGGCGAACCAATCATCTGGTGCATGCTGCAGCGTCATGAATCATGGGCTTTGCTGCTCCAAGCTACATTTATCATGGATGGGTGAACGTGCTTAAGGTGTATAGGGGCCCTGTTTAAAACCGCACTATTCTGCTTTCTGCTTGCAGGAATATGTCTTGAAAGGTTTCATGGTCTGCAAACAGAAAGTGAGTATATTTTCTGGAATACGGTCCTGGACTGAAGAATTCAGCTGTCCCGTAGGGGCTGCCTAAAGCAAGCGATCGCAGATGTTCCCTGAGTGCACTGAGCAATTCCAGTGTCTCCTGGCTCTTTCTCTGAGTGGACCTGTGACTGTTACACAAAAAATGCTGGCCAGGTGAACACAAAAGAGTGACAAAGACTTGCTGGACTTGGAGGAGAGACGTGCAGATCAGAGCTCTGTGATAGAGGAATCGCTTATTGCAAGGTAAGGAAAGGAGAGAGGAACTGAAGAGGGAGGAAAAAAGGAGAAAGAGTAGGTAAAGATTTAGCCATGTGGTACAGGGTAGTTGAAAAAGGGAGAGAGCCAAGATCAAGAGGAGATACAGGGTGAAGCCATTATTTCAGTAATAGCACTTGTGTAAGGACATTAATTTCCATCCCCATGCTGCATCATGCATAGCATGAGCACTGTTATACCGTGCTCAGGAGTGTTGGGATAGGGCCCTGCAGGGGTGGGAGGTGCTCGGCCCCATCCCCATCCAGTGAGTCTCAGCTGAGGACACCCGTCCAGCTCCTTGGGCTCAACAAGACTTCACAAAATGCTTAACTAACCCTGATCCTCTGTACCTGCACCACTGAGTCTCAGCCAGGGACACCACCCAAGGTCGAGAGAGGGGGATGGGAGCGGGAGGGGGAGGAACCATGAGGGACTGCATACAGAGGCCTCGGCAGCAGGAGCTTTTCCAGCGTGCACGCTCCAGCTCAGGACGTTAGAAGTGAGCTTTGAAAAATCACATTGCCAGCACACATGAATGTCGCAGTGTGAAGCAGATTGCTTTAGTCATTTTTTTGGCATGTAAAAAGCCAAACTCCCCCTCACCCCTTGTAGAAGAAAAGAACATTGTTCATTAGGATCAGTAGATGCTGGGGTTTTTTCTTCTCTTTTTAGCAATCAGTGAAAGAAAAAAAGACAGCAAGAATGAATAAATAAACAAACAAACAAGAGCCAGCCTCTTAATTCCCAGCGGCAATGTGTGGCTTTTGCTCTGGGAATCATTCTTGCCTCCGTACAGAGATCCCAAGAGTCCAAATCACCCCTGCTCCACTTTTCAGTAGGCATCTCTGACTGTAACTCATGGTGACTTATCCTAAAGTGTCCCCACAGGATCTCGCTGTTACTGCCTCAGGAAAAACTAGCAGTAGCTCCTTTCTCCTCATACCGTGCCACTATGTCAGCGGTATCAGTCCCATCAACAGTCTGGATTCAGAATATTTCTTCTACTGATATGAAATCATTTTGTTGATCCACTGCCTGGCACACAGAATTAGCTTAACTTGAATCTTCTGAAAATAAGGTGTTTGAAATTCTTTCACATCTATGCTGACAGCTATTATCTAGCTCTTACCATTTCTACATGCAAATTAAATAAGCCACTTTAAAAGACTTTCGGAAAGCTAATGTTTGTGATGAGGGCAGAAAAACACCCTGCTGTGCCTGTGTTGCCACTGAGCTCCGCAGCAACTTGATGGCAAACCTTCAGCTGGCCTGTGCACGGCACGGCACGTGGCAGAACTTGGCAGAGGCTGGCCACGTCTGAAATATCAGGCCAGTGTGGCTTGTCCTCAGGGATCTATCAAATCATGAGCGCAATGCTCCAGGCAGGGTCATTTGTTTGCGCTCTCTTCCAATATGAGTGTTGGGGGGAACCAAAGAGGGGCTGGATTTGGCACAAGCAGAGGCACTGGTTCATCAGGTTGATGGAGGTCAGGGTGTGGAAGGGTGCCAAAAAAATGCATGGGCTGAGGGACAAATTCATGGAAAAGAAGTCCCCTGAGGGCTGGTTGATGCACAGGAACCACGTCAGGCTCAGGAAGTCTATGAACTGAAGAGGGTTAGAGGCTGCGAGCAGGGCACTAGAGGGAAGAGTCAGAGATGCCTGTCTTCCGTAGGTTGTGCTTATGGCCACCGTTACAGGCAGGACGGACCTTTGGTCTGGTCCAGAAAAGCTGTTCTTATTTATGTATATGTGAAAGTACACAACCTACTTTGAAATAACAAGCCATTAAAAGAATGGAGCATTACTTTGAAAAATGCCCTAGGAAAATTTTTGAAGATGACAAAAATGACAGAGGATCTTGATTTTCTTGATGATATTTAAAAATATTGTTCTCTTGCTCACCCTTCTAAAATGTTTCTAAAATGTTCATATGTAGATGGGAAATAATGACATTGCTAGGGAGCGTCTATCATGAATAGGGTTTGGCCTTTGTCATGGGGAAACATTTTAACTCAGAATTTTTGAATAGGCTTTTAGCATAAGTCATAAGTGTATATTCGTACATTTTTTGGAATTCCATGAGTTAGAAGGAAATTACAATACAAAATGTAGGTGGAATAGTTTCCAGAGGCAGTTTCTGCCTTTGCAACAAGTGTTCCCACACACATTTTAGTACCTGTGACTCACCATGGAGGCTGATATTAATTGTTAGTGCCAGTGCTTTCATGAGAGCCCGCTGATTTAGTGTGGCTCAGTGTTTGGGTGCTCAGATGAAGATGTCATCAGGAACTGCCTCTAACTGATTAATTCCCACTAGCTTCAGTGGGTGTCAGGCGCCCAACTGCATAAACATCCCTTGCGAATCTCACTGGCTGTTCTTCTGCATTTCAGTGAGTATCTTCCTTTGTGCTCTATGCTCTGTGCCGAGGACAAAGAAGGGTGTCTAGAGGACTTTATTTGCCCTCACACATGCCTCTGTTATGGAAACTGTCCTTAGAAGACCCCCATAACCTTTGCTCACGAAAAGTTGGTTTAGCTGAGGTCTTTGGGAGGGCATTGATAGTCCAGCGCAATGTTTTTTTAGCTTATGAGGCAATGAGTAACCTAGCGAGACTTGGCATCGTTTACAAGAGTGGCACAACTCTCACATGACAGATCAGTGTTGTTAAAACTAGGAAGGATGACTTCTATTTTTAAATCATGGAGCGCTGTATAAACAGTAGCACACGTGAACTTTTTATAGCTAGCACTGATCAGTGCAGTTAATTAATGTAACTGGCATAATGTCACAAGCTGCCTGAAGCACGTTTTACCATGGTTGTGCTCTTTATATTGACTCACAATAAATCAGCACAAATAATAAGACAGCCGTGATATAAAATTCATATGTTTTGTTGCGACAAAACAAAACTCATGTGCTGGATTGTTTGCTGTCTAAATCATAAGAAACTAGAGGCAGAGCACAAACGGTAACTCCTGGTTACAATTTTGTTCTGGGGCTTTCTGGCAATTAGGAGGACATTGCTTTTTTCTTGAGCATGCCCTCTATAAAAGCAATTGAGAGTTGGTATAGTGTCATCACTGGCAATATTACACTATCTGTGTACCCTGCACTGGTTTGGCTGACTCACTGACAGTAGTGATTTAATTGCTCTGAGAGGCACAGAATCCGGGTGCATACCCTTGCCAATGGTGTGTGTATATGAATAAGTCCTTTTTTAATGGAGTGGTGGGTTGACCTTGGCTGGACACCAGGTGCCCACCAAGCCACTCTATCACTCCCCTCCTCAGCTGCCCAGGGGAGAGAAAATATAACAAAAGGCTCGTGGGTAGAGATAAGGACAGGGAGAGATCACTCAGCAATTACCATCATGGGCAAAACTGACTCAACTTGGGGAAATTATTTTAATTTATTACCGATAAAAATCAGAGTAGGATAATGAGAAAATAAAAACCAAATCTGAAAACGCCTTCCCCCCACCCCTCCCTTCTTCCTGGGCTCAACTTTACTCCCGAATTCTCTACCTCCTCCCCCCAGTGGTGCAGGGGGACGGGGAATGGGGGTTGTGGTCAGTTCATCACACTTTATCTCTGCCATTCCATCCTCCTCAAGGGGAGGACTCCTCACACTCTTCCCCTGCTCCAGCGTGGGGCCCTCCCATGGGAGACAGTTGTCCATGAACTGCTCCAGCGTGGGTCCCTTCTATGGGGTGCAGTCCTTCAGGAACAGACTGCTCCAGCGTGGGTCCCCTGCGGGGTCACAAGTCCTGCCAGCAAACCTGCTCCAGCGTGGGCTTCTTTCTCTCCATGGGTCCACAGGTCCTGCCAGGAGCCTGCTCCTACGTGGGCTTCCCACGGGATCACAGCCTCCTTCAGGCGCATCCACCTGCTCCGGTGTGGGGTCCTCCACGGGCTGCAGGTGGATATCTGCTCCACCGTGGACCTCCATGGGCTGCAGGGGGACAGCCTGCCTCACCATGGTCTTCACCACGGGCTGCAGGGGAATCTCTGCTCGGGTGCCTGGAGCACCTCCTCCCCCTCCTTCTTCACTGACCTTGGTGTCTGCAGGGTTGTTGCTCTCACATATTCTCACTCCTGTCTCCGGCTGCAGTTCCTGTTGCACAGCAACTTTTTCTCTTTCTTAAATACGTTATCCCAGAAGCGCTACCACCGTTGCTGATGGGCTCGGCCTTGGCCAGCGGTGGGTCCGTCTTGGAGCCGGCTGTCATTGGCTCTATCGGACACAGGAGAAGCTTCTAGCAGCTTCTGACAGAAGCCGCCCCTGTAGCCCCCCTGCTACCAAAACCTTGCCACGCAAACCCGATACAAATAGCTAGTGTGAAACAAACTAATAGAGAAACAATCATCACCCACAGGTGTACTGGATCTGACCAATTCATAGCACACCAATTAGGCTCCTGCTTGTGGAGGACCATCTCTGTTCTCTCTCCTTCAGAAAGAACCTAAGGAGATAAACTGCTCATGTTAATTCATTAATAGAGATACTGAAATTTGAATGAAGTAAGTACCAACATTATATATAAACAGTGTCATCCACAAAAATGGGATTTTCTATTATTTTTTTCTCTTCTGCATTATATAATTATGTCAATGACATTTTGACTTTAAAAGTGAAATCCAATGAAAAAGTAGCATATTAGTACAAAAGTAGCTTTTGTACTAGTCTGGCTCAGTTTAAAATTCTAGCTGTGAAAATCATCTGAAATACTGATATTCCTTTTTTGGTTATTTGTCCATGTCCATTGTCCTGCCTGAGCAAATGCAGTAGGCCTTATACATAAAACACAGCACGACAAATTTGCAAGATTCTCCTGGTGTATTTTATGATTCAACAGGTTCTACTGTGCACCTTCTTCAGATCTTTCAATAATGAAATCTATTCATATTTCATCTTATCAAAAATCAGTCTTTTTGGTTGAAAAGATGTGATCTGTGTAGGATTTTTTTAAAAATTAAATTATGAGGGCAAGAAAAAGGAGTGAAAACAAAAGGAGAAGAGGAGCGGCCACTCTCGTATAAGAGAATAAGGTGAAAAGAAGGTAAAAGAGAGAAATTTATATTAGGTTCTTCATTAACTCTAACTGAGTGAGTAAAATGTTAAGATACGGAAAAAATAGTTCCCACTGAAGATCTGAGGTTTACTCACTGCTGAATAACATCCCTTTTATGGGTTCAAAAGTGGTTTTCAATGTCCAGTACCAGAATAATGAAATGGTGAATTGCAACAGTGCCCTGCCATCTGTGGGGAGATTCCCACAAACCTTCACAGTCTGATTTGGAACTGTTTGGAGCATGTGGTTTGGCTGATCCCTTGTCACTGACCTTGATGTGGTCTGTTCTTCACGAGGGGTTTGTCATTGGCTTTACTGAGAATCAAACACCTCATGCTTATGCCATTTGGTAAGTAGGAACAAGATTAGTCACTTAAACATCTAATGGCTAATTGTTTTCCTGGATGAGACTGCTCGCATGCTTCAGGGTGAGCATGTGCTTCGATGTTCACCTGAACCAGGGTCTCCAGTAGTCATCTGGGCAACCTCTGCGGCAGTCTGCTGGCTCTGGTCCACAATGGCTCTTCGTAGCCCATGAGAAGGTGGTTACACTTTCTGAAGGTTTCATTTCATGCCTACAGAGCCCAGAAAAAAACCCTACATTGCTGTGTGTTTCAGTGAATTCCTAAAAAAACACTGTGAAATATAAATAGAAGATGCAGAAGTAGAAATAAAAGAAGAAACAAAAGGATTGCAGTGTTCTCTTACTCACTCTGCGCCAGTGCAGCCAGGCTGCAGATGCTCTGGAGGAGGAATGCTGGCTATAGCTTGTGTACTACAACCTAGTTTGTACAGATGCAGTTTTCTGTCACTACGTCTCAAGCTGGTGATATCCCCTTGTAGCAGATGCGGAAGCAAGAGCACAGAGAGGTGAGATGTTCTGCCTAAAGTCACCCAACATTTCAATATTAGGTCCAAGACTCCCCAACAGTAGCAGTCTCTTCTCCACACAGCAGGCCAGAGTCAATCCCAAATATATTCAGGGGTCTGTATAGACAAATAGATAATCTAGCAGGATTTCTGTCTGGATAAGAAGAAGAATAAGAAGCAGCAAACCGTAGCAAGTTGAAAAAAAAGCAGAAGTGATAACTTAGACACATCTAGAATTCTTGAAAGCTCAGAGTCCGATGTGCTTTCAATTAAAAATAAGCAGCATCATCTCATTAATGCGTGCCAGCCACAACTGTTCTGAAATCATAAGTCTAAATAGCAACATACAGAATGCTTACATATACCTTCTAGCACTTGCAGTTTTAAGAACATATTTGTAAGCTTATAATGAGGGCTATTCTTTTGAAAGAGAGGCTGTGTTCGGATGACTGAAGATCAATGATTTTAAGAAGAAATACTGAATATTGTGAAACTTGAAAATAAGTTGACAGTGTAGCAATGTTATTGTTGGCTATTAGTTAAAAAGCAGAGATGGAAGAAAGAAAAGGAATAAAATACAAAATAATTTGTGTCTATGCCAAAAGAGAATCAAACATATATATCTTCTCAGTTCCAAAATATATAATTGCTGTTCAGTTTTATTTGCATTCCTGATTTTACCTGACCAGGATAAAGAAATGCTAATACAGTAAAAGTAAGATCACAATTTTTCTGACCTGGCTTGAAGATTTGGAGATCTTATAAATGTATCTGTTCTTATAACATTTAAGGTTTCTTTGCTGATGCAAGGGGCTTGTTTAGTTAAACAAAAAGTTCAGGACTTTTGTCCTTCACCATTTACTGTTGAATTTGAATAGTGAACCAAAGTGACTTAAAAGTTTACAGATATTATGTCAACTTATAACATGGAGGTTGTACAATTTGAAATGCATCTGCTCCCTAGACCTATACATAAGAATGTGACCTCTTTTTCTACATTGGCTGTACAAGTGAGTTCCACCATACGCAGGGATAGGTGTGACACATTAATTCTGTGGGAAAAATGCACATTTTCTGGTAATTGCACTTTTTCATAGTGTTATGGGTCTTTAGGTTTGTGTGTAATGGGGAACATATAGCCCCATTTACTGTGGCAATTAGAATATGAAAAGGGAAAGACTCTGGGACATCATAAAACATGATTGAACTTTGGGGTAGACATGGATGTTTTCATTTAGAGCCATCACTCTGTGTGCACTCCAGTGACAGGCCAGCCTCTGTCTGCTGGGGAGCAAACCCTTTCCACACATGGGCACGTGAAAGAGGTTGCCTCTGTGGTTTTAATGCCAGAGAGGCAGAGCCTCTTGGTTATCAACCTTCAGTCTGCAGTTCTGTTCTGCAGAAGGGGCAAGCTAAACCTGCGTCTTTTTAAATGTTCAGAACAACTTTTAAAGAATTTGGCCATGATCTGTTAGAAACAGAAATGTGATGAAATCTTACAATCAAAAGGTCATTTGTGATTTATGAGGAGAATATCTTTAAATAATAATCGCTAAGTGAATTGGAAGCACCTACAACTGACCAGGGCTGTTGCCAACATGGCTGTGAAAAAGGTTGTATTTGGCAGACTAATCTGAACCAGCTGCATTTTGTGGTTACTGGTGGGTGTTAGTGTCTATATTAAAGGATCCGTGAGAGCATCATCTGGGTTAAATGTGCTTTCATTTACAGTACTGAAACTGAAGACTGTTTTGTATATGGGTGATACTGCAGAGAGCAGAACATAACCCATAAATATACATGCATATCCCCAAGGCAGACTTAAATGAAAATCCTGAATTTGAACATCATAAAAATTTTAGCGAGGCTCCGATGCGGTAATGAACTTCATGACTTTCCTTCTTATGACAAAAGTCTGATCTCATTTGCACGGTTTACTAGGTATGTTCTTTAGGGTACGTAGGATTTACACCAGTGAAAACGAAATTAAGTTCCCTAGATCTAATACCTTGAATCTCTGAAAGAGATTTCAAACACAGTCTTATTTAAACAACTTATATTCTGCTCTGTGTTAGAAGAGAGGACAATTTAAGTCTGCTTTACTTGCAGAACCTTTCCAGAAATCTCCAGAAAAAAAGCTTTGTCTCCACACCGCTGCTCAGCTTCTCCATCTTAAATTCATGTATTGTGTTTACATGAAGACAATGAAAAATATTCTTCATAATTAGAACAACATGAAAATGTAAAGGAAATTTAAGTCCTCAGAAAGACCTCATTATTTAAAAATAAAAAGGACAAGATACAACACATTTTATAAAGGAGCTTATGCAATAAACATGACACTTGACAGAAAACCCGATTCCCTCCCCAATTTTTTTATTTAGCTGCTATATGAAGCTCAAAATTAAAGAAATACTTGCATTTTATGAGCATTTTAGTGTCAATTTCTTCATTGAAGGTATCAGAGCTCATTGGAAGGTTTCGGTGAAGGCTGAGGGTGCTCCAGTGCTACCTCTCTACCTCCAGGCAGGTATGTGGCCAGGCGCTGCAGGCTGCATCCTCAGTGCATCACTTCTGACCATTGAGCTATTTTGGCACAGCCCAACCACTGCTGTCCCAAGGGAGAAAAAAACATGATCAGCTGTAATTTTGAACTCATTGCTGGTAGTAAAAGAATACCCTTTAAAGAAGCGCTACAAAAAGTTGGATCCTGTGCAAGAAGGGTCTGTGCATTCAAAGCACAGCTATCTTCTGCTGGTTATTTTTCTAAAACACTTTCCTCTGTTAAGTTAACACCTACTCTGACCTGCACGTTGACTTTGACTAATTGACTTTTGCAGCTTGCCCAGCTGAGTGGTGAAACTTTGGTGATTCAGGGTAGAGGTCACCAAGTCCTTCCAGCACCTTGGGGACCATGGAGGCCTCCAGAAACAGACTCGTATGGAGATGCCTCGTTCCTGTGCCTGCATTTGCAACATGCCTAAGAGATTCAGATTTCCCCTTGCACGTAAAAAGCAGTGCACAGCAACCCATAGGCATGTACAACAGCAGGTTTTATCTGTACTTGACAATCCCAGGAAGGGTGCTACGTATTCTTGAGTGCCAGCTACTGGCACTTTCCCTATGTCATATATACAGTCATACTTTTCTTACAAGCACTTTCATATTAGCCCCTTCGTAATAGCTTTCACTGCCAGCTTTGGGGGTGGGGGTTACTTTATCCAGGACTGTAGGGTAAGTAAGTTCTTCACCACACATCCCAAGGAGGACCCTCACATCTCCCACTGCATCCAGGACTCAGACCCCCAGAGACCTGCACCCAGCTCCTAGACCTACAAAGTCTTCATGCTGGTCCTCAGACAAACACCGTATCTTAACATCCTAGTTCTTCACTTATAATGGTTCTTCCCTCTCCTTATCCTCTCTGCTGTCTTTGAAGGTACCTTGGGACAGAAGCTCAAGTGCCTCCATTGAGGCATATAAACAATGTACACATAGTTAGCTAATGGCAAAACAGCTAATCGTAGAATCATGGAATATCTCCAGTTTGAAAGGACCCATAAGGATCATCGAGTCCAACACCCTGCTCCTCACAGGACTACCTAAAACCAAACCATATGACTAAGAGCGTCATCCAGACACTCCTTGAACTCTGACAGGCTTGGTACCGTGAGCACTTCCCTGGGGAGCCTGTTCCAGTGACCAGCCACCCTCTCACTGAAGAACCTTTTCCTAATGTCTAATCTGAACTTCCCCTGACACAGCTTCATGCCATTTCCTCGTGTCCTATCGCTGGTCACCAGAGAGAGGAGACCAGCACCTCCCCCTCTGCTTCCCCCCTCGAGGAAGCTGTAGGCTTCCATGAGGTCACCCCTCAGCCTTCTCTTCTTCAAGCTGAATGAGCCAAGTCACCTCAGCCACTCCTTTTAAGTTTTACCCTTGAGACCTTGCACCATCTTGATTGCTCTCCTCTGAACACATTCTAGTAGTTTGATGTCCTGCTTGTATTGAGGCACCCCAAACTGCACACAGTACTTGAGGTGGGGCCACACCAGCGCAGTGTAGAGTGGGACAATCACCTCCCTTGACCGGCTAGCTGTGCTGTGCTTGATGCACCCTAGGATACGGTTGGCCCTTTTGGCTGCCAGGGCACACTGTTGACTCATATTCAACTTGCCATCAACCCAAACCCCCAGATCTCTTTCTGTGAGGCTGCTCTCCAGCCTCTTGTCCCCTAATTTGTATGTATAACCAGGATTGCCCCATCCCAGGTGGAGAATCTGGCACTTAGTCTTGTTAAAGTTCATACAGTTGGTGATGGCCCAGCTCTCTAGTCTATCCAGATCTCTCTGTAAGGCCTCTCCACCCTTGAGGGAGTCCACAGCTCCTCCTAGTTTAGTATCATTGGCAAACTTACTTAATGTACATTCCATTCCTGCATCCAGATCATTTATAAAAACATTGAAGAGAACGGGCCCTAAAATCGAGCCCTGTGGAACCCCACTGGTGACTGGTTGACAGCCTGATGTAACCCCATTTGCTATAACTCTTTAAGCCTGATCTGTCAGCCAATTGCTCACCCAACATGTTATGGACTTGTCTAGCTGCGGGCTGGACATTTTGTCTGGAAGGATACTGTGAGAAACAGTATCAAAAGCTTTGCTAAAATCCAAAAAACCCCACATCTACTGGCTTCCCTTGGTCAACTAGATGAGTGATATTGTCATAAAAGGAAACTAAGTTGGTTTAAGCAGGACTTTCTCCTCGTGAACCTGTGCTGGCTATAACCAATGACTGTTTTGTCTCTCAAGTGTTTTTCAATAACTCCCAGAATAACCTTCTCCATAATTCTACAAGACACTGAAGTGAGACTGACAGGCCTGTAATTACCAGGGTCTTCCTTCTTTCCATTCTTGAAAATTGGGACAACATTTGCCAGCTTCCAGTCGACTGGGACCTCTCCAAACTCTGAAGACCATTGAAAAATAATGGAGAGAGGTCCTGTGATGACATTGGCCAGCTCTTTCTGTACCCGTGGATGAATCCCATCAAGCTCCATAGTTTATGTGCATCCAGCTGGAGCAGCAAGTCTTCAGCAAGTTCAGGGTTGGCTGGAAGTTTATCATCCGCTTAGTCATGGTCTTCCAACAAACGGCTCCAGGGGTCCCAGGGCCCATCATTGGTGTTGAAGACAGAGGCAAAGAAGGCATTAAATGTCTCCGCCTTTTCTACATCCCTGTTTGTGAGGTGACCGACGTCATCAAGCAATGGATAAATGTTATCTCTGATTCTCCTTTTGCTATTAACATATTTAAAAAGCCTTTTTTGTTGTCCTTCCTAGTGCTGGCCAGCTTGAACTCTAGTCAAGCTTTGGCCACATGCATTTTCTCCCTACAGTGGCGAACAGCATCTCTGTAGTCCTCCTGTGTCACCTGTCCTTGCTTCCAATGTCTGTACACCTTCCTTTTCTGCCTAAGTTGTAGAAGAACATTCATGTGCCTTCTGACTATGTGGAGATAGAGTTATGTTTCTAAATGTGCTTTTTCTCCCAGATGGAAGAAGAGATAAATAAATAAAACCTCAAATAAATGAGGTTTGTGTGTAATATCAAAAGTGGACTGCCTTCAGAGCCGTTATCTCCTGTAGTTAGCTGCAGTCCAAGTGTAGTTCTGGGCTTGAACAAACACTCTGAAACAGAAGACAACATTGTTTGTGTCACTGTCAAATTGACCAAGAATCGTATTTTATCTCTGCCATCCAAGTGGCTGATCAATTTAAATCTAACAGGCCATGGAAAGAAGGGGCATAACTGACATAGTGAAAGATTAATGTGGTTTCATTTCGTGCTCTCTCTTTTGCTGCTTCTAAGCAAAACCTCTGTTGGGTGATCCTCTGCTTTCTTAAGTAATAAGGCCGTGCTTTTTCTTTGACTGAAGGTTTTGTTGTGAATGGAGCCCTGGCTTTAAGGTGCCACTGACTCACATGCATTGCCATCTGCTGATGGCAGCTGAAACTGCAGCTTCTCGGGAGAGGTCTTCATGGCCTGGCGTTTCTCAACAAATTGTAATTCAAATAGTTTAAAAAAACCCTCTATCTATCTATCTATCTGTCTGTCTGTCTATCTTTCTAACTAGAAGCTGGAGACATGACATATCACTCATCAGCGCTGCCTATGTTTCTAGCTTTGCATATTTTTACAAACTGAGTGATATGTTTTGAAGATGTATGGAGACTCTTTCCTGACACTTTTCATTATTGTGATAGCCAAAGAATGACAGAAATAATAAACTAATAACCTTTCTCTACTTCCGCAGAAGTTAGGAGTATTAATTAAGTCAATTAATATAATCTGACAGATATAAGTGTGTATATGTGGAGAGCTGAAATTAATGGGTGGTTGTTGCACCACATAATAAAAACAAGTATGTGCTAATAAAACTGCCGTATTCTTTCCCAGAATTTGGCCCAGTGGCCTTGGCCAGGACTGTGCGACACGGCATGTTAGGCACAGAAAGTGGATGCTGAAACCTCCAAGGCATTAAGAAACATTAGGAGGAAAAGAAATCTCTTTCCATGCCTTGTGCTCAGCTGCCTCACCTCCTCTTGGGAATGGCTGGAAGGCTGACCCAGGGTTTGGAGTCCCAGGACCATCACTGATATTAAACTTTTGATTGTGGCAGCTTGTCACGGTGGTGCTGGAGTCATCTCTACTTAGGAATGTGAAGCTGTGTTTTTCCCAAGGATCTTCCCTTGACAAATGATAACACAATGCTGCCGTGTTCAGGAACAAGGACAAGGTTATTCTGAAAAAGCTCTTGCAAAATTTTCTTTGTCTTTCAGCAACTACCAAAGCTTATGCAAAGAAAAGCTCACTTGCAGGTCATAATGGTGTAGTTTTCTGTAATTTGTTCGGTAGCTGATGATCTGCATTTTGCCCAAATCATAATAATTTTAAGACAAGCTTTAGTCTCTGCTGCATTTACTGATATTTTTTTAAAGGATCTTTGAAGTTGCAAATCATTCTTTCAAGGGTGCTTAACTTTATAGCTTCAGTTTTAATGAGAATGTGATTTTAGGGTTTCAAGAATGTATTTCAAGCCTCAGTTTTTGTACCCCAGGTTGGAGCATACTAGTATCTTTTCAGTCATAGTTGCTTGTACATATGTACGTATTTTTGCAGGCCTTCATGTTTTGGTTTCAAAACATTTTATCTTATGTTATCCTTGGTTTGTTCTGTATTCACTTGATACAAGCATATTTATTTCCTTCATCAGTTGAATTGCTGGATTTGTGTCTCAGGAGATCATTAATAGTCTGGGAAACCCTTAGCCTGCAGTTAACTTGTTAAAACTTTAACCTATTGTATGAGTTTGTCCAGTATTGCCAAATAATAAAACTTATCACTGTTCAGCAGCTGTTCAAGAGGTCAGTAGAGAATGAGTTAATAGTTTCAAAACCTTTCCTAATGAATGGATGTGCATGTATCAAAGGCTGACATACACCCAAGTCTATGGGGCTGGATGGGAGCCACCCAAGGGTACTAGGGGAGCTGGCGGTAGTGCTCACCAAGCCACTTTCCATCATTTATCATCAGTCCTGGCTAACCGGGGAGGTCCCAGTTAACTGGAGGTTAGCAAATGTGACACCCATCTACAGGAAGGGCTGGAAGGAGGATCTGGCAAACCGCAGGCCTGTCAGTCTGACGTTGGTGCTGGGGAAGGTTATGGATCATCTTGATCATCTTAAGTGCCATCAAGTGGCATGTCCAGGACAACCAGATGATCAGGCCCAGTCAGTATGGATTTGTGAAAGGCAGGTCCTGCTTGACTAACCTGATCTCCTTCTATGACAAGGTAACCCACTTAGTGGATGGGAAAACACTATGGATGTTGTCTACTTAGACTTTAATAAAGCCTTTGACACCATTTGCCACTGCATTCCCCTGGAGAAACTGATTGCTCATGGCTTGGATGGGAGTGCTCTTTGCTCAGTGAAAAACTGGCTGGATGGCCGGGCCTGAAGAGTTGTGGTGAATGGAGTTAAATTGGCAGCCAGTCACAAGTGGTGTTCCCCAGGGCTCAGTACTGGGGCCAGTTCTGTTTAATATCTTTATCAATGATCTGGACGAAGGGATTGAGTGCACCCTCAGTAAGTTTGCAGACAACACCAACTTGGGAGGGAGTGTTGATCTGCTTGAGGGTAGGAAGGCACTACAGAGGGATCTGGACAGGCTGGATTGAGAGGCCAAGGCCAACTGTATGAGATTCAACAAGGCCAAGTGCCGGGTCCTGCACTTGGGTCACAACAACCCCAGGCAACGCTACAGGCTTGGGAAGGAGTGGCTGGAAAGCTGCCCAGCGGAAAAGGACCTGGGGGTGTTGGTCAACAGCTGGCTGAATATGAGCCAGCAGTGTGCCCAGGTGGCCAAGAAGGCCAACAGCATCCTGGCTTGTATCAGAAATAGTGTGGCCAGTAGGATGAGGGAAGTGATCGTCCCCCTGTACTCGGCCCTGGTGAGGCCACACCTTGAGTACTGTGTTCAGTTTTGGGCCCCTCACTACAAGAAGGACATTGAGGTGCTGGGGTGTGTCCAGCAAAGGGCAACAAAGCTGGTGAAGTGTCTAGAACACAAGTCCTAAGAGGAGCGGCTGAGGGAACTAGGGGTGTTTAGCTTGGAGAAAAGGAGGCTCCGAGGAGACCTTATTGCTCTTCACAATTACCTGAAAGGAGGTTGTAGTGAGGGTGTCAATCTCTTCTCCCAAGTAATAGGCGATAGGACAAGAGGAAATGGCCTCAAGTTGCCCCAGAGGAGGTTTAGATTGGATATTAGGAAAAATTTCTTCACCAAAAGGGTTGTCAGGCACTGGAACAGGCTGCCCAGGGAAGTGGTTGAATGACCATCCCTGGAGGTATTTAAAAGATGTGTAGATGCGGAGCTTCAGGACATAGTTTAGTGGTGGACTTGGCAGTGCTAGGTTAATGGTTGGACTTGATGTTCTTAAAGGTCTTTTCCAACCTAAACAATTCTATGATTCTATGAGTCTATATTATCACAGACACTGATTGGCATCCATTCTGGCACATCAGCTCACAGAACTAAGGCTGAATATGTATGGAAGTCAAAAAATAACTTTTCACTCATATGTTCATATTCTCATAACAACCCTGAGGCAAATGGATTTTATGGGAAGTTTGCCATATGAGTAGTGAAAAAGACTCTAAGTAGTATGGGTTTTTTTGGTTTGTTTTTTTTTTCCTTCCCCTTCATGAAAACAATTTTCTTTCTATTCTTCTAGTACTAGGCTTTTCTCAGTACTACAATAAAGACTGGTGGTATGCTTACCTTGTTTGATCTTATCCTCTCAGGATACTTATTAGCTCCTAGGAGCAGGCACTGTTTTGAGTGCATTGGAGGAGTATAGGCAGTGTTATTAATCTTTCATTCAGTGGCTGAAGAATTTGTCATTGAATTGACTACCTGTTGCGCTGTTCTTCCCTGGACTCCTGCCTTTCATTTGTATTGTATTCACTTGATTTTACAGGCAATATGAAACAGAGAGGTATGAATAGACTGGTTCCTCTGGCTAAAGGCACCATGCCCTTGGTCGTTCTGCAGAATTAAGTTTTTTACCTCAGGGTTTTGTTATTTTGCTGAAGCTTCACATTCACGATTTTACTTTCTAACTCCTGATTGTGATGGAACATGGTTCTGGTGCTCTTTGCTCTATGATTTCCCTGGTTAAAAAAAAAAAAAGAGAGGTCATTGTTGGGTTTATAGCACTTGCCATTTGCCATGGCAGCAGAGGAACGAGAGTGGAGTACAGATGCTAGCTAGGGAATATGCAGAGCTTGTTATGATCCTAGTGCCTTCATGAGATATAGACAGGTCTGCTCCAAGAACATGCAATGGTCAAAATCCAAAGAGAGGGGTCCCTGAAGATGGTTACAACCTTTTCACTTCCTCTGGCACGCGCAGTGGTAAGGAGAGTTTTGAGCTGTGCCAGTTGTGTTTGCTAAGTGCTTTGCAAACAGGCTGCCTGAAAAATGCAATGAAATGTTGGACTGGAGAGCAGTCACTGTTGAACGTTATGTTCTCTGAGTGATAATGCCTTGTGCAAAAGTTATCTGGTGTAGCAGCAGACATTAAAGTGGACATGGTATTTAGGAGTACCTGATCTGTGATTGACATGGGGCATTGATGGCTGTGGAGTCATAAAGTCTCAGGATTTTAGTGCTCCCAAGTACATCCTGCCTCAGCCAGCCTGTGCAGGCTAAGACTTCTGTTCGCCCCTTTTTGGCTGCTCCAGCTGCACTTACTATACAAATAAGTACTTCAAGACATGTAACAATTAATGTTTTTTTTAAATCTCATTTTAGAACAAATAAGCAATAAAGGGTTGCACCGAAGAGTAAATCTGGAGTCCCTCCATTGAGAGCAGCCACAGCTATGCAGCAAATGCAATTACCTGAGCAGTGTGCCCATTCGTCAGCATAGCAGGTGCTGCGAGCAGTCAGACACAGCCGGCAGTGTGTGATATTGGATGTTATTAAAGAAAGCAGCTGTATTAACGACCATTTGGTCAGCCATTCATTTTGGCTAGAGTAGAGACAAGAATATGATTCTAAGTAGAATTATCTAATTCTAAGTAGCATTATTGTTAGAGGTAAATTTTCAAAAGTGGTCTAAAGAACAGAGCATATGGATATGTAGAAACTCTGCTAAATATTTCCTTTTCTAATAAAAAATTCATTTGGCAGAATTTTAATGAATATTTGGGAATTTAAAGCTGAGTTTGAGCTTTTAATAAAACATTCTGATTAGTGATGGAGCAGGATAGATTCAGTGATCAAGAGCAATTTGGATAAATTCCTCTAAATCGTATGTATCACCCTAATTTCTTGTGATCCACATTAATTAACTAGAAAATTTTTAAAAATGGCTTCTTCGTAAGACTTGTGATATTTTTTCTCTGAACCTGATGATCATGTCTACCAGGAGAGTGTAAACCACTTAAGTATAATCAAAAATACACCCCGCTGTACTTTTGACTTAACTTCCAGTTTTTCAGAGAAACTTGAAATACGGTAATTCAGAAATGTCAGAAAAGCTACAAATGGCTTCAGAAACAATAATTGCAGAAGTCTGTTGGAATTTCGTGGAGTTTTTTGACTTAGCTGTTAGATTTCCTTTTCATGAGCTGCTCAGAGACTCTATCCAAATAAGGTTTTGTCTGCAAGTAGATTTAAGCTGTAGCTGTTTTTTCTGTGAATACCAGTGCGCATCAGAACAAGGTTACTTGTGCTTCTGGTACATGCCATTCCCTTATCAGTGTCCAAGAGCTGAACCTCTTGATTTGGGAGTTAATATTCGAAAAGGACACGAGTCGGCTTTTGAAAGTTTCTTGCGTGAAATTAATCAATCTGACTTCTCATCTGACTGTGGCTGCCCACCCTCGCCAGGGTTCCCCCAGGGCCGCCGTCACCACCCTGCTCTGCTTGCACCGCTGTGGGATGGTGCCCCTCGGGGGGGTTTTGAGCCCCGTCCCGCCTCGGCCCCCTCCTGGTGCAGCCTCCCGCTGCTCCCAGGCATGATCGGCATAATCGTCCACTCAGCTGTGAAAAGATGTGGGATAATGAGGACGGTAGGCACAGGCTTACCGGTCAATGCTCTTCAGGCTCATCTGACTCATTTGCATGCAGCAAGTTAGGGAAAGATCGGCGTAAGTATTACATTACATAGAAAAAGGCTTTTTCACTGGCACAGCTACAGTGCCATGGCTTCAGCTTGTTTTCGTATCTGCTTCCAGAACTGCCTGATTTTGCCATGTGCTTCAACAGGTCAGAATATACATTTTGTGTGCCTCAAAACAAAATGGCATTTTAAAATCCCATCCTGAAAAGAATCACCTTTAGCAACAGTCTGACAGAAAATCATTTATTGCCCTAAGTTTTGCAGTATGTTTAGAAATCGATGGAAAATGCACCTTGAAACATGGGAAAATCAAAATTCAGGGCATTTCATTGCGGCAGAAGGGGTTCACAGGTGATGTACAGAAATGGCAGGAAAGAAATGACAGTGGTTATTTCTTTGTGAATAGGTTGTGGCACTGTAACTTAAATGCTGATTACAAGCAAAATTGATGCTCGCAGGTTTACTGAGGCACTGATGTTTGTACCAAACATAGATGTGTCATTGTTCTTTGGTGTCATCTTTATTTCCCTTGGATGGATTTATCTTGTTGGCAGATGGCTATCAAATGGGTTATCAGTTTAGTGGTATGAGGAAGGATATGCGGACCAATACTTTCCACTTCTCTTTCATTACAGGTTTTTCCATGAGTTTCAGCTGTGGTAAAGGGATAAATGTGTATTTCCCTTCTCATCTTTTGTGTACCACGCATGCTTCAGCACTTTGAATATATAGTAAATGTCTCTGACAAGGAGACACAGATTTGAACAAAGAAACAAAAATGTGGCATATTTGCTAACAACAAGTATTTGCAGCGTTCAACAAACTCATTTATGAATGAGCCCAGTTGTCTGAACCTGTCTACACTGCGGCCATTTTCATCATTTGTTATATATGAAAACTACTCTGTGTTGTTCTGATTTTATTGTTATTAAATAGACCTAAATTAAATTAAAGGCCTTGTTTTTGCAAGACTGGTGTGCTGTAAAGAGAAACTGGTGTAAATGAAAACTGTCCATGCTCTCTATGCAGTCATTTATATTTGTACTAGAGAAACAGCAGGATGCTGTGAAGTTAAATGGGTACAGTTTGTCCTCAATCTCTGCTTAGTGTTTGGTCTCCAAAGGTAAACAGAAACATAGGATGTAGCTCTGTGCTATGTTATCTCCAGTGGAAAGTCTGTCTTCAAAGGTTTGCACCCTCTTTCTGCCTCCTGACCCTGGCTGCCCTTTCCCACACCCTGTCACAATTTGACTCCCCCTTCTGTGCTAATACAGTTGTTTGTGGGACCGTGCTGTGGATGGGATCACTGCACTAAGCTGACTTAAGAAAATGATTATTTGCTTTGATTAGTGACCCAGTTTACAGGGCAGCCCCATGGACAGTTTTAGTGGTACACTGGTGAGGGCAGCAAGTGTTGGAACTCATGGAGACAGTTAACTCCTGCAGCTGCAAAAAGAAACCACAAACCAGACTGGATCTGGCTTGTCTACACTGAAAAGTTGCACTACAGTAAAAGTGTTTAACTAAATCTGATCACTGTCTGAGTCAGGAGACCTTGAGAAACAAATAAAATGGAGTGTGCAATTCACCTATATCATAGCAAATGTTCACATTCAGACTGCATATATGACCTTAATTCTTGTGTTTATCTATCTTTTTTAATACTGCCTTTACATCTTTGCTATTAATGTAATGTCATTTTTGTTGGTAAGGTTAATAAATCAGGCCTCAATGTATGTGCCTTTCCTTTTCATATATCCAGTCAAATATTTTCCAACGTGGCTAATGAATGAAAGTGAGGTATTATTAACTTAAATTTCTGGTGAAGACCTATACAGTTCCATCAAGACTATGGTCCTGATTTGACTGCAACTGCAAAACATCTCATTACAATGCTTCCACTGCTTCTTTTTACAAGTACTTGCAGAATCATTAACTTGAATGCCATGCTCATCATTCCTCCCAAGATGTTCTTATTTCTGTCATTAAAGAAGTACAGAAGACTACCAACTGAATTTTTAGAACATGATTGTTCTTTTTTCTGAGTTCTTAAAACCGTGGCTTATTAGACATAGTCTAACTATGGATTTTCAGAGATGATTTGAATGTTTTCTTGCATTTCTTTTTTTGCATTAAAAGTCTTTCTCGAGTATATAAAAGCACAAGAGCTAGACATTAGTTATATAATGACTAATATGAGATTGCAGTAAAGGAAATAATAATAGTTCAGAAAACATATTTTATTGACAAAGGCATAGGGCCTCTTGTAATTGTATATGTAGAATTAATTTGTGAATATTTGAAACATAGGATGCTGATGTTCTAACAGAAATAGGACTGAACGCCTAGATGCGTGTTGTCTGTAAAGTGAATTTCAAGTCAGTCCAAACAACACCCACAAACATTTTCAGCATTTCCAAAAAAACTCCAATGCTCAAATTTGAAAATGAAAAGGTAAGGTAGCCAGCATCACTGGATAAACTTCCTTCAGACATCTGAATGACAGGTCCAAAGAAAAACAAATGGCTTTCACAATCCGGTATGTAAGAGGATCCAGAAACCACGCAGGAGCATCTGAGAATGTGGGGTATTCTGCAGATGCTTATCCCTTTTTTTAAGCTGGGTCACACTGAAAGAATTCCAGGTGAGGAATACTGGGGAAGCTATGAAGGAATTATCTAGTTAAATACAGATAGAAAATTGCACTTATGTTGTTTTATTTGTAGCAAGTTGTATTGAATCTTTTACTTCCAAGTCTGACCTCTTGTTAATTAAACTTTTGCTTGGTTTCACCGTTAAGCTTGTCTGGTGGTGTAGATACAAGGTGAATCAGGGTAAAACTGGTAAATTTACAATGTAATGTCTGCATAAAGCCAGAAGCAAGGAGTCCTAATGGAACTGCAAGGAGATGCAAATATAAACCAACAGATATATCAGCATCTGGCTCCCTTTGCTAAGATGTTTTAAATCAGTGTGAGGCTGTTAAAGCTATGCAATTTAAATATGTCTAAGGTAAAAAGCTGTCTTTCATGAGAAAAAAAACCCTCAAAAACCCAAACCAAAACATGTTGTAATGTCCTCCACATGCTGAAGTGTAGACCTATATACAGCATCAGAGCGTGCCCGTGTGGACAGTGTGCTACATCCTTGCTGTGAGGCACTTAAGCATTTAAGCATTAGTGTCAGTCATAAGCAGGAGACTTTGCAGGAGAGTTTTTCTTTTTTTCAGTAATAATAAGAAAGAAGGTGAACAACTTCTTCCATTCTTTTGACCCTAGCATGCCAACCCTAAGTAGTAAACTAAACATTCATGAAAGATTAATCACTTAGGAAATTAGTATCTTCTTATATTTCAGTCAGTGAAACTTCACCAGCACCATCCGTTCAGTGACAGACGGGACGATGTGGATGTGGTACACTTCATCTTGAACCACTCAACCTTCAGACGATCTCTTTCTTATACAGGTAGCAGCTGGAGCAGCCCTGTAAAATACAGTCACGATGCCTAAACATGAAAAGCCATCCACCATTGAAGGAAATGGTAATTACAACTATAATTATGCATCTTAAGCACATATTCATCTTCTGCATGTAGCTCAACAGTGTGCAAGTTTTGTTTTCTTCTTCTTCTTTCTAATACAAAATCTCCTTTGTCACAATTCATTATCTTTTGTTCAGAAATGTATTTTGCCTAGGTTTTGAAAGCAGCTTGGTGTGTAAGTTGGGTAGTTGTAGCAGGGCAGTGTGGCTTTCCACTGGTTAGTAAACCAAGAGTGCAACCACAGCCCTGTTACTCGTCTTACATTTATATGCAGTTTATAGGGAAGATCAAGAAAACGGGTATTTTGAGGCTTCTGTAAGATGCACAAAGACAACGTCTCCTTTTCTTATTGCTTTTAGTATTTGGTATGAAATGTCAAACATTCTTCATAGTAAGATTAACAATATTTCTATACTGATACTGCACTGTTCTGCAGGTAAGAAATGTTTTTGTAGGATGATAATGCCTAAAGGCTTATTCTGGCAAAGTGCAAGGCAACTCTTCACTGTGGAAAGTGCTCTCAGTTCTCATGGGCAATACTACTATTTCCAAAATATGGATCTTTTTTGCATGGACCAGGCATGACATTTCCGATCTTCAGCATGGAAGACAATTGCCAGGGACCTTATTCTAGACTGGTTTCTGAATGAATTCATTAGGTCTTGCTCAATACCAGTGCTGGTACTACTAAACAGCGCTTTCTGTATTTTCAATCCACACTTGTAATGTGCAGAGTAATAAAACGGGTTCTGCTTCCATAGAAAACATCAGAAGGGACTGCTCAGCATTTTGGCAGAATATAACATGTAGTTCATTTTAAGAGTCCATCCTATTTTCTTTCTTTTTGTTGTCTGAGCACCTTCATTGTTTTTTTTTTCCTCCATTTTTTTCTACAAGTCCCTTTACTGACCAATTTAATTTTCAAGCAGTACATGCTAATGGAGCTCATTTTAACATGAGAGAAGCTCAGAATTTAATGTAGCATAGGCAAAATATTTACCAGCTTCAGCAGAATTTTCATCCAAATAAGAAACAAAATGAGCATGACCATAGAACATACACATTTTTGTAAGCATTTCTAATGAACAAATTCTTAGAATATCAAGGTTCTAAGTTTACTGTAAACATCTGCCTTCTACTTGAGATATCTGACTGAATTGACTTATCTTCTGATTCGATGACTTTATTATTCATTCAAAGTACAGAGGTTAATGTTCCCACAGTGAACAAAAACCACACATCTTTTAACTGCAGAAGGTTGAGATCTTTAGATTGCAGAATCATGATCACTCTTTGACACATTTTGCATGAAAATTTATCCTGTACATAACTTATAATAAAATCTAACTACCTTAATGACAGTTATATTTGGAGATGAGATCTTGTGAGTAAATTCAAGACTCAGTCTTGATTTAAGAAGACTTAAGAAGCTGGAGCTCCACTATAAGTAACTATGAGACACTTTCAGAATGTGGTTCAGAGTCCACTTTTGACTTAAAATGTTGCAGGGGCTGAAGTTAGTCAGCGCAGAGCTCAAGCACTAATCTAATTGCAATTTCTTTACAGGAGGTTTTGCCTCATCATTGCTCACTGTCCTGAGGAATATTCTTGCAAAGAATGGACCACCCCAACAGTTGCAAAAATTCAGTCTAGGGCCATACATTTTTGCTTTCTGATTTCTTTAGCTCTAGTGAAGCCCTGGTTTGGCCATTCTTCTTGTTTCATAACATGAAACTGCAAAATCTGTTATAGTAGGAGATATACGGTTCATTACGCTAAGTTCATGAATGTGAATTCGTTGTTCTAGGCTTCTCATACAGGAAAAGAAGACTTAGGGCACAAATCTTCAGAGTGGATGTCTAAAAGAGATCAGATAGAAAGTGCCATTATCCTCTAAAAATAATAAAGAGAATCTGTGGTGAGCTGTCAGCTGTAGGTACCAACTTAACAGAGCTGTCTTCTCAAAAATACAATTAACTTCAGATCCACTAAGATTGCTACATTTGTATCTTGAACATAAACTATTTTCTCCATATTAACATGTGTTCTTCCCATCTTAACAGTACTATGAATGAATTACAATAAGCTAAGTAAATCACATTCCAGAACCTGAAAAGGTCAGATTGGTATGATTTACTGCAGTCTCACACTTCCCAGAATGCATTGGACAATTAATATTCTGATCCTAATTCATAAAAAATGCAACAAAAATGAAAAATTGCTGAATATCAAGCCGACTGTGTGATGAAGACACAATGCAAATGTGGCTTCTCCTTGTTGTTTTGTTACAGTGACCAATGGGTCCTGCAATCTTGTCAGATCTCTAGTCTTGGGTAGGACAAAGCAGTACATGGTCAGGTCTTTGTCTGGCACAGCTAGAGAAATGTGGTGTATCCACAGAGACAGTGTAAGACACAGTGGCCTGGAAACTTTTATCTGTGCTTTCCCAAAGAGGGTGAAATTCTGAGGGGTTTCTCACTGAATTATCTTCCTCCTCTGCCTTCTGTAGGTTTTATAATATCAAAATCAGATTTGCCATAAAATTCTTGCACTGAAACTGTGCAATAAACTTATTTATCCCTGAAGGGGAACTTTGCCTAATAGAAGTCCTGACCCACAAACTAAGACACGACACTCAAACCTCGAGGTGTGTAAGCATAGCCCAGGAGGAACGCGGAAAGAGGAGAGTGTAATCAGATGATGTGCCTAATGCCAGCCCCAGTGCCAACTTGATCTATGCGAGCTCAGTCTCTGTCGTTTTAGTAGAACATTTGTAATTTTTCCTTACCAGTGGAAAACAACTGAGCAATTTATGGATGTGAATTGAATGGGTTCCGTTTGTTCCCTATGGCCCCCAGATGTAATTTTCAAATGTTAGGTATATTATTTCTGGTGTATTTCACATCTGTTACTTCTAGTGACATTTATCCTCACAGAAGTGTTGTGAGACGATCTCATCTCACATGATCATCCGATCATCATACATGATTGGCAAGGATAGCATGGAAACGTATGTAAATACCTAGAATTGAATATTATGCAACTCTTCCTATTCTTTTTGACTAATACTTCACATGCATTTGTTGTCTAATATGATCTTGCATTGCAGACATTTCTACATGTTGGGCACCCAGCTCATTAGCTATCTAGGCTGATGTCTTTCTGGCACTGAAAAAAGTCCAGCTTAGTCCAGTGCAGAGGAAGACACAATAGTTTCCTGCAAGGCTCTATCTGCATTTGATCCATTTAATTGGCTCGAAAATTAATTAATAAAGTAGAAATTTATTCTACAACATATACAAAAAGTCTGATAGCATTTTTTTGAATTACAGATTGCTTTGCATACCACTGATTTTTTTTTTTTTTTTTTTTTTTTTAATGACACCAGAACGCAGAACTGCTTAACAGCAGTCAGTTTTACATAGTAGTAATGTGAGCCGTAACATGGCAACAGTGGGCCATATTTTATGGGGTAGCTTCAAGAATCATTATCCCTCTCACAGTGAAAAATCAAGGAAACTTTGTCAGTATAAAATCAGTTTAAAAAAACCCCAAACATGAAATCTGGGTAGTAGCCTCTGAGAAGTGGTGTACAAACAATTTGGGAAAATAAAGTATGGGTACAACAGCCCCACAATCTGCTAAATGGCCGGCTCATATAGCAAAGACTCCTATGGTTTTATATATTTTTTTCTGTCCTTAATTTCCTCACCAGCCAGCATGTTGACATTTTGAGCTCGCTCCTGAGCTGTCTGATGTTCTGTGTTCACGGCAGTCTCTGACTTGCAGGTTAGTCTGAGCCCATATTCAGTACGCCCTCCTTTAGTCTTGTTGGCTTATTTGTGGCTATAGTCTAAAACATAAATAAGACTTCAAGTAAAATGATAGCCTACTCAGATTACACTTTCCCTGCCCTTCGTCTAGAAAGATGAGAAAGTTTCCCTTAAACTACTGTGGAAAAAAAAGAAAATCAGGAAGTGATTGGGTTTCCTAGAGTATAAGGAGTTATGGACTATAGGTCCAAATATACCTAATGATATAGGTACCATTAGGGCAGGGTGATGTATCCTGGAAGATGCAACAGCTGAGCAATAGTTTGCTCTGGGTCACGTAGACTCAATTAAGCTGACTCAAAGCCTAATAACCTGATATTAGCCCTATGAATATTAATACTGTGAAGAAATGAGGTCCTAACAACTCTTTTCCGGAACAATGAGTAATTCGAGACAGTGCTTTAGTGAGACTTAGTTGATTTTAGTGGAGGATGCACTGAACTTTTTTTCACATGAAGATCTGTTTAAAAAAGCAGAAGACAAGTATATAGACCTAAAAGGATCACACATAGTGATGATTTTGTTCCTACATCAAAGACTATACATTTCTATTTTAACAAACCAGAGCATCAAAAATGCTCTTCAGTTTTTGTATAGGATGATAATACAGTGCCTGAGGAATGCAATACTGTTTCTCTATGTTGTGGTTTATTGAAGAACATTTAAATTTAGTGCTAAACTGCATTTAGATTTAGTGTCACCATGAAATGTAGTTTGTGTATCATTGAAATGCTTCTCCAATAATTCAGTAAGACAAGGTTTGCCACAAGCAGCTAAAGTGCTGAGTTATGAGCTGCCTAGCCTCTTGCTTTGCTCTTTGAAAAGTATTACAGAGTTAATGACCTGAAATAGCTTTCTAATAATAATAATAATAATGTTAAATACAGTAATGATTATTTATCTCTCTTACTGCTCAAATACCCAACCAGCTAACAACATTGGACTTCTAATGACATGTGCAAAACCCCCAAATACAAAAAGACAAGTATTAATACAGCTTTTCTGAATTACAAGTCTCCAGGCATAGCTGTAATGTGGGTGCGATGTGGCGTGGCTATACAGCTTACATGAACGCATGCATATACGCTGTTCAGGACAGACCTCAGGGGTGGTAAAGCTCCTTCATCTCCCCTCCTCAGTGATTTTGTTCCTCCTAAACAGCACCAACTGCTATCACAGCTGACACAAATGAGTAACTTTCAGTTCTACCCTGAGCTTCAGCTTTTATGCTACTGACACAGCTCATGACATTAAGTGTGAGGAATGAGCAATTTATGGATGTGAATTGAATGGATTCCGTTTGTTCCCTGTGGTCCCCAGCTGTAATTTTCAAATGTTGACTGGGCTACAGTTAGTTGAGCAAATTCTCTTCAGTGGCAATCTGCAGAGAGGGAAAGTTTATTGCCCCTCAGGCAACTTCTGGAAACTCTTTGGGTTTAGAAGTCTGCAGGCCACAGCATATACATTAAGACTAATAAGTCTTCCAAGACGCTAGTGGCTTCATGACATTGTAGTATAAATATTCTGGCTACTTTAGTATTTACAACATTGCCAATTCAGGTGCAGAAAAATAAGCACCTGAAAAATACACTCACCTAGTGTGAGTGTAACTGAATAGGAATTATTATTTTACTTCATGAATTCATAGCTATTACTGGACAGGATATTTTTTTGGGTCATGATTTTTATTTTAGTCCATTGGAAGAAAAACTTACAACATTAACTGGGAAAAACATAGAAGCAAAATCAAGCATGGTCTCAAATACTAAGCGTTCCAGTTGTTCTATAAATGCAATTTTTATTTGTAATTTTTGTGCTTCAAGTCCCCTTCTCCTGTGCTTAAGATGGGCCAAGCTGTTTTTCTCAATCTTTGGAAATATACTAAGAGGATGAGGTGTACAATATTAAGGTCTCAAATCTTGGATGTTGCAGTCTGCACCAATTCATGCTTGCCATTGACTTTCTTTGAGATCTGGAGAATCAGGGTCCTCCTTGGCTTCCAGCTTCTTTTAAAAATAAATTCTAGTACAATACTTTCTGCATCATACCGCAAGACCTGGGACAGATCGCTTATTCTGTGGATACACCAGAATGAGAAGGACAAACCTCTAACATTCTTCATATCAACACGCTTCATCTCTATATGAGCATGGGGTTGTGGAGGCAGGAATGTTCTGAAGTTCAGTTTGGAGATATAATTTTAAATTTTTGCAGAAATAACTTTTGAAGCTGCACTTGTACTTCTTGAGTAAGTCTGTAGTACCCACTACTCTTCTAGCTGCATGATTCCGTGTAATCACTGCTTATTTTTTCTAGGCTTATTTTGTGACAATGTATACTTCTGTTTGATTTTATGCTTTTTCTTTATTTCTTTAAAAACTTTATCACTCATGTGCCTGGGCATTTAGATGAAAGAAAGACATAAACACACAGGAGCCAATATTCAGATACACTCCCCTGTAGTAGTGTTCCCAGTACTTTCTTCAAGCAGCCTGAAATCTATTAATTAGTTTATTTTACCTGAGATGCTGGATTCAGACTAGTGCATTTGTTACCCTTATGCTATTAGAATTAGTTAAGCCCCAACAGCGCTACCTTCTGCCCTGCTTAAGCCTCTGTGTTGCATAGTCCTTTGTCACTTTCACTATTATGTCAGTATGATGTCAACTTGAGCACGATACACTTTCACTGCTAATGCATGTTTCAGTGTATATGATAAACCTCCAGCTCTGCAGTGAGGCCGATCTTGTACCATTAAAGTGCTTCCCTGGAAATTTCTGTTTGGCTGGAGGAGACCAGCAAAAGCATTTGCTGCAATAAAAGACCGTGCCCTATTGTTGCATGCAAAGTATCTCTTTAGAAGTGTCTGTCTTCATCTTTGCAAGCTTTCAATAGCAACATAATGATCTTTGTCAAATGGAGATCCTGTTACTGTCAGCAGCAGAAGGCATATGTCCAAACAGAACAAAGGAGCACTTATTTTCACATTCCGCTGATGATATTGAATGATAACATTTTTGCATAGTCTTAAAAAATGATCGTGCAGATGCTGTGGAAATGACAGAAAATGTAATTACAATGAAATACTTTGTGAAGGGAACTTAGACTCCCTATATATATCCCAGTTTTAAAATGCCTGTCAAATTCTGGATAATAACCCTTTGCCCATTATTGCACACAGTGAAACAAGACCCTAGATTCCTTCTTGCTTGCAGCCTTACATATTTTACTGCTTTTCTTTGATACTGAGTAAAGCTAAGAAGTTGTACCTGATAGTTAGCTACAGCAGTCCCTAGATAAATCGATTTGTGTATAAAGTTTCGATAAATCACTTGTGGCTTAATAAAATTTCTAAAAGGAACTAGGGAACTGGGGAGTAGGTAGAGAAAGAAAGAATATAAAGAAAAGTTCAAAAGTATTACAGATGAGCAAAGAAGGAAGATAACTGTAGTTTCTTTTTGCCTGAAAACTGCAACTATGACATGATCATGAGGTCACCTGTCCTGTCTATACAGAGGGGAAATTAGACAACGTACATCTGGAACATACATGGTATATAGGATTGGAATGACAGCTGCCTGTTTCTGTTCATGGTAATATTTCTTAGTCTTCTCATTAATCTCCTACTACCATGCTACTGTGTATTTCTATATATTTCACTGACGTGTCTCAAGTGCTGTCCCACAGGTACAAGCTTAAAGATACCTCAAGAGAGCCTGTTAGCTCCTGGCTTCTCACGTATTGGTTGGATTGCTTCTGAAGAAACATTGCTGGTGAATACCAGTAACGGTTTCAGGAGTGACCCATTAAATTATATGTTCGTATCAATATTTGCAGAGAGTATATTAATTAAATATTATTTTATATATAATGCATATGAAAGAGAAGAGTGTTGTTCTTTCTCTCTATATATACGTGATCCCAGTTTCAAAGTGTACCAGGCAAATGAATTGGATACTTTCCTGGTTATTGATGGGTAGCAGAGACAGCATCTCTTATTGAACTTACTGACGCTGAAAAACTTAAGCAAGAGATCCACCCCAAACCAAAGATGTTTCTGAGCAGAAATACTGCTTGCAAGCTGGGTCAACTTTTGTCACTATGCTTAGGGATTTGGCTGCTGGAACTGAGAGTATGTCTTCTCTTTCTTCTGGGACTGCGCTCTTCAGCCCTGCTGCAGCTATGAAGCTTCATGCCCTCCAGTCAGTCAAACAGGAAAATGATTCTTTTAATCTTCTTTAATCTCAGTCAGCGCTTAGCTATCTTTCACATGTTTAAGAAAATCTCTGAGAATTGCCTGAGAAGCATTTTCATCTTCCTTGTTCTTTTCCTTCTATTGTGGGATATTGCTGTTGTGTTTCTCTTTGAGTGTCCTCCCATCCTGCATATTTGTTCCATGAGAGGGAGTTCTTCATGGCATCATTTTGGGGCTTGCTTATTTGAGTACTGAAGGAAAGTGTAACTACTTTTTCTGCCTTCATCTTATTTCTTGAAAACTATTTGCCATGTTCCAAAAACCTGGGTTTGTGAAATGGTGTAGGGGAGTACAATACAGTAATTGCCAAGAATTTCTTAAAACCCCTGCATTCCTAATGGCTGATCCACACTTCACATGCACTGGCCTTTGTTTTGACTCTACAGATGGCAGTGATGTTGACAACGAAGAAGGCAGTGCAGCTGAGAATGAAGAAAATGTCAAAGGAACAGGTCAGTAGTGTGGATTACTTTGAGGCCACACTCAGATGTTTTCTGATCATCTATATAAACGAAGGAGTAGGAAAGGTCTCCCTCTAACATACTGCCTTCTCTCCTGTGGTTCTTTGTCTCCGTCACAGATAAAGGGGGGAAGAGGGCAACACCGAGAACCAGAAGGGGACATGCCAGAGGGAGAGCCAGGCGTGGTGATGAGGAGGATGAAGATGATGAAGATGGGACAAGGAGAGCTGGGCATCGCAGGCACAGAAACCGTAGGGGACGGGGACGAGGAGCCGGAAATGAGGGCAGTGATTCTGATGGGGACCCTGCAAAAGCCAGGAAGAACCAGGCAAATCAGAAATCCAAGGAAGATGATGAAGATGAGGAAGATGAGAAAGGAGGTAAAAGTGGGAAAGGCAAAAATGAGAAGAAACAGGACAAAAAGCCTGATAAGAAAGGGAAAAAAGAGAAGGCCAACAAGAAGAAAAAAGACAAAAAGAAATCAGGATCTGGGTAATTCAGTAAATTTTTTTTTTTAATATAAAACCATGGTTATCTTACACAAAATCTGCTTTCATTCATAGCAGTGAAACACCAAAAGTCAGTATGACTGCCTTAGTCATTACAGCCCAATTAGAGGTGGACAGATTTTTTTTTTTTTCCAGCAGTGAGGAAATGCTGGCTGAGTGAAATGGAAACTTCCCACAAAGCCGTGTCCACTTTGGTGGAACAAAGTCAGGGGTTTGTCACAGGTCCAGAGTGGGACCTCAGGAAATGAGCAGCCAGGCCCTTCTAGGACTGCTGATACCCTGAGGATTTGGTCAAAACTGGTCAGGCAGAATGGGAACTCAAGCCAGGGTCACCCTTATTGTAGTTAAATATCCTAAGTTTATGAGCTGTTCTCTGGAAAAAGGGAATGAAAGTGACAGAGGAGAGGAGCAAATGACAGAGATAAGTGATAACAGGTGAGATCTCTCCTGCTTTTTCCTTTCCCCAAAACTAAAATCCCCCAAACCCCAAACTGATAACCCTCCAAAAACCCAAGGTCTAGTTTCATTTCCAGTGCAGAACTAAAATCTTGACATTTTTCACAAGATGGAGTTGTTGTTTCCCTGCCAGGTTTGAGCCAGCTTTTAAAAAAAGATCAGTGCCAAAATTTCAAGAACCCAGAACCAAGGACTGAGATGGGATTTTGTAGTCTGTCTCCCACTTAGTCCCTCTGAAATATTACTGTTCACTTTTCCAAAGCATTTAATGCAACCTGGGGTCTTTGGAAGACCCCACTGACACGGAGCGCTTCAGAAAATTATTCTGTATATTTCTCCCATCCTGGCATTTTCTTGCTCCCTGTCCCTTCTTGTGCTATTGAAAGGAAACAACCCCTGGGAATGGTGTATAATGGAGCAAATGGAGCTAGGCATGCTCATCTCAGTGGAGGGGGAGGGAGATTCCCCTTCCCCCATTCAGCACTTGCTACAGCTGTTTGTGTTCCCGAAGACATCACTGGACGGCACAACAGGAGTCAAAGGAAAGAAAAAAATACAGTGAGACATGCTGTTGCATTAATTTGTCCATGATTCCATTTTGATATACTTCTACTTCATTTCCCTTCCCTACAAGAATGCCTAAAACCTTTCTTTGTGCTGGCTCTTCACTGTGGTGCCAATTATACCCCTCCGTGCAATTTCCTGTACTCACATAGCGACAGTCCTGAATGTGTCAATCCATGTTCCTTTGCTTATTATTGTCTTCCATTGTAAACATTTACTGAGCATTAACTGAAAAAAAAGACCACTGAAAATATAAAACTGAATGAAGGCACAATGTTCTTCATTGTCTTCCTAAATTCTTAACATTAAAATACATATGTTTGGGCTAAATAATTAGAAATTGCTACCTGAATCAAGACTTCGTTCTTGAAGTAATAGGTATATCATTTGAGGAAAAACAGTATGCTCTGGAAGATAGGTGAAGAACATTATATTTTTAGACTTTTAGGAGACCAGCTGACAAGATTGCAGAGTAATAAATATAAGAATATTTTAAAATATTTTTAAAAGAAAAACAAAAATAATGTAAGAACAAAGGAAAGAAGGCTAGTGATTAGTGAGCTGTGATTCAGTTAAAGGATCTGCAGACCTTCAGGACAGAAGAGAAGGGTGGCAGCATAGAAATGTAGCCTGTCTAGCAAGTTCATGAGAACCTATCACAACAAATGCTATGTACTGTTTAAAAGTACATCTTGCTGATGTAGTTTTTTAATTGCCAAGACATTTCAGCATGAAAAAGCATGACAAGATTAAAATAAGAAGTTGAGAAAGAAAAAAAAAAAAAAGAAAAAACCCTGGAACAAAAGGAAAAGTAAAATTAAATGTGGTATTATTGCAGAGGGAGATAATATTGTATTTGCTGCTGTCATTGTGGATTTTGCTAACCTTTACAAACACTGTCCTTTTTAGCTAGGTCACAGTACAAATCAGTAGAATCTGGTGCTGTCACCCTCTTCCTCTCCCCTACTTTTCACCTAGATCAGGAGAACCTCTTTATGCCCTAATTATTCTACATAAAGGACTTAAAGGAATCCTAGACAAACTCTGTGTAGACAATTGGTTTTTTTTTTAAAACCTGATTATTTTAATCTCTGCTAATTTGTGGTAGTGAGTTTTACAGGGTAATTCCATGGCAAAAGGAGTTATTTCTGGGTGAGTTTTAAATCTTCTGCTCTTAGATGCTATTGGTTGTTGAAGTGACTGATTCTTACCTGTCAATGAGGGTGTGAGGGCCTGCTCTACCCTCTTCATAATTATCATCCCAAAAATTTTCATGATAAATTGCTCCTTATAGTCTCACTGGGAAGATCTGTGATATTCTGAGGTTGAAAAGCTATTTTGTTCTTTACTGGCTTGTCTAATTGTGACTGATTGATCTTAGACAGAAACCGTATGCAGTCACCTGAGCTACAAATCCTCAGAGAAGGAATCTTATATTCTGCCTAGCCTGTGCAATTTCTGGTTTTACTGCATAAGTCTATGTGTGAGCAAATCAACTGATTTTTAGTAGAATTACTCAAGAGTATAAATCTTATGCAAAAGTCCAGAGGTACATGGAAGGTTAAGGCACTGCATCTTTTATCTAGTAGGAAGATTGCTGAAGAGCACTAAGTGACAGGGGATGTTATGAGGATTATCAATAAACAGTAGAATTTTCACAAAAAACTAGGAAGAAAGGTAGTCAAATTTATTCACTCATCACTCTAGACCCTTAAAGTCCTACCAGTCTTTTCCCTTAAAACAGCCAAGCTCCAAGAAAACATTTTCATCTTAATTTTTACCTCTATAAAATGATTTTTACGAAAATCATGAGAAAAGTAGATTGTGTCCATAAAGAGGAGATGAAACTAAAACCAGAACACAGATGTATAATATGGGCATAAAACCAAAACACAGATTAATAGGATGAGCAAGTTAATTATCTGTGTGATTTAAGGAAGTGCCATTGATTTCAAGGGCTCTACTGACTTAGGAAAAGATGCATTGTGTGCATTGAATTGGAGCCAAGGGAGATAGTGGCTTGATGTGAAATTATTTAGTGACGCTTTATGCTCTGTGTTAGCCTGAAGGTCACATTGAACCCCTCTGGCCTTCAAAGGTATGAATCACAACCTTTCGTGAAAGGCTAAGACTTTCGGTTGCAGATGACAGAATTCTGATTTCCCAGCTTGAGTCTCACAGTGTTCAACCACTTGAGCTAAAGGAAAAATCTGCTGTAACTGCATGAAGTTTTACTGTGTAGTGTAAACGCTCTTGAAAATACTGATTTCTTAAAGATACTTAGAAATTTGGAATTTTTATTATTTTCCTGGTTCCAAAGGAAAGTGAACAATGAAAGATGAGATGTGTTTGCAAAGTCAAATAAAGCAGTAATGGGCAATGGGTGTAAGAGCTGATATTATCCCTGCTTTACCTCTTGTGTTCTGCTCAGTTTGCTTTCCTCAGTAAGCTCACTGCATTAGCATCTACCTCTCATATTTCCCACCACTCTCACTGCAATGTTGTAAAACTACATATTTCAGTTTTGCATAACCCAGCAATCTTCTGTCAAAGGAAATCCTCAATATTGGACATGTTGCTGTCGGCTTTGTAAAATGCAAAGCAGCTGATTGTAACAGCTAAGGATTTAAAGCTCTCTCAAAACCAGGCTCCTTTAATCCTTCTGTTGTTCTTAAAGATGTGACTCTTTTTGCATTATAATGCCTAAAAATTGTATGTGCAAATCTTTCTATTGGCCTTCATCCATTTGACTTAAGTTTTCATATAGCTTTTCACTTGCTCGTTGCAATACCAGAAAAACAATAAATATGTCTGGTGTTCAGTGACAGTCTTTCTTTCTGTAGATTTATAAGTTCTGTGGCACTGTTTTTTATGACATGAATTCTGAAATTTTACAGCTGATGGGTTCAACTTTCTAACATGACAGGCTTTTCAATAAATAGCATTTGAGTCTTTAATAGCAGGGCATCTGATAACTATGAGAACCTCTTTTTTTCCTTTACTAACTTACTCCTCTGTGTTTGAAATTTTTAAACTGATCCCCTGTAGCTTTTGCTATAATGATGTGTATTTCATGAAAACTAAAGGTAGACGACTGATGAAAAACTTGTATTTTGCTGTGTTGCAAAAAGAGTTTTTCTTTTATTGTATTTGTTTGTTTTGAAACTTTTCATAAATATTCTTGCTGATAAACCCTTTGACCTTTATGTCACATAAATCTTTAACTATAGCTGTGTTATCTGTTTTGGTAGAAGAAAAAGTTTATAATTCTTTAGTTATCCAGAGGATAGAATCATAGAATCATAGAATCATAGAATTGTTCTGGTTGGAAGAGACCTCCGAGATCATCGGGTCCAACCATTATAGAACTATACAATTAGGTGACTTAGGTAATGAATCATTCAGCTCTGACATCAGATTTTGAATATCAAACTCTCAGGAAGGTGAATTAAAAGCAAAACAAGCTGAAAACTGCTTGCTTGATAAAGTCTGAATGAACTGTTCCCAAAACAAACTAGAAAACTATTTAAACCCCCCCTCCCGCAGTACATTTTCAAACATTCGAAACAGAAAAAAAAAAAGGCAAAAGAGAACACAATACGAAACATACAGAAATGCATCAAACTGCTTTTATTAAGAGCTCGCTTAGTGGTAGTCATCACTGTCAGGTTTTTAGGGCATGAAGTCAGAGTCTAATGATTTCCTTTTTATCATTTCCTGTTTGCTGGCATAAGAAGAGGAAACACCTGTTGCTAATGATTTGCTATATGCCATTGTATGAGATGTAAGATCACTCACAGAAAAGGTCATCTATGCAGGTTTTAGGAAAGTGGACATTGCCTTAATTAGCGATGCTTTCCAAAGATTTGCACTAGAAACCAGTGCATAGATAAGAAGTTCAGTTACAAACACAACATATCTGGAGATGTCATTACTATTGCATCTGCTTACGCCGAGTGGTAGCACACGTCACAGCCTTGCTGCAATGTGGCTTTGAATCTTTCCCATCTTTGAAATGTTACTGCCTTGATCAGTGGACAGGCTGTCAGCTGGTGTTTTAACTTGTCTTTGCTGTGGCGGCAGTGTCTCTTTCTCCTGCGGCACACTGAAGTGTAGTGAACAAGTTCATTTTTATGGCTGCAGTTATAGTGTCCTCACTTGCCCGTTGTGAGTTTGGGTTGGACTCTTAGGAGGCTGGTTACTCCTGCAGGAACAATCAGTGGCTGCCAGGTACTTCCCCAAGAGCGCTGCGCACTCTCCATGCGGTGCAGTGCTGGTTCAGCTGCGTCTCTGCGTCTTGTGTGCAGGCTTTGCCTTTCATACTAAAATTAATAACAAGTCTAAGCAAACTGTGTCCTCCCTTCTGTGCAACAGTGAAAGTATTTATCTAGATCTCAAAGTTAACCAGAATTAACACCAAGTATGTGCTTCAGTGAAAACTTCTGTCCTTTCTGAGTTTTGGTGATGGTTTTTGTTCCTGCTTTTGTTTGAAGCTCTGATTCTGACTCTGAGGAGGAGCCGATTACAGAGGAGGAATTGGCCAAGCTGAAAGAAGAGGTAGAAGAAAAAAAGAAACTAATTGCCACGCTACGAAACAAGCCATGGAAGATGAAGAAGAAGTTGTCTGTCCTGAAGTATGGTTTGATTTCTATAGTGAATATCTGCCATCCTGCTTTGCACTGTTTTTCTGAACTGTCACTTTATTTCTAGACCCATTGACATAATTAACTTCAAACCACCTCTAATCTCGCTTTCACACAACGTGCTTTCACAGAAAGTGGAGGTAGATGGCATTGCAGACCAGTGCTTTCTTGTCTCTGTAGACCTGAAATCAAATATGAAAAACTCAGAGATTTTTCTTTTTTCAGTTTCCATTACACTCCCTGCAAAATCTGTCATTTTCTTCAATTAGTTTAATGTTAGTAAATACTTCCATTGATAAGTTTAATATCTTATTCAAGAAAAATGATGCAATTTCTGGAATACCTCAAGATTACTGGGATGGGAAGAGAGGATTTATCTTTCTATTCTAACTTCTTGGAAAGAAAACTAGATTTTTTTTAACTTATGAAAAAGCAAACTGGTTGGAACTGAGCTCACATTTTCATGCATTTTTGGGTATGCCACATATAAAACTGTATTTTGCCCTAGCAAACCTATCACTACATTTTCATTAAGGCTAAAAATTAAGTTTTCATATACAATTAAATTTCCACCAAGCACAGGAAACTGGGTAAACACAGAAAACTTTATTCTTTTGCCAAAAATGTTGCACTCCTCTGTTTTGAATAACTCATTCACTGCAGTACTACCCAAGCACCAACAAAACGTATGGTCGTGTTTCGTTAGACACATCTAGCAGAGAAAAGATGGTCTCTCCTGCAGACAGTTTTTGATATGGATAGAAAACACAGACATAATGGTAGGAGAGAGCATATGTAATATGGTGTGGAATGTCTACAAATTTTTCCTTATAGAAGATAAGGTCATTTTGGGAAGGGTACAGCTACAAAGAGGAAATGGAAGGCATGTTGTGAAAGAAGGTGACAAGGAAGGGGGTAAAAGAGAACAGAGTACCTAGGAGTTGTAAAGTGGAAGCATTGTGAAGGTGAGAAAAATTTCAGAGAAAATAGATGAGCAGATTAGATAATTAGATAACAATTACTTTATTTTGCGTAGTCTGTAATTGAAGGATCCCCAGGTACATAAAGTTAAAATTTGTTATGTTCTTACTATGAACAGAGCTTCTATTCTTATAGCCATTCTTCTATCCCAGCATTCCTAGAAATTCCTAGTTCCTAGGAAACTTCCTAGCCTGGTACAGCCCTTGAATTATTACCCGTTATTGCTTTTCCATGTGGGTGGCAATGAAGTTGCAACATGTAGTCCAAGGGCAATTAAAAGAGACTTGCAGGCCTTGGGATGGTTGGTAAGGGAAGCTGGAGCAGAGGTAATTTTTTCCTCTGTCCTTCCAGTTGTGGTCAGTGATAATGGAAGAAACAGATGGATCCAGTCTATTAATACATGGCTCCATGGCTGGTGTTATTGACAGAATTTTGGAGTTTTTGATAACGAGATGGTCTACACGGCACCAGGCCTGCTGGTATTGGGTGGGATTCTTCTTTCTCAAAGTGTGAAGAGGGTCTTTGCTCACGAGCTGGTGGGGCTGATTGACAGAGCTTTAAATTAGTCTGGAAGGGAGGAGAGGATAACATCAGGTGCGCCCATGACAAGCCATGGGATGATGCACGAAGGTTTGAGGGACAGGGTGCTGGCGAGGGCCCTCAGCCTGTTGCTCTGTGTTGTGCTGGGTACAGTGGAGCACATCTGAAGTCTTACAGAGAGAATCCAGGGGCTCCTGAAGTAATAGGAGCCAACAGGGAAACACCAGTGAAATAGCTCAAAAGAATTAAGGTGTGTTCCTCTAAAAAGATAACATGGCTGACAGCCCAGCTGAAGGGCCTCTACACCAGTGCACGCAGCATGGGCAACAAACAGGAGGATTTGGAAGCTACTATGCTGCTAGAAAGCTATGACCTAGTTGCCATTACTGAAACTTGGTGGGATGAATCCCGTGACTGCAGTGCGGCTATCAATGGCTACAGGCTGTTTGGAAGGGACAGGCGAGGAAGGAGGGGCGGAGGGGTTGCCCTCTACAAGAAATAGATAGATTGTGAAGAGCTGTCTCTGAAGAATAGCCACGAGCAGGTTCAAAGCTAATGGGTAGGAATTAGAGATTGAGGGAACAAAGGGAACCCTGTGGCTGGTGTTTACTACAGGCCGCCCGATCAAGGGGAGCCTATTGAGGAAGCCTTCTTGCTCCAGCTACAAGAGGTATCGCGCTCGCAGGCTCTTGTCCTCCTGGGGAAATTCAACCACCCCGACATCTGCTGGGAAAGTAGCACGGTGAGCTGTAGGCAACGCAGGAGACTCCTGGAGTGCATGAAGGAGAACTTCTTAAGCCAGGTAATAAGACAGCCCTACCAGAGGGGATGCGTTACAGGACCTGTTGGTCACCAGCGCAAGTGAGCTCATCAGAGACGTCAAGATTGGAGGCAGCCTGGGCTGCAGTGATCATGCACTGGTGGAGTTCATAGTCCTAAGGAATATGGGACAAGCACAGAGTAAAGTCAGGACTCTGAATTTTAGGAAAGCAAACTTGCAGCTGTTCAAGGAGTTAGTCAATGGGACCCCCTGGGAAACTGCTCTCAGGGACAAGGGAGCAGAACAGAGCTGGCAGGTCTTTAAGGACACGTTCCATAGAGCGCAAGAGCTGTCGGTCCCCATGTGTAAGAAATCAGGAAAGGAAGGCTAGAGACCAGTATGGCCGAGTCGAGACCTGCTGGTCAAACTAAAGCTATGTATGTCATCTATCTGGACTTCTGTAAGGCCTTTGACATGGTCCCCCATAATATCCTTCTCTCCATGAATCCAAATATGGATTTGATGGATGAACTATTTGGTGGATAAAGAAATGGCTGGATGGTCACATCCAGAGAGTTAGAGATCAATGGCTCAATGTCCATATGGAGACTAGTGACGGGTGGTGTCCCTCAGGGGTCCGTACTGGGACCAGTACTGTTTAATATCTTCATCAATGATGCAGTTAGTGGTATTGAGTGCACCGTCAGCAAATTTGCAGATGACACCAAGCTGAGTGGTGTGGTTGACACGCCTGAGTGACCGGATGTCATTCAGAGGGACCTGGACAAGCTTAAGAGGTGGGCCCATGTGAACCTCCTGAGATTCAGCAAGGCCAAGTGCAAGGTCTTGCACCTTGATCAGGGCAACCCCCAGTATAAATACAGGGTGGGGGATGTAGGGATTGAGGGCAGCCCTGCCAAGAAGGACTTGGGGGTACTGGTGTATGAAAAACTGGACATGAGCTGGCAATGTGTGCTAGCAGCCCAGAAAGCCAACTGTATCCTGGGCTGCATCAAAAGAAGCATGGCCAGCAGGTTGAGGGAGGTGATTCTGCCCCTCTGCTCTGCTCTGGTGAGAGCCCACCTGGAGTGCTGCGTCCAGCTCTGGAGCCCCCAACACAAGAAGGACATGGACCTGCTGGAGCGGGTCCAGAGGAGGGCCATGAAAATGATCAGAACACCTCTCCTATGAAGACACGCTGAAAGAGTTGGGGTTGTTCAGCCTGGAGAAGAGAAGGCTCCGGGAAGACCTTATTGCGGCCTTTCAGTACTTAAAGGGGCCTTATGAGAAAGATGGGGACAGACTTTTTAATATGGCCTATAGTAATAGGACAAGGGGTAACGGTTTTAAACTGAAAGAAGGTAGATTCAGACCAGATATAAGGAAAAAATATTTCACAATGAGAGTGGTGAAGCATTGGAAGAGGTTGTCCAGAGAGGTGATAGAAGCCCCATCCCTGGCAACATTCAAGGTCAGGCTGGACGGGGCTCTGGGCAACCTGATCTAGTTGAGGATGTCCCTGCTTATTGTAGGCCCCTTCCAACCCGAACCATTCTATGATTCTATGATTAACATCAGCTGGTTTTCTCAGTCTGCTTATATGACCTGCTAAAAAAGACATATTTGAGGACAACAGGCAAACATATTTGCAGTGAGGGTAAATGGTGAATAACTACAGACAGAAGCCTCTAAATCTGATGTGTACTTTTTACACCATATGTTTTAGCTCAGTGACTAGTTGTGGGTTTGAATCAAGAGCCCCTCAATGAACATCTGCAGCTGGTGTCGTCCTTTCCTGGTCAGAGGGAGTGGGAATATCAATAGTTTCCAGCCTTAAAAATCTGTGTTACTATGAAATATTTGTAATTGGATGAGTGCTTCTAGTCATCCTCAGTGAATGATGAATTACTGCACTTTTTTTATTCTCTGAGGTGGGCTTTCTCAATTAAGCCAACAGTGAGTTTTCAAAATCCCACCTTTGTTATCTGCCTTTTTATCTTAACAATTTCTTTATTAATATTCAGGGTGAAGTGGTCCTTGTACATTCAGCATAGGCAGCAATTCTACCTAAAAATCCATTAGTTTATCAGCTTGTAAATTCTTATGTTTATGAAATCTAAACTGGGAGACTAGACATGCTTTTGATTTTATTTGCTGACTTCAGAAGGTTTATTTTAGTAAAAAATATGCATCAATGTGCTTTTACAGCAGTTTGCGACAACATTTTCTTTCTATGATTTGCTACAGCCCTCTCTGAAGTAGGCTTGGAAGCTTATTATCAGCTTATTTGCCTTAGAAAAATGTATATTCCAAGAGCAAATGACAGTTCTTCAGATTAGCTTATTTATTTTGAATCTACTTTTATTAACTGAAGAATTATGTTTATTACTATGTTTCTCGATCAAAGATTCCAAAAATAGTCACCTTTTATTCCAGGCAATCCCATTCAGATTGTCACAGTTCTGTAGAGGGTCATGCATATCTCTGCTGACAAAACACAGAAATCCAGCAAACAGCTGGAATGAAAAATAAAAGCTAAAATCTAATATTTGGTCATATTTTTAAATGTGTGAGCTGAGAATTAGACATTTAAATCTGTGTTTAGCATCTTAGATGAAAATGATGGGATTTGGAAGCACTCAGTACCTTTGAAAAAATCAAACTAAATCTTTTACATACCAAAATACAGTCATAGACTAAGTTTTCTAGAGTCTTGTTTTTGTAATTGGCTCTTTAGAGCTTAAATTCAACTGAGTTGCAATGGAAGGCTGGGTGTTATTATGCTGCTTGAAATAAGAAGTAATATCAGTGGGTGCTCTGATGGTACTTATAACAATACAGAAGTGTCTATATCAACACATTTTAGGGTATCTATGTATTTGTTTTGTATTTTAGCAAGTTATTTAAGATTTATACCAGAATCATTAGTCTGAAAGATGGACATTATTCTTGTACATGTGGAAAATGGACACACACTGGCTTTGAGTGCCTTAAACTTGTGTATATCAATAACAAGTGACTTTTGAATACTCTTATATTAGCATCTCTTGCTGTTGAAACATTTAGTCAACAGTTATGATTAACAAGTATTCCTTATGTCATCTGCTTCTTCCCCTGTGGAGGTTTTAGAGTATTATGGGATGTGTGTGGAAAAAAAAGAAGCCTATCTTCTTAGAGGTAGAAGAAGAAATGTCCCTATTCCTTGTCTTCCTTATTCCACAATAGAGAGATACTTCATTGGAGATTTCTTCTCAGCATTATGAGAAATGTTCTTTACTGTGAGACAGACACCACTTCCATGTTTGTTCTGTACTAGCACATATTTTTTTCCAAGAATGAAAAAAAATGCTCCCCAGGAATGCTCAAGGATTTGTTACGTATTTGTGACAAAATAAGACCGAAACCCCCCACTTTTTTCATATTATTTTGAAAAGTGAATATTAGGGTTGATTAGGAATTTCCATTCTAAATATTATTTTTTTAAAAGAACTGTTAATTTGTCAGAACAAACTATTTTTTGGGAAAGATTTAATTTCCACTAAATTTTGCGTTTTAAAAAAGCAATAAGAAATTTTAAATTGTTGAAACATTTTCTTTAAGCATTTTCAAGACAAAACCCCCCCCTCGCTTTGATGATTCAAAACCAGCTTCTCCCGAGGGAATGTTTTTTCATAGCTTAAAAAGTATAGGGTGGGAAGGATGATTTCTACTTAGCTCTAGCGACTACTTTGTAAAATAGTTAATCTTTTCCTTCATTCTTTTGTTCTGAAAATGCATGAATGAACAATAACTTTAGAACACAGACGTAGAACTACTTGCTCTATAGAAAATGCCTTTTGTCCAAACCTGGCTGAGATACTCATTGCTGAAATGGCATTCTTAATAGAGCTGCACTGCTAAATTAGATCAGCTCTAATTTCTAATTTACATCCCTGTGTCTAGAAAGATGCGTTTCAAACAGCCCCTGATTATTCTCTGAAGAACCATGACTGAGGATGCTGCTCTGCTGCAGAGTGTCCCTCTGCAGTTCGAAGTTGAGCTATACTGGCACTGTCAGACTCTAACCTCGCTTTGAGACATCATGGTCAGATCTTTACAGGTCTGGAGATGTGCGAAGAGTGAGGAAGAAGCCACAGAGAGGAATGAAATGATGTTATGCAGGAAACAGCATCACCGCTCTCCCAGGCCCTAAGCAATAGACATGTTAGGCTGTGGGCTGGGGACATGGTGGTCGGTGCTGTTGAGAGCATGACTGTGGCTGGAGTCCAGACCTTTTCTCATTTCCAAGACAAATATTCTCCTTCAAAAGAGTTTTCTTGTTCTTTTCATTTTCGTTCCACTGGTTTACATGGTTTGTGAGTACTGTTGTTGTGCCTCTTCTATGGGAGATGATAATTTGTGCACACTTCCTCTTGACACTGCCCACTCAGGCCAGCACAAAATTACCTGAAAAGCCATCAGATGATAATGACCATCAATCATTGTTTACAAGACTGAGATTTAGAGAGGGGGGTAAACTATTGAAAAGATTTTTGGATTAGAAAAAGGTACCAAAAAAAAAAAAAAATCATGTGCCACAGCTTCAGCTGTTGCGAATTGGAAAACCTCCAGGGAAAGCTATTCCAATTTACCTCTGAGAATCTGATTTTGGGAACTGCAACCCTGTCTGTACATTATCCTGTCTGGGTTTTGCACAGATATGATGGAAAGGAGAAGGTTTAAAAGCTGTGCCACTGTGTTTCGCTCTGGTGTACTAATCTCACTCCCCTTGTTAATGCACATAACACTTTAGGTAGCCAAAGCTTTGTGCTATAAAACAGCAAAGACTATTAACAGCTATGTAATTTATATCCACGAGCAAAGCCTGTTATGGTACTGTATAATCAGAGAATTGAGTTTAAGAATCCAGAAATGTGCCAACAGTGGTCTCACTTTAAAGCTGTACCACAAGCCAGTTAGCACACTATCAAAACAAGTGAAATAACAATATATAAAAAAAAAAGGCAGTCAAATGTCAAGCTTAGGCTTTTTAAAGGACTTCCAATTAAGTATAGACCCTAAAGAGAGCCGTGAGAACTTCTTGGTTTTTTTAAGAGAAACAGAGCAGAGCAGTCTCCTCTTAATCTGCCAGGGATGGAATACAATGTGGTGATTTTTCAGTATTTTTGTAGCATGATTTATTTGATTACAGGACTTAGATTACCCATCAAGACAGGTGAATTGGAAACAGAGTATTATATAAGTATACAAAAGCCAAAGATACATAAGGTGCATGTGCGGGATGGTAGAAATTTCTCATCTTTGCATGCGCTCTTTGTGCTCCAGTGAATCAGTATTTCATCTCTCTTACTGTGGACATACTGGCAGTCCTGGAGGCCAGCTGGGTGTTAAATAACACTATAATTTGCCCATTATTACTTCTGAACTGCTTTTCAAGTGAGCTGTGCCTGACACCAGTTGTTTTGTGGTCAGTTTTTAGCCAATCTTTTTAAGACTTGGAGAAGTCTTGGGTGATCAATATTAATACAACATGTCTTTTTAATGAGTTTTTAGATCTTGGAGACTGAAACCTTCCTGAACTGTTACTGAAAAATGTGAGCAATCCACTGGAATCTTGTTCTTTAGCAACAACCTCCAAGAGCTGTAATTCATCCTCTCTCTGCAACACTGAAGTGCCTGAAGTACCGTACACCTAGCACTTAGGAAGCTGTAACTCCACACCTAGTATTAATAATTAACTCAGTCTTCTTTGGGACAATAATGCCCAGCCCCATGCAACATTTATTAGTTCCTTGTGTCTGTAATTCAATTAATAAGGTTTCTCTGAAGCTTCTTTAAATTCACAGTTAGCTAACGGGGCACACTTTGGCCTACCTTGTGATATAGGTAATTTACCTATAACACATGATACCAGTGATTACAAAGCTCAGTTTTGTCGCTCTGCGTTGTTACTGACACGTCCTCATGTTAGTGAAGTTGCATTACTTCCAAGTAGGCGTGCATATACATGTATGTGGTTTTGGTTCTTGTGGTTTCTAAAAGAGTTCTATGGGTTTAGGACTACTTTTTATTGCTCGATCATTCTTTCTGTCCTCACATTTTGTTATTAGCACAAAAGAAATGGAGGAAAGGACAAAGTGTGGCAAAAGCCTGCAGGGATGTACAAATAGAGGTCTTTCATTCAGATAGTTTAGACGTCAAGGTAGAAACCTGAATTAAGTAACATGTTGGATGACATTTAACAAAAAAAGAGCATGTGTCACAGACATGGAAAGGACATTGCAAGCTTGTTCCCTGACTGAATGGTGCCAAGGCGCTGCTGAACTTTTAAAGCCAGGAAGCTTGAGTAGAAGTCAGAGAAAGGTCTCCTTAACCTACAAATCACAGAGGTCAGGAGTAACCCAGTGGGACTAACCTGCTGCAGAACTGGTGAGGGAAGAAAAGCTGAGGGGGAGAAGCAAAACATGTTCTGTTTGATGGCTCCAGCATCGTAGTTACGGTTTCTGTATTACTCCCTTGCACGTAACTGCACACATGTTTCTGCCTCATTGCCCATAGGCCCTCTTTCAAGCTCTGCTTCTGCACTGAATTTGCTTTTCAGATATTTCATTAAAACTCTGGTGGGAATTTTTCATAGAATCAAGTTGTTATTGAGTGACTTTCATTGTGGAAAGTTCCTTCTTGTTTTGGCTTAGCTTAATTTTATAGCAGAACATGTTTGTGGAGAACTTTTGTGTTCAGCTACAAATGCAAAATGTGTTCATATCCACTATGGACGATTTTTTATGTGTTAATGGTTGTTTTCATATTATCCCCTCAAATTTCTAACTTACTGCTTCACTGTAAAAAAAAACAATTTACAATTTGAAATGTTCATATTCTGCAGCACAACTGCATGTAATTAGTGACTGAAGCCACAGGTTTCCTACAGCTCTGTATGTTTTGATTTCAGTAATTTTTCATGAACAAGCTTGCAATACTTGAATTACCTAGTGATAGAAGTGGTGGTAGAGGGTTTTCCTCTTAAGTCCAGAATATGATATACTGACTTGGGAGATTGGTCCATGCCCATTTTATTGATTCTGGCTGCTTTTATGGTGCTGCTCCAGCACTGACTGCTGAGTTTACAAGGAAGCTGCCATCTGCTGCTAGGACTGCCTTCTATCTCCTGACAGCGTAACAAGATTTTAAATCCTGAGGACATGGATTTAAAAGGGACTCTCAGACACTGGTTTCCTGAAACTGAAAGGATCTTTTTTCCCTGACTTATTTGAGAGTATGAAATTTAAGAGTAGACATTTTTGAGAATCAAAATGAAAGTATGAGAAGTGAGCGCTAAGCCAGAAAATCTCTGAAGGACTCAAAGCGTCTTGGAAAATAGAGAAGGCTCAGTCAATGTCAAAGTTAGCTAAAGTACAGAAAGATCAGACTCCAACATCCAGAATACAAATGTGGTCCAGAATCACAGAATTGAGAATAAGGGATCTAGAGTCTTAAAAAGACACTGACTTGATCCCTTGAGGAACACTTTGAAGTGGTGAATAGGTGGGATGTGTGGCTGGGGTGGTGGTGGGGTATTTGATCTTTTTTAACTGAATCTGTGCATGCCTTGGGCCACAGAGAAAAGAAAAAAAAAAAGAGTGATCGGATTGAGATTCATATCATTGTGTGTAGCTTTTTGCTTCTGCCAACCTGTGCCTTTGAAGGAGAAAATAGGATCTTGTTGGGAAAAGGCGTGCTGAACTCCTGGGGAGGTCAGGTGAACTGACACTCGTCCTGATGCCTCACCAGCTGGGCTTAGGTGTGAGCACTCAGAAGGTGAGAGTGCTCAGAGGGCTCTCAGAGATGGAAAGCTCTCAAAGAGGGAAAGCTAACTTCAGCAGCTCAATTTTGTACTGTCTTGGGAAGCATAGAAACAAAAGGCTGTTTGGAGCCTTGGTACTGTGAGCTAAAGAGACTGTTACAGTGGGTGTCTAGTGGAGAAAGGTTTTGATAAGTCTTCAAAGGATAGTATGAAGATCACCCTACACATTCATAGTTGCTAAAGAACCACAATATTTTAAAGATGTTCAGATTTTTAACCGTGGCTTAAGAGGAATTATGCGGTGGCTAAAAGCCATCTTCACACATAATTTTAATTGTCCTTTCTCACAGTTATACCACCATTCTGCCAATGCCATGGTCAGATTTTGCGGTTTAACACAATCTTTTCGCTTGCTTACATAAAATATGTGAGAAGAAGATATAAACATGATGATAATTCATTTCACTCAGTGAACTTATCTGTAGTGCTTCTGGGGAGATGTGCATCACAATTAACATTTTCCTAATAGTCTACCATTTCCTATGTGCTTAGTGCGGTACCTAATATAATATACAATGCCTTGCAGTCATCTAGTGTGATGACAAATTAGTTATACAGTCTCCTGCATCCACTGACAGGTAAGAATTCTTACTCTGTTTTTCAGTGTTTTAGATCAGGACATTTAGCCGTTAGGACACATTTTCTCAATAGAGACACACATGGAAGTCTTATATACTTCATACTTATAAATGAAAATTAGATGAAATGGCGGAAATATTAGTATACTCTTGATCTCATCTGATTATTGTTTTAATCCATGGACATTATGCCTTTTTTAAAACAATTTAAAAATCTTCCTTTCATATATGTATCACCAGGGTGTTATTTAACTTCCATATCTTTATAAGCAAAATTTTAGTCCTTTAGGGACCACTGAAGCTACACTTCTAAGAAATGATTTCAAGAATGCTACAGTTAGTGATGATATATGCAGAAATTCCGAGCAGTTGAATTAAATCTAGTCTTGAGAAGGGTAGACACAGGGGAACCAAAGCTCTAGTGTATAGATATCTCCAAAACAAAAAAAATGAAAATAAGTTTCCCTTAGGTAGCTGGACAACAATTCATATTAGGTGGTACCAGGAGGAAGAACAGTTTGTAAGTGGCACAAACGGGCAGCAGGTGAACTGCAAAGGAAAGTCACTGTGACTAAAAATATTTGATAACATTAACTGGATGTAGGCAGATCTCAGAGCTCCAAATGCATTTGGATTAGAACAGATGACTGAAGTTGCGTGTTCTGTTTGCACTACGTATGATTAGTCTTCTGTGAAATACAAAATCTCAGAGTTTTTCTTTCTAAACTTTACTAAGGGAACAAGACTATACAAAACTCTATGAAGAGTTAAAACATAAAAAATTACATTACTATGGTGGAGACAATATTATGTTTACCATAGCATCATCTATAGCTCTCTTTTGTGCTCTTTTTCCAGGGAAGCCCAGCTTTTTGTTGAAAAGTTTGAAGGTGCTCTTGGAAAAGGAAAAGGAAAAAAATTCTATGCCTACAAAGTGATGATGACCAAGGTAAATTTATTATTTCACTAATTTCATGTAATGCAATCAGGGAGCCTTTTGCAGATTATTGCAATATTTGCCCATATTCCAAAACAGAGTTCCTTGTCTTTCTTTACATTTTAACAATTTTATTTCCACTGCTCTCACATGGAAAGATTTCTAATGCAAGCCCACAGTTTAACTGAGACTTGTCATCAGGACAAAAATCAACTGTTTTGCAAGAGTTTGCAAGAGTTTAGTATCTTGTGAAAGTTAATTTCTGTCGGTGTAGATTGGATTTTTCTGTGGACTGAATCTAAAGCTCAGTATTTCCCTTGAGACAGCTCTCTGTGAAGGACCAAAAAGCGTCTTTTTGCCCCACAGCAAAAATGCTGGAGACGTTTCCACTAAGCCAAGGCTCTAGGGCCACGCGTATCCTAGGAAGCAATATGGCTCTGTCGAATTGTGACCAAAAGGCCAAACAGTGATTGCTGAGGACCCAGTGTCTACACAGTACATGTTCTGGCAGGTCTGTCTTTGGGCTAAGTCCTGTGCGGTCCCAAGCACTAAATACCCAGTAGCAGTGGATGTGGAGTAGCATGCTCCCCAAGCCCGTCTTTTGACTTAGTTTTGTGATCTGACACTGTTTTACAGTGCAAATGTAAGTGTGGTAAATTGGGATAGTTTGGGAGATTCACTTCAAAGAGCACAGTTGCCCCAAACTAAAATGCTGATGCAGAGTAATGCTAAGAACATTTGGCAGGACTACTTGCTACGGTCAGGTTTACCCTCAGTTAGACTGGATTTTCTGCAAGCAGTTGTGTAGTCACATCTCATAAGCATTAATGTTCACAAAAAATAATTAGGCTTTCAAACTCAGCTGGGCACAGGAAGCCCAATTACAGAAGTTATACTTGTTCAATAGATAAACTAGTGGGTAGAGTAATTGTAATTAAATGACACAGCTTGAGCTCCAGATCTGAATTTTGAATAGCAAAGGAAATAACAAATTAAATTCTCAGAAAAAATTCTAAAAAAAAATGAATGGCATGAAAGGAAGGGATTATTTAATCATTCTTCTTATGGAAGAAATAGGGACTTCACACAAAGCCAGTAGGAGACATTCAGAACAAACAAGAAGACATGGTTCTTCATAAGCTAGTGCTTCTGTTGCAGTGGGGTCTGCCAAAGGATACTGTGGATGATTAAGGGGTTACATTAGCTCAAAGGGAAATTGAGCATCTGGGCACTGAGATGATGGTGGGTTTTTTATCTGTGACCCTTTTCAGAAATGGATGAAATTTCAAAGAGATTTTGAGAATTTTAAGACAGCCTGCATACCGTGGGAAATGAAAATTAAGGAGATTGAAAGTAAGTACTTATGGAAGGCAATAAAGAATACTATTCTTTATTAGTATTCATGTTCCTGATGCATGCCAAAATGGTAAATTACTTTTCAATACCTTAGAAATACATGTCTGCATTCAATGTGTAGTATAAAATCAATGAGTACTTATTTTTCATTAATATTTATTGAGCTTGATATTCTAGCTAATTGAAAATTTCCTTGAGAGAGTGTTAGTCACCTTACAGATAAAAATCCTCAACATACAGGTAACAGTGTCAGGAGCCAGTGTTGAAGTTAATCCTGGAAAAGTGGAATTGGGATTTAGCTATTGTCTACCTTCACTTTATTTTGTCTGTATTTATACTATAATTATTTCTGTAATGTTTTTTCATCATCTTGAGCCTTACGTAAGAGGTATTTTGGCGTTATTTCTCTCATTTTCAACCATAGAATACAACACAGAGAAAACAATAATAGTCTTAGATGTCCCCATATATTAAGCATAACAAAACAGTGTAGTTAGTACTACGAGTATGTTTGAGAGCTGTGGGTTGCATCAAAAGGCAATAACCAGAACAGCAGAAGAACGGGAAGATGATAAATTGTGAATTCTTTTGAGTTTTGGACTGCAAAATAACCCTTGAGGAGAATTTATATAATGTCCTCAAACATATGAGCTACAGACCGCTGAACAGATTATCTACTCACATTGAGGTGGAGTTTAGAAAGAAGCTGCTGCATATGTGTAGTTAAAATCAAACTCAGCAGCAAGACGAATGTGGTCTCTTACTGGTCTGGACATATAATAGATATCGTAAGGATTTGTGAGAACAATGTTTCTTCAAGTTTCTGTAAAGGAGTAGTCCTGACACAAGCTGTTCTGCTGGTAATAACTTCCAACAGACACATTTCTTCCCTTGTAAACTCACAATGCAAAAGTAGAACAGGGTCATTTTTGCAGTCCTGCTTTTATATGTATTTACTTTTTCATTTGAAACAAGTAACATTTTTGCTGTGACCTGGAAGGTCCCAAAATCACAGTAGGATAGTAGCTTTTCATAATCTCAAGGGGTAGTATTGTGAAGTTTACTCTTTTTCTATTAATTGTTGTTCTGTTCAGTGTATTGCTAAGGCAAGCTGCAACTGCTTTTACTTGCAGAAACAATCCTCTGTCTGAATAGTAATGATTTAAGAAGTACTGTTAAATGACAGTTTGGTCCAATACTCTATAGTCTAGAATAAGACTTGATTTCAAGGTAATTGCTGAGGAAAATAATTTAAAGTCACAATTTATTTGATTCTGGTTAACCCAAGCAGTAGCTCTCAGTGGGTACCTCATATCAGGGAATTTGTAGTACTATGATCAAGGTCATGTTAATGATGACGCTGATAAAGTTGTGAAGTCCCAGGAAAAAAAAGAGGGTTTAGATACTAAAAAAGGTGAAGTGAAGGAAACTGAAATGGAAAAAAACCTAGTCTGTGTATAAGGGAAGAGTAGGGATTAAGACACATTGAGTCACAGAGACGAAAAAATGGTTGCTTCAACTTTTTCTAGAAAGCTAATTGTCCTCTGAATTTACATGTAAGTAGGACATGTACTACATTGGTCATATTGTATGATGCTTAGTAAAAGGGAAAGAATTTTCCTCTATTTCTTGGCAGTTGTCAAACTGTTGGTGCTGAGTCAAGGATTACCTTGCATTCTCTGAATTTCAGGTTAGCAGAGTCAGTATGAGATCATTTGTAAAACAATTTTTTATACCAAGCTCTGATCAAAATCTCCATATTTGATCAGACATCAAATACAGAACATAACATCAGATCTGATTCCGCTTTGACTCCTAGCACCAATGGCTTTGTCTTTTGGGGCTTAGTTCAGCCCTTTGTAAAATGGCGGTAACACTACTGACTTAAACACATGACATCAGACAATCAACAGGATGTACCTGATACTGCTTATAAAGAAATTGGCAGAAAAATATCTTTGGGTGTTTAAGACTTTACATAAGACTTGCTAAATGCAGCACATTGAACACCTTAAAGAATCTTGTTGGCACAGGCAACACCTCGCATGTAACCACTGGACCCTTCAGCCCACTCAAAATACTGAGGAGTGGTTGAAGAAAATGGTTGAACACTCGGCTTGGACACCAGGATCAATATTTAAAAAGATACTATTGTTGGACAGCTTCATTTGTGGTGAGTCCTTGGTCATTTTAGTTCCCATGGGCTGCAGTCTCATGTGGCAAAATATGGTTGCGTAAAGGAAATTGGAGGGAGCGCTGTCTACATGACAGCTCATTTTTGCAGGAGACAGTACAGTGAAACAAGCAGCAAATGACGTCAGATTGTGACAGGTAAAGTAGGCTGTTTGAACCACTCTTGGAAATCTAATGATCCAAAATGCACTAGCTCAGTTCTCCATGACAGAGTTGGGTCTATACAACTGCTTTCCATGTCACTACACACTTTAACATTTTTAAATTAATGTTTCTTTTGTGATAATTTTTCCACCAGGACATAGGCGTGCAAACGGGTAAGTATCTGGTATATTTCATTCACCAGTTAAACACATTTGAAAACGAAATGTTCATGAGTAGCTTCTGCTCCTTCCAACACATGGGGTATAGTTAGATGAGCAGCCTCTTAGCCCAAAGAAAAAGAGGTAAAACTTTTATATAAACCTCCATGATCATTGCTAATACTATGCTGTAAGCTATTTTCTCTCCAAAGGCAGGCACTAAGCACAGAAGTGTAAGTATTAACAGGGTGTAAGAGGTCATGTCAGTAGCACCTAAAAGAGAGGCACAGATTTATGAAATTTCAAGTTGTGTTTGAATCTTGCATGATCCCAGCTAAAAGAAAGTGTAAGCAGCAGGAGCATGAATGGAACAAAAGCCTGACACTTATGTGCAGATCACTCTGTATAGGAAAACTCTTCTTTTGACTAAATACCTTTGTGTGAGGGAATAGCTTATGCTCAGCAAACCTTTACCGTTTTTAGCTTCCAATCAGTTAACTTCTCAGCATAAGTCATCTTTGTGCTCTTACCTGAAGATGAGTTGTATTTTCTGATCTCAAAGTGAGCTCTTTATAAAAAAATCCCAAGCAAACAAGGCCGTAACTGTTTATAGTGGAAAATGGGAGAAGTAAATATAATTTTCTAACCGCTGAGAAACACTAATGTTTATTCTTCAGTCCTTCTAAAAAGCTTCATCTGAACAACCAAGCATGCCTTGTCCAAAAGAAAACAGTTTAGGAGCACTAACAATCTTTGCCCTATAAATCAGCATTAGTGCAGGACTATCATGATACCTACTTTGAAATCTAGAGGATTAACAAAGCAGAGGAGATCAAGCCATATATTGAAAAAATGGCAAAGATCTGTCTTCTTTGTGATGTAGTTCAGGAGTTAACATGTAATAGAGGCTCTTTTTTAGAAAAACTGATGCTTATACTGTAGTGTTGTTGGGAGTTGGTTCATTCTCAAAAGCAGCCAGGGCTGTAAACAGATTGCAAATGAAAAGTGAATTAAGGTCCTGTATAGTGGCAAAAGATCAATTAGGTACTACTGGGGAAGATTTCTTTGACTTGAAAAAAAATACTGTACTGGTAAAACAATGTTAGATGACATAGAAAGTTTTCTCTCATGCAAACTGAAGAGGATAGGTAGCTGTACTGCCCTGCCACTGCCAACTGGTGCAGAAAACTTAATAGGAAAAGCAACATTGAAATAAACACACTTTATGAGAACAACAACTGCTAAATTCACATAAAGTCAATAGAAATAGTATACCTTTAGGAAAAAAGGGGTCAAATGAAGAATGTGTTGGACTGGGGCAAGTGGCACACATGTGCCTGGCAGTGCTACTGAACTGAAAAGTGCCTTGGGCCACTACTTATACCCTAGAAAGACTTGGGAAGAAAATGCTTCATACTGAGCAAATTCTCTGTATCAGGAGTTGTCTTGGTACGCCTGGGAACTCCCAAGGTGTAAGACACAAGTTTTATCAAGCTTTTTTTGTTAACATAGTTTCAGCTTGATGGGAAAATTTAAACAGACTTCAAGAAGATACTTTCAATAAAACAAGGGCTCCTTTAGGATAGGCCAGACTAATCTAAGAAGGAGACCAGCTAATGTTATAGGTAAATCTAAGCGCTCCTGTCTGCTTTGAAGAAACAGTTCTGGTTTTATTTCAAGGCGACTTGTAGATGCCCAAGAACCACCTTGACCACATCAAGTCAGATAATTCAACAGTCACACTACTGTGCCTTAGATGTGCTACAGAAGAGTGTAGGAAAAATAAATAAATATTATTCACTATTAATCATTATTCATTCACTATTAATATTGGCATGAGAAGACACACCCCTGTTTTAAACTTTTCATACTGTGTCCTAAACTACAAACTTGCATTAACCACACGTTTAAACTTTATACAGGGATTGTTTCTGGTGGACCTACGGACTGGCAGCAGGGGGATTGTTAATGTTTAGATACTAAAATTCGTGAAAGAATTTTCCTTTCCATGATAATTATAACCAACAATGTCATTTAATAATAATAAATAAAAGAATAAAGAAATAAAGAGAGTAATAAAAAGAAGAAGAAAAAAGGAAAGTACTAACTACATTTAAGCCCCAGCAAGAAAACTCATCTTTAACCTCTGCTTAGTTTCATAATGCTCCCCACTATAACAAATAGGGCCCTTCTTATCACAGCGCCCTTCGATTGGGTCTGACTCTTTCAGGCTACCAGCTATCTAGAAATACTAGGTACCAGCATGAAGTGCCAGGCTATCCCAGGTAGGCTCCCTGCTTCAGGATGAGAATCTTCTAGCACAGGGACCCCAGCTTCAGAATAACAGGCATCGAGCTCTGCTGTGCTGTATCCTTGTGCTGGAAATAGGTGAATCTGCTGCTGGGATTTTGATGTTTAAGAGAGGTAGAAGTTGATAAGTATATGAAATATTTATATTTAGAAAAGAGGTGCTTCTTTTTCTTACAGAATAGGTATTCAGTAATATCCATGCAACAGGACTTTATGGGAAACACATGTTGCTATGTTGGGAGAGGGTGATCCTCTTCATTCCACTGCTGAAATTTATACTATGCATGCCAATATGCATGCCAATGCAAAGTATGGTGAGGCTGTGGATGCAGGAAAAGATGGTTAAAGTCTACTTTGAAGTATTACTCTTTCATTCATACCTGGAACATGTTGCACCCCAGAGTGGTCTCAAAACACTGGTGAAACTTGGACTGATTTTGTTCACAGCTGGTGCAGGCTCTTTGTACCATTTTCCATGTTCCCTGTTGCCCCCTTTTTGGACCTGTCCACTCTGGAAATGTAGTTAAGGGCATCCATAGCTAAATTATCCTCATCCCCAGCTAAGCTTTTCACTTATCAGAGGCTGCTGTTCTTGCCTCATTGGTGAAAAAGAATAAAGCTCACGCGCAGTCTGTGCATTGTTACTTGGAATAACTATACTGATGCATGTAATTCCAATGCAATGCCTTAATCCAGATGTTCCAGGTGGATGAATGGCAGTGATTTCATCAGAATAACTGATACAAGAACTATAACTAAATGCATGAAAAGAAGCCATTCCCAAAAGAATGGAGTTATTAGGATTTGAGCAAAAGAACTAATGCGGCATGGAGAGGTCTACAGTATCGAAAGTTTCTTGAAATCAGAAATCTTCCTATTTTCCTGCACTAAATTTTTTGAGTCCATAGAACGCCCAAAGGCTGTAGCTGGGTTGTAATTGGCATATCACAGCCAGATTGACTAACTCAAAGTCTCTTGCTTTATGTCTCTACCCAGACTGCCCAGTATGTAGGCTAAGATTGGCTACTTCTTCCTGCAAAATTTCAAGATTGTGGCTTCATTCTGAACTGTGAATAAAGCAGATTTTGAAATTCTGAAATCCTTGACAGAATGGCTTGCTCCTCCCTTTGCATAGCCCTGATAAATGGCTCTTACCAGTCGATCTCTGTTTATACTGTGGGGTTTTAGCAGTTTAAGTGTATTAAATTTTCTGCTGATTTTGTTGTTATAGTAAAATGTGCATATATATGCCCCAAATAGCACCAGCCATGTTAACCTCATTTTACAGAGTGGAAGAATCTGTTACAAGGCTTGCAAACCAGTGTGGAAATACCAATGTAAAGTCCTCTGAACAGAGAGATTTGATTCTCATTGTTTGCCATCAGAGCATTATTTGCATCAGGCTCCTTATCTAGACTGTGTGTGAAAAACCTCGTTGAAAGGTCACTTTTTTCCCTGTGAAGGACTGGTAACGGAACTGAAATCTGGTATTTTGCTAACTCTGACAGACAGATGAACGCGACTGCCAGCTGTCCTACATTAAGCAGAGCAGTGCTGCAGCAAGCTGGGATTGAATTTGAACTGCTATTTCTGTTTGGCCCGACTCGCAGGGTGTTGGTCAAATCAGGCCCTTACTGCTCGCTGCTTCCCCTACAGCCTCTTCTTCCTCACGCAGGTCTGGGTCAGTGGTCTAGAGTGGGTGGAGCCCAAGGCTTCATCTGTGCACTGGTGATGGGGCTGCCTCCACACCTGGGTGCAGGTGGAACACATCAATAGCAAAGTAAGGGAAAGAAAGGGTACACACGCTTGCGGGCCTTTTTGTTCCTCCCTAGTGAGCAGCTCTGGTGAGCACTCCAATAACAGCACTTACAAGTACTTTGTGCCCTTGGAAGGACTATCCCCACTGGCTAATTCTGTGCTGCTTCCTATTAAAACTGGGCTGGTGCTGGCCTAACATGTCAAGAATGCTTACAATCCACATCAGACAAAAAAATAAGAATTTTTTCTTATAAGAAAAAAAAGCGTGATTTGCTTTGAATGCTGCTGCTAGAGGATTTCATATTTGTAAATATCACAGCTTTTACATGACCCTAAATACTCTGTATAAATAATACTTTTATATTTTTTGTTCCTGTTTTCTCTGCCAGGCCAGTGAATGCTAGTATGCAATCTGGAAAAAAGTTATTAGAATTATGGTAATAAAGAAAATGAAAAGCCTCCCCGATTTTATTTATTTTAAATACACTTTGAGTAACTTCATCTTAAGGTAAAATAACGTAAGAGGACTAACTTATCTGCCCTTTTTTCACGTCTCATGTTTTCATAGGTCACTTTGGCTCATCAGTGGCATCTTATTTCATATTCTTGCGCTGGATGTATGGAATAAACATGATTCTCTTTGGACTGACCTTTGGACTTGTAATGGTGCCTGAGGTGGGAATCTTGTAAATTGTCACTGAGAATTGTTATGTGAATTTTTGTCTTTGCAGTGAGATTTCATAGGACTGGATCTTTAAATAAATCTGTAATCTCTTTATGCTCTATTTAAAAGTATTAAGGTGTACTAAGGCTGTAAATGTGTACTTTCTTTGTGGACAGTTGTCTCTACAGAGAGATGTCTTGAAATAGACACGACAGAAGAATGTATATAGGGTTGTGTCCTGAAAGTGTTTTCCCATGGTCTGGGATAGTGCTAAACTTTTTTTTTTTTTTTTTCCCCTCCTGTGGAGAACTAAGGAGAGGAACTGAGACTAAGAAGCAGCCAAAGGGAGTATCTTGACTAAAATGTGCATTGCAATAGAAATACATTCCAGGCCTCTGAGGCACCACGGATCTTTTCCAGTTGCCTTAATACTCACATGCTGATAAGGCCCAACAAGGCTGTAAAGTCATGAGAGAGCCCCCTCGTGTTTTGCGCTGTGTGCATCACTGTTAATAATGCAGCTCAGAGGAGGTGTAATCCAGGCAGAAATCACTTATGTGAAATGTAATATTTTTCTAGTTCCTTTGAGCCACCATATTGTCCTCCTAAAAAGAGGGTTTATATGGAATTTAAGATATTGTACCGTCTCCCTGATTTCACTATTCCACATCCTTTTACTTATCTTCTAGTAAGCAGATGGGAAAGAGTCAGGTAGGAATTTCCAACAGCTTGCTAGTACAGCATTTCCAATGGTCCATCTTCCATTGAAGCTGAAACAGAGGAAATGCCCAACAGTTTCCAGGGTAAAGCCTGGACAGGACCCTGTGAGGACATATACTGTGGCTGACCAAGCATCTTGCCAGCAGCAGCGGGACTCTCAGAAACCAAAAACTGAATCCTTAGCATCTTCCCATACATTTCAATTAAAAACGCAATAAAATCCATAATGCAAGAAAAATGAATCTTCTGCTCTTTTCTGTAAGACAAACACCACTCATCAGAGGAATTTGGACTTCTGTGTTGTCTTTGAATGTAAGAGGCACAGTTGACAATCCATTGATACTAGTGGAACATCACTTTAAATTTAGAAAACATCATTAATATATACTTTAAGCATAGTTTCAATCGTTAATGTGAGGAGCAATGAAAAGAATTGGAGTAGGTCATCCTCACTAAGGAGTTTCGGAGCATAAAGCAAGTCTTCCTAAGAAATGACAGATCACTGACCCTTCCCTTTGTTGGTATTTTGCTTTAAAATGTAATTTGCTCTCTTTTTTTGGTTCCAGGCTTTGATGGGGAAGCCGTATGGCTCCTTACCTAGAAAAACTGTCCCAAGAGCTGAAGAAGCAAGTGCTATGAACTTTGCTACTCTCTGGGATTTTAGTGTGAGTGCATAAACTTGCAATACTGCATATTCACATGACAGATTATTATGGGCTTTTGCCTCATTATTTAATATTCAGAGATTTAATATAAAATATTTCAGGAGAAAATGGCAATAGAATTGATTTACATTTTTTTTTCACAAGTTCTGACTACAGATGTTTCCTTCAGACAAAACATATAATGAAGCTCAATGTGCACGCACACATTCCAGTATATGTAGCAATCCAAAGACATATGGGAAAAAGCCTCAAAGCTGGATTCACATCCCTGGGTATTGACTTTCCATTTCTTATGGGTGAATTTGGTCCTCTGTTTTTATATGATTAAGGTTCCAAATTTGAGGATGCAGTGTGAATTAGAAAAAAGAAAAGAAATTCCAATAATGTGTTCCGTAGGCTTTTTCTAAAACAAAGAATGCTATTTTTAGTTTTTCTCAGTCTTATAGAATATGCAGATATTTTAGCTGAATTGAGAAGCATGTCTTAATTCTTTACCTTTGATGTGGTGCCCAGTCTAGCCTGAGGATCTATACCTCCTGTACTGACAAGATAATGGCATATTCCTAAATATGTCATACTGCTTTTTCTTCCTGAAAACAATAGTTTTATCTAATTTTGCACGTAGCATGTCTCTGTAGTCAGCCTCTTTATATAAAGATGATACAACTTTGCATAAAGTCAGCTGATGATAAATTTGGTATTACAATATGTTGCTTAGAAGGCTGTTAGGTTTCTCTATGTCATGCAGTCAATGTCATCAAAAGGTACTCTTCACCTGTGGAAGGGTGCGACCATCTAATTAAGGTTTTCCTTCAGATTAATGGAAGCAGCATCCATTGAACTAAGTGTGATTTCTCCCTCGATCTGCTGCACTCTTTCCCTTCTGTAAGAAGTACCAAGACTTTTAAAGAGTTATGCGTATACATATCTTTTAGCACTTGATTTGTTTTAGCAACAGCAAGCATGAATATGATGTTGGAGGCAGACCCATTTCTTGGAAAAATACACTCAAATGCAAGTTCCTCCAGTTTACAGCTCAGCCTCTCCTCTTTTAAAGAAAATAATACAATAATAGGTCGAAATTACAATGTTTGTCTGTCTTTTGACTGAAAAGGTATGTAAAGTGAACAGAATACTTCTGCTTTATTTTGCCACATAAAGTGATGGACGCTCCTTGGATACAAAAGGATAGAAGGGTTTTTCTAAGAAGCAACACATAACATTTTGCAATGGCTGCTACACAAAATGACTGCATCTGGTTCATCGGGAGTTGTGTATTTGAGTGACGGGAAGAATGCAGCTAGACATGTAGCTAGGAAGTTAAATAATGATGATGACATTATAAAATGAGAAATTAAATCATCAGGGAGATATTGGAGAAAAAGGAATCATAGTAACTTGAAGATTTTATAATGAGAATAGGCACTGGAAGAACTTTACACAGCAAATGGGAACAAAGTTTTTAAAAGAAACATATTTGAGAAAAGATGAATGAAGACAGGTGGTGGAAAGAGAGGGAAAGTTTATAGTAACTGACAGAAACAGGATCTGACAGCTCTGAAGAAGAAAGTATAGTAAATAACAGAGTAGCAGTTAACACAAGGAGCAAATGCAGAGGTAATAAACACAGAATAGAGCAGGGAAAGAGATGAATCCCCTGAAATATTGAGGGGCAAAAAGAATTTTCTTAAGGTATGTCAGATTGACAAATACTCCCTGAAGACAATGACATCTTTAACTAAACAGCACAGGAAACAGTACCTTTCATCTGCTAGCAGTTCTTGTGTGCCCCCAAGTAAGTTACAAATAAGTGAACCCACATCAGCAAACATTGCTTCATCCTAAAAAAACCCCCAAACCCCACCAATCTTTAAGACAGTAAAGAAAAGATGACCTCAACTTATCTTTTGTTTTTGGGCACTAGAAATTGTACTCATTTTATTGACATGGCAAAAGAAAATGGTTTTGGATTTTGATACATTTTACTTGGAATTCAGTTTTAATGTTGTAAGTTTAACTGTAAGTTCAGATAATAATCCAAATTTTAAAAATTGCGACTCTCAAGGCTCATTTCAATAAATCATTTGACCAATATTCTTATCTCACCTTTCTTTTATATTAGGCTCAGAAAGGAGTGCAAGAGATCTTCCATGCATGCCTACCTTTACACAGCTAAAGATATTTCAGGTCTCATGGTGAAATACAGTAGGCAAAGCCCAGGAAACAACATACTGAATGACACACAGTGGAGGAATTATCCCTGACTTTGCAGAACACAGCGACTTAAAAAGCATTTTAATGCTCTAAGGGAACCAAAAGTCTCTCCAGAGCCACGTTAGGCTGTATTGAAACCTGAGCTAAGATGGAATTATAGGATGCTTTAATGAGCAAAAAAATGCAAAAGACATACTATTGAATTTGAATGTGTCCTGACTGGTGTAGATGTTTTACTAGTAATTAGCAATAAATGTGTTCTATAACAATATTTCCCTTATCAGAGAAGAACATACTATTATCTGTTATGTGTAGGCACATCTCTCAAAGCTAGCCTGGTATGAAGAAAAATGAGATCTGTTGATTACTAAATCAAGGCATTTTGAATAATATTTCTGTTTATCATATGTTAATATTTCATTTTCAGCTTAGAATTGCAAATTAGGTTTTCCAGATAACATTGTGACTCATTGCATATATAGTAAGAGCTACAAAAATTAAATCCGTGTTCTGTGATAATGTATAAGAGAAAGATGTTATTCAAGTAAAATGGGCGACTGAAAAGCAGAAGGGAAGTAAATGGCTTTTTTAATTCACAAAACCCTCAGTTTACTGCATTAGTGTCAAAATAAAGCATGATCTATTGACCAATTACATGGTCAAATACTCTGCATTTGGCTTGAAATCATTACATCCAGCTGGAGCTTTGCCACTGCTGTGCATATGCTGAGCTGTCCTTGTAAAGGCTCTGGATACAGCCATCTTCTAGGAGGCGAGTTCTTGCTCTAACCTGAGGATTATCAGGAAGCTTTAGCTATTTGGATCATTTTAGATACCAGCAGTTGCTTACAGTTTATCATGTACTAGTAAATTGTTTTGAAAAATCAGCAATCCAACCCGTAGAAGAGAGGGTAATCCTCATTAAGATTTTTAGAAAAGGAAATTACGCTTTCAGTTGCTGAGAAAGAAGGTGCACTTACATTGCACTTTTTACAGCCTTGGAGTCTAAGTGTTAAAAACCCCTACATACTGAATAATCATCCATAAAATGCACATAACTATTGTTTAATGTATATTGAATGATCACCCAATGAATGGCAGACAACACTGTTAGAGAGAAAAGGCATATAAGAATTTTACATCAAATAGACTATGCAAATAAATTTTAGAAATGTGAAAATTAAGTTAAAAATCTGGTATTTTATTTGCAATTAATTTGTAAAACAAATTTTGTAAACCAAAATGTTTTTATCTTTACAAGATGTGGATGAAAAAGTTTTGACTCATTAAAGTGTAGATGGAGTGCCCATGAAGAGTTTTAAAGTTAACAGATTTGAAAGTTGGCATGAAATATTCTAAGTCTTTCTAAATGAGAGAGTTTCCATCCTGTGAGATTTATTATAGTGATGCTTACAATTGTTTTGAATGCATTGAAATGAGTGTTTCACTGCGTTGCTATTGGTATAATTTCCGATTATGAGTATATTTAACAGACGTGAAATTATGATTTTTGCTGACTTTTCAGGGCTTTGCACAGTATTCTGTACTCTTCTATGGTTATTACAATAACCAGAGGACAATTGGATGGCTGAAGTTCAGGATGCCTCTTTCGTATTTCCTTGTTGGAGTTGGGACTATTGGCTACAGCTTTATGATTGTCATTCGAACGTAAGTTCTCTTTGGCTCTACCATAAAGTACATTCAAAAAGTAGATAATTCCACTGCTGACCACTGAGACTATCTTTTTTTTAAAATAAGATAATTGTAAGGGCAGGACAATGCAAGATCAAGTGCAAGGTCAAAGTCATGTAAGGTTCCTTCAGCTTGTATTTATTTATCTATTGTTCTGCACAAGCAGCTGTGTTGCGGTGTTGTGGAAGTGGGAAAAATGTTTACTGAAATAACATAACACTTCCCTACTGCAACTTCAAAGTGAAAAATGAATGCATAAAGTAAGGAACAGACCTGTCAGCCCATCTTTTCATAATACTCTACATCTAGGAGAATGTCAGATAACATCCAGGAAATTCAATTGTTCTACCTTTAATGATACCTTATGTGAGTTAAATTCTTTTAAGAATGAAGAAGACAAGAAAGAAAGAAACATATGGCAAATAATTCTCTACATAACTCACAGTCAGCAGTAAATGATTCTCAGCAAGACTATAGTGGTTAGGTCACATTTGCACAGTGGTGTAGAAGAATTAGTGCTACTGGCCACAGTAAGGGTTTAATGTCCTGTGGAATGCAAAATAATCTCCAGCAGTGTGAAAACTGTGCTTAATATAATGTTAAGAACATAATGTTAAACAGTAGGAAGCATAGCGGTAAGCGAAACAGGGCCTAGGCAGTAAAATAGGTGATATATTAGCCTTTTGGCTCTCAAATTCTGGACTTGAATTTTGTCTTAGGATCAGAATTTAAATGAAATAAAATAATTATTTTATAGCCAAATTCACTATTGCAATAAACTGTGGTAGTCCTGATGATAGTTTCTAAGGAGATAGGCTGCTAATGAATATAATCTTTAATACTCATGATTCAAGCAAGGTGACCACCTACCACAATAACACAGTTAGCTGCAGTGGTGGCTTTAAAAGATGCCTTGGGTGAAAAAAATCAGAGCATTGCAGGTCAAGATTCAAGGACACTTGTGAATATAGAGAAAACCGCAGTTAATCTATTTCCACTGTTTTGTGCTGAAGCCGGTATTTTTCACTTGCATGAGCACTACATTAATTCATGTTCTGTTTTTCGAATATTACATGGTTTCCTGCATAGGGCAAGAAGCATTTCAGAAGAAAAAAAAAGTCTTCAGTCACATATATATATTTTTGAAAGAAGGAAAAAACTACTACAATAAAAACCTAATATATTTAGCTCAAAAATATATTTTAAAACATTTTTGATAATTTAGCTGTGAAGATTAGACAAGTCTTAGTCTCAGACAATTGTGTTTCAATGACTGTCACCCAGACCAAAAAAAAATTCCTTCTAGCAGAAAATCTCTGTGGCCCGAACAAAGGAATATCCTTGCAGAAAAAATGCGTCGTATGTGCAAACTTCCCATCTAGCCATGTGACACTAATGTGGATCAATATTCAGGTAATCTTATGAGCAGTTCTTTCAGTCTTCTGCTCTTTGCTGTTTCTCCAGAAAACAACACAGTGGGCGCAGGAACTAATAACAGGAGGTGCTACCATTTTTCTGCTGTTGGCTGAGATCTGGGAAAGGGAATGTCTACGTGAAAGAGGTAGTGAGGATTATAAGCACTATTATTCTATTTAGGGGAAATATTTAGATTTAGGGCTCCTCTCTGCAGCTCTTCCAGTGCATAACATAAAATGGAAATATTTCTGGTCTCAAAGAAATAATATCCCAGCCACAAAACTGTTCACTATATCATTAGGAACACTTGAGAAAGAATTATCTTAGTCTAGAAACCAGCAGCATGGCAGATCCTACCAAGAACCTTTCATGGGCTCTGTTCCTTCTGTATATGAGCAGTAAAACAATAAAAAGAAAAAACAACACTGGTATTGGTTTATGACAGCTCAGAAGGATTTTCTGTGTTATTTACTTGCTATTCTCTTCCTAGATTTGAGTGAATGTATTTTACTAGAGTGTTAAAGATGTGGTATGTGCAATATATTGATATTAATAACATAGCTCTGCTGCATTAGTGGGCTTTACAATAAGCATTGCCTTTTCTTGACAAAGAAATCAATACAATACTGAAGGCTAAGTGGATTGTACCCTCCTAATATACTCCATCCTTGTGCTTAACAGTTTGAATTAAGTGGTAAAGTATGTAGAAGCAAGACCGCTGTTATTACAGGAATGACAACACTTTGAAATAGAGAAGCTAGTAGTCAAGATTAAGTCAAATCACTGAAGAAACAATCTGATATTTGTGAATACTGTTATAAATCTTTTTTATAAGTGCATGGGAAATGAAAGGGAAATAGAAAGCTGTATTAGTGATACTTTTGTATGGTATAACCAGGCTTTGTTCTGGCTTGTTATTTTAGAATTCTTTTTTTCTCTTTGTGAAGTCTCTAATCAAATCTACTGCAGTTCAGGATGCTCTGCAGCTTTCTATTTGAGAGATCTTCTTGATATTGCTTTCCTACTGAGTTTCTTATCCAGCAGAGTTTCTCTGAGGTGTTAATGAAATAAATTCGTTCTTTCTCATCAAAATGTGTGTTGTGAGCTCATAAATTTTCTAAATATGAAAACCTCCATCCTTCTCTTTTATTTCAGGCTGAACTTTCAGATTTAGTGTAACATGATTGACTGTAATAATAATATATTTTTTTTTCAGAATCTTTTAGAATTTAGGAACAATTTAAAAATCATGTTCACATAGCAGAACTAGTTCTAACAAGGTGTTCCTGTGTCTTTCTGGCTTTTGTAGAATGGCAAGGAATGCAAATGAAGAAGGTGGTGGGGATGATACTAGTTTTAATTTCAGCTGGAAAATGTTCACAAGCTGGGACTACCTGATTGGCAATCCTGAGACAGCAGATAATAAGTTTGCCTCCATCACAACAAGCTTTAAGGTAAAATAGAGCTCACTAAGGAGAGGTAACCTGATTTATCTTTCACACTGGTGTGAATCAGATGGAACTAAGGTCAAGTATTAGCTGTGCCTGGGGCCTAGAAGCTTGAACTAGAATTGGGCAGCTCCATACCCTTCTGAGTCTGGGTCTTTGTGCCTTGCCATCTTAATTTTTTCCTTTTGATTGTGGAAGAAAAAGCATTAATGGCATCTTTTGTGTCCACTGTGACTGCAGTACTAGTTTTAGAAAAATGATTCTACTGTAAAAATAATCTTTTCCTTTTTCTCATCTGTGATGGCTTCCAGTTTCTATGGTGCTTGTCTGAAAAAAACTTCTTTCTAATATGCTGGTGACATTTTGCCAACCTCGTATTATCATCTTCTCTTGCTACACTGCAGAGATACCATAAGATAAAGCCATAGGATCATCTATAAAGGGCTGTTCATCATGTCAGAAGAACTGGCCTCAGAATCTTGAGTGTATACTTGCTTTTCAGTAAGAAAAAAAGGTTACTTTCCTTGCATAATATAAAGTTTCTATTTTCCAGTTAATTATGAAATATAGTCCAGTTTGGAAGGCAACACAAGGTGTTCGTAAGCCTCTTTTCAGTTTATAGGGTATGTTGATTTCAACAGTCATTGTGCAAGGACTCTGGGGCAGGATGTGAGATGCACCTCTGTGAAAAGAGTGAAGGGCATATACTCTATCTATTGAATGTTAAAGTACTTTTTTCTACACTGGGGTCACTGGGACACATCAGTGCAGCATGCAAAAGAAAATTTAATTTTCAGTGTAATAATGTACAAGGAATACACTGGCAAGGTGTCGCCAGGTAATGAACAAGATGCTAGACTTGCGGTCACACTGACAACACACAGCATGGGAGCTGGAGGACCAAGCACTAGCTGCACTATCCGATCACACACAACACCCTTCCTTTCTGCAGTGGTGATATAGCCAATATACCACCTCACCCTGCCCAGCCTCCCAACTACAGGCATAAATGATAACTACACTCAAAGTCAGTAGAAAGAAAAGGTCCTAGGAAAACAAATATTGACAAAATACTGACTGAAAGCACTGAAACTATGTGAGCTTTTCCTGCCCACCTACTAAGGTCAGTTGCTGAAAGCTATTTGGAGAAGAATACAAATCGGTTGAGACAGAGATGTATTTTCGAGAAATAAACTCATGAAGCTTTACTGTGATCTTTGCAAACGAGCAAGGAATCTCAGAGGGAAAGGGTGAAGTCTTGGCTTGGGGGAAGTCATGAGAGTTTTGCTCAAGAGCTGCTGCAATCTCTTTTCATTTAAGTAACAAACACAAGTCGTAAGAAAAGCAGAGCCACACAATTATTACAATGCAGGAGTTCAGCTTCACCTCTGGGCAACTGATCTCTACACCAAAGTGAGAAGCTGTAACCAAACTCACTTTTCACGAGGACACTTCAGAGCAAAAGCTCTTTCTGCTGGGAAAAGCAGGAGCTGGCGATTATAGTTACACCAGAGTCTTAATATTTATCAGTCGTGGCCATGGGTAAATGTAGCTCAAACATTTTATTCTGCAGTCTGAAGCTGTACACTGTTTGCCTTTTTTGGGATTCCTACATCTAAACTGTCTTTTCATTCCTTCTGAATTGCTGACTTCAGAATAAAACTTCTTGCTCTTTTCTCACAAACACACATTTTTAAAGTGTGACAGTTCCTTTTCTGGCAACTAATCACCCATTTGTCCTGCTGGGTCACTCAGCCTCATAGCACCTCGCAAGCTGACAGAACATGCTGTTTTCTTTTTGGCACATGTGTGCAGATGTAACGAGACTCAGTGGGGACACACTCAATGGAAGCAAAGCGAACTCTGGGGAGCCAAAACCCCAAGGTCTGCCAGGGTCCAGAAGAGATTTTGTGAGACAATATAAGCTCATCTCAAAACATGATGCCCAGATGTGCATTCACATCTTTGTTAATTTATTTAATTGACTTCTAACAACTGGGGAAGCAGTGTGGGATCTTGACCATTAAAGTACTCATAATATTCTTTTCTTTCTAACAAGTGCAGGAAGCTATCGTGGAGGAGCAAGAGAGCCGAAAAGAGGAAAATATTCATTTGACTCGATTCCTGAGGGTTCTTGCTAACTTCTTAGCCCTATGCACGCTTGCTGGGAGTGGCTACCTCATCTTTTTTGTTGTTAGAAGATCCCAGAAATTTGCCCTGGAAGGTCTGGAGAACTACGGGTGGTGGGAAAGAAATGAAGTTCGTGCTAGCACATTTCTAAAATAGATGTGGTTTGAAACTGTGTTTCTCTACTATGCATGTTGCCTCTTTTTCCCCGAGAATTTAAATACTCTGAGTGTGGGTGAAAACCTAACAAAAGAATTTTTCTTGTCTCTCTGCTTTCTGCTTCATTAAAATGATTATTCCTTGGTTGGTTCTTTTGAATGTCCCTTTGTATTTAGTTTTCATTTGAGGCCTTTACCTTTACTCCTCTGTGCTTTTAAGATTTTTTTCCAACCACTCTATGGACTCACAAGATCTCTTCAAGGAGCCTGATCTCCTGTTGCTTTCCTCCTGAGACGGGCCCAAGCAAAGGGACCGGTGTGTGGGCATATCCAAAGTTATCTGGGGCTTCAAGGATACAACTCTGCAGTGTAGCAACAGGATGAAACTCGTGCCTTCCAGTCCCAGCTGCCCAGGCTAAGAGTCCAATACTATTTTTTTGTGCTTAATCTGCTTTCTTCTAGAGCAGACGCAGCCCTGCCTGATAGAGGTGTATAGTGAAAGTGATTGTGTTTGCCGTAATGGTGTGCAGTAAGCACCTGAAGTCAGTGTTGCTGTATGAAAACCTGGGCAGCTTTTACTTTCTTAGCAAACACACTGTTGTGTATGTTGTAAAACTAGCTGTTTGTTACTTAAAGCTCATCTTCTGAGCTGGAGTGTGAAGTAGATACCTGATTTAAGGTAAGGCAAAAAGATGCTAGCCTCACAAAGCTGCTGGGATGGGTGACGATGGAATGAGGAAAGTCAGTCTCTAATTTTCAACACCAAAACCTGACTGAGAAAGTAAAAACCTCCAGCAACCCACCTCTGGAATCCAGAGAAATGGGGTTGTTGAGATTGGGTTAAGTTACTTAATAAAAATTGTTACATTATGGGAAAGAAAAGTTGTGTACAAAACTTCTTGGCTTAACGCAACATGAGCTCTAAGCGTGACAACAGACTAGCAGATGAAGACAGTTCAGGAGGAATTCAGCTTTCTCTCAGTTGAAAGGTGTGGTAACAGATTTGTACTAACAAGAACTGTGCTACTGAAAGCTGTTATACTAACTTATGCTGCAATCTGGAAAGTAGTTAAACATATGCATGTTTACATTCATTGCTTTACTTTTGTTTGTTTTACAAAAAAATACTGCTAAGGAGGCTCTGTATCACAGAACTGAGATCTGGAGCAGGTATGTCTTTAAAGGAGAGTGGATAACACAACATATTGCCATTGTTTGGCTAAAGAATTTTTCCTATTGACAGTTAATGAACATATTTGTGAGGTACAAAATATTGCCCTTGATTGGATATTAAGATTTAATTACATAAATATATCTGGCTTTTATGTAACAGCCGTTTAAACATTTTTCTTATTTTCTAGATCAAACTCTCTTATGTTTGTATCATTAATAAATGAATTGAGATTTTAATCAGACCCGCCCCCCCCCCAAACGTTTAATGTGCCACTTAGAGCAAATGAAAGTTCAGCTCTTACATACAATTCAAGCAACTGTATGTAAAAATTGACATTCTTCATAAAAAAATGAAGCTCCTTTTGTAAGAAATTCCTTTTCATCACACTGGATATATTAAGGGATTAAAAAATGTTTATACATAATTATGGTGTCCTTGGAGCAATCCACGGTAAATAATACATTTTATATCATCTGTTCCTGAAGCTCACAGCCTAATAAAGTGCCACTACTGACCTTGTGGACAAGACTTTTTTCTCTCTGACTATCCTCTGTCATAATGTTGTAAATTTTTAAACTCCCTGTTCATGTCGGCAGTACCTAGTTCTGTCAGATCACAGTTCAGAGAAAATTGTTTAATGTGCTATGGAGAGCAGGAAATTAGTGGAAACAGGCAGACTGGGACTGTTAAGGGATTTCATCAATGATGCAAACATCATTCCTCATATATGGCTGTGGCCTGGTGGTTGGTCATGGATGATTCTGCACCGTATGACAATTTCCCCATGACTGGAAATTTTGGTAAAATGAAGAATAATGCCATCAATTCTCTTGGTAAAGTGTTCTGAAATTGGATGAAAATTGCTGAATAAAATTAACTTTTCTCATTTGATAGAAGATAGTTTGCAGAGCTAGAAGGTAGTATGAGCATCTCTCTGATACTGAGGTACCTTGTTTTCTCAAATATATTCCTGTACTGTTTAAGAATAAAGCTACTTAAAAGCAGAGAAAAATTATGAGGAGACAGACTGATTTCTCTGAATCAGAATCATTAACAGCATTTGGGCAAAGGGGAGATAGGTTTTACGCATAATTTTTTTTTCCAGCAACGAAAAAGTATAGCTTTAACATTTTAGATCTTGCAAGGTCAAACAACTCCATAGATCTTTTGCCAAAAGATATCCTGCTATTTACTTTAATGTTCCTAGTTGTGGATATGGAGTACATTTATATTGAAGTTGTTAAGCCATGTTGTCAATGCTCTGTCTAATTCTAGAAATCATCAGGCAGCTTTTATTAGCATGAAATATAATTCCTAATTCTAATTTCTTTTTAAAAAAATGAAACTATATTTACTAGAAAAACACATCTTTATTAGTGCTTTCTGCAGCAGATGCTAGACAAATCTATGACTACTGCATACATTGTTAGTGGAAGATATGATTTATTTTAGCTAGACTACTTACTCTTAATGAACTTATCATTTAACCAACAAGCAGTCAGTGTTCAATATTTAATGTTGTGTTAGTGTAGCTTAATATGCGAGTGGGCTGGTGTTTAGATGTGATTGCAGCCACAGGATTTCTTACTGGATTCATAGCAGCTGGAAAAGCTTGTGTAAGCACTAATTTTCTAGCTTTCAGAGTGTCACACAGGGACTTGGTTATCTGGAGTAGTTAATGTCACAGAGAGATAAAAAATTATGCTTTCGACCAGAGATTTAATAATTACTGGGTGCCTCTTGATTGTTCTTCCTTTCTTAGGGAAAACTCTACCTCAGTAGTGCAGAGAGGACTTTTGAGATTCACTCAGCCAACAGTGAATACCAGACCGCATTGGCTATCAGCAGTAACTCTATGTCCCGGTTTCGGCTGGAACAGAGCTCATTTTCTTTCCAGCAGCTACTGTGTTTTGGATTTAGTATGTGAAGATTGTTGATAACACACTGATGTTATTAGTTGCTGCTAAGCGATCAAAAGAGTCTTCCAGCTTCCCAGGTTTTGCTAATGTGCAGGTGCAAAAAACTTGGGAGGGGTAGAGCCAGTACAGTTGACCCAAACTGGCCAAGGAGAGTATTCCATACCATAGACGTCATGCCCGGTATAAGTCGGGGTCTGCCGGTGGGCCACTTCCCTTTTTCCTTTTCCCTCTTTCTGTTAATTCGGGCCTGTTTGTTCGTTCATTTGGTTGTTTGTTCATTTGGCTGTTCCTTCCCTTGCTCGCTCCCTCTGGACCTTGCTGTTCTGACATCACTGCTGGGGAATATTCGCTTTTCATGACTGCTGCTTGGGACGGGCTGTATTGGTCGTCGGGTGGTGAGAAATTGTGCATAATTCATTTTATATATTCTATTATTATATTTTTATTATCATTATTAATATATTGTTATTAATTTATTATTATTATCATCATCATCATCATCATCATCATCTTCCTCTTTGCTGTCTTGGTGAACTGTTTTTATCTCAACCCACAAGTTTTCCTTTTCTCTCCGATTCTCCTCCCCACCCCACTGGTGAGAGGGGGGAGCAAGTGAGTGGCTGCATGGTATTCAGTTACCATCTGGGGTTAAACCGTGACACTCTACCATGTATACATGCTGGCATGCTGCCCTTCTTCTGGCATAGCATTCCACAATTTTTAGTCACACAGAGCAGTGAAACCGTCACTGATAAAAACAGTGTGAGAAAATCTGCTCCAGCACCTGAACTTCAAGTTGACAAGAAGTCCAGAATAAAAATCAGCTCCTTTCTGAAATCAAACTAGATTAAAGTGGCTAAAATTCAGTGTATGATTCAATGGACAATTTCTTTGTTCAGCAAAATACTTCACAAGAAACCAAAAAGTATAATTATAATACATATCTATGAAACTATATGAGAAATGTTTATGCTTTTGAAATACAGAACCCATCATAATTTTTGGATTTTGAAAACTCTATGTGTTACATTTTGTCTCAGTAAAACATTGCATTTTTGGTTGTAATAATTTCTCACTTTTCAACTTCGCAAGTTTCTGTGCCTCATTTCACCTCTTATCTTAATAATGTCTTTTCTCCAGAATTAGAAATAGTCTTGAGATGGGGAACATGAGTAGTCAAGGCATGGAAAAATGCAGATAGAAAGCAAATGAGAAGGAACATGCTTGCTTCAAATCAGTGGTAAAAAAGGCAGAGCATAATAAAAATACAGAAAATATTGAATGTTCAAGAGAAGGAAAAGCAGTGACTTCTGTCCTGCCTCTCCCATGCAGCAACAAGGAAACTTTCAATAAAGTTAGCAGGTACTATAATTAAAACCGTCCAAAGGACATAGCTTTTCTTCCAAAATACATATTCACTACTCCTTCCAGTATGAGAACTAAGGGACATCAAACGAATTGAGTAGAAGCCAGGTTCAGAAAAAGCAAAAGGGAAGGAATGGTAGATGGTGGGTGCCAGTGCTGTGAATGCCAAAATTTACATCCGTCTGAAGGAAGACTGATCTAAAGCATGAAAGAGAAATCCTCTGGGGATTACTAAATACATAAAAATCACACCTGACTGAACAAGTACTCAAACTGAATATAGTTGGGAGTCCAGGACTTATTATTCATGTATGTTTGCCTCGTTCTTGCTCATCCCTGGGCATCTGTTGGGCCAGACCAACCTTATGCACACATTTGCCCCTGGAACTTGTTGCTGCAGGAGGATATGAGACACCAGAGTCAGTGAGGATTCTGAATTGAGATTCAGCAGGATCACAACAGGACTGAACATTTCTATTGATAAACAGGATATACAGCCTGTTATAATAAGTTTGAATTTTAAGAATTCATTATTGGTCACGTTGATTGTAGTTGACTCCTGCAACTTTGCCACTTGGGCCATATTGGGCACAAAGCCTTTAATTTAATGGTGACTGAGACAATATGCATTATAAACTACGTTAAATACTTTGAAGACTTTAAGATAAAAAAGTTTTTTATAGAATCATAGAATTGTTCTGGTCGGAAGAGACCTCCAAGATCATTGGGTCCAACCATTAACCTATCACTGCCAAGTCCCCCACCAAATCATATCCCTTAGGGCCTCATCTAAATATCTTTTGAATACCTCCAGGGATGGGGACTCCACCACCTCCCTGGGCAGCCTGTTCCAATGCCCGACAACCCTTTCCGTGAAGAAATTTTTACGAATGTCCAATCTAAACCTCCCCTGGCGCAACTTGAGGCCATCTCCTCTTGTTCTGTCTGTTACTAGGGAGAAGAGACCGACCCCCATCTCTCTACAACCTCCTTTCAGGTAGTTGTAGAGAGCGATAAGGTCTCCCCTCAGCCTCCTTTTCTCCAGACTAAACAGCCCCAGTTCCCTCAGCCGCTCCTCATAGGACTTGTGTTCCACTTGTTTACACAGTTCATTATGAAGAAAAAATAATCAATATTTTGACCACCAACTTCTCATCATCTTCTATAAGCACCAAAAAATGGGAATATCCACAATTCTCGTAAGAGAAAATTTATTGAAAGCATTAATGTATGAAACTCAACACAGCTGTTTTAATATAGTAAGGTAAAAGGTGACAGGAGATTCAAATATAAATTCTGCCTTTTTCAGTGATAAACCAAGTGCTGCAAGAGGTAATAGCTACAAGTTAGCTTGTTTCTTTTTTGAGTGCTATGAGGTAACAGTGACTTCTTGTTACTTTAACAAGGTAATCCCAGTTACAAATAACACTATCTAAATACATAGGAAACATGGGTGATTCCCTGTAGTTGTCAAAAAAAAATCTACATACTTCTTACAGGGTGCCACAAGCTGTGCACAGAATGCACTACTGACTGCCTACAAATGCAAAAATCCAGTAACTAGCTCTAGAAATCATTAAAAACCAAGAACAGAAAAAAGGCAAAAAGAAAGCCATTTATTTCTTTTCATTAAGAACGTCAGTCATGAAACTTTTTAAGAGTGGGAATGTATATATTTGTAAGTGAGTGAATTCATTTGTTGGCAGCCTTTCTGCTGCCATACTATTTCTGAGAAGCGAGAGCAGTCGTAACTCTCTTGGTAGCAGGAAGTTAGAAATGTATTAAGATTTATAATAGTTCTAGTAAAATGGATTCCAGAATGGCTGAGAAATGATAGTTTCAGAGCAATTGGAAGACTAAAGTTCTGTGAACAATTAAGTTTTTTGTGATTAAATAAATTGTGTTTACTTAATTGTTTTAATATGATTCATCTCAAATAAACATCTTTGTGTTTTCCAACTACCTTTGTGACTTAGATTGAGACAAGGTTTTCTGTTTCTTGTTTGTTGTTTTTAGTCCCTTAACGACACACCTTTTGTAATGAAATTTTATTTAAAATTGAAATTGAATAACTACACTCTTAAACTTTTTCAATTATTTTCATTTTTGGCTGACACAATGAATTAGAACCAAAAGGTTCAAGCAGAGTTGAAATAATTTTCAGCAATCACTTAGGAATGTTACATTACTAGAAATCCTCACTTGCCTGCAGAATTTGTAAGCTATGTTGTATTTAAAACTTTGTATAAAAGCTAGTTATCTGTTTTTCTCAGTTTGCTTTCAGTAAACTTTTTCCATTTCCATACTGCTAAGATGATGAGTTTCTAAGAAAATGAGGCGGAAGGAAGCAGGGTTGATTTGAATTTGCTTATGCAGTGAGGACATGAGATCTGGATAGACCAGAGATCTGGGCAATCAGCAACTGTATGAAATTTAACAAGAGCAAGTGACGGATTCTCCACCTGGGATGAGGCAATCCTGGTTATATGTACAAATTGGGGAATGAGAGGCTGGAGAGCAGCCTGTGGAAAGAGATCTGGGGATCTGGGTTGATGGCAAGCTGAATATGAGTCAACAGTGTGTCCTGGCAGCCAAAAAGGCCAACTGTGTCCTGGGGTGCATCAAGCACAGCATTGCTAGCCAGTCAAGGGAGGTGATTGTCCCACTCTACACTGCACTGGTGTGGCCCCACCTTGAGTATTGTGTGACATTTTGGGGACCTCAATATAAGAAGGACACCAGATTGTTAGAGCATGCCCAGAGGAGGACGACCAAGACGGTGAAAGGCCTCGAGGGCAAGACTTATGAAGAGTGGCTGAGGTCACTTGGCTTGTTCAGCTTGGAGAAGAGAAGGCTGAGGGTGACCTTATTGCAGTCTACAGCTTCCTCAAGGGGGGCAGTGGAGGGGGAGGTGCTGATCTCCTCTCTCTGGTGACCAGCAATAGGAGACAACGAAATGGAAAGGAGCTGTGTCAGGGGAAGTTCAGATTGGACATTAGGAAAAAGGTTCTTCACTGAGAGGGTGGTTGGTTACTGGAACAGACTCTCCAGGGAAGTGGTCATGACACCAAGCCTGTCAGGGTTCAAGAAGTGTCTGGATGATGCTCTTAGTCATATGGCTTAGTTTCAGGTAGTCTTGTGAGGAACAGGGAGTTGGACTTGACAGATCCTTATGGGTCCCTTCCAACTCGAGATACTTTATGATTCTGTGACACCTAGAATTAACTTTGGGTGAGATCTCACCTAAATTTAATTTAGTGTAATATTTTTGTAGGAATTCTTTTCATAGAACATCTATGTGTCTATTGGGAAGATGTGGTAGAGATGTAGCATAAAACAGTATCGGAAATATGTTTTGCTAACTTCTCTGATAGTGGAATTTTGGTTAAAATGTAGGTGCTAGTCAGAATAAATAACATTTTATTATTTTAGAGGCTTAAGTGAAATGTAAAATGAAAAAAAGACCTCATATATCCACCTGCAGTAGATTAGAACTGACTTTTCATCCCCGTCTTCCTTTGTGAAAACATCTTGTGACTCCCAGAGTGGAATTTGTTTTTCATTAAATCAAAAACCAAATAAAAAATAGTAATGGAAATACACCCTCCTATTATTTATCAATAATAATAATAAAAGAACTTGCCATTAACATTTCATTGTAAACTTTTTTTTTTTTTTTTTGTCTTTCCCCCCCTCTCAGGTGAACATGGTTATGTCACTTTTAGGAATGTTCTGTCCAACTTTATTTGATGTAATTAGTTCTCTGGAAAACTACCACCCTCGAATAGCTCTAAGATGGCAGCTGGGACGAATCTTTGCTCTTTTTCTTGGCAATCTCTACACTTTCATTATCGCCCTAATGGATGAAATCAACCTCAAGGCAAGCGATTTACTTCCCTTCATGATTTTTAAGAGGTAGCTAGGCAAGGTTAAGGATTTCCAGCCAGTCACAGACATGTCAGTGAAAGACGTTCTTTTCTTTCTGTACTGTAAATCACATCCATGCCTGAGCTGGTAATGGGAGTCTTGGAGTAGAAAAGGTTGAGAGTTGGTAACAAGCTCATGTGTTTTTTTGTTTTTGTTTTTTTCTTTTTTTCCCTAATTTATGTCTTGTCTTAGTTGGAAGAAGAAAAGATAGTAAAGTATAACATGACAATATGGGAAGCCAGTCTGTACAATGGTACTATTCCAGAAAATTCAACTGCTCCTCCAATACAGGTGGATCCTGCAGATGTCCCCAGAGGGCCATGCTGGGAAACAATGGTAGGACAGGTAATTAACTGCTTTGATCTCATATTTGAAAATAGATCATAGTCTGTTACAAGATATCATATCTAAACCCTCTTTATTTCTGCTAATAAGTGGCATTACAGAGGGAAAATGTGAGGAAAAGCAGATATGGGAAGTTTTCCTCAGCTGAAAAGTTGAGAAAAATCTATTTGAGTTTCTTTAGGCCCTGTCTAGCAGGGAATTCTTTCTTCTGGTAGTTCACAGCATTGAAAGCATTTCTTTTTTTCCCCTCCTTTTCACTATTCTCTTCATTTACCTTCCTCTTCCTCATCCCATCTTTGTCTTGCAAAACCTGTTTAGCAATTTTGAAAAGCTGAATTCATCACAACCCCTAATAAATGTGGTAATTCTGATTAGAATTTTCATCAGGCAAAATCAGTTTCTGACTGCAACAGATCTATAGAAAAGATTAAAAAAAGGAGTAGCTCAACAAGGAAACACATGTAAGACAGCTCTTACAGCAGTATGCTTTTGAGAAGGCATCTCTATCTTTAGCCAAGTAACATAATGAGAAAGAACAATAGTGGTTTAATGGTAAATCTGCTCAGTCATTTTATTTGATTCAGTTGAACTTTTATTCTTATTGACCTAGTAATATAAAACGTCATTTCCAAAGATTTTTCTAACTTCCCCCTTTCCCCTATTTGATCATACCCCATTGTTGTAGTTTTGTGCATGAGAATGAATTCACCGCTGAATCATGACTTTTGCTGTTGCTCCATCACTCTGACAATCTCACCATCTGGTTATCTCCAATCCTGACTGAATAAATCACCAGCAGGTAGCAGACAGGCAGGAAAAACATCCCCTCTATTCTTTTCACTGATGCTGAATAATAAGCTAAGAACACCAAGAGCTCATCGCTGCACTAATTTTCTACTTAATTTCAGATCAGGGAGAGTAATATCCTTTTGGGCTATTGGACTAAGGCCTATTACAGTAGGATTCAGTGGGACTTACTAAAATAAAAGTAGAGGAATGAGGATTTCCAGTAGGATTTTCTTTTTTCCTCTCCATATTCACTGGAAGTTGGTGCTCCTTGAGAAAGCAAGCCATTCACTTTTTTTTTCTTTATTTTTAATCTTCCCAAAGTCAAAGGGATCAAAAGCAGTTTAAGATATCAGCTCAGATTTCTGTTATAGAAGCAATCTTGACTAGAAGCCCTTCCCAATCCAATCATACCCTGGAAGTCTTATTTGATAATAAGAACACAAATTAGAGCAAAGGATACCTCTAGTAAATGAGGGGCAGTTTTTCTCATGGCGTTTTTCAGTATCGGTGAATGTAGAGGAGGAGCAGAGTCTTTTCCATGTTGAAGTAGGGTAAGCACAACTAGGGATCTAGTCTAGTATTTAATTATTATTGTAATTACTAATTGCTTAAATATATTCTTAAAAACAAATATTGCTGTAACAGGAATTTGTGCGGCTGACAGTCTCTGACACGATGACAACATACATCACAATTCTAATTGGCGATTTCTTGAGAGCTGTCTTTGTTAGGTTTTTCAATTACTGCTGGTGCTGGGACTTGGAGTATGGATTTGTAAGTATCTGATTTACTATTTTAAATGTCTTTGTCAGATTATCACTTCACATTTTTGTAGTAAATTACATTTTCCTTTCAATCCTACATAGTTAACAGTTGGCTAGACATATCACCTTCAAAATCCCTGAACAACATTGTGTTAGTTTTTCTCAGAATTTGCTTATGCCTTAATATTTGTCATGTTCTTTAGACTTTGATAACTTTAAGAAGTGTGTTGTTTTTTGTTTTTTGGTTTTTTTTAGTTTGACTGTGTTTGAAAATTGGGTACACATTTTTCACACATTTCCAATCTGAAGACTCATTCCCTGTCCCACAGAATACAATCTCATTGATTTTTATGGGACTTTGGATGCAGTCTTCCAGCATAGCAAGGCATCCAGTGTTTGTGGAGAAAAATATGAAAGAACTTGTTCTAGAAATCTTATTATATATATTTTTTACTAGAATTAGTTTAGCTGAAATAGTAAGTCCCATAAGTGAGTGTAGAGCTCTTCACTTGGGAGCTGAGACTTTCACTCTTCTACAGAGTGTTAAATTAGCCAGCTAAGATACTTGCACTGTAAAGTCTGATGCTGCTTTTTCTCTTGTTAAGTAGTAGTCATGGTACTGGCAAAGCTTGTGAAGCTTCTGAAGCCTCTTTTGTACTTACTGAGAGCTATGGAAAAGAGCTAAGTCATTTAAAGCTATCCTGGGTACATCTGCATGAACAGCCATCATAGCTGTTCTGCCATCCTTTTGTCCTCTTTTCCTCAAAATTTTACCTTCATATGTGTACAAAGTTCTTGTTTCACTAAAAGCAGCCTCTTGGGAAATGATAATGTTCCAGAGGAAGAGAAAGCTTTGGTGTTTTCTATACAAACCCCAGTTTTCTGGTACAGCAATCTCATTGCTATTGGCTGGCTCCTATGAAATTTTGGTCTTTATAGCAAGGTTCAGGTTTCTTCCTGTTAATTCTATGGTGTCTCTCAAACAGGACTGGTGTAGGGCTGGAGACAAAGACTACTAGCTGGCCAGGTTGTGGACAAACAAGTTATAACCCTTGCAATATCAATATCAAATGCAGGAATTTGAATACAGCATGGGCAGAGAGCCAGTACAGCTTGTGGAACCATGTATTTTCATAAACTTAAATTCCATCTGGAGTTTCCTCATATTTTCAGATGTTCCACAGCCATCACAATAGCTAAGGCTGGATGTAGGGAACACATGAATCATTGTAGCCAGCGCTACATCTGATAGGAAACAGTTCAGACATCATATCGTCCGAAGATGTTGAAGTGATAGTCTGGACCTTTTCCTTATCAGGATATCCACGATCAATGAAAGAGCCTGAATGAACACAAGCCTCAAAGCCATTCTGAAGACTGTAGGATAGACTCTTTACCTAGGATGATTTGGCTTCCATGTGGGCTTCCTGAAGCCTCTTCTGTCTTGTTATTTACTCTGAATCGGCTGCTTTTTATGCAGGGACTTTTTGTTGCATGACCTGCCCAACCACAGGTGCCTAGTGCTATTTGAGATGACCCTGGGTGTCGAGAACAGCTGCATGGGGCTACTAGATGTATTTTTTTTTGAGATGCCTGCAGTCTCCCAGTGTTGTGAGCCACACATTGAACTGTAGAGAGCTTGGCTTGAACTGGGAGTGCCAGTTGTCAAGTGAAGACACTTACATTCATCCATTAACAATTCACACTTAATTTTTGCTCCTTGTTTTTTGTTGCCATTAGGGATGTTAATGGAATATAATACAGTAATTCAATCAATAGAACAGAACCTATAAAGGAAAGAGCTTTAGTTAAGGGTCTGGACTAAAGAGCTACACAGATACCGTCCTTTCAAGCCATTCATCCACATACAGAGTAAAGAACATAAAGAGAGGCAATAAGGAGTGAGAGTGAACCTCACAGCCCACACACAAGGACTTCAACTCTGTTAGTGGAAGCTCTGGCATGTTTATCCAGCAATGAGGGGATACCTGATTTCCATGATACATTATTGTTCCCAAAGTGTCAACAACACATCTGTTGGTAGGGGATCCTGAAACCAATTTATTATTGACATTTTTATTTGGCAGTATATAAGAATGGCTATAATGATCTGGTCCACTGTGGTCCTCAGGTCCAATAAGCTGCCTGAAAAAATAGCCAGAAGTTGAAGTGCAAACTGGAAATCATTGAATTTCTGGAAATAACTGAGCTTAATATCTTCCTTAAGAAGTAGCTATACCAGTGTCTCTGTGGTTAGTGGCCATGATTAATCTATCATTCATTAATTTTTAGACTTTCTTTATATCCTAAATATTTTTGACAACCAAAATGTCCTTTGGCAAAGAATTCCAGAAATTAACTTGTATGTTTTGTGGAAAACCACTTCCTTTTCTTTGTTTAAAAACTAAATTTCGAATTGTTATATTTGTTGATGCTAGCCCCTATGTTATGAAGAACAGTCACACATTATTTTCTTCTGTATGATCCTATTCATCTCTCCATGTCACTTATGATATTCTATCCCTCTCTACAGCTCTCCTTAGTCAACTGCTTTAAGTGTTGAATACTACTAATCTATTTAATCTTTCTTCGTATGGAAGCAGATTCATAAATACATGCAACATAAATATATCAGTTTGCTGTAAACATATACATACATATCTGTACCTATACAAACAACTACACAGAAAGAGTGTGGGGGCTCCAAATATTCCAACAATATAACATAGTACAGTTAAAAATTGTGACTTTAATTGGTGATTTTAATAGCATAACTTTGTCTTGGTTCAGCTGTAAGGAAAGAGTTATTTTTGTACCTCATACCCCTTCCTCCCTCTATCAGTCATCCATGTAATTAACATCTGGAAGGTACACATTATCCATGATCTTTTTGTCCACCCACTATGGTGAATCATGCAAGTCACCAGCTATGGTGTAACAAAACTTTTTAATGAGAAAGCTGATTAAACAAAATGTGACAATGCAAAACCGTATGGATAATATACTTGAATCAGACATTTAGGTGTAAACCAAAAGTTTGCTGCCGCAATTGCGTACCAGAAAGTTTTGTTCTGGTACATATGCACACAAACTAATATGTATGTGTGTATTTCAATTGTCACTCAAATGCAGTGTATTCAATGTTTGCAAATGGAAGTGTTCATGAATTAGAGACTAATAAACAGGGTAAAAGAAGAGATGTGGAAATGATTAAAGATTTGGAAAAACAGAATGACAGAGTCAGATGAATAGTTTAGAAATATAAGACAAAAGAATTATTTGTTTATGGCATTTATTTGTCTATACTGGAAACAAAAATTTATGATACAGTCCTTTCTTCAGCAGACAAAGCGATAATGAGACCCTATGGCAGAATCTTGAAGTAAAAACTAAAAAACTAGAGTCAAGCACACTCAGATTAGAAATAAGATATTCATATTAAGCAGGGAAGACAATGATTGGCAACAACTATCAATGCTTAAAACCAATTCTTCAATAGTGTAACTGTTAAATGTAAAATATGAAAGTGTTATAGTTCAAACAGGAATTAAATCACAGCAGCCTCATGGCTGGTACTGTATTGGAGGACACATTAGATGACGACCACTAGCCACTCCAATGGAAAATTTATGAATTACTGTTTTAAAATTTAGCCAGTACCCAGAACTATTTTTAATTCTCCTTCTTCTGAACAAATCTCAAAAAGATTTTCAGTAAAATACCACAAGGTGTATTAAAGTCTGCCTGTTGGCCTTGAGTCATATTAATTTGTTTCATGATTCACTGATAAGATGTAACAAGAGGCCTTACAACACAATGCCAGTATGCTGCTGCTGTCGGAAGTGACAGTTTTAATCTGCTGTAAGTCATCTTAAAACCCTTTTTGCAAGCCTAATGAAAGCATTTGTATTATTTTTTTCAGCCATCATATTCTGAGTTCGATATAAGTGGAAATGTGCTGGGGCTGATCTTTAACCAAGGCATGATCTGGTAGGTGTGGCAAAGCATGTTGCACCTGCAGGATTGCAGGATTTAGCTGTGTCTGTGAAAGATTCTTCTGAAATGCTGATCCTGTCCCATTAGTTTGATGGTAGTGTAATGCAATATATATCAAACTGTGGTACACTGCAATCGGTGGGACCACTTCAAAACTAGTTCTGGGCCAAGATGATGGGACCAGATGCATTAGGATTTTGCAATGAGCTGGTAACACCAACCAGTAAAAAGCTGCATAGATGAATCTTATCTTTTTGTTGACTGACTGCTTGCTATAGCAAGGCACTTGGCCTGTACCGTTTTGCTTTGAATTTCAGCCTCTCAAAATACCTTGCCACTCTTTTCTCATGTGTCCTGTGAACATAGGCCTTAAAACAAATGTATGTACACTTACTGTGCAGGCATGTGAATGTGCATTAAATGCTACTGCTGCAATATTAGTCCTTAGCTCTAGAGAAGAAGAGGTGTATGTTTCATCCCATTTTTGAACTTTACATGAGTGGTAAAGAATACGAGCGTGTAGAGTCCTCATGCAAGATGCTCAGTCTTCCTCAGGAGCCATCCTCCTCAAGCACTGTTGACTTCTGAAAGTTAATTCTTACTGAGGCCTAATTTTTCACCCTTAATATGACTTTGCTGATCAGACTTTTTGCTTGGTGAAAGCCCTCACTTCTGTAAAGCCCAAGGGTTGCGTGTTGTGTGCATGTCAAAGAAATGCCACAGAAATATGGCAAAGAAAAAGGCTGCAAATATCTTGCAGCCCTCGCAACCAAACTCTGTTGGGGGGATGCATGGAGGGCCCCAACAGCAGCGCTGTGGGCTTGCTCAGAAGGAGGGTATATTGCTGGGGATGAGCACGGCATACCTATGGCCTTGTAGTGATGGCACGCCATAACAGTATGGCTGGAGGGCTGCTGCTGGCATGTGAGGCACCTATATTGTGTACTGCACCTTAGAGAAACACCTTAGGTTTGCAATTGGTATGTTGCTAACTGCCTTAGGACTGGCATTTTAATTTCTGATAGGAAACATTTCTCAGGCTGCTGTTCACCAAAATGATGAGGCTGCAGCATAAACTCTGCTTGCAACTTTATACACAATTGATGGCACTAATACTTTCTACTGCTGTAATTAACGCTTTGGAAGACAGGTTGGAAATCATTCTCTACCGGACAGACATTGGGGACTGGGTGAGGGAGTTGATTCCTGATTATTCTCGAATAAAACTTCTATACATACCTATCATTTTTATACTTCATTAGATGTACAGACTCTGTGCACCTGTAAGCTGCCATGCCCCAATATACATATTCTGGCACAGAAACTGTGACTTGTGCTTTTGTGATGCTATTTAGATACAGCATCCTTCTGCTTACCACTTATTGCAGGGTTGGGACCACATTTACCTGCTAATTGATATTTGCAGGGCCAAGTAAGGCACTAGAGCTGTAGTGTTTTTCAAAACAATGTCTGATGATTTAAACTGAACCAAATATATCAGAAGAGTAAAAAAAGTTTGACTGAATTATGATAAACATACACTGCTTAAACCATGTTTGTCATTAATACATACATAGGATAAATTGGTTTCTGTTTTATCTGAGCTTTACAAATTCTATTGCACGTTCGTGCTCATCTGAAACTGAATAAAAAAGAGTTTCACGTGCAGATGGTGAGCTGGTGCTATCACAGAGCTAGAAAGGATACAAGAGGCGTGTATGTGTGCATTTATTTTTGTGTACGAGACAGAGACAATGCAGTTAGGAAAATTCTCTTCTCGTTCTCTGTGTTTTCACAAAGCAAGTGGGATGCAAATTACTTGCAAGTCTCCTCTGTATTGATAAGCTTTGGCAAGAATTTATCTACCATATAATAAATGTTATACTGAAATATTATGATAATGGCCATAAGTTACCCAGATTCTGATCTTGTTGAGATTGAGGAGTATTTTGCAACTGATTGCCGGGGTAAGGAACAGGGCCATGAAGTGCTCTCTCCCTTCAACCATAGACTAGCAAACCCTTTATCTTTTCACTGAAGGTATATGAAAAGAGGGAGAAGAGATATTAATATAATAGAGTCTCTCATAATATTTCTGTACTCGGAAGGTATTTCCAACCATGTAGATCTATTTCCTATTTTTTAAATAGAAAAAACTGAGGCACTCATAGGCAAAGCAGCTCAGCCCTTGTCACCTGGACAATGATTAAGGAAAAAGTAGATTCCTGATCTCTTACATTCTGTATCATTTGGCCAGGCAAATGAAAGTAATTGCTCTTCAGTCAGCATGGCACAAGAAAGAAGGTGTGACAAAAATAAAACGGTCTCAACTTTTTCAGTGTCATAACCATGCAACCATATATAATAAGGAAAAAACAATATTTAGCAGAATCAATGAACAGTTTGTTGGAATGAAGCACTAAATAACCATGGTAACAGAAGTAAAATAAATGTCAACTAAACAAAAATATCCTTCCTAAAATGGTGCTAGTACATTAAGAAAAATAATAAAGAATAAACTAGATTATTTTGGTAATACTCAGCTTTAGGGATATCCTTTTTTATGCAACACAAGTGAGATGCTACCTGAACTAAAGGGACAAAGTAAGAGTGGATAACATTTCATCAGATGATCATTTAATTTGCAGAGAAAGAGGGCTTTGTAACTTTGAAACAAAAAGTTCATATGGAGAATTCTCTCCAGATGCCTTCAGCTCTTCTTACAGCAAGACTGAAGAGACAAGACCAGTAAAAAAAATATAAAGATGTTTTATGAACTTGATTTCTGAGTGCACAGTGCGTATGGCTGCAAAGCACATTGACATAGGGAACGGGTGGCACACCTAGGAAGGCAGAAGTCCTACAACAAAGTGGTTATTTTTTTCTTTGCTTCTTTTCTAGGATGGGATCTTTTTATGCTCCATGTCTCCCGGCAATCAACGTGTTCCGCCTTCACACTTCCATGTACCTGCAGTGCTGGGCAGTGATGTGCTGCAATGTCCCCCAGGAGAGGGTCTTCAAGGCTTCCAGATCCAATAACTTCTACATGGCCATGCTGCTTTTCATCCTCTTTCTCTCCACACTGCCTGCTGTGTACACCATTGTCTCCATCCCACCATCTTTTGACTGCGGTCCTTTCAGGTTTTTTGCATTTTACATCCATCTTTTGTTATTGATGTAGTGAACTGCCTCATCACATCACAGTGAATGATCCAATAATGAAAAAGAGCTTCTATAACAAGTGTTAGGTCCTGACAGGCTGAGTGTTCAATGGTGTCACATTTCCCATTATGGATAATTCCTGAAGCTGGAATTCTAGAAAACTGAGTCATTCTTTAGAAAGTTTTATGTGAAGTGTAGAACACAAAATCTTTTCTTTTAGTTAATTGTAACGTAAAAAATTATTATTACTGCTGTAATTAAGCAAGAAATTGTTCTTAAAGAGTAGAGCAGTGACCTATTATTCACCTCTGGTCTGCTGGCTTGAGAGAGATGGCTTTCAGGAAATGTCTACATGTGCCCTGTAGGAGTGGCATATCAGAACATATGGTGGTGTGCTAAACGTATGGTGGTGCAGTCTTTGACTGCTGTGACTCTCTACAACTGACACAGTATTTCGTGCATTTGTATTACCACTGTGAAGCTGAATCTGTTTCTGAAGTCTTCAAGACCTCCACGTTCATTAGTCTCTTCTAAAAACTTAGGCCTGCCTTGCCTGTGCGAACACGTGTCTTGCATGCAAGCGAGCTTAGATGTTTCCACACTTTCTCCCTCTGTGCACACTACCTGGAAAGTCCAGGATCATTTTCATCATCTTTACTTGCCAGGTAGCATGACATACAGCTACAATTAGTACACAACAATAGCCAATGTTTGAAATGAAAATTTTTAAAAGACACTAGTCTTTGGTTTTGAACAAAAGCAAGAGTAGGACAATAGTAAAAAAGACTTGCTGATTCCAATGAAAGATTTGAATAATACATTACTGTTGTGACTAAAACGATATCTGCATAATCCCCAGTGCACTTTGTAAAGGAGCGGAAGTCTTGCCCCATTAACTTTGGCCAAAGGCAAAATATCTGGGAGATTGTTTCTAGTCACCTGCGATAGTCACAGTCACCTAAGAGGGAGAATTGCATGACATGCCAAAAATTCTGATGAGACAGAAAATTGCTTGAATTTATGGAATGGTAACAAAGCAAGTGATGCAAAGTAAGATTTTTTATTTGTCATAGCAAAGAAAGTACAAAGGGAGACATCTGGAGTCAGATGTGAGTAGCTGCAGTTATTGAATTGGATATTACTGAAGGGGTAAGATTAGTGTTCAAAATGAGAAAGATAATAGTGTTTGCAACTTTTTCTCTGTCAAATGCAGAGATAGTTTATTCTTCATGAAAAATGTGAAATCTTCAATGTAACTTTTAATGGAGGACTTGAAGCTAATGAAGGCTCATTCAACCTGGGTATAGGTAATGCCACTGTTGAGCTGTCAGTGGATAAACACTGGTAATGCATGGCCCTGTATTAAAAAAAGGAAAATATTTTCCTGTTAGTAACCCATTGTCTCATCTATTATGAAACTTCTGATTCTTTGGGGTTTTTTTCTGCTTTGTTTTGTTTTGTTTTGTTTTTAATTGATTGTTAAAGGTAACATATACAACTCAACAGAGACCTGCCAGGAGTAGGGAAGCCAGGACAGAATTAGCAAATTCGCAACAGAAGAAGCTTTGTGTGTGCTGGGGAAAAGATAAGGAGAGCACAGAGTGGAATTTCTCATCTACCATGGGTGGGTAGGGCAAGTGAAGAGAAAGAACTGGTCTGAAGAAGAATTCTACCTGCAAACTTTTTTACATTACTGTGAAGAGGGTAAAGGTTGAGAACAATGAGTGAAGAAAAAGACCTAGTTGTCAGAAATGCTTTGCAAGAACTGAAAAGAGGTGACAGGAGACCTCAATGACTGGAATATCAGCTGGCAATTTGGTGGCAATTGCTTTAACCAACCCAAAACTACCAATTAGTCTCAATACACATAAAGACCCATTTTACTGGTTTTGTTCAGGTAGAAAACTTCAAACTCTATATTGTGAGACACAGCCTAAAGCAAAATAAGCAGGAAGGGACTTTTGGAACATCTATTAAAATGCTTCTGCAAGAACAACAACATTAATGGCCAAAAGAAAAAATACTTTCTAGGTAAGCTCGCCATTGAACAATTACACATGAAGGTTATTAGATTGCTGTAGCAATAACAAAAATCTCCTGAAACACAGCCACTGACTTCTATAGCATTGGTGCACAGCAAAGAGAGAGGAGAATTAGGCTGAACAGTGATGAGCAGAAACCGGTTGCAAGCCGACCATTTTTTGCTCATCAACCATATAAAGATGGGATTTGAGTTTTTCACCAGAACTTCATAGAGCACAAATTGAACTTCACTCTTTGCTTAGTGATATGGAATTCACAACTCGGTACACTGATTCTTTGAGGAGTAATCTTGGTGGTAACTGCAGGCAAAATCTATTAGCATACAATAAAAATATTGCTGTCTATTTTCCCCCTTAAAATACACAAATACTATTTTAAATAATATTCCTTTCACACTGTCAAGTTTTAAATAATGTTAACATATAGTTTATTGCCCTTTTCCCAGGTTTGATGTGATGTGATTAACCTATATATTCAAACTACTGCACTGACATTGCCATAATGTTTTTACGTGACATACTGTCAAATTTTCTGTTTAATAGTGGGAAGACTAGAATGTTTGAAGTCATATCAGAAACTCTGGAGCATGATTTCCCTTCCTGGTTTGGGAAGGTATTTGGTTATGCCTCTAACCCTGGACTCATCCTACCTTTTATATTGCTGATGGTGTACGTATAGAATATTAACTCAAAGCTTGCTTAATCTAAGGTCTGTTAAGTTTCTTTCACTCTGAATCTTCACTGCCTGAATATCTAATTAAACACAGTACTGATTGCCCTGTGGTGAGGGACTTGAAGAATTCATGAGGCTTTTATTTGAACATAATTAATGTGCTTTTGCACAAAGGGTAGTATCTCTTTTGTTTTTGTTATTGCTTTTCAAAAATGTTGTTGTTGCCATGATAATGGCAAAGCTATTAAAATGCAAAACCCTATAAGGGATCTGAAGTGCAGTGCCTTTGATCAGCCTGCCCAGCAGGCAGAACAGGACATCATAAATCCTTAACAAGTTCAATAGAAACATGACCACCATGAAGCAGAGTTATTTCTCAGTCACTTTCAATGAGTCTGATCTTCAGTGCTGTGGCCTTTCCTTGATAAACAGTGTACTCTAAGCTGTTGGGACAGGCGTGTGAGACAGGGTGTTGAAGACTTTATGAAATAGGGCTAGTAGAGACTTTTTGGAAGTCAGTACCTGGAATAATGACCCTAGAATAGTCTTTCTCAGAGACTGTATTGAGTCCTGTTTTATAATGGCATTTTGAACTGCTGCATACATATATCGGATTATTTAGCATACTGCTGAACTAAAAGTTAATTCTATGTAGAGATGAGCTGGGATTTAAGCCTGCATTGTAGAACTGCCGATAAATACAGAGAAGATTACAGAATACAATAGAAATTGCAGGAGGATTTTATATAAGCAAAATGAAATTCTGAGATGAAATTTTGCCAAGGTTCACTTAACTTCATATTCTATTTTAAACCTTGTCTAGAAAAATAAAGAATCCAGACTGTCCGCTGAAATACATTGTCAACTCCTACTGATTTTTTTTTGAGTGCTATTTCTTTTCTTGGAATGGTCCAAGGCAAAGATACTAAAAATAAATAAAGAAAAGAAAAGAAAAAAAAAGGAGGAAAATACAAGGCAAAGTCAGGCAAAGCAGAGAAAACAGTGTATGCAGATTAATTATTTACTGCTTGCATCAATAAAAGACTTTGTATCAGAAATTCTCTAATTAAATCAGGATGGTGAAAAATACTAATTTCATAGAGTTATCACAAAAGTAATACAGTACACTGAAAAATGAAAATTGCATTATGCAGTTATGTTTTTGTTTAGTAGAAGAAGGAGGTCACAATTTAAAACAAAAATGAAAAGCTATGCTTTTGGCTGTTTTCTTGTCAGTACTTGAGTTTGCCTATTGTATTAGTTCAAAAGATTTTGTAAATATGATTTACTCATTTTTAAGGTGTGTCATACAAGTTAATTAACTTGTATGAGTTATTCTTCAGAACACACTTCATAGTGAGGCATAGCTTTATGGAACATCTTCCTTAACTACTACAAGATTGAATATAGAGTATTAATAGACAGAAGAAATTCTTTCAGCTTTTTTTTCCTCTGAAATAATAGTACCTTCTTCATACCGTAAGGAAGCACATTGTTTGTTGTCAAAATACTACTACTGATTAGGCATGATAAATGAGGAAAAGCTACACATTTTATATTAGCACAACTGTAGTTGTTGCTATAGGAATGTTGTAAGGGTCTTTATATTTAAATCATTATCTAACAAGAAATATTATTTTTCTTTAAATTTAGCCTGGGTATTTATTATCTCAACGCTACATCCAAATCCTACAAGGAAGCTAACTTGGAACTTAAAAAGAAGTTACAAAGTGTAAGGAATAGAGAATTACTGATTTTTGATTTTACTAAATGTTAGAGAAGCCGTTCAGGTTACTGAAAGATGCCCTCTCTCTCCCCATAATTAGCAAGCAGAAGAAAATAAAAGAAGAAATAAACAAAAGGCACAAAAATCAAATGAACAAGAGGAAAATCCATTTGAGACAGAATCACCACAGCCAAAGCAAAAAGGAGGCAAGCAAGATGAATCTACTCCAAACCAAGGTAAGGACTATTCTGACCTCCTCAGGATGAGGAGTTTATGTATGCCAGACCATAGTCTTCCTCACTGCCTTGACTACTTCCTTTGCCATAATATCCTGAAAGATATTTACAATACTGAATCACAAGTATTAGCCTAATCTCCAGTCCATTTTTCTTTCATTGTCTCATTTAAAAATACTGTAACATTATTCCACACCAGGCAACACCAAAGTAAAAATCCTGTAGCAGAGCTATAATGAATGGCAAGATCCCAGCCCTGCAAAAAAACCCACTTAAAGCCTGGTCTAAATGTCAGTGATCCCTCTTACCTATCACAAACCAGTCAGGTCCAAATCTTGCACCCTCCTGTTGTATTTCATTGATCCAGGACTGCTCAGGACACTGTTTGTCCTCTGTGCCAGGTTCACCAGGAGAAGGTATAGTGAGAACACAGCACAGTAGCAATCCTTTTCAGAAAGCCTAGCTTGGTCAGGCAGGTTTCGCTCTGTCCTGAAGGATTTTGCAGGCTGTTTCCTTTCCCCTGGACACTGCTAGCCTTTTCCCATCATGCATGCATGCCATTGTGCTCGTTTTGGCTGGGGTGGCATTCATTTTCTTCACAGTACCTTGTATGGGGCTATGTTTTGTATTTGTGCTGGAAACAGTGTTGATAACATAGGGATGTTTTTGTCATTGCTGAGCAGGGCTTACACAGAGCCGAGGCCTTTTCTGCTTCTTACCCCACCCCACCAGTGAGTGGGCTGGGGGTGCACAAGGAGTTGGGAGGGGACACAGCTGGGACAGCTGACCCCAGCTGACCAAAGGGATATCCCACACCATATGACGTCATGCTCGGTGTATAAAGCTGAGGGAAGAAGGATGCGGGGGGATGTTGAAAATGATGGTGTTTGTCTTCCCAAGTAACTGTTACGTGTGATGGAGCCCTGCTTTACTGGAGATGGCTGAACGCGTGCCTGCCGATGGGAAGTAGTCAAAGAATTCCTGCCCACTTAACTTTGAAATTGCTACCTTCATTGTCATTTATGGATGATATCTAAGTGCATCACTTGGGAAAAGCCTTCACTTTCCTCCACTGGGGCCTTGCAGGAAGGACTGGAGGGCAAATACAGTGCAAAGATTGTGAAGGTGCATTACCCCAGATTTCAGGCTGTGGGCAGGGAAGGCTCCAGACTTTCCACCACACTCTGGAGTGCACGGGCGGCTGCAGGATTTTCCTCTCAGGGAATTTCTGGTTTGCATGTTCATTTTTTAATTCTGTTCTCCAAACACATTACAGACAACAAGAAAGGACAGGATGGCAATGAAGTGAAGAAGACAGGCCAGCCACAAGAATCCAGCTCCTCTCAGGCACTCCAGCATCCAGGCCCTGCCCCGAATGGCCACTGTCCCCCGCAGAGCAGAGGAGGAAACCTTCCTGCCCCATCCGTAGCTGTGACGAGGCCACCAGGGCCCAGGGGGTATGGAGTGCCGGGCTATCCACCTGGAAACCCACGCTTCCCAGGAGCACAGCCAGGAATGCCCAGGGGCCCTCCCAACTACAGATAAGGAGCCTCAAGCACATTGTGGTATGACGAAAGATGCTGAGCGACAGAAGAATGGTCCTAACCCCAGACACATTCCTGCAAGTCTAGAACCCCACTGTGTTTGTTCTAAATCTTCATGTGCATAGAAGTTACGTACGTGCTTCAGTTTTTGCAGGATGGGAGGCTTCAAAGGAAAACATTGCATGTCTTCTTGCATTTGAAGGCATTGCAAAAATGCATTACCTGTGTCAATAGGTTACTAAACTTAGGGATATTTATTGGAAGATATTTATTAGAAGAATGAAAAATGTTTTGTATTCAGTTGATTATTTTCTTAGAAGCCTGAAAGTGTGTCCCTAACACCTTTTCCTTTTTCTTAGAAGCACAGTTCACTGAAAACAAAGCTTTGTACAAAGTGTATGAGTCAGTTATATTTAAACACTGCATATAGCTTGTCTTCTGCAGGTCAGATATGATTACCCACAGATTTCAGATTGTACATGGGAAAACTGGGATCTTTTCAAAAGCTGGATGATTACCTCTAAAGTCTTTGGGAAAGTATTAAAAAGGTAAAAGAAAAGCAATATTCTGCCTGTTGCCATGAAGAAAATTTAACTCCTATTACAGTACTACTTTTGGCTAATAATAGTTTTATCACATTCTGAAAGACTAAAAATAAATTTAAAAAATGAAAGTGGTGAGGAAATATCTCCTGTGCAGCAAAACATATTTGAGGAATAGAGGTATGTAGACAGTTATGCAATAATTTCCCCCAGATACTCATCAGGATTGTGTTATGGCACAGACACACTTATTATTGCATAAGAATATGTGCTATACAATCTACTCCGTGGATTTATCATTGTATACTTGTATTGATCCCTATAGAGTCCAGGGTGGAACAGGTCCTTAGTCTGATAGGTCTTGTGGAAACACAGAAAGATGCAAGCCCCTGTGTGAGTTGATGTTAGTTACTCCAATGAGACAGCTTTATTTTTATGTTCTGATTTTATTTCCTTGTCCAGAATTTGGGCTTTGATAATTATTTTAAGACTCACAAGATTAATAACAACAAAATCAGTCAACTGCCTGTCTTCTGAAAAATAAATGTAATTCCATTGGAGGCCTTCCATATAATACAGGTCCATTTTGCACAGCAGAAAGACTTTAACCATATATCAGTATAAAACAAGTCAGTGACATAACAAAACAACTTCCATGTATTTAAATTGTGGAACTTATTGAAAAAGGCTTACAAAAAAATCCAGTATAGACTATTTATCCCCATAAAACACAATGATCCAGGTGCAATTTCCAGCTCAAGCAGTCTTTAAATCAATTGCCAGAACCTGGGAGGATACATCAAGGGAAAGTTCACTTTATACTTTACTTGACTCTTGTGCTGCTTCCATAAGCATCTGCTATCAGCTGGAGATAAGACGTTACTTCAAACAGACCTTTAGTGAGCACCAGCATGGCTGTTTTGCAGGTAAACACCAAGCATTGATAACCAAATCAAGAGGTAAGTGTATTGCAATAACTACAAGGGAGGGTCTTTTCTAGTGAAGAGACTGGGAACTTTTTTACTAAGGGAGAGGACAAACAAGTTAAGACTGGATCCCAAGACATGTCTGCATCTGGGGTGCAGTGAGTCTTGTATTTTAAATTAGAGAAAGTACAGCTAATTGCGGTGTAAGTTGTTTCATCTTTCTCAGATAAGATTTCTAATCTATGGACTTCAGACATGTGGAAAAAGTACAGTAATTCAAACTGTCTTTTAATCTGAAATCTTTTTCTAACATGATTAATTTTTAAACTGGATATGTTTTTAGCCCAGAAACTTATAAGATTGTCAGTAGTCTTATTGAAGTTAAGCATGGCCCCCAGTGCTCTAGGGCTTCCATGCTTTTAAGACAAACTTTTTCCTACAATCTGTCACGAGACACTGATTTGCATAGAGGTTTTAGCTCACTGTTTGTTAACATTTCATAATAAGAAAACACTGAATATTTCTTAGAAAAAGGAAGATTGTTTCTAGAACAAATGAGGAAACTGATTTTAAAGATGCTTTATGGCTTAGTGATCCGCCTGAGTTTTTCAAGGGGTGTTGGAATAAATTGGAGTTGTAAACTGGTTTTGATGCAGTCTGGTTCCCTGAAATGTAGAGGGAGGTTTACACTATGTACACAGATCTTAATAGGGATTCCTTGTTCTATTAGGAGTGAAAATTTTCTGTGGGTATTAAAGGCTTTCTTATTTTTATCAGGCTTAGTATTTCATTCTGTGGGATTGCTTTACATCATGAACGGGACAGAGACACAGCAAGGAATCCACCAGCTGAAATTATTCTGAGGAACTTTCTGTTAGATCTGTATGCTGTATTGATTTTCAACAATAAACGTGTTCTCAGAATGCACCTGTATATGCAGTGATGAGCATGTAACAGCCAACATGAATAACAATAGCACGACTGGATGTTGCTCATGCCCTGTGATCAGCATCAGGCTGCTGTGACTGAAAATGAAATGTTTATTCTTATTCTTTGGTACTCCTAAGCAAAGGTCTTTCATCACTGTGTTTCATGAAGCTGTGCTTTCAATGCTTCCTAGCTTAGTTCTGTTTAATTGCCTGCCATCTTATTCATAACATGACATCAACTTAGCAGACAAGATGTGGTATTATACCTTCCAATGTTCTATACTAAGTCCACCTTTAAGAAAACATTACTGTAAAAGTAATTTTGAGATTGTTACAATAATTTTGCGTGATCAGATTTCAAGTCACATTTCGTTTCTGTACAACCTTTCTCTATCCCTCCTATATTTTGAGTCTTTTAGTTCAAACTTTTCGTCTCTGCTTTTTTTGAAAAAACACCTCGAGCAACCTTCATCCACCTACCCGCACAGCTGCTCCTCTGTTTGAGTCTTGTACTGTGCTAAACAGGTAACAAATACTCTTGACAGTAGGAAAAATACTGTGATTCAAATCATGGCAAATGATCTTGATTATAGAAACAGAATATATTTTGTTTTCATTGGTGACACATATACCATTTCCCTTCTTCTGCAAATTGTGCTAGGGATACCTCAGAGCTCTATTATCCAATTATTTTCAGTGAAATCAGGGCTCAGTGCATCTTACCATCTCCCACATCTTCCTCCGCACAATTTACACGCTGTCTTCATAGCATTTGGCTGAGCATTTTGTATAATTTTTTGTTTAATAAAAGTGCACTTCACTATATTAGTGTACTGGTGCAGAGGGACCTTCAAAATATTTTGAAGTCCCTGCCAAAGATTTAATTTCTCACTGATCTGTGAAAATTATAATTACTGTAAAATTGTGGTTATTGAATACATCTCCCTTCTCCTATTAGTCTTTTTTCTGCCGTTGAATTAAGTATTTTTACTCAATGACAAAGTCCTACCCTGGGACTGTGCAATGCTCTCGGATGAACAGGAAGCAAAAGGATGAAAATAAAGTCCAGACTTGACTGAATTCACAGCAAGTGAGAGACAGAAATTTTTATAACATATCCTTTTCAACACGAGACTTGTGGTCGCTGGGACCTGCAAATAACAAGCTTAATACATGCAATAATAACATCCATGGGCATCTGTGGAAATTTAGAGCTGTCGTAAAGCTGAGACGTTTAAATCCAAGGAATCATTTTATTACCCTACATTGTTTAAAAAAAGCCACAAAATGCTTACTGGAAAATTAGATGCAGTTTTTATTTGTGCTGAATCCTTTGCTTCACTTTCTAGTCCTCTGTGAAAAAACGGGCTGTTAAACTCATTATGGCTACAGATAAACTTCAAAAACGGGTAACACCTGCTCTGTTTATTGTTTGCTGAAAAATGAGGCTGTATGAGTTCACTATGAGCTTTATGCTGTCCATGCCACATAACCAGTCTGTATTAATTCCTTGAAATCACTGAATGGACAAAAAAAAAAAAAATTATAATGACACAAACAATATTCCCCTACCTCCTGTAGCAAAGGTCATTACAATCTGAGGAGCATCCATGCCCAGTGGTTATAAAAAAGCTACAAAAACTAGTATTTGCCTAAACTAAAGAACGACCTGGGAGTCATGACAGAAGGTTCTGTATGGATGCAGCAAACTCCGCGTTACCTGCTCTTTACAGTCTATAAAGACTGGACTATAAAAATGTCGGTATGTGACTGTGCTGTATAACTAATGTTACCTACCCGGTTACAAGCATGATCAGTGGGAGCTGTGCTTCAAGTTATTAGCCAGGTTAATAATGGAATGCATACTTTTCTGTGAGTTCTCTGTTTTCTCCATCCATTTCAGATCAGCTAGTGTCTCTAATGCATTCGTGAGCCTAGTTATCACCTGGTAATCAGGAAGCAACACTCACCAATGAGGTCTGTGGCTACATTATGGATGTGAGACCTAACTATAGCGTAGTTTGGAGAGAAAAAACACATAAGCACCCACTGCCTGTCCTGTAAGCATGAGGAAAAGGATGCAGTTCTCATTCTCCCGGCACAGGGAGGCTCTGGTAGTCCACGGAGAGATACTGCTACGCCCTTTCGGTGCGTCAGCTACCACTGGGAGAAACTTTTTCACTTTTTATTACTCTGTCTGGTGGGTGGAAATAAAGGTGTTTCCAGGGCATTGCGTCAGAGGGAACGACGAGGTGGAAGGGTCAACTCCCTGGTAGCCCGGCTGCGGCTCGGCCTGCTGGCTCGAGGGAGCATGGGGGTGATTTCCGCAGCAGGCTTCCTCCAGAGGGGCATAGTGCAGCGGGCTTTGCGAGCCGCAGCAGAAGACTCAGCGAGCTTACTCTGAGAGCTCAGTGATGCTGCCCTGCAGCGCCGGCGGGGGAGACTCAGCTCCTTGGGCCGCAGCCGTGTGCAGGTGAGCTCTGTCTCACACGGCTGATTCATGCGGTGATGCTAAGGCTGGGCACAAGGGAAAGGAGACCAGGTCAGAGCCACTAGGATGCCATGGTAATGGTCTGTGAGATTTAAATGCCAGCATGGTTGCTTGTCAGATACTCACGGAAATATTTCCCTGGGTGAAACTGGGCTGTGTGAAACTGTAGTGCTTTGGCTGCTGCAGTAACTGCTTTGGAAGGGAGCAGGGGCTCTGAATGAGGGCTGCCACATCTTGGTCCCAGCCAGCTGTTCTCCCTTGGTCTCAGCAAAGGAAAAAAGTCACAGACTTGCCCCCCTCTTTCCTGTCCCCTTTTGTTTAGCTTCTTTCACTCAGTACCACGAGCAAGAAGCCCTCTCTCCATGGCCATATTCCACCACTTGCAGCCACCAAGTTCTGTGTACAGCTCCTGTGTGCATACTGTGCACGACAGATGCTCATTTCCCTAAATAGCAAGGTTATGCAGGGAGTTCACATGTGTCTGTGTTAACAAAAGCCACAGAAGCAAGATATTTTTATGGCAATAAGTTTTTGTCTTACTGCCTAAACGCTGCGGGAGGAGACTGTGTCATAAATTACAGATCCTATTGATAGCTTGGAAAGAGAAATGTTGCTAAGGTTAGGACCCAAATGTGCTACCAGTATCATATTTGGGTATAAACATTCTCAGTGGAGTATTTGCTTGTATTCACACTACTAGAAGACTTTAGGTTAGAGTAAAGAGCTGAAAGAAGTTTGGCGTTAATAACAATTCAAGGTAGGAATAAATATCAGCTCCCTACATGTCTGGGGAACACCTGAATATACTGACCTGCACTTCAGGGGTCTGATTCTGTTATCTTGCTAAGCACAAAGATCTAAAGAAAGGAGCTTGTATTCCACATCAATTTTTTTTTCTTTCCTTTGAGACGTAATATCTCAGCTGCAGTGCATAGTCATACAAAGCTGTGAACCACATCTGCTGAAGTGTTAGCAAAATAATAAAAAAAGAGTATTGCACACTTTATCTGAGGCTTTTGTTTTGTCCTTGACTTTTTGTTGGAAGATGTTTTGTGTATTTGTACATACGACTGTGCAGTTAACGTCACAGTTACGTACGTTTTGAAAAATCTTGGCTATTTTATTTTGAAATTGCACAAGAAAGGAGAATTCCCAAAACTTGTGATTAATTTTCTGCTTAAAACCATTCTTATCATGTGCACATTACTATCGTACATTAATGAGGTTTGCAGTAAATTATGTTTGTCACTTATCATTTGACTCTTGTCTGTGTCCTTGCCAGCTCTCCATGGCTGTGGGAAGAGCTTTTAATATTTCAAACTTTTAATCCATTGTGAAGACCTTCCTAAAAAATAGAACCAGAATATTTTTTCCCTCTCTTTCTTGGAATTAGATCAGAAAAAAAATCCAATATGTAATCTGTACGCAATAATAGTTATAACCGTTATCTCAAAATACTGGAGCAGGAAACAAAACAATTATATTGGAGATATTTAAATTGCATAACTATTAGAGCAAATAGTTTCCAATCAATATAAATTCTACTAATGAAAACTATTAATTTAAAATTTTGAACTTTCTGACTACAAAACTGTACCTGTTCTTATCCCAAGGGATTGACTCCACAAGCTAAAAGCTACTTTTATGCAACGAGCTAACCGGAAGAGAGTCAAATGTCTGAGACCATTAAAACCATTAGTTTGCATCTCTGATAAGGGATGTCTTGTTTTTTCCACTAGATAAAGCCTTTTTTCAAGACTTGGAAAAATTAATAGAAGAAAGAGAACAAATGTTATATAATAATTGTAGGATAAAAAGCCTTCTAAAATACTTTCAGAGGTTCGCGAAGTACGAAGGCCAAATCTTTGGCAAAACACCAATATCCACCAGTAAGATGATATAAATCTAACACATATCTTTATATAAAGTAACAATTCGATCCTTATAGCGTGACAGTATGAAGCACAATTTCGTTGTAATCAACATGGGATTAATTTCTTGCCAGCTGAAGCTAAATGTGATATTTCAAACCCCTTACTTTTCTTTCTCTCTTCCTTTTTGCTAGAAGGATGGGGCAAATGTATTCTCAGTGTTGTGGTATTTTTTGTCAAGAGCATTCCCTTCTTTTTTTTTCCTTTCTTGTTTTTTTTTTTTTTTAAAAATCACTCAATGACTGCTGTGCAGACGGAGCCATGGCTCCAGGTACCTTGCATAAAGTATGTTTTAGAAAGTCTGCAAGCTACATTCATTTATTTAAAGGAATCATATTTAAAACATAGAGGACATTTTCCAAACACCTTGTAAGCCTTGTTATTGCTTGTAAACAGCTAAGACTGAAAGCCTCTAAAATCTCTTATACCATTCTAAAGGCACCACTCTGACATCTTCAAGTATCTCTGATGACACACATAACAATGATGTTGGTGGACCCTAAATCAGCTTATGTTCCAGCTGCAACTAGATTTAAAATATGGAAGGGTATTTTTTTTTGTTTAATAAGCAGTTTCTTTTTGTCAAGATCAGCCTCAGCCCTACCTAGCATGCAAAAGCAGACTGACAGCTCCGTGCCAACGCTGCTCGCATGTGCTGGATTAGCGTCACGCGGATGGATATTCTCAGATTGTAAAATGTGCTCTCACTAGTTTTGTCTGCTAAAATAAACTCCTTGGCACTCAGCAGTTCCTCTCCCCAAATGAACTTCGCTGCACAGTGGAAAGCAAATATTCTGTCATTTCCACACACAGAGGAAAGTGGCATAACATGCATTGGAAGTGAGATACTCTGGGGCATATCGACAAATTACTATAAATAGCAGTTTTCAGAGAAACTGAGTGCCCACCGTCTGCCTGTATAATACGAGGTTCAGCAATCTGATTCAGCAAACTGAGCATCAAAATAGGAAATCTCTATCTCTCCTGCTTTGTACACTAACCTGTGGAAGAATGATGAGTTAAATTAAAACACACTAAGCCACAAGGAAGCCACAAGGAACTTTCTTTTTTTTATTGCTGGGCTATCTCCTGGTAGATTCGTCCAGTGAAAATACAAACGCATCACTGTCAGTACAGAGCTGCCTTTAATCTTTGCTTGGCCTCTGGTTTGGTTTTGCTTTGCGCCAGGCTTTTAATGACAATTTAGTGGAAGGATGCAGCAGGCACAATGCAGAACAGACAGATACTAACAAGAACAGGGAAGTCACTTGCTTTCCCTTCTCTGTGCAGCATTGTGGTGGTGCCGCTCCAGTGACAGCCCTGGCCGTAGTCCCACCGCCCTAGTGACAAGGTGGTCCAGCCATGCACTGTGGGACAACCCTGGCCCAGCAGAGGCAGGATCTGCTTTTTCTGAGGCTGCCACGCTGTCTACTTGCAGCACGGTGAAAGGCTTCCCACCCTTTCCCAGCCCTGCAGCTGCTACTCCCTGATGCCGCCACTCAGCCCCATCGCTGGGGCGGGGAAGGCATGTTCATGCTTCCTCTCTGTTCATGCTACATATCTGTCTGCTTTCTGCGAAACACGCGACTGGCAACCCCTGTGTGTTAGGCTGTGCGTGCTACGCTGGTGGCACTATGCTGGGATGGCCCTGCCGCGGCTGAGGCAGGAGGGCAGGTGCCCTCTGTTTGAGCAATGCTGTCGAAAAAGCAGCCCTGCCAGATGGTCTATTTCTGATATCAGAAGTCCTCCTTCTTTTACACATGGGATCAGCTTTCAGGACTCGGTGTCTTGTTTACATAATTTCATGTAGGTCTCTTTTTTCTCTTCTTTTGTATGCAATGTGTATGATTTAATCAACAAAGGAAGTTTCTTTTGGACTGCATTTTAATGAAGAAACCCTGACAATTCCAATTACCTTTTTCTTCCCCCCCCCACACCTAGATAGTGGTTTCCTTGCCTGCAAACTTCTCCAAGTCATTGCCACATGGGAGAATCCAGCATTTCATTCCTGTTTTGATGAACAGCTGAGAGAAGCCCCAGTACTCTTGTTCCTGCTCTTTTTCTACCATTTCACTTAACAGTTGACAGCAGAATATAATTGAGTCAGAGGCTAAAATTATATTATTACTTAATGTATGTGTTTACCTCACTGCCTTATACTTCCCATACTCACTTCCATGCTGCAATTTTGCAGAATACCATTAGAAAAAAAGCCACTGGTTATATATAGGGTTATTTAGGCCGTTACTTGAGCAAGCCCAGGCTGGATAGATTTACTTTGAAAGATTATATATCTCCAACATGACTCTAATGTTTTCTAAAAGGCACTCATTAACTCTTTGAATCCCACCTTTAGCCTGTTTCTTTATTAGAAGGTACCCCTAAGCAAAATTAAGTTAGCTTGGTAAAATCCCTTTTGTATTTTTATATTCCAGAGTGTTTGAACTAGGAGATAGTTTATCTCAGTAGTTCATCAGCTTTAACTGAAGAAAGACAAATATGTCACATTTTTCTTGTCAGTATTTGAACTTAATGAAATTGTGTCCCTGAATTCTTCCTTGTCTTTCTCTCAACCTTCAACTCTCTCCCGCAATCCTGCTCTTTGCCTTTCCTCCTTGCTAACTGTAAACCTCACCTGTAGTTTAGCTTCTACCCTCCTCACTCTATCACTACAAAATATAGATATAGAGATCATAATCCAGCATTTAAGTCTGAATTTAGTAAATAATTCACTGACTGCAGAAGGATGCCTTGTGTACTCACTTTAATAACTACTGAATTTAAATTAAAGTTAACTCATGAAAAGAAAACTAATTGCTATTGCCTTCATCTGCCTAGCCACTTCCTTTTCAGCTATTTTTCTTTGTCAAACTTACTGACTGCATCATGTCCTAAGCTATATGTAAACTCCTTGGGGTAGCTTAGCCCTTTTATCTGTTTGTGAGGTTCCCACTGCAGAGCTGCTCCAAATCTGACTAGGATCTTTGAGTGCTACTAGTAAAGTAGCACTCAAACATGTAGGTATGTGAGCACTTAACCATTCGTTTCACATTGATATGTGCCATCAGATATGAATTAATCTATTACCTGAATGCATAATAAGAGAAGGTTTTTAAAGCTTACAGTGAAGTAACAAGAAAAGGTTTTAAAGCTTACAGTGAAGTAAAAAGTACCTTTTTTGTTTCCTTTCCAGTTGCCTAAAAAAAAAAAAATTACATGTGCCTTGGTCTCTTCTCCAGCAGAGGTCACAACAACATAAGATATTGCCCTGCATCCATGCAAGCAACTGCTTTAGGAAAGGATAAATCCTAACTATTTGATCCGGTAAAAGTTGACAGAACTAAGGCTGCTATCAGAGTTTCAGATTAACTGGGAATTTGTGGGAACGCCAGAAGTTTGGTGATGCAATGTTTGGACTAATGCTAATAGTACAAGCTTTGCTGTGCTATGGCTATCTAAAAGGAACACAGACAAAGAATTTAATAAGTCATCTGAAATAGTGCATGGGAAAATTCAGTGAAAAAAATAATCTTTCCAACATTCATGTGTTTTTCAGATAGAGTAACTGGTAGTATAACTGCTTGGGAATAAGTCTGTTGGTTTCTGTTTTTAAAAGCAGCATTACTAAATCATATAGTCTGACCCACAGGTATTTTGCAGGTCAAAATAGTCCATCTATTCTCTCATTTCAAACAAGACAATATGTAATGCTTGTTCAAAAAGCCAGCTTTAAACATTATTCATAAGTACATAGAGAAGGCAAACTGCAAACTCATCAAAGTGAGTTTTCAATTCAGGAACCTCTATTTGGGAAGGAAAAATAATACGCTCTGTCTTACATGTCTTGTTTAAAGCAACTGAGTAACGATTTTATGTTTTGCTGGATAAATGCATAGATATGTAGTAATATTCAGATATAAAAGCCATATCCAGAATAATTTGGGAAATGTTTTTGCAAAGCAAAGATATTTGGACAAACTCTAAATTGTTATTCCCTCAGTACACGTAGCAAACAGCTCTACAAAGAATCCAGCAATACTCCATATCATGGAGCATCAGTAATGTCCCAAACACCCCAACAATGAGAGATCACGTGCAGAGATATGATTAAAGAGAAAGCCACAGCCTTTATAAGCTGTAACAGAATAGGGTGGAGGGAGAGATGGTCCTGCCTTGCACAAACTGCCCATGTAGGTAAGTACAACACGGCTTCAAAAGCTGAAAGCCAAGACATCCGTTGTAGGAAGCCACAGGTACCTATCCCTTCTTTTCCACATCATGGGTGAACAGGATAAAGAATCAAGATTTTGAACCTGCTCTGGCAGGGAGGTTGGACTAGATGATCTCCAGAGGTCGCTTCCAACCCCTACTGTTCTGTGATACCTCAGACTACACCTTTCGGTTCCTTAACACAAAACAAGTATGAAGGTGCAGGAAGGATCTTACTTCCAACACAGTGTAAGGCAGAGGGGTAGCCAGGTTTTGTGCACAGCAGTGGTATATCCAATCTTGATTTCGTATTTCAATTAACTACAACGAATAAACGTACAGTGGCAAACAATACTCCCCCTAGACAACCTCTAGCATTGCACTAGAAAAGACAAATATGACCTTAACTCCAGCTACCACTGTGTAATGTGGAGTAAGTTCTTTCTGTCACCTAAGAGTCACAGGCAAACTAAAATAGTATGGGAGTCTCACAGCAAGAAACAAGGAAAGCTAACTCCAGGGAAGTATCAACACAAAACCTAGCATCATCGGGGTAATTTTCTTCACTGTATTCATTGCTAGCAATGTTTTATTACTTATGTAGGATTATCTTTCTGTGGTGTTTTAAGATGTGCCAAAGATACCTAGCAGAATCACTCATGCTCCATTTCAAGTGATGGTACCATCTCTGCACATGTGGTGAACTTGGATTACAACCCAGCAAGGCTGCAGGAGGCTCTGCTGCTCTTTTAGTTTGTCTCCTCTTTCTAGGGTTAGTCTACAAACAAATGCATGACCATGCAAAGTGACTCAGTTGAGACGTCTCTGCTGGATGGTCAACGAATTAGTGGATACTTCTCCTGTGTCAGCTGCACCTAGCTGAGAGATACAAAGTAAGGAGCAGCAGCTGAATCCACAAACAGGCATTTAACTTCCACTTTCGTTGTGTGTATTCAGAATTACAGAATTAAAAAATTCCCTTTCTTGCTGCCTTGCCTGAAGATATCTCAAGTTTCTGTGAAAGCATCTTTCCACTAGCAAAGTTGTGCTGGTACCCAAATGTCTAACTAGGGCATGCATAGACCTGCTTAACACTTGATTGTTACAGGTGCCAAAAGCCAGGTCACTCAGTATATGCCTAAATTATACCGAGAGTAACAAACTCAGACTCAGGCTTAAACCCTAGCAGCTTTAAGCGTGTAAGCGTTGCAGAGCATGACTAGCACTGTGTGAATAGTCAGACCAGTGCTCCCCTTTTTCTGTCCTAGGGTGCTGGTGGTGAATGGATTTTGTTGTGCACGACTCCAGTTTCAAATCTCTGGTACCAGACTTTTCCCAGTGTCTTTTCTGTCTCCGGGAAATGCCGACATAGTAGCCTGCTCTGTAGATGGCACTTGCTCCTTTCCTCATGTTCCACTTGGAAGAAGTCCTCCTTGCACCAGAGATTGAGCCAGCATGACTCCAGAGCCTAGTGATTACAGGGGCTACTCCCTGCAAATGCAGGAAGCTGGCCCCTACTCTGTGCTATGTTTAGTTGCCCCACTACTCTTGACTATTTTGCAATTGTTAGCTCGGTGCTTAGCATACAAGATTTTGTAGATTTCATTTCAGTGTTCTTAATATGCCCATTTGGATACCGAGAGCTCAGGGCACCTCCTGGAAATGTTCCTGGACAGCAGGGTGCCTTCCAGCTAGACTGCAGCCCTGAGCAGTGTAACTTGTATGCTATCTTGTCAGCCTCCTAGGAGTTCACAGCTGTGTTCTAGGAGGGATTTCAATGAAGAGTAAATCTAAAAAAAAAAGTTATTTTTTTTTAATGTTTTAACTCAATTGTAGTGTAGCTCTACACAAAATTTATATGGGATTGTGGCACAAAAAATGTGATTTTCTCCCAGGCAGATAATGAAATAAAGAATATTTCAATCCTAGGTTAAAATAGGATCCTTCCAGGTTCTGCAGTAACTATATCATTGTTCATTCATGTGTTTCTTATTTCACTGACAGACGACGCGAGTTAAAGTAACGTTGTGCCATCACCTCCTTGAGGCTAGGAACATTTCCTTTATATAAATCCTTCTGCAGGTATTCTTTTGACAGATGATTTTTCTTTATATATGGATATATTTTTTTTTGTTGAGGAAGTGTTTGTATTGCATTATGGCAAAGGAAAAATGTATTTACCGTGAAAAGAAAACAAGACCCATCTGTCACAAATGTCATAGCAGTAGAATCAGATTTCACAGATAAGCCATTGTTCAAAGCCTTCTTGAGATCCACATTAATAACTACATCAAAGATTGAGCTGAATGGCATCCTACCCATTAGTAGGTTATGTGTGGATGACTGCTCTTTTACACAGTTATTTCTTAAGTATTGAGAAGAAGAGAGAAAATATAAAAAGCTGAAATATAAATTAAGTTAAATAAATTAGTTCCTCTAACCTGGCTACATAGGTTCTCAAATAGTTTCTTCTTCTTCTTTGCTAACTACAGAGTATCACTGGAAATATTACTGCTGTCTGCGGGCCACATGGTGGCTTTTCTGCCTTATGTACTTGCATTTCTTTTAAGTCTAATCTTAAGTATGAATTCTCTGAATCTGTCCATTATGCTGAGTTTGTTCTATGTGATTTTTTTTCTCAATTCTAAACTCTTCATATATATGCTGATCTCTAGACTTCTGGGATATATATTGAGGTAATGTATAAGGAAGAAGTATAAAGCTTAAGAGCTGGACTTTTTAGAAGATGACTGAAAAATATCATCGGATAGAATGTTTAATTTATTGTCAATTTCAAATGTTGTAACAAAAAGTTCATTCTTACAAATGTTAAAATATCATAATGACCTTAATTTTCCAGCCTGTTACATAATATGAGACATTTTCTTTCTGTCTCTGCAAAAGGTTCAGTGTGTTTTTCTGCATCAAATCCCTATTGACTTTTCTGCTAGCATGTCTTTTCCGTGGGCATATATATTTTTTCCCTTCTCAGTAAAGATTCTTAATTTACTTTATATCTTTGCTCCTGATTGTTTTTTTGAGCTTTACCTTTTAAGCCCATAAAGGTTTGGGGACATAAAATCTTGTCCACTTTAGTCACTGGAGTCCCTCTGCCTTCATCTGATTATTATGAACAATATTTGACCTTGGCATTATGGATTTTTCTGGGTGGTTGTGGTCCATGTGCAAACATACACTGCCACTCACACTCACAGATTCGTGCATCAGTATTTTAGAGCAGCAAATTTTCTCACAGAGAGCACAATGACTAAAAAGTAAACAGATATTTTCTGTTTAATCATGTAATGTCTTATTTATACAATGAGAATTTTAGTTTTAAATATTTAACTTGTTTCTGGATTCTCTCAACTGGTGTGCTCTTTTTTCTGTCCTCACATTTGTTATACATTTCCCTGGTTGAATATCATTATTAAAAGTCTCACCTTCAAAATAATTTATTCTATGCAGCATTCAAGAGAAAGATTAGTTTTAAAGATGTCCATTTGGTTTGTTTAAAAATTAAAGAGTTAAATGCATGTTTCAGATAAAACATGCTTTTGGAAGTTAAAGCAGTAACTTCACGCAAGCGGCCCTGAGGCAGTAAAGCAGCAGACCACGATGAATAACTGGTTCTTCTATTCAGAGCACAGCAGTGCTCACAGGAGATGTTTACCTGAATCACATGGGTATCCAGAGCTGCCAAAATTAATGCTAGTGACAGCTGACACCCCTAGAAATCTTCAGTTTAAAAAGTCTCTTCGCGGATGAGACTGAAACTTTTGTACAGGCTATAGAGTGTTCAGGCTGGTCTCTGTTGTTGACAAGTCAGCGCCAGCACGGACAGTGCTGAGTGCTCGATTTAACAGTCAAAAATGATTTTAGTCTCTGCTAGATTTGTGGTTATGGAAAGTTTCAGTCTGTTAGGAATCGATCGCTTTAATACACAGCTAGCTTCTCCCATACAGCTCTTCATATGACATGAAGGACTCCTAATGAGCTGTGAATCTCTCCTTTCCAGCTGCAAGACTGACATAAAACCACATAAAAATCTGAGTCAAACTCACTCGCCCCACTCTGCTCCTAGGCAGCTGCTTGTATGCTAGGGAAGTAGGCACAGAAGGACGCAGTGAAACTGCTATGACCTTGATCTGGACAGGTATGTTTGGTGTGAAGGACAAGACATATGTATTTTTCTTCCTAGATGTCCAGTGCGTCAAAGTTTTTAATTTTCATAATCGCCTTTTATGAAATAGAATTCTGCCATGTTCTGTTCTTGTAAATGTGCTCCATAATACAATGACTTACACATAAGCTCATATTTGTATATCATTTGCACAGGATTAGTACTTAAATGTAATTTTTTGTAAGCAAAGTATTTACAGAAAAAAATAAGAATGAAGCAAATAGGCAGTAAACATGTGCAACAAATACATTTTATAAAAAATTAGTAATTTTGGCTAAATAAAGTTTAAAAAGTGTCTTCCAGTGTCCATAAAGCCACATACTTAAGTAGCCCAATTTCTAGCAGTGAATAAGCCAGTGGAGGTTAACTATCCAGCCTACATATTCATGGAGGCAGGGAAAAGTGGCAGATAAAATGTTGAAGGTTTTGCAAGGGCTCCCTTGTTTAAAGGTGGCTAGTACATCACACACAGAAAAGAAAACAATAGTAGGTGATTCCTGAGATAGTGACGTATTGTCAGACATGATTTGTCTTGTATCACAGCGTAATCCATGGACATTTTTCCTTTTGTTAAAGATAATTAAGACGTCTCTGAAGAGGACTACAGTGACACAGTGCAGGCTGAGGAAACATACTGTGAATGAGACACACACCTTGCTTTGCTGAGTGTAAGGTTTAGGTTCCTAGGATACTTTCTCATGGAGATTAACCTCTCCTTAGTGTTAATGGCATCAATTTTTTGCTTCTGTTTGTTTGCTGAGGTCTAGAGAGAAACATAATGGAACCTAACCTTGCCATCAACAAATCAGCAAAATACAAGATATGAAACATGCTGTTTATTAGACTCTGAAGTTTCTTTAGCTCTATAGAGAGAACTGGGTTTTTTTTACTCATTTCTATAATATCATGGATAATTGTCCATGTAAATAACTCCATAATTGTAATTCTCAATCATATTGAAATTATTTATTATGGCATTCAACATGGAAAGCTAATTTCCTATTAAACACCTCCTTTATATAGACGTTAACAGAGAGGTAGCCATGGAGCACAGGGGAGCCTGTGCATCACGAGCAGGAGGCGTAAGTAGCAGAAACCGTAGTGCTTTTCCCATTGCACATTAGATGCCGTAAGAGGAGACTGACAAAGAAGCTATATGGTGGGGTTTTTTTTTGTTTGGTTGGTTTTTTTTTTCTGAGATAGAATTTGGGTACGTGAGCTGGGAGTGCTCCTCTCGTCTGCCTCCTTCCTCTTACTTTGACTGTGATTGTTCCTGCTCAAGCCTGAGAACAGTCAGCCAGCAGGTGGCATGGAGAAGGCACTTTGTACCCAAGAGCTTCTTTGTTTTTCTGCTGTTTAACTTGGCCTTGTATAAGAGTTCACCTCTTTCTAATCATGTTGTTTTGCCTTTAGACCCCTACAGCCACAACAGCGTTAATGGTGAGCGCTTGTATCGCCTTCCTCCTTCAGACTGAATCTCCCTCACGACACGTGGATATGTGGAGCTGACTTCAGATTCCTTCTGCTAGCTTTAGTTAACCTATGCCCAAGGCCTCCCATATTCAACAAACAGAACCCCTTTATGGCTCAGGATGTTAAAAAATAAATACATTTATTTTATTTTAGAGAATTTTGACTTAGCACACATAGAAGAAATAGAAGACTGATTTTTCTCTGGAAATTCCCCACTAGGAGAAAACAATAGGTTAAGAATATTTAATAATAATCAGTGTCTTAATATTGAATAAGTAATTTGCAATGAGTGTTTACTGTATATATTCATCATACTCCTCTGCTAGATAAATATCTGTAGACAGATTATAATTTTGTTGTGGTCATTCATCATCCAAATGTATGCATTGGCATTTTTGCCTGTAGTTTGAACTTGACCAGTGTGCTGTATGAGGACCCATGCATTGTGCTGAAAATAAGTGCTCTGTTGATTGGTGATGGGGATTTATAGGAGATAACTTGCATGGATTCTTTTCCTTGAGGATTTCTGGAGATGGAGAAGACCAGAGAATCTTATGTCTTTTAAAGACTGCCATCAACACTGTGGGTAAGCAGGATCTAAGATTCTTTATGTAAGAGTCAGCTCTCTAATAGGCACTGTGCTTAGCAATACTTGCTGTTTGTCCATAATAAGAGTTCTAAAATATGTGTTGGTGTGTCTATGCATGGGACATATTTATAGTCCAAATACTATGTTCACACGATACATTTCTTCATTCACACTCATACAAAGTCTTGCTTGGTTCTTGAATATAGTTAATTGTGGACAGTGTTGCTTGTTCTCACTTAGTTCACTTATTTGCCTGTCAGACATTCTTCTCTTCCAAGGACAATAAATCTCTAACCTTGCTCAAATTTTCCCAGTCTCATTCTTGCTGTCACCACAGGGTGTGCTCCTCTGTCCTAAGCATGGTCACGACATGTAATAAGAAACTTTACTCAGAAAGAATCTAGAATCCATATTACTGGAGTCACCAACCTGCAAGGAGCCCGTAGGTACAAGCCCTTGACAGCTTGTACCGTTTGGCAAGGTATGATGGCACAAAGGCATTATTCTGTTTGCCACAATTGGATTTATGCTTCGTGGATCATGCTGTATTATCAAAGCTTCTTAATAGTCCATGAAAGAGGTACTGGTGGCTAAGGGATTTTTCTGCACTAACAGTGAGAGGATGGTGCCCAGTTGCAGTGGTTTGTTTAATAACTTGAAAAGCTTGTCAGTTTGTCAAATTGCTCTTTATGTCCACAGCCATCTTGGATTGGGGTGTATTGAGTCTTTGTAATAGTCAAGCTATTATTTAGTCATAATCTTATACTCCGCATAGAACTATAAGCAATATGAGCATATACACTACAAAAATAAAACAAACCCTCATCTTGCTGCTGTCTCTTCTAGCTTGTTTGCTTCTAAGTAATTCTCAATACCAATAATTTTTCTTGGAAGAGTTAGCTACTTCTATTCTTCTCCCATCGAGGACAACCTTATTGTGTTTTGGTTAATACTTCTCCCAAATCTCTCTGCCATGCCTGCTAGTTATGTGTAAAAGCAGCAATGGTTTCTTCCTCTTGCATGGCCAGTATATTATACTGTGTATGAATCATCTTTGTTGTTATCCTTTGAGGACTGTTTCACAAGTTGGATTTTCAACAGTCAAACCACCCTATACTCAGTTCTGTTTATTGGATCTTTATGCCTGTCCAATTTTTCATGCAACAAGTGATTTATGTCCTTCCTACAAGACCTTGCAGCATTTTATTTAACTGAGTCAGTTTATGTTGTGCTTCCAGATCTTTAACTTTTGTTTCCAGAGCAGTATATTCATCAAGCCACTGTTTTTCTCTCAGCATAGCAAATGTTATAATTCAGTCCTTAGGGCCTCCCACTAAGTTCACAGGGAACTATTATTCCCAAATTTTCAGAGACTCTTTTTTTTTGCTACTTTATTTTAAAGTGGACTTTTCCTAATAAGGACTTATTTAAATCTCACTTTTCAGTAGGAGAATAGATGGAAGACAACATTAACACCAAGAGAACTGGAGCATGACTTGAATGAGAAGAGGGAGAGCAAAAGGATCAGGCAGGACAAATACAGTCTGACAGTAAACATGATGATGGAGGGCCTGGGGGAGGACACTTCATCTCTTAAAGCCCTTCATGTTAACTCTTACAGAATTATAATGGGATCTTACAGGGAGATCTTACAGAATCTCAAGGTGATCCTCAGCTTTGCTTTCACTGGTCGTCACACTCCGTATACTTCTGCTATTAGTCCCTTCTTTTCTCCCTCTTTTTCTTGCACTTGTCTTTTCTGCACTTATCTTGTGTCCCAGATGGAATATCCCACTCTCCTCCCCCCAAGCCCTTTCGCCTGCCAAGGTCTCACATCTTTCAAATTCCTCCCTAAAACCTACTTCATCAGGGAATTTTCACTCCTTATCCAAGACAGATGCCTTTCTTGCTCTGAATATTTTTTCCATATCTTCTCTTGTCTGTCTTAAGACCGGGATATGTGGCAGTCAAGGATTATCAGTAATTTTCTTTCTTGAGACAGAATGAGAATTCCTTACCGCTTCACTATTTTGACTGAAATAGCCTGAGGGTCCCTCTATCCTGCTGTTGCCATTCAACAGCTTCTCCTTTCTTAAAAAAAATAGTCTGTCAGAGGCAGGGGAGGGGGCAGGGATGGCCTCCATGATGGCAAGACAATGGCTTTAAGGAACTCAAGTTTCTAGGACTTGCTTTTTTATATGGTATAAAATTGCCCGCAACAGATAACTTCCCAAGAAGCCTGCAAAAACATCTTGTTGGTCATACTTTCTTGAAAATTCAAGGTGTGCATTCAATAGTGTTAAGGGAGTAGAAAGGTAGTTCACTGGAAAAGAAATAGTGCCATTCAAATCTGCTGGGATTTTGCTGTAGATTATTTGCTCAGGCATCCACTGCCTTGGAGAACTATATGAAAAATACCACTGTTTCAATCCAAACATAAAATATAAATTTAGTAATTGCTGCTGACTATAGCAGATAGTTTTCACGAGCTTTGAAAGGAAGTGCAGTAAGTTCACTTCTCTTGTTAATTTTTATTCTCTATGAAATGCTGACTACAACTTCACTAACATTATAAGCAATATTTACGTAGAGATCAACTATTGCTCTTCTCATGTTTCATCCCAGTAAATTTCAATGGTGCTGCTTTGGCACGTAACAGGAGTAACATGATAGTGATTCAAGCCCAGAAAGAAAGGGCCTCCTTAATTACCTGTGCAATATTTGCGTTTAAGTCCTTGTTTATTCCCGCCCAGACTGGGTAATCACAAGCCACCATACCCATGTGCAGATATAATGCAAAGACATAGCAAAGATATTTCACCATCAGGTGGAGTCTTTAATACTGTAAACACAAACACTCTTAATTGTGAAAGGACATTTCATGCACTCACAGAGAGATTGTATTAGTATTAATGGTGTGTGCACTGTGGAGAGAAATCCACTCCTGACCTTGACTCTGAGTTAGTAACTGGGCGGTTGAGGAACAAATAGAACCATATTCTGAAATTCTTCTGGGTTGAACATTTTTGCTATGCACTGTGAACTGATGTGCTCTTTACAGGTAAATCGAACTATGCAATTTCTTAAGCCTTTGTTTGCCTCCTTCAAACACATCTCACATGCTTTAGGCAAACACACACATATTGAATTCCTTAAACTCACTAGATGCCAAAAGGTGTATCTCTTTACATTGGCATCTCTTGGGAACAACTTCAATGTGTCATCAGATTAACCCAAAGCTACACTTGGCTCTGATGAAAAAGTTAGGTGTTTCACCTTGGTTGAATGACAGTCTTTGCCTTCTTTTGCTCTTTTCTCTCTCTCTTTCACTCTCTTTCGTGTAATATACACATGGAAACACTTTTCTGAGTCATGGCTTTTGAAAAAATGAGAGCTTAAAGTCACTACTAGATGCTACATTTTGATCACATTGAAACATCGACAAGACCATTTCCAGCTTTCTTTTAACTGTAAATAAGAGAAAAGCTCTGTCAAACCAGAACTAAAATAGATTTACCATATTGCTGAGAACAGTATTAAAATATTTTAGGCACTGTAAAGAAGAATACATATATGCATGCGAGTGTCGAGTTGATCCTTCTCCTATACCCCTCTATTTATGTTGGGTTTTCCCTTTCTTGGATTATATTTCAAGGCCATTCTTAGCTTGCACTTGCAGTTGCAGGCAGCATAGCCTGGTAGGACTGGATTTGTTCTCCTGCACTGCCAAAGGACACTGTGAGGAGATGAGAACCCACCGCCCACATAGTTCACATTCAGAGGTGCTTCAGACTAGTCCTAGTCTGCTTCTAAGAGCTGAATGGTTACTAGTGGTTGGATCGCACCGGACACAGACCAAGTGTGCGTCTTCTGGCTTAGCGTCATCAAAAAGGCACCCAATTTTGCTCCCCTGTATCACTCTTCCATGGGCACCAAAGAACATAAGTGGGGTTGATCAGGAATGTAATTTAAGAAGTGCACTCCTGATCCAAACCAAAATGCAAATGTAGACTTAATGTCATTTGGCTTATTTATCCTTCTTTGAGACTTTTACAACTGACTTCAGCAAAAGCAGAATTTGGACAGTGCAGATTTATGAAAACCCATACCAGCTTCTCATGTCTTTTTAAATATTTAATCTTTCATTGCATCCAGGTTTTCGCTAATACTATGTTCATTACCACTTTTAAAGTCTTTCTGAGAGTTTTGCTATTCTTTTCTTCTCTGTAGCTTATTTCTTTAGGATTTTTTTTCCTTTCCCTTTATTTGGCATTTATGTTGATTTCTGTGCTTTCTTCTGTACACTTTCCTCTGCTGAACAATCTCTGCTAATTGTTGCCACAGTACATTTTTACTCTTCACTCTTCCTTCTTTTCATTCTCCTATTATTTTTTTACTTGTTTCTTGACATGGGACCAGGATTGAGTTTGTTTGACATCTATGGCTAGTGAAATTATTTCAGAGGGCAAATGGATAGGATTTGGAATTAGCACCTTTCAAGACCAGATAATGTAGAGGCCTGTGGAGACATATACCTGTGCCATAAGTCTTATGTCCAGTTCTTAGCTTCATAAAAAACCTCATCCAGATAAAAGTCATAAGGTGAAGGCATGATCTGGGTTTTGTTTTAACCATCTTATAAAAAAAAAAAAAATATTGACAAGCATATCCAAACAAACAAAACCTGTTCCTTTCAATACTGTGCAAATTCTCCATACTTGCTGCTTAAAAATTTGTGGTGTGCTGTGTTCTTACTCATGGGCAGAGCTTGTACGTAAGGTTGTGCCTTACGGCTGACCCTCTCTAACAGGAGATGAATTGTGGCTCTGGATTTGGTCCAGAGAAAATATGACCCTGTCAGTAGCAGGCTATGTAATTGCTGTACTTGGTGTTTGTAGACCACTGTCTCAGAGTTTATCTGGCGGCTGCTGATGGTGAGTGGCTGTTGGAGGGCGCTGATAGCTGCACTGGCAGAGAATTGTGAAACACCGAAGCTGCACAGACGCTTCTCACTGCAAAGCCAAGTGCTGGCTCTTTGCAAATTGTCCAGTGTTCTGTGTGTTCATGTTCTTCCATTTATAATACTGTCAAAGGATTAGGGACTTTAGTCTCCAAATAGCCAACATAGTATACCTCTGATGACCTAAACACACTGTTGAGACAGTAGTGCCTCTTTAAGGATATAGAATATGTGTTACATAGTGCCCAGGGGTAAACCAGTATAATAGAAAAGACTAATGAAAGCAGCAATATTAGGTTTTGAAGGTGGATTTTAATATTGTTTAATATTATCCAGATTACATTTGTGTAGTATGATGAACAGATCCAGTAGTCTAAGAAATATATCTAGAAGTCTATTGTTTCTGAAAGACACAGAAAAGTATCTATCCACTACTTACTCATAAGTGCTTTTGTTAAGGCCACAAAGAAAAGAAAATGCAAAGAGAGCTTGCTATCTAACATTTAGAAGAGCACATAAATTCAAACTGTACCTGTAAGATATACTGAAAAAGGAACATTTTCATAGCACTACAGAGACCTTCCACTGAAAATAAAAAATAGTTCTTTCTAAGCATGAATTTCAAAATTAGTTAGCTATGTACCAGACATTAAAGTTTCCTTTTCTCAGTTAGTCACATTAAAATTTTCTACATTACTTTTTATATTGTTAATGTAAGCAAGTACCTCTTATACACTCAGAAAGCAAAAAGGTTAGTGAATAATTTGGGATATAAAACTTCTCAGAATTCAGATAGCCGTTTCAGATTCATTTGAAGATGTTAAATTCTGCACTTCAAGCAGCATTATGAGTTCTTCTGTGGGATTTTGATTGTCACAGTCTTAACTTCTGTGTATTCATGAAGGCCATATTCTCCCCTAGATAAAAGAGAACAAAGGGCAATATTTATTCTAATGCTTTTTATATGAGTTATGTCCTGGACGGGATTTTTGGTGGTGCTGTGCAATTGGCCAGATGTACAAGTATACTGGACATATTCGGAAGACATCTGTGCAGCTAGACTGCTGCTGGAAGCCTTCCGAAAAGCTACAGCAACTGTCTCCTGAGAAAAGTGGGAGAGAGGGATTTCATTTCTGTGCAAAGGAATGGCATTCAATGAATTTCGTGCACTTCTAAACCGGGTTTCTGTGCAGAAAATCAGGCACATGTTAGGTCTTCACAAGCATGATTAACAAGTTATTTGCAAAGGCAAAATAGTCTGATATCTCTGATATCAAGAGTTTTCTCCAGAGTCAAAGAACAGACACTTCATCTCAGGTAAATGGGGGACTTAATTAATCCACTATGAAATCTCCCAGACAGTGAAAAACACTTAAATCTTACTGACATGTTATTAGCATGATTCCACCTTTATGTTTTAAATGATGAGATGAAGCTTCCTTGTGTGCCTAGATGTTTGACATCTGACTCCGTCAAACTATTTAGATATAATTGATTGCTTTATAGAACAAAGGTTTGCTACAGTATAATGTTATCCAGTTCTCACTGCCGTCTTACTAGATACGTGTGTATGTAAAACAGAAATCTGTGCTCAGGACTCTTGTGCTGTGGGAAAATGTTTACTGATTCTCTTCATTTTTGAAGAGGCTTTCTGTTAATACACGACATTCAGTAGTTTATTTCACAATGGTATAATCATTCCAAGAACTGTACAGGGAGTTTTATTTCGGGATTCAAGGAGGTCAATGGCTTGACACACTGATTATTTCAGTGCAGTTGTTTCACACATATTTCCACCTCCCCTAAAACTGATTGCCACATGTTTACAAAACTTTTTTCCATGGTAGATATCTATCTGGTACTAATGCCTTCCTTGGCCTTCAGCAGGAATATTTTTATTGGTCTGCTAATTTTGATTTTGAACCAATCATTAAGAAAAACTTCATTTGCGCAAAAGCTCAACTCCTTCAAAATGCACTGTTATAGAGAATATTAATCTTTATGATAGCCTATTACTGTTTTCCTGTTATTTCCAGCAAACAAATCCCCAAAATATTTCCGCAAAAGGCTGTAATTCAGAATTGATGATCTCCTAATTTTTGGCACTCAGCAAATGCAAAACAGTCCTTGATAGTAATGGCCTAAATTATTGTGTTTGTTTGGTTTTTTTCTTTTGTCATTTTGACATTTTCTAAAGCTCTCAGCATTGGCATAACAGTGTTTCCTTTGAAGTCAGTGGGAGCTTTGCCATCAGGAGCAGATTGAGTCCAGTGATGAGCAAGCATGAAAACCCTAGCCTTTATCTATTAAAAAAAAATATGAAAAAGGAGAAAAAGAAGCTCTGAAACCCTTCGCCTGCACATATATTTTTAATTACTTCCATTATTCATTAAAAGTACTACGCATGTGGCTTAATAAAAGGGAAAACTTACGTATTTTGATTTTTATTCATTGCTTTAAAAATAATTTGTTGTTCCCAGTTATATGGCATTTTTAACAACAGTCTGTTTGTGATTTACATTCCAAGTAAACCCAGAAGACATAATTCTAGATAATGCAAAGAACATGTATGATATCAAATTTTTCATGATGTAACACATTACATGATTTTCTTACTAATATGAAGATCAGCATGAATACAGATAAGACAGAACACAATTCAAACTGAAACTGGACTAAACCTTAGACGTTTGAAAGAATTTGATTAGCTTATCATTTCTATATACTCCTCCACTTCTAGTTTGGGAAAAGACGAAAGGTCCAAAGATTATAGAGGACTATTTTTGTCATAACTTTTGACCAAGCTGGAATGTACGGTAAAAACATTGTTGTCACAAGACTTTTAAACTGAAAAGTCTTGTTTAAATCAAGGATTTTGAAATGTCTTGTGTTTTCAGAAACCTATCTTTTAAAGGAGATTCCACAAACTACACACATATGCAAATGACACTTTCTATATATATGCAAAAACTGTAAACCATAAATATAATGATCAGTTTTGCATATCAGTAGACCATAAGCTGCTAAAAATGGTCATTTTGAAAAAGTGTGTATCTAAGTAATTTTCTTATTTGTTTTATAGAGGAATTCCTTGCTTGACATTATCTCTGAGAACATGAAACCTCTGAACACTATATAAAAATCTCAAACTGGGCATCATAGTTCTGAATGTGTAAAGTTGGGGTTTGGAATTTAATTTTGCAGTTGCTGTGAATGTACATTTTTAAAAGTATTTACTTACATTTCTCGTCCATTTCCTGACATCTTAAATCCTCCAAAAGGACACTGAGCAGACATTGCACTATAACAATTAACCCTGGAAGAACAGGAAAATTACTTTTGACAGTGTGAAACAACTTCTTTCACATTCCTTCCTAACTAGTGCATAAGCTCTCAAACCAAGGACCAGTCACAGTTAAGTCTTCTGCAGGTACACTTCCAATAGGTAAATTCAGGATCGCTTCAGTATATATTTAGGAAGTTTTGTTTGGTTCCACTCAATGTTAAAGCATATTCTGTATTGTGGTTGAGAACAAAAGTACAATACTGAGTAAGAAAGGAATTTCACAGGGGAATTTGTAGTATGAAGAGTTTTGCCAGAATGTGCATTCTGCTCCCTAGCTGAGAAGCTCTTTTTGTCTTGCAACATTGTCAAATCATATATGCTTTATTTTCATATCTTATAATTTCTCCTGCTGTCAGTCTACTGGTTTCAACAAAAGAGGTTCTGCTCATAGCTGAGGATTCCTAGACAGACCAGCAATCATATAAGAGTAAAATCCAAAGATTCCACTTTTATTTTAAACTTTCTTCCATTTGAAGAATACTAACTCCTAAGTCAAAACTGTTAACTTATTTTTAGAAAGTGTATGTTTTTAGGTCACAGGACCTGGTCAGGAATTTGTGCTGCTTGCAAGTTCTTTCAGATAAAATGTAAATTGGACACAGATTTTGTGTTCAACTAAAATTGGTTGTTCCCTTTCTGATGCATTGAGATAACTGCGGAGAAATGCAGGTCTCTGTCAGTGATAGTCGTTAGACTCGGTCTGCTATTCCTCCAAGCTTTCAGTGTTTCATCTCTCAGCCTTTGCCTTTCCAGCTCCATGTAGGTTGTCTCTCCCTTTTCCATCTCTGGAAATAGTTGTCCTTGTAGTTGTAGCAAGTCTCCCCTACTTGTGTATCCTTCCTTTTTTCAACCATATTTTATCAATTTTTTCATCATAGGTGGATGTTCTGCCCAGGTTAATGGCACAGAACTTCAGATAATTAACTTCTTTGCAAAGTATAGAAAACAACCCTCGCAAATTAAGTATGTATTAGGCGATCCTCGGATCCTCAATGGAAAGGAAAGTGGCGCTCTCACTGTATTTCCTTTTGTCTCCTTTCCTTTTTAGCAAGTCAATTTCCTTTTTCAGACTGAATTTACAGGACAATTGTGTGAAGAATTACAAGAATTATTTATTTAATAACATGTTAAATATGGAAAGGTGAAGGAAAGAAAGACAGAGGAGGATGGCATTAATCTACCTCTCTAAAGATGACAAAGAATTGAAATAGAAAAGTATACCACCCAAAGAAGTGTTAAAATGTCCTACAAGTACTGCCATTGACGCCTGCAGTTCTGAAGGGAGAATTAAAAAAGCCATTACTTACCATACTGTTCCAGCCTGAAGAGCAGCTGCAAATGTCAGTGCTTTATCAATGTCTTTGGTAAAAACTGCTGCTGCTAAGCCATAAGTAGTATTATTTGCCCTCTTGATAACCTCATCTATAGTTTTAAACTTCATGATTTGTTGAACAGGTCCAAATATCTGTTTCAGACACATGTAAACATATGAAGTGGACTAGTATGGCTTACTATTGTAAATAATTTATATTTTAAAAATTTATTTCTGTCAGATGGCCTTATTCCTGAATTCATTCAGTCAAGAGTGTACATCTCAGAACAGACTTCTAAAAAGGATTATAAATTCACATAAAGATAAGATTTTTGTAGTATGGAGCAAATCAAGGTAGCCTGCTGTAAAATGATTAATAAAATAATAAATTTAAAAAAAAGATAAATGATGAAAACAAATAAATAAAGATGAAAAGACACCCACCACAAAGGTAGTTATCATGAGGTCACAGTATGTTACATATCTATTCTGGTTACCAACGAACTGGTATTTTCTTGGTAAGCTCCAGTTTTAGAGTTGAGAAAGATGTTTGACATTTCCATTCCCTAAACTTTCTATTAGACTTTTATTTCTGCAGGTAGCTGAACAACTGGGTGTGTATGCCAAGTGAAACAACTAATTCTGCTTTCCATATGGGTGTTAGGCGAGGTAATAGTCCCTCAGGCTCGTCTTTCCCACTACCACCGCTCTATGTTCTCAGGCAGAGGTGCCCATGCCCACCACACAGTGCCCCCCTTGCTGTGTAGGGCAGGGAGCCATTACCAGATCTAATTACTTCTGTTCCCATAGATTGTGAGCTTTCCACTTGATTTTCTTGGAAAGTGTTTAGTGCTAGTTTCTAACTAGAGTTGCAGGGATTGATTTACATAGATAGAAAACCATTGAATATTTCCCCGCTGTTCAAGCTGTGAGTTTCAGCACCTGGATATTCTTTAAATTGCCTTGGATCTCTGGGGTTTCATTATTCAATACACTCAAAATAGTGTGAGAGAAGCAGTTCTTCTAGTGCTGACCCAAAGGAAACTAACAGATCTGTGAAGAAACAGATCTGCGTAGTTTCCTACCTGACTCCCAGACTGGCAGAAACAATCCAAATTATTTCTCATACAGCTCTGTTCTCTTTTACAGCTCTCTCCCCTTCACAATTAACTCTAGATGCTCTGGTGTTCATTTTAACTCAGCTTGTTGACTTTGCTGAATGTACTAGGTATGTTCTGCAGACTGCATCAGCAGTATTGCTGGCTGTATAAAGCAACACCTAGATTTGTAACAATTTTGAAGAAGCTTTAAGAAGTATAATGGAAACTAATTGCAGCACAATTGCAGCAGGTATTAATCAAGATGAATGTAAAGAAACACAGAGAAGAGGTCATGACTGGACTTTGCGGCTGTTTTTACAGAACTGTTATTCTCAACGGCATAGCAGCTCTACACTCCTAACTCGCTCCCATTCCTTGCAGATGATCGCTGCTGCCCTGGCACTGCCACCTTAGTTGGGTCAGTAAAAGCTCCATCAACACTGCGTAGACACTTCTGCAAACTGATCTAGGTTAAATAACCCTGCAGAGGCAAAACTGCTTTGCTGTAATTGCCACCAACAAAATGCATGTGGAAGCACAATCTAACTATTTTCTCTTAGTGCAAAATAGCTGCTTGGTGCATACTGTGTCCAAACCCCAACTTAAGTGGCTCCTTAGGCAGTGCAAACAGTTCACAAGCTGTGCCTTCTCTGTTACAGGTTACCGTGACTCTGTTATGCGAGACACGGGCAGTATGGGGTGATGTAAACAATCCGAACTTCAGCATTTCTTATCTACTGCCAGCTTAAGCTGGAGCTTCTGTTGGCAGGCCAGCCTCATACTCCTCTCCCTCACCTCCACTGAGTTGGTGAAAAGAGCATCAGAAACCAAGAAAAGCATTTTAAACACAACCAGGATGGAACGACAGATTTACTGAGAGTGTTTTTATGTAGCCACTTGACCTTCTAAATGGATATTTTGTACAGGAATTTAAACAGACAATCTCCAGCAAGAGTACAGACTGCCAAGAATTTATTTACCTCTTCTTTGGCGATGCGCATATCATCTGTAACATTAGAAAAAACTGTGGGCTGGATAAAGTAACCTTTGTCTCCCCATGGACCTCCTCCACATTCCAGTTTGGCTCCTTCTTTTTTCCCACTCTCAATTAGCTCCAGGATTTTTTGAAACTGCTCCTTATCAATCTAAATGTAAAGATATTACAGGGATGAAAACAGCACACACGGATAACAACTGTTCTTCCAACTCATTAACCAAAACCTAACAATGTCCCAGCTTTGTTCAATTGCATATGTTGAAGTGGAACAGCTGGAGAGCCCTACAAATATTCTTGTCACTAACTTCTCAAAACTGATGGCTTTTCTCAAATAGACCAGTAATCAGAAATTTTGACATAGAGTCAGCTGTAGAGGGACTGATATCCTGTTTTTCTTCAGTAAAAAAAGAAAAAAAACTATAAAATGAATGTGTTTTATACATCTCTCAGTACTCTTGCCAACTGCAAATAGTTCATCAAAATAAAAATTGCTGAGCTTGATTCTGTAAAAATAGCAGAGGGCTTGATCTAGCCAGTAAGACTCTTCTGTACTTCACTAAGTCTCATAGGTTGGCCATACTGTTTTCCTAAACTATTAAAGGAAGTTAAAAATCAACAATAAAATATAAGTGAAATTCAATGCTATTTTCAGTTCATTCTCATTTATTAGTGGAATAAAGACACTTACATTTGTGGTTTGAGAAATACAGGTAGTAGATAGTTTACGGTATGAAGCCAATCTCTGCCCCTCCACTCACCCAAACCTACCAAAAAATCCAACATATGCCAAGCATACTGCAGTTTGGCTCTATAGTACAGCAAAATACATGGTCTTTGGCTGGAAAAGGAGTTAGTGGTGGCAGTACAATAGAGAAATATATTTCTCTAACCCCTTCCAGTTTTCAGTGACAAAGTGGATAAAAGGAAATAGTGTAAATGGGGACTGGAAACCATTTACACATAATTTCCTCTCCTCCCCTCTCCAGATCAGCCAATCACCACTTCAGACCTGAAGGGAAATTGTGCACAAGATAACATTTCTATCAAGAAAAACTCAATGGTAAAGCTTATTTGGTAGAGGCCTCTAACACTCTCTCTCTGTCTTTTAAAATTCGTTCCATTTTCACGATTCTTTCCTTCACTCTTTCAGAGTTCAGCCCTTCAAGCACTGGCTGATGAAGATACTGAAATTACTTCTGGGGGACTCTTGCAGAGAAGCTTCTTCTGTGTGATCGTATTCATCAGTCAGCAGGGTAGGTGTGTATCTTATTCTCTTGTTCATGCAATAAAAAGGTCTCATTTCAGTTTAAGCAACAAGTATTACCATGATCATAGAACACCACGGTATTTTCAAAGATTCTGTGGAATCCTGGATGCGTATTAGACTAAACAGCTATTCAGCTAAAGCTGTGATAAAAGCTTACATTTATAAGGATACGAATTTATAAGGGTATTTATAAGGCACTCCCCTTGTCATTTTGCTTTCAAACAATTGCCTTACTGCATGCTGAAGACATAAAATTTCAGCTACCCTGGTGGCCAAATATCTCTTGTGCATAAACATCTTAAAGAGAAGATGAGGTTTAGATGACACAGCTCACATTGCTGTCAGTCGTTCCTTTGTTATTATCATCATCATTATTTTTCTTAATAATGTGTGAATTAGCATATATATGATCTTTTGCATTCCATTAGGGCCTTTGGCTCTTCTCTCGTGCCCACTGTGCAAAGTGTTACCCAAATTTGCTGCCTGAGGCAGGTGCTGCCCCAGAGGGCCTGTGAACTGGAGGACAAACACAGCTGTCGAGGAGTCTCTGTGACAAGAGAGCACAGTGAATATGCCTGATACAGGCTATCATTTTTTGTTTCTACAAAGAATTAGTCAAAGCACAACAAGGAATTTGAAGACAAAGAGAGATATTTAACATAATTACCACAAAAGAAATGCATCTAAACCGCATGGTTACAATTTTCCATTAAATGGGATCATAGCAGTTCTAAAAGGAGAAACTTTGCCAACCTGTGAAAAAGTTAAGATTTCTGCTAAAGCTTGATAAGAAGAAAAAGAGATCAAGAAAGGCAAACGATGAGACTGGAGGAGAAAAGCGTCTTCATACTCTTTCAAATGTTTTCAGTCATGCTTTTTTTCACATGTTTAACCTTGCCTTTTTTTTTTTTTAATAAATGTTTACTTTTCTTGCTCATTTAAATTGTTAGTATGAATTTCAAACTGAGTAAAGCCACAATAACATGAGAGTAGATTCCTGTTAGTTTTGTATTAGCTGTACACCAGACACCTGGAGTTTACTTGTTTCAATCTTCCCATCCTCTGGCATTTAAATTTATTCAGTTGAATGTATTAGCTTGTTAGCAAGACACATTGCAGGATATCAAAGTAGCATCCTTACTATTTTTAAGTTCTCCAAAGCTTGTGTGGCTTGGAATGCAGTTTTTCAATTTACTTGGTGTCTTTGATTACATAAAATGACTGTGATAACCAATGAAGAACATATTACATTATCAAATGCGTAGGAGTTGCTTTGTCTCCAGCTTTTGCTTTGTCTCTAATATAGTTCCTTTATTCTGTGCCAATCAAATATGTGCATAATAGCTCTGCCGAGAAAGTATATATCCTGTAGTACAAGCTGATATGGGAATAAGATTCTAGGTGAAAACTAGTTTAACAATGCTCTGATGTGATCCACTGAATCCCATTGTGATAGTAATGTTTTTTAACGGTTGCATTTTAGCATTCATTTAATGGGGAAGCTGTTGGCACAACCTTTTAACACAAGCAGGTTATAAAAGTACAAAATGATGCATTTTAATTGTGCAATATTCTAAAACTGAGAGCAGCGTAATGAAACACTAACACCTTGCAAAAGGGGAAAAGACACCATTGAATTTTATTTCCTCAAGCTACTCACTTAGAGTGGCACTATTTGAATATGATGTTAGCAATCTCTGACCCAGGTGATTGTACTTGTACTTTTACAGCTGTTGCATTGAAGCTTTCTCAAAGCATTTCAGTTCTATATAATTGTTCTCGTTCCATAATAAAAGGAAATAGAAAAGAGAGAGGAATCTCACCCTTAGGCCTATGATAGTGGCACAAACAACCATCACTCCAGTTTCTTCCTCCTGGTCCTCCAGACTAACCACTAGATAACTGACCTTAACCTTGACATTAGTGCAACAATAGGTTTAGAAGTACATTAAACTGTGATGTCATGTCACAATTATATTGGAAACACTTAACATTACTTACTTGAGGGCCTTGCTGTACACCAGGTAACAGAGGATTCCCCAGAGTATACTTCTTTGCTCGTTCAATGCTCCGGCGAACAAACTCGTCATAAATAGGCTCTTCCACAAAAATCCTAGATCCTGCTATACAACACTGTCCCTGATGGTAGAACAGACCAATATGTGCAAATTCCACAGCGGTGTCCACTGCAAAGAAATGCAGAGTTCATCAGATCATAAACTGGAACGGTCATGTCATAAATTCTTTACAAACTTTTGTCACTCCATCTCATTTCCCTTTTTAGAACTTTTTATTTTTATAGCCCTTTAAAACACAGATATTAATCCATTTACTTATGTCCAAAACTACTCTTATCAAGAGTATATATATATATATATACAAAAAAAAATGTAGTTATAACTTCTTAAGCCAGGTAATAGACAGCTCTACCAGAGGGGATGCTATACTGGACCTGATCATAGAATCATAGAATCATAGAATCATAGAATTGTTCTGGTTGGAAGAGACCTCCAAGATCATCGGGTCCAACCATTAACCTAGCATTAGCAAGTCCCCCACTATATCGTATCCCTTAGGGCCTTGTCTAAACGTCTTTTGAATACCTCCAGAGACGGGGACTCCACCACCTTCCTGGGCAGCCTGTTCCAATGCCCGACAACCCTTTCAGTGAAGAAATTTTTACGACTATCCAATCTAAACCTCCCCTGGTGCAACTTGAGGCCATTTCCTCTTGTTCTGTTGTCTGTTACTAGGGAGAGGAGTCTGACCCCCATCTCTCTACAACCTCCTTTCAGGTAGTTGTAGAGAGCACTAAGGTCTCCCCTCAGCCTCCTTTTCTCCACCAACGTGAGTGAGCTAGTCGGTGACGTCAAGATTGGAGACAGCCTGGGCTGCAGTGATCATGTGCTAGTGGAGTTTGTAGTCCTAAGGAATATGGGACAGGCAAAGAGCAAAGACAGGACTCTGAATTTTAGGAAAGCAAACTTCCAGCTCTTCAGGGAGTTAGTCAATAGGACCCCCTGGCAAACTGCCCTCAGGCACAAGGGAGCACAAAAGAGCTGGCAGATTTTTAAGGAGGCTTTCCATAGAGTGACAGACCTCACAATCCCTGGGTGCAAGAAATGGGGCAAAGAAGGCAAGAGTCCAGCATGGGTGAGTCAAGACCTGCTGGTCAAACTAAAGGGCAAGAAGGAAATGCACAGGCAATGGAAGCAGAGACAGGTATCCTGGGAAGAATACAGGGACACTGCCTGGTTGTGCAGGGATGGGGTCAGGAAGGCCAAGGTGCAGCTGGAGCTGAACTTGGCAAGGGATGCGAAGAATAACACGAAAGACTTCTACAGGTATGTCAGCCAGAAAAGGAAGGTCAAAGAAAGTGTACCCCCCCCGATGAACAGGAGTGGTAAACTGGTATCAACGGACAAGGAGAAGGCTGAGGTACTCAATGACTTTTTTGCCTCAGTCTTCACCCGCAACCTCTGTTCCCACACCTCTCGAGTGGATGGACCTCAAGGCAGGGACTGAGGGACGAAAGTCCCTCCCACTGAAAGAGAAGATCAGGTCCACCTGAGGAACCCGAACATACATAAGTCTATGGGACCTGATGAGATGCATCCCAGAGTCCTGAGGGAATTGTCTGATGTAGTTGCCAAGCCACTCTCCATGACATTTGAAAAGTCCTGGCAGTCGGGTGAAGTCCCTGGGCACTGGAAAAAGGGAAACATTGCACCCATTTTTAAAAAGGGTAGGAAGGAGGACCCTGGGAACTACCGACCTGTCAGCCGCACCTCTGTGCCTGGCAAGATCATGGAACAGATGCTCCTAGAAGCTATGCTGAGGCACATGGAGGACAGGGAGGTGATTGGAGACAGCCAGCATGGCTTCACCAAGGGCAAGTCCTGCCTGACCAACCTAGTGGCCTTCTATGATGGAGTGACTACATGAGTGGACAAGTGAAGAGCTACGGATGTCATCTATCTGGACTTCTGTAAGGCCTTTGACATGGTCCCTCACAACATCCTTCTCTCTAAATTAGAGAGGTATGGATTTGATGGGTGGACTGTTCAGTGGATGAGGAATTGGTTGGATGGTCGCATCCAGAGGTTAGTGGTCAATGGTTCAACGTCCAGAAGGAGATCAGTGACAAGTGGTGTCCCTCAGGGGTCCGTATTGGGACCAGTACTGTTTAATATCTTCATCAATGACATAGACAGTGGGATTGAGTGCACCCTCAGCAAGTTTGCAGATGACACCAAGCTGAGTGGTGCAGTGGACATGCCTGAGGGACAGGATGCCATCCAGAGGGACCTGGACAAGCTCGAGAGGAGGGCCTGGGTGAACCTCATGAGGTTCAACAAGGACAAATGCAACGTCCTGCACCTGGATTGGAGCAACCCCCGGTATCAATACAGGCTGGGGGATGATGGGATTGACAGTAGCCCTGCCGAGAAGGACTTGGGAGTACTGGTGGATGAAAACCGGACATGAGCCGGCAAGGTGCGCTTGCAGCCCAGAAGGCCAACTGTATCCTGGGCTCTGCCAAAAGAAGCGTGGCCAGCAGGTCGAGGGAGGGGATTCTGCCCCTCTACTCCACTCTGGTGAGACCCCACCTGGAGCACTGCATCCAGCTCTGGAGGCCCCAACACAAGAAGGACATGGACTTACTGGATTGGGTCCAGAGGAGGGCCACAAAAACGATCAGAGGGCTGGAGCACCTCTCCTGTGAACACAGGCTGAGAGAGTTGGGCTTGTTCAGCCTGGAGAAGAGAAGTCTCTGGGGAGACCTTATTGCGGCCTTTCAATGCTTAAAGGGGGCCTATAAAAAAGATGGGGAAGAACTTTTTAGCAGGGCCTGTTGTGATAGAACAAGAGGTAATGGTTTTAAACTAAAGGAGAGGAGATTTAGACTAGATATAAGGAAGAAGTTTTTCACAAGGAGGGTGGTGAAGCACTGGCACAGGTTGCCCAGAGAGGTGGTAGAAGCCCCATCCCTGGCAACATTCAAGGTCAGGCTGGATGGGGCTCTGGGCAACCTGATCTAGTTGAAGATGTCCCTGCTTATTGCAGGGGGGTTGGGACTAGATGACCTTTAAAGGTCCCTTCCAACCCAAACTTTTCTATGATTCTATGATTCAAGAGTAACACAGTACATCTAGACAAACACACATTAAGCTGTTCTATGTGAAACGTAAATTCAACATTATTTGTCCTATCAGCAGTACCAAGAGAAGTATTCAGCTAGACAGTTAATAAACTTGTATAAGATCCATCTAGCTGCTTTTGGTTCTGCATTCATGTTGTATTAGGATGGTCCTTAATTACAGTAAGGGTGGAGAAGTTGTCAGAGGTCCATATCTATTCAGGAGCCACCATTTTTTGGTAGCAATCTAACTTAAAACTATGGCATAACCAGAAAACATTAAAAATTACTCCTTCATTAAACAGGTACAAATAATTTACTGACAAAGAAAAGAAAAAGAACATAGGACTTGCAAAAATAGTAGGTTTATATAATAAAAATAGTACTAACAGTCTGCATCTGCAAATATAATGTTAGGACTTTTTCCTCCAAGTTCCAACGTGACTCTCTTCAGATTGCTCTTCCCTGCTGCTTCTTTAACCAATTTTCCAACCTAAAAGGTAGGGAGAAGACAACTTTACCTCAAAAAGTTTATTATGACCTCAGTAACACTTCTCTGAGTCCTTCAAAAGTGAAAATCAGTTCACAGGTAGCTACTATCCCAGTAATTGTAGAAATGAAAAGTAAATTTAAAAAACAAATTGAAAAGAAGAGTCAGGGTGTAGGAGACTTGCAGTCTACAAACCAGGAATGCTTTCTAAGAGAGTTTCCCCCTGGACACACTCCTGTTAACTGCCAAAGATGTCTGGTGTTTTTTTGGTTACCACCACTCTACTTGCTTGTATCTGTAATTCAAAGTAGGCACGGATTTCTGCTCTGCTAGTTGCTCACATTAGGTTGAAATTCCTCTGTTTTATACCCAGGAAAGTCCTTCGATGCACAAAGTGTATGAGAGAAAAAGTAGGTATCTACAGTGCCTGGATGGCCAACTCTTCCTTATTCCAGTTTCTCCCTTAGAAGAAAGAAGAGGAGGAAATGGACACTGCAAGGCAGAACCCCTACCCTGCTAATTGATGACGTAACTAAAGGAACTACTTAATATGAATTGTCCTGGAAAAATTGTGAAGGGAAAACATACTTGTAGCCCTTGTGGCTTTGGTCTGTAACTGTTCATGTGTAGCAACCGTCAGATAGCTTCGTTCCTCTGCCAGCCTTCCTGCCTTCATTTTTCACTGCTAAATTACACTGTTGGAAGAAGCCGCCTGTCGCTAAAGTCTATGAATACACACTCTGGTTCACCTGCCTCTGGAAGGACATGGGGCACTGGGACTTGTACTTTTTACTCTCCATTGGGAACATCTGTGGGATATTCCTCAGATGTCAGGTTTTTGGATTGCTCTCTTTTCCCGTTACTTTAGAGCTAAAGGTTTCTAAGAGTAAACATAGCTCTTGCACTCAGTGTGTACTGATCCTTGACAAGAGGCAATGACGTTGATCTTTGGAGTGTACATCCAAGAAGTTAAGAGACGAGTTGGGAGCTCTTCCATGTAGCATGCATAACAACAGATAATATAATGTACTATGTTAAGGATATAGTTATATAATGCCTGCACTGAGAAATCTTCAATCGTATCACTCACAGTTCTTCAGAGCGGAGGCTAGGGAAAACTAACAGTGGCCTTCTGTTCAATTATTAAACTGATACATATTCAAGTACACTTCTAATTCAAATATCAAAAAGACATCACCTCACCTAAGTGTGTGCAGAACCAGGAATGAGATTTCTGAAGTACCTTCCTACCATCCTGTTGTTATTAAAATTAGAGAGAACAGATCACGGCCTGTTTCACTTTTTGTATTTGTTAAAAATAATTATTCTTAAAAAAAAAAAGCAAACAAAAAGTTATGAAAATGTTTTCTTTTTAAAGGATAAGACTTAAAATAGCTTTGGTATACTAGAACCTATTGTATCTTATGGAGTGCCTTTTCCTGAAGGGCTTTCCTGCAATACTAACATTGTTTAAATATGTTTAAAGTTAATAATAACCAACAAATCATTAAACAGACTTTGTTTAACAAACCAGCAGCCAAAAGAAAGAAAAAAGTTAAAATAGTTACATAGAACAAGTTAGACATTAAATCATTACTAGGAATCAGAGGGGCACAGTTCCTGCTTATATTTTCTTGCATTCATTACAGTACCTCTGTAGAGCCTGTGAAAGCTACTTTATCTACATCCATGTGGTGAGAAATTGCTGCTCCAGCAGTGGGTCCAAAGCCTGGCACGATGTTCACAACTCCAGGTGGAAATCCTGCCTGAATTGGAAGAGAGAACCCTGTAAATTTGGGGAGGAATAATGACCAGAAGAACATGTCTCATATAGTCTTACTTCCCTTTTCAGTTCCTCAGCCACCTTTTCTCAGTCATACAGTTATTCTCAGCCCTAGAGCCCCAAAGGTGTTCATTCTCACATGATTTATGGCCTTTTTCCCTCACCTGTCTTTTAGGCTATTGAACTGGCTCTTTTTTTTTAAAAAAGAATATTTAATTTTAGGGTTCTTTTCAGTGCTATTGACAAGGAATAAATTTATTTTTTCTTTTCTCTCCCAGTCAGATGTGTAAAGAAAAAGTTTGCTTAACTTTGTGTCTGCTTTATTAAAGCTATTTGAATCATCCTGTGTGCTTGCTGACTTCTGCTTATTATCCCTCATGTTAGATGGAATTTAATTAATGATCTGCTGACTTACACTGAAATTCTATTAAAGAAAAATGATGGAAATAGTACTTCAAACTCAATGTCTTTACTTCTTCCTCTGGATGTGGGTTAAAAGTACAGAGTGGGCAACGTGAGAGTTTACAGCACAAAAGAGGCAGATAAGCTACCAAATATGAAAAAGCTGGCTACCTGACATATGCACAGTTCCCGTATCTTGCAAATTTTCTATTTAAAGAGGCTTTTCCTCTAGGACGAATCAAACCTATTGTTTCCCACCAATTCTATATTAGTTATGTTCCATTCATAGGCAAAGTAAGTTATCTTCTTCCAACAGCTTGTCAGGCAAACTTCCATGGATGTGTGAAATGCAGCTGGGTATCCTGTCAGCTTGTGAAGCAGCTATGGGATCTCAATGGCACTTAGGAAGCAGAGCAAGCGTAGAAGTAAAAGACTGAAAAAGATGCATCTCCTGTATTATCACTTAAATGAGTGTCTTTTTAGCATTAAACGGGGCTTTGAAATCACCTGCTATGGTTCCATTTTCATTTGGAAAATAGTGAATTTCAGCTGGTGAGTTACAGCTCCTAAACCTCATGTCCTGCATTACGGACACCAGACAATTACTTCTGTTCAAGCAAGCTCTGTTCCTTGCAGGTTCATGCTCAGATACACTCCATCAATGCTTTTTATGCTCATTTAATATTCCCAATTAATATTTACCCCAGAACTGATGAGATAATGAAGTTCCTTCCATTTGCTTAGCATTGTGCTTCATACTTAATTTGTAGAGAAAAGAAAGAAGAATATTTTTTATGGGACTAATTCGCACTGTCTTACTTTGGGCATTTAATTACCATGTCTGTTTTATAAGCTATTCTCTACATATTAGCAAAGGAGCCTTGTGAGGACTCTTAAGAAGGATAGCGAGGATTACCAAAAGTGACTATATACATTTTTTAATGTGGACACTTGAGAAGTAGAAAGTTAAATTAGATCTTCAGATAGATTCACAACAAGTCTAAAGCAGCTACTGAGTGATCACTGAGGTTTTGATCACTATCAGGGTTTTGGGCTCCAACTTTATTTGAGTAATCCAGGTGTAAATTAAAACTCAGCTACATTTGGGTGAATGAATCTTGAAGGACTTGATAAGATAAATATTTGTCCTTTTTTAAAGCTCCACAATATCTACCAGATAATACACCAAAGACATTTAACAGTTACATACTTAAGCTTCTCATCCAGTTGAACGCTGAATGAATGGGCAAAATGAGAATCATCTTGCCTTTTACTAAAAATGCTCTGGTGTTATACCAGTCATTACCACGCTGTAACCGTTGTAAGTGTGCATACAAAATGGACCACTGATCACATTCCCACTTACAAGCTCTCCTTTCAGCAAATCAGAATATCGGAACAGATGTTTCATTAGACCTAGAGTAGAACTGAGCTACTTTGCCTGTAAAGTTGTTTTTTGTTTTCAGAGAAATATACTTTCTGATACTTATTGTTAAAAATTCATAGAGAAGGTATCTTTGATACGTTTTTTAAAGCAATCCCTCCTCCCCAATATTATCTAATAACATTTACTATGGGATGCAATAACAGCAGGACTTGGCTCCTTCCTGATAGTCATTTAGTTTCTGTGAAATACTAACACATAACCAGTCCGTACGGTCTGCTGAATCATTGTTTTGAAGCAGAATAATAAAATGTGCCAAGTCATTTCCATTAACACTCTGCAAGGTTACTGCACTGGTGATTATTGATATCCGTGCCAACTCTTCAAACATGTTAGATTACATTTGTTGATTTTATTGGGAAACAAGATAACTAAACTATTTAACTGTTCTTCTTTGGTTGTTTGCTGGGCTGGGCACAACAGTCGATGTAACTTTGGAGACAGTGGAGAAACTACCACACTCCTTGTATTCAAGAGCACAAAGTGTATTCTCCCAGTTTCTGTGTGAAGAGAGTTCACAAGTTTGGCAGCAGTCACCAGTTCAATCATACAGCGCCCTGTTAATAATAAACCCAGGTGGATGACAACTTTGTTCAATTTAAAAAAATAATAAATAATTAGCTGTACAAACAGGTCCTTTTCTGTGATAACTATGTTAATAAAGTAATTGCTACCCAACTCTAGGTACTCTGCTCTTGACTCCTTGTTTGCTTTTGACTTTGAAAGGCACTGTGCTTTTATAATACAAATATGTTTGCCAAGGAATGAAGTTTACTAAATTGCTATTGTGTTTTTTCTTTTTTGTGTGTGTGTGTGGACTAGTCTGAAAGATATGCATGCTTTTGCCCTGGATTTGCTTCACTGGTTTACAGTAGGGTAAGTTCCATAGTACAAGGCTAGACATGCAATGAGAAGTACTTGCAGGGACAGCCTGGCTTATATTACCTCTGTGGCACTTCAGCTGCAGTATACTCTTACATTTTTGAGAAGGGCAAAGACCTCTGCTGTTGCTGACTTACCTCTTTAATTAAGGATCCCATGTAAAGGGCAGTCAGTGGAGTTTGTTCTGCTGGTTTGACAACCACCGTGTTTCCACAACAAAGGGCAGGGGCGATCTTCCAGATGAACATAACCAATGGGAAGTTCCACTGAAAGACAGACGAGAAGGTGTATCCTATTTCCAATACATGTCCAAAATGCCTTTGCTTTTTCTATGATAATAGTGCAAATTGTCAACTGGGTGGTTGAACTCTTTGTTGAACTCTTTTCAGAATGAAGACATTTTGAAAAAACAACTGGCAAGTCGTGTTATACAAAGACCAATGATTTTGGTGTATGTGAGTCCAGGGGACCCAAGGTTTTAGTTAAAAGCTCAAGAGACAATAAGTGTGCTTCTCTAACAAAGCCTTACAGAAAGTTGCTGGATTAGTGGTGAAATTGGGAGTTTTGCTATCTTAAATGATCACATCCATCATCAATTCAGTTTGCTACGGGAGACAAGGTAATAACGTGTAATGCTGCCTCTGCCCTCTTCCCTGGAGGTTTCACTGGCAGCTCTCTATTGTGGTCAGTCCAGCCAGACTGCAGAGCAGCTGACTCCTTTGGACCCCATGTTCAGCAGCATGAGGGACAACATAGCTGGGGAAAAATGGGTTGCCCCTTTGAGAATATTTCTAATAGTTTTGGAAGCACTGAGCCCATGAGCCTCAGCACAAAAGACGCAGTGTGCCTTACCTTTATGAAAGTGGGGAAAAAGGCACTTAACAGTTACCTGTTATGTCAGAAAGGCTTGGAGGAGTATACGTGCAACTGTTCTTTATCTCTCTCCTTATCTCATTTCAATCTCACCTCACCCCCAAAAATAACAGGGGCACAAATAACACTAAGAGAGGGATTACAGAGCTTTCTGGATCTTCATCACTGAAGTGGAACTGTGTGAGTGGAAGGGAAATGGAAATGCTGAGCTAGCAAAAGTGTTTTGCAGCATTCACACAGTCCTCAAAGTTTTTGGTGAACTTCCAACTTGGTGGGTTCACATTTCAATGGAGAGAAAATAAGATATACTCAGAAGTCCTTGAACATTTTATAAGGGAAGCCAGTGTTTGTACTAACTGCTTATACTTCCAGGATGCAATTTTATTTAAAGTGGCTACATCCAGTGTGTCTAGTTCTTCAGCATATCTCGACTCTGAGTGCTTTATTTGAAATATCTTGTGCCTGACCTACAAGAGAATCTAAGCCAGCAGATTCCCAAGCTCTCCTAGAGGCTGGATCTATATTCCAGTGATGTTCTCGAAATCAATGTGGTGGTCTAAAGAGAGAGCAAAACTGCAACCTCAACTGAAAGCCATCGGGCGCATATGTGGGACCTACCTGTCTGAGCAAACCTGATAGACAAGCTGATTATTTCAGAAACTGGTAAGCTGTCAAGCAGGTCAGGTCAGGCTGCCCACACCTACCATGTGCAAAGAGGTGGGTGGATTCGGAGCGTCTAGTGCATATAACCATTTTCACAGTAACCCACTGAAGCTGTGTAGATCTCACAAATAATTTTAAAAGTTGAGTTCCTCAGTGTTTTGGATGTTCAAACTCAGGCAGGCCTTTTGAGTCTTCACTTAAAATAAGTGACTGCAAAACTGAGAATTTAGGCACTCCCAACAGGAACTTGGGAACATCTGGCTCAGTATCACTGTGCTTATTGACACATTCTTTGTGTTGTTACTTGTACTATCTACATGGTGAATGAGTCTTAGTAATAAATAAAGATCCAGCTGTCTGGATGCTGTACAGAGCAGAACAGATATTCTAAGTCCTAAAGAGCTTATTGCTTATAGGCTGTAAATATTACCCTTTCCTACTTGTTTATATTTCTAACAGTAACTGAACAGTGTTCGGTTCTAACAAAACACAATTCTGTCTTTCAAACTAACCTGTCAGTCAATCTTTTGAGACTTATTTTCCCTCCATGTGATGGGAGGAGAGACAAGGCTGGACCAGACTGAGTCATCAAAACCTCCCTGTTGCAGAATTTGATGAGTACTCAGAATAGTCTTTATCTCTCAGGACCTGAAAGTTTCTGATTGGTAATGTTTCACGAATGCACTTGCATAGACAAAATTTCAAAAACATTTCCATTTGTAACAGTAACATTTATGTTTTACATAAATGGCTCCAACTTACAGGAATAATTTGACCACACACCCCAATAGGTTCATGTCTTGTAAATGTAAAAAAGTTTCCATCTAGGGGAAGAAGAAATAAATTAGACATTCAGACAAAGCATTTCTGAGAAATAGTTAAATCAGAAAGAATATAAAGTTGGATACCAAACTTAGCTGGATACAATTTTACTTATAAATGATATTTCCAAATCTTAACTATGCAAAAAACCAACCATAAAGTACATCTGGATTCAATAACTACTTTCTTCATAGCTCCAAGGTTTGATTCTGCCAGTCTGACTGACTTTTTGCAGTGATAACCCTGCTTCTCAATATGGTATGCACAGCACATCAATGAGCATTCCTCATTTCTTTTTTCTTTTATCACCTTTTTTTTTGGAAAGTGCTCTTTTAAAAGCTACTTGCAATCCTGGGTACATATCAGACATTTTTTAATATTAGATCTTAGCTTAAATCAAATCCATTAAGTATAAAATTCTCTTTGATTCGAATAAACATGTGTTCCATTAAGCCTAGTATAGAGATCTATGCGATGCAAAAAAGTTGGAAGTATTTATCACTCTAGTTTTCCTTAATTCCTTCTTTATTACCATTCTTTTCTTTGTCCTTCTGAGAGAAGGCAGCTAGAAACAATGTTTTCATAGAGCTGCTTAATGGGAAAGGGAATAGAATAAAATTTCAGCAAAATAAAGGAATGTTTCCTCATTCCTGTCTCAGTACTCTTCCTAATACTTTATCCAGTAACTGAAACAAATATTACTGTTTGTGCTAATCTTAGCTTCAATAAGTAAATACCTGGGTTTCATTACTGTACCATTGCATAAACTACATATTGTTATGCTAAAGTAACCTACCAGACTTCTTAGATGTACATACCGGCTAAAGTCTTTTGGTCAATAAACCGTACTTACTAGTGGTGTGTAGAATAAGAAATTAGTGTGAATAACTGCACTAAATGTTTAAAACAAGCACTATGATAAATCTTAAATAACCTACATTAGGAACTATCCAAAATATTTTCCATTTGAGATATTTTTTGTGCTGTACAACTTTTAAAAAAAGGCAGCTTTTTAGAGATCACATTAGCTTCAGTTCTGTACTTTTGTTATCTCAAAACTACTCACCCATTGGAACAGTACGCCCATGGATTTTATCAGCCCAGCCTGCGCAGTAGCGTAACGTTTTGATACAGGCACCTAAATCCATTAGGTAGGCGGTGGAAAAGAGTTTCCCACCATCAATGGCTTCCATTGTCTGCAGACAACAGCAATTACAAAGTTAATATCAAATATTGATAATGGTTCTCATGCTTGCACTTTGTCGTTTAGCTTTTGGTTGTTCAGTTCAGAGGTTTTCAGCTTTAGTACAAACATTTAGATTAATTCCACTCTGAAGGATACTTAGCATTTGAAAAAAACAAGGCAGCAATTTACAAATGAGAAATTTTCGTGATGGTTTATTCACAGTGAGCTATGCAGATAACATGATCATAGCACATTTGTAATGGTGAGATGTTCTGAAAAAACAGTAACATTTCTCCCATCTGAATCAGTTACACTGTTCTAGTTTATATTAAATATTCTACGAGGGTAGATGAAAAGAACAGCTAGGAGTCTGCACAAGTAACTAATGCAAATAAAATGAGTGGCCTCCCTCAGCCTATTCGCACTGACACCCAAGGTAGGCAGTAGTTTCCTGGAAATAACTGTCACATTAACTTAGGATCCTGAACTGTCACATTAACTTAGGATCCTGTGTTTTTTAATTACTAAGGAACATCTTTCTACGTGCTTAATGAGTGTATGATTAACAACTTACATGAGCAAGAAGACCCAAAGCATGGAATAAAATACCCCAAATACACCTTGAGTATTTGATGTGCAAAGGAAAGATCTGAGCCATCAAGAACTCTTAACTGAGAAGAAATTCACTATGAAATATAAATATTTATACAGAAGAGACTGTCTTTTATTGACTAACTACTAGTTGAGTGAACTAACTGGTCTTATTTGAAGCCAGGCCTGACCCTCCATAGCATGGCTCTTCATGTCAGGCACATATAAACCTTGAGAATAATAATCAGCAAATATTCATTCAACATCTATAACTTTTCAGTTGACCAATTCTATTCCATGCACAGTGTTTTAATGATCCCACAGGGTCACTGGCACTAAATAGTGTTGATTTCCAGACAAATCTAGGGAGTGTGGTTTGGATTAATGACATTTTAATACCCCTGTCCTGTTTGGACATCTAGTTAAAGATCATGCGCAGTTCTTCAACAGTGTCAACATCTTGACACTGCGAGAATTTTTTTTCAAGTTTTCCAGAACAAAGACACTGGGGACCTTCAGCTTTGTGAACAATCCTGTTAAGATACTTAGTAGAAACCCCCCAAACTATAGTTTCAAAATCTAGTCAGATCTTAGAAATACTATTTTCTTTTCTAAATTTGTTACTTTGTATGTCCAAGGTTCTTTAGCATTTCAGGCTGAGTCTACACACTGATCCTGCAAGTACAATGTTTCACCACCAACTCCTCTGTGAAGTCCGCGGTTTTAGTTAACTGGACACATTGCAGATATCACACTTGGGAAGAGAACAGAACAAACAGAGAAGCCAGCAATGCCTAATGGCTTTCAGCAACACGGAACAGATTAAATGAGATATGCCCTTGTCATTCCGGACAAGATATCCAGCACTGTGTTGTTCTGTTAGGACATGGGGGAAAATTGTTCCCTGGCTTCAAACTTATGATCTCTATAGCTTTGAACATCACAACAGAATGAAACCTAAGAAACAAAATTCTCAGTGGCTCTTTCAGTACCCTGCTTTGACTTATTCTTCCAGTAGCCTACCTATAGGGCTTTTGAGCCTCTGGAGCTTCAGGAGGGGCATCTTATCATTATGTGAAACACTAAAATGGAATAATTTTGATCCTGTTCAGATGCATGAACACAGGAAAATGCATTTACAATGAGCTTTGGGGGGGTCTATTTTGACCTCTGGTGCTTACAAGGCTATTTACTATGCTATAGTACTAGTTCTGCAGTTAGGGTAAGCTGTGAGTGGAGAAAATCTCTCTTCATTTTGACAAAGTCTGGAAAGCACTTCATTCAAACACACCTTATCTGAAAGGAAAAAGTAGTCAACAATATGAGTAAGGTGTAGAGAATAAAAACAGTTAGTAAAATAGAGATTTGGGAGGGGGCCCAGAGAAAAGCAATATATTCATATTATGAAAATGGCAAGTGGGAACAAAAACTGACTTTATGTTTCAGCTTTCCTGTGGAAAAAAGATTATTTCTCCATCCTCTTTGCATGTGTAATGCCTTAGGCTGTACAATAAAGAAGCAAATGCCAGCTTATCCAGTATTTAACTGACGAGGGGGCATACTTCTCCTATTAAAAATGTAACTCTCTTAAAATTTTGTCTCTCTCAACTCCCATAAACCTAGCATTGTTAAGGACACAAGTTCTAGCCACCCAAGGTTTCTCCTGAGAAACTAGGTGATGGTCAAGGTGAGAAGATTCATTTAGAGAAATAACTTGATTGAAGAAAAGTGTAAATTTGACAGTTGTAGACTTTGGAATTGAAGGAAATAACCTCAGTTCCTTTGAATTTTCATTTTTCTTTTAAAAACCTGTTTGGGAAACATGCGAGTGTCTTCCTGTACTACAGTCATAAGGACAACAGAATGGGTAATAGATTCTTTGCAGGTTTTACATGTTCCGAGGGGTTACATTTTATGAGCTTATCAATGGTATGGTTTGTAGCTAATGGCTAAATACTTCAAATTGTGAGTAGATCAGTCTGAGTGATGATCCTGAATGTTAGATACTCCTCTTGGTCTCTTAAATTTTTGACGCTATTGGCAGAAAGGCAGGGTTCATCTTCAGGACAGTGCAAACAATTATCCTGCCTAAATGTTAATTCCAGAAGGCGCTTGAAATAGCAAAGAGATCATCTTAATGGCAGCATCATATGTGGGGTTTAAAACAAGGGAAGCGGGGTACTACACGACAAACTGACGGTGCATTTCTATATTAAATGCTCTTTCTTGCCTTAGGGCACAATTGGTAAGTGGTGCTGCTATAGCTTATGTGTCTGCTCTTAAGAGTGGTAAAACAGCCAATACACGGTAGTTGGTAAAGACAGGACATCATTCCCCACCCCCTATGTCCTTTCTACTAATAAGTAATTCATTGTGGCTTTTGGTTCTGGTTAAGGTTTTTCACTCATTGCCAGTTGCAAGCTGAAGTTAATGAAGTACCAGTGATAACAGAATATATAGCCATGAAATTCAAATTTCTCCCAGTTTTGACTTGTATCATCTGTAAGCACTGAGCCAGGCTTTGATTTAGGCCTTGGTTTAGGCAAGTCTTAAGCATGTGGTGTATGTTAATGTGTCCTTAAGAACCAACAATTGAAATTGCATCGATTGTGGGTGGCTTAAGTATCATCTTAAAGCTAATCAAATACTCAAGCACTTTGTGGCTGTGGGGTGTTAGCAGGCCAGAGTGCAAGCCAGCTTAATGAGGTCCATTTGCAATACAGATGAAAAACAAGTATTGAGATAGCCTGACTTTCCAAGTATTTAGCATGTTACGCTTACTTGTATCTTTCTTTAAAAGTCAGGACATAGATTTTTTCCCAGTCTTTTTGTTCATGTATCATACTCACAGCTAAAATCAGCCGATCTCTTTCAACTAAGTCAGCTAGTTTATTCAAGAGCCTTCCTCGTTCTGAAGCATCCATGGTACGCCAGGGTGACCCAAGCTCAAAAGCTTTTCTAGCTGCTTTAACAGCCTTGTCTACATCTGCCTGTGGAGAAAACAGAGAAACTTTCATAATCAATAATTGTTTCTGTCATCAGTCTTGTTGGTTGTTCAATTTGCAAGGTGTTTTGCAACATAAATGAGAGACGGCAACTCCAGCCTAATCAGAATTAATACAGTAATTTTAGTCTTTTGAACACTTCTGCTATCATTTCAGCAATGTGAAGTTGCATGAGAAACAGATGGGTTCTCAAAGCTTCTAAAATAAAAACATATTAAGGAACTCTATTTTTAAAATTTAGATTTTCAAACCCTCTGCTTTCTAGTGTCTGTAGTTGGGGATACACTCACTGCTGATGCAATTTAATCTCTTTTATGTACAAAGAGATGTCCAAATCTGTAAGTTAAATATTTAAGTACTCAACATTATCTAAAAGTATCTGGTGGTGTGATGAAGACCAGGTTAGAAAAATCTGTTCCTTAGAATGTTTCCTAAAAGGAACACAAATTTATTCCTGGGGATGACAAATCAACGCATTTGTTTTTGAAAGTTTTAAGGAAAATTTGTAGTTAAAATAAATTTAATAATTGACTAATTGAGCAGGTTTAAAATGCTCAGCCTAAATATTCTGAAGTCTAAGCGTTGTCTTTGCATTAAGCAAGCTAATTTGTCAGTCCATTGATGTTTTTTATAGCACAATTTATTATTTATCATTTGGCTTTTGCTATAGCAGGGAAATCTACAATGAATTACATGAAACTCTTTTTCTGTGCAAGGGTGTTCCCAGATATAAAAAAAAACCTGTTAAAAATCTCTTGAGAAAAGGCTTTTAGTACTTGGAATTCTTTTATATTTCACAATTCTTTAAAAGTTTTCCCAGGAAAACAATGACAAAAAAAGGAGGTTTATTCTAGTTTTTAGTTAGAAATTAAAAAGAAATTTCAAGAAAAAAGGGAGGAATCTATACATGGCACATTTCCCTGAGCAATTTGCATTCATTGTTTAAAGGATTTCTTTCAAACCTTTTTTTGCACTGCTGGTTGCTAGAATATCCTCCGGGGAAATCACTATCAAGGTTAACTAAGTCAGCAAAGTTGATTAAGTCAACATCAAAGTCAATTGTTCTAAATGTGAACCAGATCTTGAATCTTTAACTGATGTTGGTAGCCAATAACTAATTTTTAAGAGCCGGGAGTGGGGTGGGTAAGTGGCTTGGAAAACCCCGTACAGACCTGCTGGGCAGGAGGGCCACAGAACTTCCCAGAGTTTTTTCCAGGAAGTTTAGGAAAAAGATAGGAAGGATCTCTACAAATAGCACAGTTATGACTGTAGGGTAATACTGACCAGTCACCTACATCAGATAGCTGGAATCTACCAGATTAAAAAGAATTACTTTTCTTCAGAATCTGTCAGAATGTCATCAAATACTTCATCACTTATCTGTGACCCAGAAAACTGCATTCGATGAATATTTAATTAATTCGATTTTTTTCTCAGCTCTTTCTATCATAAATATTCTACAGATTTGCAATATGACTTGAGGTGTATGCCTTGGCCTTTACTGGAAAAGAACAAGGGGAAACCATAAGGCGTACTTGTGCGAATGAAGTAAATTAAAAGTAAATACATTGTCATGTGTTCTTTCTACTACAAGTGCAGAAATAATTAAACCCAAGAAAAATTATATAAAGCTAATATAGGGCTGTGAATGAAAAATAGGAAAAAAAAAAAGATATTCTTCAACTGTATGAAGTTTAATTTAGATACATAAATCTACACCATGAGTATAAAGACTGATAGCTCCTTTCAGAGCTACTTCTTACAGAAGTACATGTACTTTACGTCCCACTGACCACTTGTTGAGCTGCTTTATTATTAGTAGGGGCCTTTAGGATTAGCAAATGCAGCTTGAAAGAGCCATCAAACTGAAAGGAAAACAGTTCCCACCCACATATGTGTCTGTGCTTTGTAATCTCCACTTGCTTTTTTTAAATACCACTGCAAGGCAGTGTACAGCCCTTTGTCAACCCTATTGTACGCACAAATTAAATTCCTAAAATCTCTTGGCTCATTATCTAAAGACTAGGCTCTAGAATATTAGGTTCACAATGACTGTGTAATTTACTAGATTTGTACATTTCACTTGGCAATTTAGTTAATAGCAGTTGTCATTACACATTAGTTTGCAAAATTATTGGAGAGAAAGGAAACCTGTGTGTTGAACAGTATTATCTCTTTATTTAACAAGTTGTTAGATTGCTTGTAAGGAATGAATGCTACCAAAATTCTGAATGGTAAGTGAACAGTTACAGGTCATGAGTAATTTAATTTGAGGATGATCAAATATCAGGCCAACCTGATTTGCAATGCATTTTGGTTTTCAAACACTGAATAGAGAAGAGGTAGAAGAAGTAACATTTTACATCAAAAGCATGTATGATTCTAGTGGGATACGATTCAGAAGTTAACAGCATGCTTCTGAAATTCTTTGGCTGAGGACACAAAGAGCCTGAAACAATCTCAGTGACTCTGAGCACTATATACAGGTAACTGGGACTAAAGAAAAGCAAGAACAAGGCATTTGAAGAACTCATGATTAGATATATGAAATTATCAAAAGCCGGATTCATGCAGACTTTCTCAACTATCTTTGTCTAACAAAGAGTTTAAAATGTGGCTTCACTGTGACCTTCTTAATAATGTGTGGTCACTATTGTTCATGTGTTAGACAGATAGCATTTGAGCCAAAGTTTATCAGGAGATGCATGACGAAATTACAGAACAAAGTATCTGAGATTCAATGAGCGCAGGATGTTGAATGAACTGAGTTTCTAGGTATTTCTCAAAAGAGCATTTCATTTCAGAGTGAATCTTTGTACAGTAAATTAAAATATTCTGAAAGAAATTGTGCTTATTTCATTGGCAGTAATTTTTTGGTGAATTTATAACACAGATAAATGGCTTATCATTTTTATAGTGGTTCTCATGGATAAAAAGGTGTTTAATGGACATTTTGCTGCTAAGTTTAAAACATACTTGTTATACAAATCATTCTAGATTTGCATATTCCTTGACTAAAATGGACATCGGATGGCAGTTTGTGAGAACTGTGAGAAAATTTTCTCACTTTTGCAAATGCACAAATTTGACTTTGAAGGGGAAAGTATAGAAAATGAAACAAATATTTGCAAGAATGAAAACAGTAATTATAAACCCATTTTTATTTTCAGTCGCAGTCATCACTTTTTGTATATCTGTGAATTGGAAATAGAACATTCGCTTCTCGTACTTACTTTCTCAGAGTTTATAAAAAAAATTTCTTTGGTCATCATTTTTAAAACTGTTTAAGAAACATTGTCTGTTCTATTTAAAAAACTAACCTCCCTACTTGATAACTTATATTTAAACTGTATGGTAGCACTAGGTAAATCCTTTTCAGCAGAAAAATACATAATATAACAAAAATACAGAGCTGCTTATTTGAGGGCTTAGGTTTTCATTATATCTTTGATTACACGGCATCTATCTGTAATTTTCCACTAAGAAATCTCATAAATATAAAAAATAAATGTTTGTTTACAAGTGTCAATGACCTTTTTAGTCCTCTGCTTAAATTCATCAATTCAATGTGCTGTAAGGAAACCAGTTTTGCTGGAATTAGTGTCTATTTGACAGGTTACCTTCAGCTTCAGAGTTCTTTTAAGGACTATTTTCCAATACATTTTTCACAAAACCGAATTTTTGAAGGGGGCAGTACTGAGAAGACATATTCATAGCTGAAAATGCTGATGGTAATGATCATCTTCGCAGAGTCTGTGTGGGAAAATATCAGTATTTGTCCACTTCATGTTATCTATAATGAAAAACCTTGTATAAATGTGTAATGAATAGGTTACATCACTGTGTAAGGAAGAGCCAGGAAAAAAATAACAAAAAACCCCAATTAAATTATTAGATGTCACTGATCAAACAAAAAGAACAAAAAGAATCAATATTATTAACAAAAAAACCACCCCTAAAATATTGCTTCAGATCTTTCCTCATATGAGCAAGGTCCTAAGAGCAAAGCAGTTTTTCAATGTCTACTCACAAACAATATTGAGGCTTAGCAAAAAAGCTAAGAATTATTTTTGCAGAAGAAGGTATAAGGGATGAAGTAGGTACATCTCTGTGTTGATGTAAAACATCACCACAGACGGATGCTTGCCTTCCTGCTTTTAAGACGCAGAATTAAGTTTAAAGCTAGGGTTAAGAGCAAGAAAGAAAACCCTACCTTGTCACCTTCTTCAACCTCACAAATTTTCTCTTCATTTGCAGGGTTAAAGACTTCAAATTTTTTACCACTGACCGAATCATGCCACTCATTGTTTATAAATATCTGCAGAGGAAGAAATAGTGCAACAATATTAGTAACATATATATAGCTGTTATCTGTTTTAATGAATAAATCTCTCTCTCATATCTGAGAGCTGCCTGACTGGTAGGTACCTGAATTAAAAATGGAATAGCTGTTTGTACATTATTCTGAAGAGATGAGTAATCACATAGGCACTTAACCAGGAACAGCTTTTTAAAATTAACTTCCTTTGAAGAGGCAAACTTTCTCTCGCTACATGACACTTTCACTTTGTTTCATATCACGAAAAGATACCGTTACAAAGGGATCCTTCCTCTCTCAAACTGAAGTCTGTGATGGACAAGGGAGGTACAGCCCTAAATGACCTACCTAAAACTACCTGGGTTTCCTATGCTCACAGGATTGGTAATGATGGGGGCCCTTTCTGTTACATGCCTCGACAGAAGTAAACCCAGTCCTTCAGTTTAGTGTATACAGTACATGTAGTATCTTGGAGAACACTTTTATTTAGCTTTGGTTTGATTTCTCTTCACTGTCTCCTGCCAAAAAAAGAAAATCCCAACAAAAAATAACCAATAGTAAGTTTTTCTGAAATTAAAGTCAAGACTTAAAAAACCCCACCACAGTGAATTGAATGAAAGAAAGGAAGAACCACTTAAGCAGAGTAAAAAGCAAGCAAGTATACTTCTCTATTTTCATGTTACAGGAGACAAATAATTAGAGTTTAGGGAGGGGTTCTTTTATTTTTCACCAAAATCCTTTGACTTTGTGGATTGGTGTTTCAATGAATGAGATCCCAGTCAACATTTAAAAGCAGAAACCTAATAGTCTTAATCTTTTACAGAAAAAGAAGAATTTACTCCATTAAATAAAGATAGAACTCACGAATCAAGAGGAAATGATTATTCACCAGAGGTACAGTGTTAACAAGCTTAGAGAAAGCCTATACTATCCTTGCTGCGGGTAGTTGGTCCATTTCACAGAGACACTCTCTTAAAAACAGTCTTAGCAGCACATACCAGGAGAAAATCCCTCTCTCACATATAATTGCTGCCTTGAAAAAAAGTTGAATTACTTTATTGATGAAATCACAAACACCTATTTCTTTAATTGCTGTTTTTCTGCCTGTCCTAATCTTACAAGGAAAGGAGGACAAGCCTTCCAGATTGAACCAGCACATACCAAAATGTTTACCCTGGCCACATTATAATGTCCAAGAGCTGACAATGAGGGGAATTTCAAGGATGGCTTATGGGCAGAAGATGACTGTGGTCCTCAGCTACACGTAGAACCCTATACAACTCAAGAGGTCATAGATAAAAACATATGGGAAACACTGGCACTTCCAATCATAGTTTTCAAAGCTCGTTCCTACTCCTCCTTTGGAAAGACTGTTTGCAGGATCTCAACCTGAACATTTGCACATCACGATGCTGTTACTTCCCAAGTGTCATATTGCCATAATCCTGCACTCAGCATGTGAATGTAATCATACAACCATACAGCGAATGTGGGTGCTGACAGTGTATATGCCCTCACAGCTTGGCAGGATTACAGCTTATGTATATGGGGGTGCTCTTTTCTCCCCCCTCCCTATCTGACAATTTCTCTGCAAAACACCAGGAATTCAAACCTCTCTGGTTTAGTCTTCAGTACATGCTGCAATTCCTGCTTCCGAAGGGTGAAGCTACTTGCCTTGTATGACTTCAGGCTTTTGACGAGATGATCCTTGGGTAACTGTTTTAGCTGTCATTGCTTTATAATCAGTATGACTATCTTATGTTCAAGGTGATCCTAACCATTTGACGTTATTCATTATTTATTCAGTAATTTCTGTCAATAGCCCGATTACCTCCAATTTAATGGCGACATCTGTCAAATCTTTTGTCATCCTGACGTTGGTGACACTTCCCTGCCTCCCATTCAGCCTTTAGGCATAAAATGCAAATATACCTCTGTTATTCTGACTATTACCATCAATGTCTGACTACTATTGTTTGAACTGCAAGGGGTATTACAGCAAACTAGTATTACTTGTGTCCATTTTGATAGTTTTTCATACTTCATTTCAAGTCTGAGGATCTCTGTTATGTCTCTGCACTGATTTCCCTCAGCACCGCCACTCTTGATTTTCCATCCTCCCAGGCATCATCCAGCCCCTTTTACTAACCTGTTGCCTTCACGTGGAGCATCCATATACCAGGAAAACTAGGCCAGCATGAATTGCTCATTTAACTGTTTTCTCCTGACTTTTACCTGACAAGGACTGGAAAAAGTCTAACATGAAAACCAAGAAAATAATCTAAAATTGTTCTTTCCTCAATCTTGCTAGAATATCCTGTTTTTTTATTTAGTGCCTTTCTATTTCAAGCTTTTCCTAAAGTGCCAAACATATAGCTAGCTATTAAGAAGCACAAAAGAACAAAAGTTGCACAGCAGCTGGCCTACACCAAAGTTAATCATAACAGCTTACCCAGCAGCAATGAAATTGATACCCAAAGTTCATTTAATAAATGTTAGAAACTATGTCCTTACGCAGAGATTAAACTTTTATACTGGCTGAAAGCACATTGTGTACTGAATTTACTTTGCATGGCTGGAACAATTACCATCAACTCTTGATTGCAACATTGCTGGTGTACTTAGAACAAGACCTAAACAAAGCAAGGTGGGCATTGTTGTTTCTCATATTGAACTTTTATGATCTATAACCTTTTGTGGTATAATAACCCCAGGAATTCAAACCTAGGCCCTTTTGTATGGGAATAAGTAATTGGCAAAGGTACTGTTACAGCTGAAGGAATAATTAAATGTTTGAAATCCTTATAAAGTCTAAATGACAACAGTGTCATACAAGAATACTTTCTCCAAAGACATCACAAAATTTCCACCATAGCTGCTTTGCTTTTACTATTAATTTTGTTGTCTGTTTGGTATGGCACTTTCCTTCTCTTTCAAGCTCTAGTGTCCTAATTTCGGTTGTGTTATATATCCCTTAAAACTATGTCCAAAGAGGGTTTCAGGAGTGAGCAGTCCTGCATCTCTAGGTTTTTGGTTACTGCATATTAACAAGACTGTTGATGAAATCTGTAGAAATTAGTCTGCTTTTCTATTAAAACAAACAAACAAACAGACAAACAAACAAGGAAACAAACCACTGCAATTATTCCTGAAAAATCAGTATTTTTCAATTGTGTAGGGAAAATATGGCACCATACACACTAGTCTAAAAAGGTTAATGTTTTTTAAAAGATATACTTTATACCACTGTTAAAATAACTATAATATTTCTGGATTTTCTCTTCTGCCATATTAAAGATGATACAAAATGAATTGATTCAGCAATTGCTAGGTGACAGAGAATAAAACAGTCTAGTAAAAATATGCTCTACTTCAGTTGCAATGACTGAGAAGTTATATATTACACAGCTGTGCAAATTTAGAGAACAAGTGGAGTGAAGTCTAAGGACCTCTGGGTGAAATTTGAGGTACTTATCTCTATTCACAAATGCAAAATAGAACCTGGGCCTTACCTATAGGTGCACAAGATCTGTGCTACGCTAGAGCCTGCCATCTCTGAGCCACTGCTGGTGAAATTGTCAACGTGAGTTAACTTTTTATTTCTGACTCTGTAGGTTAGCCTTGAAACGGAAAGGAAAACCTCATTGGAAAGATCTGATACATGGCACAGATGTTGAAAAGACGAGGCTATGTTGCCTCCAGGTGTTGTGTATGTTGTTCTTTCAGGTGGACATGATAATGTATACAGTCCAATGTTAACAGTACCTATCATTCTCTGTCTAACCATCTCTGCGATCTCTGGGTTTGGGTCACTGCTGAAACGAGGTCGCCACCCTAAGTCACCTTCCCAGTGCCCGAGCCCACCTTCCCGCTGCTGATGGGCTGCTGCCCTCCCTTCTCAGTCTCCCCCAGTGCTGCCGCGTTGCTGGCGTGTATGTGAGATCTTGATTGTGCTCATCATCGATTCCATGGCAAGCTCCGACTGACTGTACCAGGTATTTTGTGTTCAAACTGTGCCTGTCTTTAGCGTCATGGCATCTTGCCCCACCTTTACTCACTGGAGCTTAGCTGTGAGACCAACTAGCAGAAAAGATGTGATTCCTGTTTCCTCTCCATCAGGATAAGGGACCCACTGTTGCTGCTCAGAGTAGCAGGAACATTTAAATAGAAAACCAGAAAATAGTTTGGGGCAGGCAAATCAAAGCAAATGATCATTGACTCAGGGCCAGACAATGTCAAGACACTAAAACTGAGGGATAAATGCTTTTTGCCACGCAGATGTGGGATTTAAACCCTAGCACCACAACCGCATAGGTCATGAAAACATGGCAGCTTTAGGGAAGAGATTTTTTGCACAGTATTGAAGATGCTTACACTGGCTGTCTGGGTGGATGTTAATAATTGGTGAATAGCTTGGTGACAACTATCAAGATCAATAAAAATACTATCTCTAAATGGGTATGGTAACAATTTGCTATTAATATATTCCTGTGTGTTTCAGCTTGTTTATATGTGGGCCCCATATATAGAGTGTCATTGCTGCCTCGGACCATGAGGACTGACTAGCAAACTCCTGGTTTAACAAAAGCTGTTGGGGAAATACACATGTAGAGTCCCTGGAAATTTCAGATACGTGATGAAGTTGATTATAGGAATATCCACACAAAATTCTGACTGTTTTGAAAGGGCAAAGACAGCAGATAAATGGTTAATATGAAAAAAGCCATCTTTAGTAACTAGCTACATTGCCAAGAAAAGAGACAAAGTAAAAGGTAAATATTAACATAACACTGCTATGATGTTACAGTATGCCAAATTCATATCTGTCTGTGAAAGGAATAATAGCAAAACATACCATTTTTGGAAGTTTTTAAAGTATTTGTTTAAATACTACATTTATTGCACCAACCAATATCACCCATAATATTAGTTTAGAAGATCTTTCTTATTACTGTTTCTAATACCATTCCCATTTAAAACATAACTTCATTATATTAAATATATACACAACATTTTATCAGGGCTGTATAAATCAAACTATCCAGATGTCTTCCGTAAGCTATATAGTAGTCTTGCATATGCAGGTATGAAAGACAGGAAAGAGAAGGAAAAAGTCAAAACTCTCCATGTAAGCAGTGTTACATACATTGCAGGCAGCTGCACTCATAAATGTCCATGCAGCCATGCTCATTTAATGCTGTGGAGTTTATGCTGCAAACAAACAGAATGTGGATCTCTAAATCCAGTCAACATTGAAGTACCAGCCAACAGCAGCCTCTGGCAACTCACCTGTTCTGCTGAAAAAAACATTTGGGATCATCTTGCAATAGGTTATAGTGTTTTGTCTGTCAGGCAGAACTCCACTGGCAGCTTAGATTTTATTTGCTGGTTTGTCAGACATAAATGCAAAAGACCTACCCTTCTGCGGCACGTGCCGTTCAGGGGGTTGTCCGTCATGACTGACTATGGTCCATGAGCTTTAGGGATGTGAATTTATTTTGCAAGGATTTAGAAATGTCATTGCCAGCATTTTGTAGCTGTTATTTCACTGGTATTTTTAGGAGAGATGATGGTTTTTATTTCAACAACTCAAAGAATTAATGACTTTCGGGCTTCTTTGCACTAGACCTGGAAATACACATTTCTTTTAGATGAGACTGTACAGTACTAAGGCTTAGTATTTAAAATAGAGCCCAGGTAACAGGCTATTGCAGTCAAAAACCCTCTGACTGGCTTTATTTCCCACTGTCAGAGTGCAATAAAATCTTGATTCTCCTAAATGATTGATGCCAGTTCAGATAATCTGATACCAGTCACCATTTGGAGCTGAAGGTACCTGCAAGACTACAGTGTTTCTGTCATTGTTTAGACAGTTGATTTGGTCACTCAAACGACCTGAGCAGAGAACGGGGAGACAAAATCTGCTCTTTGCCTTTCTTTGTCACCCCTGTGTTTTTTTTCCCTTCAGTCCTTGAGTACTTTGAAAGGACTGTGAGTTCATTTTATAAAGTATCTGCTAGATGGCAAGTGCCATATTTGTGTCTGTGCTGCATGAGGAAAGAAAGTATTTGTGTCTGGACAGCTTTGTCTCAGATGGACCACACCATAGCTCTGCTGAGATTGATTGTAAAGCCTCCACATTAGGTGCCATCACCTTGAGACACAACTTCTTGCTGCATCTTCCTTAGAATAAGGATCCCCTTTTTGTGGGTTCAATATTGTGCAAAGTCTGTACAAGGTTTCAGGCCTCAGTTCTTCTGTAGAAATGACTTAAAAGTGCAGTTTAGAGAAGAAAATGCTTCATTTCTGATGTTGCAAAGATCCTATACGTGATCCCATATTCAGCATCTGTCTATAAACTTATTCTTTGTCAGGGAAGAATTTTTATGTAATTCATTATTATTGTTATAAACTATAATCCATACTACAGCGATGTAGTCTAGAAAAGTAATAGAACTAACCAAAATGTGGACTATCCCAAGCTTAGCTATTAAGGATAGCGCTATATATATGGAATGAAATGTCTAAGCTATCTTCTCTTTAGATACCAGAAACTCTTCCAAACTTATGGTACAAGAAAAAGCATATCCTCTTCCCACCATAAACCTACCCCCAGATAGCCTACAACTCTTGCTGTGATAAAGCTTTTCTTGACAACGCTCTTCAAATGAGCCCAGCTGCCTGTTTCACAAGCTGAAAGTGATCACCAAATTTCAACCGCTGCTCAGCTGACTGCTCACAAGCTTTCTAGTGCAGACACTGAACCAGGGAATGGCACCACCAGTGTTTTTTTAGAGGCCAGGAACAGTGAAGATGCACCAGGGCTGTGGCTGGGCCCCTGCATGCTGGAGGCAATTCAGCATCACTCAGGTGAGGTGATGCACAGTGCTGAAAAATTGTTGGCCCCTATTCACACCTGCTCTTGTAGATTATGAGAGTCATTCAGGTATCCTTGAGTTTGATGATGGCAGTAAATCTTACAGCTACACATAAACCCGAAAGAAGTTTGTGGCCCAAGAGGAGGCTCATTTCAACTGCTTTAAGTTCTGATTTACTAGTCTCAAAATATATCGTGGAGTTTTACTGTATTCTTTAAGCAATACAGTTAAAATATGTGAAATTATTTAAGGAACTACTAAAGACTGAAATTGCAAGCTTTAAACAAATATATCAATATAAAGTACCTGCTGTGAAATACTTTTTCCCCAGGTTTTTCCTTACAAGAAGTTGATATTTGGCTAATATTTCATGTAACTTTTTTTTTCCCCCTTGGAATTGTATGGTGTTATTGATGCAGGAATTACATTTTACTGCTGCAATGAACTAGTAATCAGAGAATATTCTTTTTCTATTCATTGTTTATTTAAAAATTTTGATTTTGTCTGTTAGTGGCTTTGTATCTACAGAGTCAGCTGATCTTAAAAAGAGTATGTTTCTATAGTACCTTTATAGCTGATTACCTTTCCCCAGATATTCTAATTAAATTTTTGTGGTTTTACCCCTCATCTTCATTTATGAAGCTAGTGATTTCAACATATGTGACACTCAGCTACAATTTTTCTTCACTCAGAGTGGCTCACCATTCCACACTTTCTGATATTCCACATGAAGCTTAGCGAGAGAATGTGCTGTTGTTTTCTCCCCCTCATGTAATTTGACAACCTAATAATTAACTAATCTGAGTTTCTCTGATTAAAGGAGCACCACAGGGCTTAGTGTGTGTGAAAGCATCATGACAGAAATCATTTGTCAAACAATCATTGTCTAATTCTTCAGTGTTGACTAAGTAAAATATTTACTAGTACATTTTTAGCTAGTTACCAACACTCATTCGGTTCATGGAATATCTTTAAAGGAGATTCAGATATGAAACCAATTCAAGATCACTTTGTGGTTCAACATCCAAGCCAATTTAACTGTTTAAAATGCATTCAATTTAATTCTTGAAATTCAAATTCCCTGAAGAGTGCTTAGTTCTATGCTATATTTGAAAGGCATAATCTGAAATGTAGCTATACCAACCCATAGATCCATAGACATATGGAAATACTTAGTTAACTGATCTCTGTAAAAGGCTCAAAATGATCCCTCTCATAGAAAATAAAATAGAGAGATTGTTAAGTAAAGAGGAAAAACCTTGGAACACCTCCCGCAGACCTTTCTTCAGATCCTTGTGTGATGGCTGTTGATATTATGCCACGGTAGAAAAAGAGAAAATTGAGTTTCCAGAGCTGAGGGATCTGCTGATGTCCAAGGTGCTTCAGACAGAAAGATTACTACATCAGCAATAATTAATGCTTCCCTCATCTTGATTCCTCCAACGTAACTAGTCAAAACAATCCCACACCCCACGTTCTAACTTGTATGAGACAGGAGGGGAACAGGATGGGTAAGAAAACAAGAGTGGAAAGGCTTTATTAAGTTGTGGGACGACTGCTGGGTATGGGATGACATTTCTATTACCCCATCTCCCTGTCCCTCAGTACACTGTTGTGGCTCTCAGACAATCCTGTCTGACATTGTAAGAGTGGAGGAAAGCATTGCAAAAATCAAGCCTTCACAAGGGTGTGTTGGATTTGAGCACTTGTAGGTACACAATTTTGCAAACAAGTGCATTGCACTTCTGCACAGTTACAGATTATATGCAGTTTTTAAGGAAATAGTATCTGTTGTCAAGGCAAAAGAAACATGCATTTGCTATGTGACACTCTCCTTAATTGCGCACTATAGACATTTCAGCCATGCTGGCTGTCTTCTGGTTGCTTTTTGTATTAATGGAATAGTTTTTTGCTAACTAAATATTTTAGAAGGATAGAAATGTTTACAGGAATTTATGTTTTCCATATTCAGTTACATCAGATTTCTGAGCTGGCATTTCACTCATATTAGTTGTTTTCCTTTGGAAAAATAAAAAATCAGACAAGTAACACTGTAGTTTCTGGACCACCACTGTGACCTAGGTAGTAAAGTATCTTCTCTGAATTAAGCTCTCTCTCTTTTTTTTTTTTTTTTTTTTTTGAGACAGGACGAGCAGTAGAGAGCTATCACATGGCATAACTACATAGCTTTCATAGCCTGTTAAATATTTACAAAGTAAGGTCCTGTGTGATCTGTTCAAGAAAGATATGCATTGAAATCTGGTTAGTTTTTTTCCATGAAAAAAATAGGATAGAATGGAATTCAAAAGGACTAATACAGATAATCGCTGAACACCTTGCTTTTGAAAAGAAAATAAGCAGTGGTTTTAGAAAATAAAATTTGTTTCCATTGCAATGGTAATCAGAAAAAAAATGAACAATAACTGAGGAGCGCCCAAAGAGAAGAGGTCCTTTCTGATCAATTGTTCTACCTGAATGTTTCAGAGGGCAGAATTTCAATATTTTCTGCCAGCAGTTTGTTCAAAGTTCTTGCAGATATCTGCATACTATGATATAAAACAGGCAAAAGGTGTTTTCAAGCCGGGAACACAAGTCTAGATTCAGACCTTCTTTATCTGTGTATTTCTAACTGCATATGGAAAGAATTTGCTATTACAAAAAGTTTATGGTAATACTGAGTAATTAGTGAAGGCAGGCTTTATCTGTTTTATTGATAGTTACTTGTTTAAGCTGAAAAAGAGATTCATTATCTCTAAGAAAAATATGTGAATGGAGTAAATTTTATTTTAGTTTGATTTTCACACATCCCTTTCCACATAAGCTTATTTAGTATAATTATTTACATCTGATTGTAATACGATGCAATATTCTAACATTTTAATTTGTTCTCACTGTTCTGAAAACGAACGTATTATTTATTAATATTACTATTAATAGAAACTTTTCCTTCTTTACTCCATTTATACTTTCTGAGAAACTTATCACTGCAGAAAGTTTGTTTCAGGAGAAAAACAACACTCACCCCAAGTGAAATATGAAATGATTCTATCACACTTGCACACTTCCTGAAATACTTAGGTTAAAAGGATCACTGGACGTTAATTGTTAATAGGTATAATATCAGAAACAGGTCAGAATAAACATTTTAAGCACTGATTTACAGTTGCATCCATGGCTCATGTAAGTTTAAAATGAGCACATCCTACTGTCTGAACTGAATGCATAAGAAAAACTAAGGAACACAAACACTACTAACCTTGGTGTACTTAATTTTCAGATCTTTGAGTGGTTCTGGCAGTGCTGGCAAAACCGGACCAGGGTTGCTGTCTGAACCGTGCTTCTTCATATTTTCAGTTGAGGAGTTTGAGGACGTTCCTGAAACACAGGTGAAATGAGGTATAAGGGAAGCGCAGTGATTTTTGTCCTGACTGAGCTCTTACTTTTATTTGTGCTTTTTTATCTGTACCAGCTATGGTATATTTGCATACAGGAATATGATTGGATGAAAGAATTCATTGCAAAGAGAAAATGACACGACTTATTTTTAAGACCAACAGCAGCAGCCTTTTCACAGAGCTGAGACCTCGATGAAGCAAATGCTGCTGAAACAATCTGCTTAGCCAGACACTACAAGTTTCTTTCTGGGCAACACAGTTTAAGGCCTCCTCGTCCTACCTGTAAAATTGCTTTCTCTCAGCAGGCAGGTCCCCAGATTTTAAGTGAAGTTCTTCACGTACTTGAAGGCAGCTCTGAAGGTAAAGACAGACTTGTTAGCTCTGGAAACAGACTAAGCCCTTCTCACTGGAGAGCTGGCGAGAATAATTCCCAGAGCTGGAAAGCGTTCAATCAAAGACAAGCCACCTTAGGTTACGCTTTAATATGTTCAGAGTACGTTGTAATTCCTACAATTAATACCTGCTTGTAGATAAGGGATGACTACAGTGATACAAAATCCTTCACAAGTTTTTCAAGAAATGTGAAAGTAGGACAAAACTGATCAATCTAGAAAAACATACTCTGTGAATAGAACCAAGCAGAAGCTCGTTGCTTTTTCCAGATAGCATCACAATTTTAAGGACAAAATTTTTACTACAGTGCCCTTTAGAAAATCTGACTTTGTGCCTTTCAGAACAAATTATTTAATAGACAGGACTTTTCCACCCAGGGTGGAACCCCTGGGTGCATATATGTCCAGTTCTGATTATTCAATGAGAAATATATCTCCGGTACTGGCAAATGATTTTATGAGGCATCAGAAACTCCTTTCTTCATTAAGTCCTACCTTTTCTGATGAATATATCATTCAGAACAAACTGGGACTGAATTAGCACTTGTTTTTATATGCTAAGCTTCTGACATATGCACAATGGATTTGTGCCATAGAAATAAAAAGAAATGAAGTTATTGCTTTCATTGAGACTACACAGATGCTTGAAAAACTTACTGAGCTCAGTTAATTCGTGTGTCAAGCATCATCTAAACCATCTGGTAATGGAGGCTTTCTTGCTTTTAAATGATGGATGACATAGGACATATCATGAGATTAATCTTACGATGCTTTAGTTATATGTAACATACTTTCTGAATTATAATTATCATTGATGATTTTTGTTCTTGGACATATGGTTGGACCAAGAGTTTCTAGCCTTTAGAAAAGTCCAAGTAATTTCTGGATAAGAGAGAATTATTTTCTCACAATAATCATCTCTCAGTGAGATGTGAAGAGCTGTGTAGACTTGAACAAGTTTCAGCCATTCACCCTGTCATGTGAATGAAGGGCACCCATTCCCGTTGCTATAAGACCACGATATCCAAGGTTACCAGCTCAGTTACTTCCTTTTGGATGCATCCTTCACCTCTTCTGCCTCATCTGGCTGGCTCAAGACGTCCCAATGCAGAATGGTACATTTGAAAGTTTTGTGAACAGCACTTTCAGACTTTAACATTGTGGGTTACCATGTTTGCCTGCCTTAGAGAATGTCTTTGAGTCTCATGAAGAAAAACAATGTCTGCACAGGGTTTGTTAACTTCTATCTGGAATATAGCTTTTCAGTGCTATCTTCACATAGCAAATTTTTGTGTGTTTCCTTTTTTTTTGTTTTAAAAAAAAATCCATGTAATTTTCTGGTTTAGACACTGAAGTCTGCTCTAATAATCTTCCTGCCACTCATTTCTCCATTAAACTACAAAGAGTTTGTCTCTAGTTAATTCACCTGCTAATTGCTCAGATTCACTGAACTTAAACAGAATTTAAGTGAAGCTGTAAGACAGAGATCAGTGGAATTGTCTGGTTTCAAGCAAAACAAAAAATCTTTCTCCCAAGCAGGAGTGTTCTAAATACATTCTCATATTTAGGTACCATTGCATTCTTGATTTTTTTTTGTTTTAATGATTAAGCTAGAAGTGAATTATAACTTCTTTGGAAAATGATAGCATTTATCCTCTTCCCATGTCTATAAGGACAGCCTGAAATCTGCTTAGACAGGCTTTAGAGATACTACCCTGGGTGAAAAGTTTCAACTTTTCCAAACATGCTGGTAATCATTGCTTTATTTTCCACACCATTCATTCATTTAACACATACTTTACCCTCTTTTTTCCTTTCCGTTTCCCTCTTTCACTCTTGGATTGCATGAATCACCTTCACTACTATGCTTCCTGTGAGTCCTTTCTTTTGTCTCTAAACCTTGAGTATTGTTAAAAAGGTCTCATGTCTTAAAAAGATTACTTGCTATCTTGAGCAATTTGCTTGCCCTATCGTCAGGGCTTATCTGCTGAGACTTGCTCCAAGCATTACCATTAATGTCAATAATTCCTTTAACTTCTCTGTGTTCTCATATCTATGAATGCCTGACTCCCTCCCCTTTTCTAGAAAATTCTAACTATTGCTTAGACTAGCTGTTCATGACCAGCCCAATTGTCTCCCATCCAATAACTTTCCTATTCACTTTCAGCCTAGGATTCCTTTTAGCCTAGTGTAGAAATTATCTCCTTTTTCTCACGTCCCATGTTCCTGTCCATTACAGCTTCCTGCTGTTTGCATTCTGTGACTTTTTTTCCCCCATCCTGCAGGATTACTCTTACATGTTTCACCTAAATAAAGATGTGCAGTTCAAGCACTACAGTGGACTGTACTATTCTTTCAAATAGTGGATTATACAACACTCAGATATTACAGATATTGTACATGGAGGTTTACATAGTTTTGATGTTAATATTTTCTTTGAAAATGTTAGATTCTATCTATTTTTTTCCTTTCTTTTGGTTAATGATTTGATTGTTACTTGTTGTTATCTTTTCACTGGTGAGGAATGAACCTTAGCCACCCACACCTTGGAGAACTACATGATATATTATGTGACTATGTGATAGGGCTTTCTACACTTTAATGCATAACATTTCTCCCAGTTTAAAACTACTGAGTTCCCCTATTCAATACAAGATCAAAGAGGAACAAACGAAAGGTAGTGGTTCACCATGCAAGTTGTAATTAAGCTGTGAGATATCTTACTGCATGACGTTGGTGGTGCTAAAACACAAGATCAAGGGCTGCATGAACTTTAGGTCTGACTTATGTCATTCTATGTCAGTAAGTTAAGTGAAAGTTTTATGCTGGAAGAAGCTGTAAATCATTTGTTCATGTGTTTGTTCACAAAGATTAAAAAAAAGAAAATTAATAACTAACCAAACACAGCATTCCAAAGTACAAGTAACCTTTCTCCTCAGATGTGATCATACAGTGGGATATCACCAACGTTGTTAGCCGTTACTTTTTGATTGGGTTCATTGTAGTCTAGCTGGGCAAATTATTTGGTCTATATTCTTGAGATTCGTTGCAGCCCTATATTCATTACATGAGACACAATTTAATAGCCAGCAGCACACAGACGAAAGCAGAGTTTTTAGTTGGGCTAGCTGGCAACCCGACTAATGAAATCAGTGTGTCACAAGAATCAGGCAGAAGTAACCTGTGACTGGACTCACTTCCCTGAACAGAATACTAGCACTATCTGAAATGTCCTGGCCTTTCCTACCTGCCCTGAGATGTCTGTCCAGGAGAGTCCTGTAGCTCCTACGTCACCTTGCCGAAGTCATATCAGGGTCTTCAAAACCCTTGTGCAGCTCAAATGGCACTCGAAGCTTATGTTGAAGGAAACAACTTGACCAGAAGGTTTATGATTCTACTTGGTATTTTTATGTTAGCGTATGCTGGGCTAATAGAGTCTGAAAGCCATATAATTGTTATAGCAATTCCTCTTCCAGCATTTAACAGAGAAATATTTACTTCACGTTGTAGAAGAAGATTATTCTGGGAACAGAATTATCTCTTATGCAGAATTACTTTGACTTTTCTAAAGGCCAGAAACTGTTGGGTTTTTTTTTTCCCAGAAGTAGGCACAAGCTTGCCTTTTTTCAAAGTAGTCTTTTTTTTTTTTTTTTTTTTTTTTTTGAATGACTGCCAAACTATCTTCCCAGTTCCCACAGTCTGGGTGTCTCTATTCTCCAGCAATAGGGGACAGGTGACTTACTCTTTGTATAATGCTGAGATTGTAATTGCAGCACTAAGAAATTCGGGTTCATACGTTTCTACAGAAAGCAGACTTTGCCCTTCAAAACACATCTATTTGATCATTAAAGAAATCTGACTATTATCTTGTACTAGACATGCTCAAAGCTACATAGATCAGATAAGACTACATATATTTAGCTTGGACCACCACTAATGTAGGACAGTGCAAGAATTTTATTGCAGATAAACAGACAGTAGATGTTTTCTGCTTTCGATTTTTGTTATTTACAGCTCTGGGAATGTTCCAAATTGCATATCTTTGGCATCTGATGATCTATCAAAATTACACCTTGAACTGCATAACAATTATGCCTTCTAAAAGGTGGCATAACAAGTTAAGTAACCTTCAAAAAGTTACAATAGCTATAATTCAAAATACTTAATGTGAATAATCTTCCATAGTGACTCCTATTCCAAAGTTCCCTGGAATAGGAGACGAACAGGAGAGGCTGCTGCGCTCCACTGTTTGGTAGCTGAATTTAGACAGAGTCTTTAATGTTTAAGTACATGTTTACACTTTATAAAACATTATCACAAAAAAATCACTTGAAAAATCTCTATTGAGACAATGTCACTCTTACTGAAAATCCTGATTAGCTGAACCACTTCTTCCAAACTCAGATTATACACAGAGTTAAGAAAGGGAGTTATTCAGTGATTCATACAGATGCTCTGCTGGGTGCTAACAGAAACTGGCATTAAGTTAGAAGTGTCAAAAGCACCGAAATATGTTTAAAAAGTGGAAATCATTGAGATTCATGAAATCACTGGACTCTCACTCTGAAATGCTTTATTCACTTTGTTAATCTTCCTTATGACATCCCATGAGTAGCAGTAGAATAGAAACAGTGGTGACTGTTTAGTGTGACGTGGAAAGGCAGACACCTCAGAAACTAGGCAGAACTGGTGTGAAATTTGTGCCATCTTTGCCGTTCTGAGCTAGAGAGTCCAAATGTAGGTGGCATGTACAAGCTCTGATAAGTCTAACTGTGAAGCACTGAAGTCAAAATGAGAAGATTTTCAAGGCTACTGAGAAAATTCCTTGGCTTTTGCAGCACACTGAGTATCATGCATTTCAGAAAATCCAAGTATTCCTTTTATATAAATACAGGTACCTCTGAACACAATTAGCAGTTCTTTAGTCATGATAAAATTTCTGAGGTATAAACACTTGTAGAGTGACACAGCTGACAGATGCATAACTATTTATTTGAGTTTGAAATTTGAACTCACTTAGTGAAAAATATTTCCCTTGTGCTACGTTCCCTTGTGGACGACAATAATGTATGAAGAAATGTCCCGGAAGATATTTCTCCATAATGCCTCCACAAACAAGTCTGAACACACATCATAATATTAGCTACTGTTTGGTTGATTCATGCAAACATCTTTGCTCCAGTAATGGCCGGATTTAACTTGAGTTAGTTCGCTACAACAAGGGCAGAGGTAGAGCAAGAAGTAGAAAAACTAGTGCTACTAATTTTGTAATCTTGGTATCAAAAGATATTAAATAACTTCTTGATATCAGTGCTTGGGCTGACAGCGGAAGCTGTCATAAGGCCTGTTCTCTGCTGAATCCATAATGACACCTTCATCCCAAGACACTTTCTGCAGGGAGGGACAAATAAGTGTTTCCTCTACTCCTACACAGAGGCCTGTGCACGCACAACTGGATGTTTTTTTTACTCACATAGAGCCCCACCTGCTAGTGGAGCAAGATCATTCCTTCTGATTTCATACACAGATTAGACACTCTCTGCTCAACTGTATGCTGAACACAGACCTTTGCAACAAGTTTCAGGATAATTTCACCTTTTCACCATAAATCCTTTCACAACAAAGTATGACGACAAAGTGAGAGAGAACAGAGCACCTAGAATGGAAGCCTGGGGCTCAGACTGGAAAGTCCACAACCCTTACTCACTGCTGCGTGGGCAGCAGTGCAATAAGACGTAATCCCCGAGCACCGAGGTACCAAGGTTAGCCTGGGGACCAGTGGCTCTGCAAATCAAGTTTGCTGAAGAAAACCAGTCAAAAACCACCTTTAGAAAAACAGCCATATTTCCACTCACTCAGATTTTGATGGGGTGAAACAATACGATATATTGTGATTAGCCCAATGGAATGGGGCACACGTCAACAGATTTATGTCGCACCCGTACAGCTACCTGCGTCTGAGCTAATTGTATAGCAACTCTCCATAATCAGTGGTGAGAAACACGATATTTTGGAGCACAAATCCTCTCACTCCAAAGGAGGTATCTAAAGTAGCTCAGTATCCCAGTAAACTGAACAGTATCCCATAGGTGAATAATTATTGTTGGTGGCTGTAAAGGAAGGCTACTCACCTACCTTCGATACAAATACCTTACTGGAGATATGTACTGCCAGGTGAGACGGATTTCACTTTTTTTTCCCCCCACCACAGGGAGAGGGCTTCCTATCTATCATTTATGAACTATTATATTGCTTTTGGAGTGCAAATAAAGCTTAACAATATCCTTCTGTGGATAGCAGGCCCTCAGGAGAAGATAAACACATCCTCTCTGCCGAAGAGTCTTTGCTCTTTAGAAGATTGACTGGGAGGCCAGGAATATTTATTTAAAATCTAGCTGGGTTTATCTAGAGCAAAATGCTTTATTAGAAGCACGTACATCAGTTTAAATACATTTTTGGAACACTCCTCTCTCGTTCTGCTACCTGGATGTCTGCTTTTTGTGGTCTATATTTTCTGTAGCATGTTTCGTACCATGTATTGATTTTGGGGGTAGATGTTTTATATTTGTATATAAAGCAATTTTCATATAAAATAATGACTAAAATCCAATCATAAAAACAACATCAAAGAAAAAAATAAAAGGAAATATTAAAGGAACTGGATATACTGTGGGACAATGAGAGAGAGAGAGAGAGAGTAGTGTTTAAGGAATTATTAACATAATTTTTAAAAATAGTTAGCTATAGAACCTATTTCAGCCACAGGAAGCAATTTCCTTTGTAATACAAATCAGAAGACTAAGTACTAGCTATTTCAGCATTATAGCATTTCCTAAAAGTTGCAAGAATATTTGGTAACATATAACATATTTCATTTCCTTAAATTGAAATGACTTGTAATTGTTTTTCTCTCTTCTTAAATTTATCATCAAAAAACTCAGACAAAAATAAAAGAGATGATAGCTCCTGTGAAGAAGACAATCAAACAAATAAAAACAAAGAAAAAGAACTTCTTATAGTCTGATGCATCAAAAATGTTTCTACATTTCTGGAGAAGAAGTAAATTCACACATAACTGGGTTAAACTATACCAAAAAATATTACTGTGACTCGTAAAGGTCTGTGTCCATGTTTGCCCTAAAATATAGAACATATGCAATTGTATTTTACTTATATCAATAGAACTTTTCCTACTCTACTAATTCCTCCTTATTATTCAATCGTGACATCAAATGCTTGCAAAATTAAGGTCATAGAAACAGCCCATTCATAAATTAACAACTGGTAAAAGTATGTGTTTTTCACTCAGGCTAAACTTGTTTTCATGTCAACAGGATATTATTTAATTAAAACATTAATAATGGTCTATTGCTTTTCTAACTATTCGCTGAAAGTTAATGGACATTCATATCTCTCTAGCAATACTGCTTTGAAAAAACTGGTCTGTAAAAATGAGAACTGATAAAAACCAGTATTATCACAACAACATCTTGGTAAATGAGTACAGTTTTATTGACTATAGCTTCAGTCATGGTAGTCTTGGAAGCATAGAATTACTTTTATATTTAGAATATCTTTGTGTGATACTGTTATTTTTGTCTCTATTCTATGTTTAAAAAGTGTGACATTAAATAAAATCCATTTTGCATGAGTCAGAACAAATTTATTCCTGTTTTTCCTGTTAAAAACTAAACTAAATTTTTTAAAAACTTTTTTTCAATACACAGGTCAAATAAGAGCAAGCAATAAGTAATGAAATAGTTTGAAGTTTCCTCAAATAGTTGGTTATGACTAAGGAGGTAGATTTTATGCCACAGGTCACAGATAAAAGCTCTTATCAGTGAACAGCATGAATAATTTGATGCAAATCAATAGAGTTCATGCAAGTGCAAAACTAGACAAGGTTAGATCAGAATCAGACCCAACACTAGCTACTAACCTGCATTGTTAGCAACAATTACTGCCAAGTAATTTTCAGCATTTCCTCCATGAACCTTTGTTTCAAAGCCAAGATTTAGACAGCCTCAATTGATTTTACATAATTGCTTTGTGTACTTTATAAGCCTGTGTGTAGTGATTGTTTTTTCTAGTTATGAAAGCCTCATGTGAAAATAACCCTCTTTCCACTTCTGAAGTTTTAAAGAGCATCTAAAAAAAGTTATTGCACAGCTAAAAAGGAAAAAAAAATATCAGGGGTATATTTAATCTACTTCTTTTTTGATATTTAAAAATAATTTTCTAAATGTATATTTCTTGATTTCCTTGTATTACTTTTTATTATTCCTGATGTTAGGGTCTGATATTAATAATCATCATGAGTATAACTACAGTGTTTTTGAAGGATTTATTTTTGTATTTTTTGGTATAGGATGTTTTGGGCCCTGAGATCTCTGCAGTGAAAATAAGAAAAACCTTCTCACTCACGAGCCAGTGTGCATTTTCCATACATGGTAGTAAATTGCTAGGACATGATTTGAACCTTGTTATTAGTAGAAGAAATCAAAAGGATGTCTACTGAAGTTACAATTATACTGATGTAAAACTAATATGAAATCAATAACAGTTCTTTTGTGTCATCCTGTTCCTCCCCTGTTGCAAATTGCATTTACCATGATTATTGCCAGAAAGTTCCTACAGAGCTGGCTAGAAACCACCCATACAGGTGAGCAATCTTGGGGTCAAACCCTACCTTTATAACATTTGAAGGGGAATGAGAAATGCTAGGAAGGAACCATATTTGCAGTAGGAATATGAGTTATTAGAAATAAAAAATAACTTAGCACAGTGATTCATCATACAGCATTTCCAAATTAACTGCGACACTCAAGTATTTTCCCTGTATTGTAATGTCAATGGAGGATTTTGATGGATTTCCAACTCCTTTATTTCCCAACTGTTTAGTTTAACTTAAACAAACAAACAACTAACATGAAGCAAGACCTCTCTTTGTTTGCAAATTTCAGGGAGATTTCTGTGGGTGCTGTCAGAGGGTAGTGTTTCTAATGAAAAGTGGACTTTAACCACTGTGCATACATGCGCTCTGGGGAACTAGGACTCAAATTGAAATCCCAATATAGAATAAAACCTTTGCAGCACATTATGAAGAGTCTCTGCTTTCCTTTTGGTAGAATCTAGTCTCCTTTTAAGGTAATTAGTACGACTGACATTATCCCCTGTCCTGTAGCTTATATATTAATATCAAGTTTAGATGTAGTGAGTTGACCACATTAGCTTGTCATTTGTAATTCCCATTTTTCTCTACTTTGTCACGGTTATAATCCAATTCTCACGTGTTTGTTGATAGAAGTATTGTACTACTGTACGTATACTACTCATTAGCTTCGCTGGTAAGTGAGAATTAACAGCTAAAACACTTGACTATGATTTTTAGAAAGATGGTGTGATTAGTCTAGCTTAAACTGAATGCTGTCAAGAGCTTTCCCATTGTCTTGAGGAGTAGTTTTAAGTCCCATGTACCATTTAATTAAATAATTGCATTTAAAAAGGAATATATGTTGTGACAAATTTGAAGCATATTAGTCATTTCTGTAAGATCCCTTGAGCCCAAGATTGAAAAAAGATGATAACATCACAGTACAAGAAATCGGGTAAATAACATACACTCTGAGAGCTACTTTCCTGCTTTGTTACAGAAACATGTTAGCCAGCAGATTTACAAATGCAAACCCAGTAACAGTAAATCTTGGAAGGAGCCAGGCTTACAGTGAAAACCACATCTCTGCATGTGGTGTGTGACATTATTCACTTTTCATCTAAAATTAGATGTTTTGTGGATGTGTTACATATGCATGCATTTGTATATATGTGTAGATTATTGCGGATACTGATAGAACTAGATCCACTTTTTGAGACTTATTCAATAAATATGTTTCACGTGCCTTCTAAGAAGAAAAATAGAAAGAAGAAAAAAAATCCTTTCTCTAAGAAGCAAGAATGTTTGACCTGGGAACAGTGTAGTCCAATGAAATATACCAGAACTTAACTACTTTATTGTAATTCCAAGAAAAAAAATGGGTGCAAATATTTTCAGATTGTTAAACATTTTCTAAGAAAACAGGAGCAACAAAACCATTTCTCTCTCTCTCTCTCTCTCTCTCTTTTTTTGTCAGAGAGGTGAGGGGTGTGTTCTGCTTTCCATGAACACATTAAGCAGTGAAAAGTGCATTTCAGTCTTACACTGCTTTTCATCTTGTTTGATTTCATGTAACTTTAGGCTAATGCTCCAAAACTTGCTCTGATCATCAGTGGATCCAGACCATTAGTAATCTATATAATTAAGACTGTAAATTTTACACCTTTTTACACCATTTGTGTGTAACATCATCTGGCTGCTGCTGCCAAAGTGTCCCAAGAAAAGAAATAAATTCAGACCTCTAAAGAAAATGTCTGAGGAGTTTAATATCTATTTAAGGTTTTAAAATAAAATGAGGTCTATTTTAGTTTGACTGTTCCATTTACTAGATAGCAAAGTAATTAAAAAACTTCTTGGTTCTGTCACTTTGTGTAAGGAAGAATACGAGAGCTGAGAACATCAAGGTTTCTTATTCCCAAGAAAAATCAGTGCATGTTTATGACATTTTAGTGTATTTTTCATCATCCTGCTGAGGATTGTCAAATACATGCACTCTAACTTATTGCTTTGGTAGCGAGAACGTTAAGCTTTACGCACAATAATTATGCTTGTACTAAGCACTCAAAAAATTCTATGCATTATACATTACCTGGATGATAACCCAAAGTTGTATTCTTCTGGTGGTGCTAATGATAGTAATAAACTGAAATTTACCTGAACGATCAGCAGATTCTGGAGAAAGCAGAGAGGCAAAAATTAGTCAGAGGCAGGAGACAGTGGTCGAAGGTAGAGTTACTATTTATTCATTACAATTTTTCCCTGAAAAACAAGTTGCATATATAAATTCATCTTGAACAATTAAAATACTGCTACTCTTTCTTGTTTAGTTAGCTTGCCAAACTCCACTGACACAGAAGTTTTGCAGGCCGCAGGAGACAGTATTTAGTCTTTCAGAACCAACATAAATTCACAGTTGTTTTGCTCAGGATAAGGTTTGTATAAAACTACTCCTTTCCTACCATTGCCAAGAAAGATTTATAATTTCAGCTCAAAACTAAGCAAAGTTCTGACATTATCTCAAAGTTTCACCTTGAATTTTGTATTAATTCAGTGTAGGCAAGTATGAAAACTATTACCAAACCAGAAGGTAAATAAGGAGATAGATTGAAGGGAGAAGCATCCGAGAAACAAGAGATTATCAAACTACATACAAGCTAAAACTTAAAACACTAATGAAGATAAAGAAAGGTTTGCTGAGATGAAGACTTAGCTACTGTGGGCTGATACATGCATTAGAATCAAAGACAATTGTACATATCAAACTATTTAACAAGCTGAGAAAACATAAGCAAAATTATTAGAAAAGACCTCAACAGGAAATTTTGGTTTCTTAGTTTGCACTCTGAGTATTTTCCCATTATAGGTTAATGATGGACAAATCCTCCTTTCACCACCTCAGTGAGAGCCCAAGAAGACAATTCACACTCTCTTTCAGTGCACACGTATCCATACCTCTGTGATGTGCCTTTTGAAGAGAAATATTCCCAAAACCACTGTAAAATTTGTCAGTTGCTGGGAGCTGGGGCTCAGACTACAGCAAATGTGTTTTTAAAATTAGTTTTCTTCCATCTCTCTCTAATCAGTTAATCACCATGGCTGGGGCCATACAGGGGCTCTCGAGCTTCTTTCTAACACCGAAAATTCTAACTTTCATGGCCCTTTAATAAATCTGCTTTTCCTCTGCCTAATTTTAAATCACTCTACTACACTACAAGTGTAAGTGGTAAATCTGGCAGCTAGAATGTGCTGTACACTAGAATATGTTCCATTTTTCTCTCTCACAAGTAACTCTATGCACTGATGCAACTGCAGTATCACAATGGAGTCTACTATTTGTGAATCCTTACACTTTGTGGTCTGTTTTTCACAAGACTCGCTTCCCTTTTTCAGTCTTTCATCAATACCAGCTCTTTCAGCCTTCAGTTTGCCAGCAAAATCCGTGTAGCTGATTTCTTGTCAGAAATCAAATGAAAAAATAATAACAAAAAAGAGACTTGTAATTATTGTGTAATACCTGTGCAAAACCTGTCTAATATCTTCACAATATTGTAAGTTCTTAGAAACAGAAACCTATCTGTTCATTCATTTGTTTGTAAAGTGTCCTGCATTGCCAAGGGCGCCTAAGTAACAGTGGAAGAGAATACTGTCATATTTGTGTAAAAAGCAAAGAAAATTCTGTTTCTACTCAGGATAATTCCTAGAAAAACTACGGAATATCTGTTCTCTGAGGGGAAATTACATGAGATTCAAGTGCTGTAATTTGCTGTGAAGAGGAAGAACAATTGCAAGATGAGAGCACGTTCATCTACCTAGAAAAGTCATGCAAACTCGTATTAAGTCAAAGGGCAGTGTTAAGATGTCACTTAGTATGTAAGTAAATTTAGTACTCACAGTTCAGAAATGTTCAATGTTTGCAGAACTGCATTTTCAGTTCACCTAATACAATTAAAAATATTTAATCATAGGCAGCAGTTTTTGGATGGAAGGGTAATCAAGGTAAGAAGCTCTAAAAGACAAAGTGCACGAGTTGTTTTGACAATATTAGTCTCATGATTTATTTTCCATTTCTTCTCTTTGTGATAGCATGTAAAACAAAATAATATGGACATTGTATTAGATTCGACTATAGTGTCTTGTCTGGTTTTAGTGTAGCTACAGTTGTACATATAATGCATTTAAATTCAAGTCAACAACAATTCTACTAATTTTTGTGGGGTTTTTTTGGTGTGGGTTTTTTTGGTTTTTGTTTTTTTTTTTTTTAATTGAGGATAGAGAAATAACTATCTGGCTGTGCTACCTCTGTGGAAACTGCAAGAGTGAACTTAAAAGTAATGAAGTTTTGATAAGGCATTTCAAATCCATTCCCTTTGTGTGCTGTGCAATCCCTAATATTGTCAAGAACTGAAGTGTAGAGTCAGTTAAATAATATACACTGACAACATATTCTTAAGGCTATGTATTTTTCTACAACATTTCATTGTTCAGTTTATACAAAGACCACAAAGAATATTTCTTAAAATAAGTCATGGCAATTTGTTTTGGAAAAAGTTTTAAAGTTCCAAACACATGAGAATGTCATAACTTCACAAATATCTCCAAATAAAAGTTCTCTGAGCTCTTTTTCATTTTCCCCCAGACTTGACCACAAAATAAGAAAAGCTGCTTGCTTTGATCTAAAAAGATAGTACTTCTTCGAGCTCTAAACTTTCTTTATGAGTTTTGGAATAATTATTAATGCTAATAGAAGTTAGAAAACAAGACAAATTAAATTCATTTACTCAAATTCAGGCTTAAGCAATATGCTAACAATCAAGAAAAGATACTAACCTGAGAATTAGGTAAAGACATTTTGTCAAATATGTTTCTGCCTGTAGCTGGACAGCTAATACGGAAAATTCAGCATGAATATTCATGGTAGAAACTGCTTTGCCTGATGGTGAGCATTTGCAGAAGCAGGGACTCTATGTAATGCCATGCAGTGGATTAAAAAGGGAGTGTTTGTGAAAAGGGATGGTCAGGGTTCAAAAAAGGAAAGGATACTTGGTATGAGTGTCTCCATTACAGTAAGAATCTGTCTGCTTTTTGTCCTAATAATTTCAGATACCTCTCTCCATGATTAAAATATAAAAGCACTCAAATATGTCTAGATAAAAGATGAAAATATTTTCTTTATAGATTTTTTGCTGCCATATGAAGATGAAAAAAGAAAATACTGTCATCTGAGACACAGACACCATACAAAATCTTAATGAGAATTTTTACCTAAATACGTCTATTTTTTTCAGTCAAAAGTTAGAAGAAGAAAACAGAACAAACCACAATCCCCCACACCCCAATAGCAAGCAAACTTCACTTGACACTTAGAATAATCACATCATATTGCACCAGTTTTAAAACTAGAGATATGTCAGCTGCATTATTCCTTGAAATAAGGGTTTGCAGAAACTAAACATCTTTCAGAGGACAGAACCATGCCATGTGTCAGGGAGAGTAAATTATTTACACTGGCAGGGGCTGTGCATGATGTTGTCGTCGAGCGCAACTTCCTCACTTAAAGGTGTGGGTGGTTCCCGCGTCTGCTGGGACCTTGCAGTCCTTTCTCAATGTTTTCCATTACATTTGTGAAGTTAGAGGAGGACGTGCATATTCCCAACTCTGCTATTCTCACCCAGAAACGGAAAATAATCTGTTCAAATCTAAATCCCTGGGAGCCTTTTCCTTATTTAAAAGTGTGGAGTTAATGTTTGATGAGAAAACGTTAGATTTATAACATTTATATGGGGCCTCATTGTCCAATATATCATACTTTTTTTAGCATCAGTCCAACAATGCAAATGCGTTCAAAGGTACAGATCTAATTAATCTTATTTTCTTGCCAAAGGCAATAGTAAGCAGGATGGAATATACTGTAGGAGCATACCCCAAAATTGTAGCATATTTCTGTATACGGCAAGCTGTCCTGGCTATCTAAATCCTTTTCCAGTGTCCCTATTAACACATTAAAGCTTATTAACCATCACAATTTTCTGCTGAACCTCTGGCCTCTGAGGAAAGTAGCAATCGATTAGTATTCTGCATGTTCCTGAGACAGCATGTAAGACAACTCTGATCATAGTTAATATTCTTCTATAGTTAGCCTAAATAAATTTTTGAGATCATGAATTACACTGCTACAGCTTGAACATTGTGAGCTCTATTGCTTTCATACTTTCAGTACCTCTTTTCTATTTTCCTGGATTTCTTTGTCTAGGTAGCAGTATTAGTTTTTATGTATCTTTTAGCAATCTGTCTAAACATATAAAAGTAATGCATTTTAAAATACTTCTTAGTCTGAGTTTTGGTTCTGAGGTGAACTTTAGCATTATGTAAAAGCCACAAATACCTTTGCTTCAAGTGCCAAAATACCTTTATTTCATCCTATATGTATATTTATCTTTCTGAATCTGTCTCTATATGTCTCAAGAATGAGGCAAAATCAACTGCAATGCAAACATAAACATTGATAACACATGATAAACTGTCATCACACCAAAATGATTTACAGCAGTTTTAGTACCAAAGTTAATAATCCACTGGAACTAGTGTTTCTTAAAGGATAATTTCTAAAACTATTGGCTTTATACTTTTGTAATACTTCGGGTTAGATAACCACATGTATGAATAGCTATGTGCCACTAGCTCCCACAGGACACAGCCATCCCTGCATTACCTATGCATTTTAAAAGTTACTTTGCTCTTGGTTCTGTAGGTGTTTGTTATCTGATCCTGTATTCTGCAGCTTTGACAAAGCCTCATACCCAGTCTGGCTGAAACTGAGCTTGCTGTGGAAGCTCTGTCCACACTGAATTTCATACATAGCAGTGAGTTGAAAACACTCAGGACTGTGGATTCCTCTTTGCATTGCATAACAATCTTCTAGAGTCATTCCACTCAGCTTATTACAAATACTTGCTCTAGTTTATCACATACTGAAGTGGTACTTTTCAGACCACAGCACTCTCTTTCTCCTACTCTTGCCATGCCAGTATATGTGTTGATGGAAAACAGGGGTTTCCATTGCACTGGAAAGTGTGCTGCTGTAGGCACGGAGCATTTTCAGGGGCCTGCACGTCGGTTTTACGTGGCAAAAGCAACGAGGAATGACAGAAACTATAGTTCTAATCTGCTACAAGTGGGGGGATAAATATGTTTAGTCTTGTAAAATCACCGGTATCTTTACTATATGTGTGATAGGATGGGAATTATTTTCTGCCTTTCTAAAAGTATGCACTTTCTAGATACCTGTTGGATAGATTTTTATTAAATCACATGTTTACACCTTTTTGTTATGCAACTCTCACATTGTGATCTATGATGTTTATAGAAAGAAAAAGATGTGTAAATTAAGCAGTCTTAACCATCAATATTGAAACAGAGGTGTTACTGTAAGTTCTTTTAGTCACATGGAAAAAGAAAAGTATTTTTCATTTGTAATGTAAAATAGACCAACATCCATGACTGCATTTTTGTATTACTATATAAAGCAAAGAACAAACAGAGGATCATTGTAAGGGCCAAATCTTTCTCTCCTCATTAGATCTAGTACAGTTTGCGCATAATTGTACAAATACTGGGGGAAATAAATAATCAATATATTAACCATAAACTGTAAAAACCCCCTAAACTTAGTGTAACGTCTCCTTATTTGGTCTCATGTTGATTCCGTCCAGCTAGAAACTGCCTCACACACCCCCAAAAGAAAGAGCCAAGGACATCTTTTTGAGGGGATATTATCTTCTCCAATGCTTTAACATTCTTGTATGTTCTGGTAATCAAGCTTATACTTTGTCTTTCATTACACATTCCTTTTGTGCCCCATTAGTCTGATGTTTTCTCTGTCATACAGAGATGTTTTTGGCAGGAAGGAAATTAATTTTTCTTAAAACATATATAATGACATTTTGACTTCAGTACTTTCAATGTCTCTCTTCCTTCCCTTTTTTTAAAATAGAGTTTTCATTCTGTTTCCTGGATATCAGATTTCAAAAAGACCACTGGAATTCTTTTAATTTCAAAGCATGTTTGCATTAGCATTGCTAATTAATGGATAAATTATTAACACTAATTACTGCCACACATCTTCGTATGCATGCAGGCACATACATACAAAATTAGCCATTTAATGTAACCATTGCCGTAAATTTGGCTGTTGATAGTCCATGAATTTTACACAACTCTCTCTGAAGGCTGAAACTTTATCTATTTACATATGCATACATAAACATACAAGCACACACAGACATATATATGTTTTATACAGGCACGTATTTTTGTATTAGTTGCACAGTTATACCTGTCTTTCCTGAGCACGCATTTCATCCAAACAGTACCATATGTAGTCCACCAAAAATGCAAGGCCTTACCTTTACAATCAGGGCTTGATTTCTTAGATCTGTTATATTTCACTTCCACAGCACACTCTGCCCTAAGGGCTGTGATCAGCACTATAGCCAGAGTACAAGGCATGACCTCTATATATACACAATTCAGTAATAGCAACAAGTGAATACTTAGATTCTTACTTCAGTTCCACATTTATCAAGTGATATTACTCATAGAAAGAGATCCTTCAAGCAAACACTTAATCTGCATTAAATTGGGAGTGATCTTGATGATACACTTGGGAAAAAAAAGGAGCTTATTGTACAACACAGCGGATGAAAATACCCGCAGCCATTGCACGTACCACTCATTCTGTTAACCATGTAATATACATTGTCATTTTGACGTGTAGACTATTTCTCTTCCTCTATCACCTCCATGTCAATCCAATTCACTCATTCTTGCCAATGATGAAATGAAAGAAAAAAAAAAAAAAAGAAAAAGAAAAGGAAACACGGAAAGATTGTTATCCTAGATCTGCATTTGCGGAACATTTTAAAGCCAGTTAGATTAACCATTGGGAAGATGTTAGTCTAGATAAGAGAATCCCCACTGGTTTTCTGTCTCCCGTAGACAATGAAATCACATAGTTGTGTCTGTGCCTCTCTGTTTTGGATTGTTCTATTTTAACACATAACAGATTCAGGGCTGCCTACTCTTCCTAATTAACTCAAGTTAAACTAATGAGAGAGAGAGGGTGGAGGGAGTGCCAAAAAGAGAAAGGAGATCATGAGTTGGAAGAGATTGAATTACAACTTAAAGGGGATGGAGAAAGGAAAAGAAAAAGGAGGGAGGGGGAGGAGATGCAGATACAGTTAGGCTGAAATGTAGGGGAGAAGAAGGGCCTGAGAACAGATTTGCCCTTCACTTCCAAGAAAAGGCAAAGATGTCTTGCAAACATACCAAAGAAATATAAGCAATCCAACATTGTACTGAAGTCAGATTCTTGCTTCTTGTTAGGAAATACTTCAGCACCCACTGGAGAACAGCTCAGATTCCAAAATCCAGCTATTGCTCTGCTATCAACAGCTTTCTCCGGCATGTACCCACAATTTATTGATGCAGTTATTTTTGCCAACAAAATACCATGTAAGCTACTCATGGAAGAAAGTGCTCTGTTCTTTCTAAGCCTCACAAAAAATGCCAGGGAAATGTCAGGTTTTGTTGTACTGTACCAAACAAATTTAAATGCAGTTTTCCTTATGCTAGGAGTTAGAAACGGGCACACATGCACAAAGAGGAAGGTAGAACTGAATGATTCCACTGTAAAACAGTGTGTTATTTTCTCAGCTATGAATAGACTAATCTCTAGGTTTTATGTTCGTGCACAAGAGGTTTTCACTCTTCACTTTTACTGGGATAAATTATTTTGTGTGTAGGCATCTTTATATAGAATAGATCACAATACATTTTTTGATAGACCTTCTTTGGAAGATTTCCTATGTAAAAACACAAATCTGAATCTCTAGCGATCTTAAATACATTCAGTGTTCTCCTGTTTCCACTCTCACACTGCTGTTACAGGAGATTATTCATTGGGCTCAATAGCGCAACCTATAATAAAATGGCAGTGACCAACTTTTTAACGTAGAGCAAGAATGAAACAAGAGTTAAGTTTCAGGTGTGCACATACTGTGCGAATGTCATGTTTAGAGGGATAGCTTTTTGCCCCAGCCCCAGGAGAAGACTCTGGCCAACAATCCCACACTTCTGTGCCTAGGGCCTCCTCTTTTCACATGCAGAGATGGGGACAGAAGCCTCCTGGAGGCGGAGGGGACGATGGGAGTGTGTTTGCTGTAGTTGCAGCTGAGGCTGTAGGGCTTGCCAGAAGTGAGATCTCACTTCAACACGTGTCCTCACTCCAAATTCAGACTAGGCAGGAGGAAAGAGGAGTGGTAAAAGCTAGGGAAGCAATAGGAGAAGTGGAGGTGGAAAGGGAGAGCTGGTGATGCCAGGGAGGAGGGCAGGCTGGGGGGAGTCGCTGCGAGTCAGGTTGAGGGAAAGAAGTGCGATGAAGAAAACATAGTGTCAGAGGGAAGGGAAGGGGAATGAGTCAAATCTTCACATTGGGGAAATGAGGGAAATACTGGGAAAGCAACACGCAGAGACGTGGGAGAGGCCAAAGACAGAGTGGGGCTGGGTGAGGAGGAGTTTCCGCAGGCAGCGTGCAGCGGGGAGAGGAAGGGGAGAAAGGAGGGTGGCGGGGGACGCCAGAGCTGGGGGTGTAGCCTGGCCCCCGCCACCCTCAGCCCAAACCCAGAAGCCCTTGTTGGACTCCACGCCTGCGCGTGCCTGCACATGCATGCACACACACGTGTATGTGTGCGCTTGCCTCTCTACCGTGGCCTGGATTAGGGTTAATAAAAGCGCTGGCTGGTTTAACAACACCCGAGGGGATGTGACAGGTAAGCGGGAAGGAAATAGCCGGCTCTTGTTGGCCGGCTGTAGTTATTTGCGTCTAACGAGGCCAGCTCGTCGCCAGGCTCTGTGCAGATGAAATGAAGCGATGGGCTGAGGCAGGGCAAAGGGGGCGCCGCGTCCTGACAGGCCGAGGTGTGACCTGACGAATCCTAACCACCCCGGACATCTTCGGGAGAGCGAGGGGAGGGACGGCGGGAGCGCAGGGTACCGGGACACAGCCTGCGCTTGGGCCCAGGGGAGAAGGAGCTGGGGAGGGAGGACGGGAAAGGGGGGCCCTACGACACCTTGTTTCAGACTGAGCACAAAAGTGCATGTGTTTAATTACAAACTCAGCCAATGGGACACAGAACTTTGCAACAAGATTTTCTTTGATCTTTTTTTTTCTTTTTCCAAGGAATTTTTTGATACATCCACTTCATGTAGGGAAAAAAAACCTTTAAAAATTCTCACATCTTCATCTCATTAACAACAGAGGGTTTTTTTTGCAGGGAGGGAGTTATGTGTTGTATGAGAGGGACGCAAACATTAGCTTTCAAAATGTATTCAGCGACATAGCCAAATGATAAACAGCCTGACTTCTGGGTCCTAAGTACATGAGCACCTCTATCTTTGCAAACACTAGGTGACTTCGGGCATCCAAAGGCATTAACGTACAGCATTGGCAAACAAGTATGGCTGCAATAGATCGCAAGATGAACATGTCATTGACTGTGTGTTTCTACAATTATGGGAATATTCTTTCTGGAGACGTGTGTATATCTGGGTCCACATGGGTCAGAGAATTTATTTACTTACAAATGTACCTCACTTGAAAACCTTTATGAGAAGCTGTTGAAGCACACTTAGGGATGATCTATTTTAACCTGTGCCTAAGTCTAGCTGTTTGACAAAACAAAGAAGAAAAGAGAATGTGAATTGTAACATAAAAACCAAAAGTAGTGGAAGGAATATTCTGGTTACCATTAAACAGTTCTCCCTATGGGAACTACAAATCAACTGCTACTAGGGTTTAGAAGCAAGTAAAGACAGATCTGGAGGAATACATATGTAGTTATAGGGCAGTTGTGTTTTGCATACCCTGCTACTGTAATTTCCTAAAAAAGGAAATAATAAGAGAAAATGATTACTGAAAAGAAAAAAAAAGTGTTCATACTACAGTTTATTATCCTTGGTAATGCAAAACCAGCAGAATATTCATTTGTTCTGAGCAGGGTACATTTGACTTTCATCTTATACTGACGTTTCAAAAATACAAAATAAATAAGTTTTAACAGTGGGTAGGTTTAGTCTGCTGCATTTCACTGTGCAAATCTCACACTAGGGATTAGTATTTTACAGAAGCCATATTATGGTTAACATACAGTGCTGCTTGGAGTCAAAGGCAGTCAACCGCATGCAGGATGCCAAAAACGCAACTGTTTTACTATTTTTATACTTGATTATCTAGAACATAACACATCTGTGCTCATGCCAAAATTTTTTCTCTTTACACTGGAAAACACACAAGTTAGAAATCCGTGGTTCCCAATAATTATGAAGAACATACAGAGATTTTTAAAGAAAAAAAAAAGCATAACTGTTCTCTGTTTTTGCCAGTTTTAACTGGCAGACCCTTCTGTATTATACCTGTGTGCACACATAAGTAAATGAGAAAGATGAAATTTACAAAGTTGTAAATTAACTTATCTTTCTGAAATGGGTCTTCTACAGTGAATAATCACATTTTTTCCCCTTATCAAAGAGGCTTTTATGCACGTTCATAAATGCAGATGAATATTGCATGTCACCGGAAAAATTGTATTCATGAGAAAACAGAAGAAAAAGGGAAAAGTGATGAAAGCTGTTCAATGTCCTCTAGGTTAAGGTCAGGGAGGACAGAGGATTGAGGATATAAGGAAGGGGTACAGTCCCAACTTGCACCTTCTGCCTGTCTGCTTGCTGGAATAGCTTGCTAAAAAGAGGGTTAGATTAGTCTGTCTTTTTCCAAACTGACACAGTAATGGGAATGATTGCAGAAACATAAAAATCAACTTCCTGAAGAACAAAAGGTTTTTCCAAAATATATAGAAGCAAACTCCAAATATCAACTTACACAAAGTCATTTCATGCCAAAAAGAGAAAGAAGAAAAAAAAAAAAAGAAAAATATGCACTTCTGGTGTAATTCTGATTTAGAAAAAAATGTAAAAGCTTATATCACGCAGTTTAAATAATGAGAAACTATATTCAGATTACTGATATGTGTTGGAATCAATGCAGTTACACCAGCTAAAAACTTTCTATATCACATTTACCTGTAGCAGTCCTTCATTACAGCTTGAATGCCACTGAATAACATAGAATTACTCATTCCTCTCCTTTATATCAAAGTAGTATTTTTTTAATTTGTGTAATTATCTTCAAGTTATTCAAACAAAATTTGTTTTTTGGGAAGAAACGTGCAATGTCAATCCATTAATAATGTTTTCTGCATAATACTTGTCATAGACTCCTTGGGTAAATCACTTCAGAATTAGATTTTACTTTCAAAAGGCAATACATATTCTAACTGTATTAAAAGTTTCTCTGGAAATCTATTATCAAAAAACCCCATCATAACAAAACCCCACTTTCAACATGTACCCCACTGCAGGGTAAGCAAAGTCCCATAGTCGTCGTGATTACTCAGCAACCACATTTATGTTGGATTTTACATTTTACTAAAAAAAGCATTGTTCTGAAAACCCTGCATGTGGGAAAGCAGTGAGTCTCTATGAGTAGGCACCTGCCTGAGACTTCAGAGCATGAAAAAAATCACTGTAAGAAGTGTACACTATCCAACGTAGTGTTTTATACCTGCTGAGGCTATGCAGATAACAAATCTAGACTTTCTTTTTAAAATGAAGCCGCCATGGAAATCAGTATCTTCCATTTTGAATTAATTATTGGATCACAAGGGATTCCATTTTGCTGCCACAGGCCACATTTTGTTTTCTACTACTTTGTGCTAGCAGGAATTTCCTAAAGCTCTTGCTTTAGGAAACTTAGGAGTTTCCTAGTGCTCTTCATGTGAGAGTGAATGAATTGCCATACTCGTGGGAAGGAGGCTTTTGACCCAATCATCCAGGCAGCTCTATAGCAGCCAACACACTAGGAACAGACCCAAGGGAACAGGCAGGTATAAGCCACTTGCCTGAACTTGAAAACAATCCCTGCTGAGTATCTTGATGAATTTTTGTGACCGATGTTGTCAAGCACGGCCATCTTAGCAGCCACTTCTAGCAATTCTGTATGTCCTGCATAAATTATGCCAGCACTTGTCTGTACTGTGACTACCCTACCCACTCGTACATGCGTCAGCTACCTGAATGATGCACCATTTGGTAACCCAAGCCCAGGTTTTAGGTCTGATCATCGCATGTAACCCCTTTCTACATCATTTTTTTTCTAGCCTTGGAGCATGGAAAGCTCTAAAATAGTTATCAGCACTCAACGTAGACTTATGCCTGAAGCTAATGTCATACCAGCTTTACATCAGCACAACTCAATGAGTTTAGTCACATTACTGTTAAACTACTCCAGCAGTGGAACAAGGTCAGGCCTTTGTAACGAGAGGTTATTTACATTTTAGATGTGTTTTTTTGCTATTTGGATTGCGTGTGTTTTCAGAGTTTGCAAATATTTTAACACCTTTTGTGTCTCCATTAATTCTAGTGCGGATTCCTGAGAAATATAATGTGGTGTAATATTATGCTCACAAAAGCTGAGTATCTCCCGGTAGATGGTAATGCACTCTGCAGAGGGGAAGCAGTATGTTAACATATGGAGAAATTGTCATATTATTCATCACCTTTTGACTCGATCATTTGCAGATCAGTGGAGGATGAAGGACTGTTTGGCACTTGTCCATCAATTTTCGTCTGCATTCTGCTGTAAAATGTACTAGCAGTCGCCAAGTCAAGCTAACAGGAGCTTAGGGACTTCAGACAAGTCCATCCTCTAAATGATGTCTGGCATGACTGAATCTACAAGTGTGTCATTTATTATGGGTTTGTTTCAGGCACATCTATGTCCATGGCAGTGAAATGATGTATGTCATTTTGGAGGAGATGCAACAATTATGTAATACAGTACACTATTGTTATTAAAATTTTTTCAGGACAAAACGGTCTCTTGAAGTGAACTACATGTCTGTTGCACCTCAGTGATAAAATACATATTTTATCACATGTACGAAGCACAAAAAGCACAGTTTACTTTAACTTGATATATATATTGGAAATTAAGGTAAGCAGCAAATGTCTGCCACTCTAAAGGAAGTATTTAGCACGCTCACTTAGCTGAGAAATGATACAAACATTTAGCACATGTTCCTTGTTAACTGTAAGTTGGATTTTCATTAAAAGAGAGAAAAATGTTTAAATGTTCAATTTTCTATAAAACACTTGCATATCTGAACCTAGGAAAAAGTTGTCTAGGAAAATTCTAGGCACAACACTGCTAAATTTGTTGCCAAGCAACAAATCTCTAGCTCCAAAACTCATAGCCACGTTCCTGTAAAAAAATTCAAATAGAAAAATGTCCCCCGAACGAAAAGTAATGGATGAGTCTTTACCAGTTGTTGCAAAATCAGTATGGCAGGCAATTTTACAGGAAATGCTTTAGTCATTGTGCTGCTTTTTACAACGTGTGCCCTTGCAGCTGAAAAGAACAGCACCAGAGCAGTCAGGAAAATGCCTGAGTTTTATGAAGTGCCAGATATTGAAGGACTAGAGGACGAAGCCCTGGAGTGCAGCACTGTTCAGGCTGTGGCCATAAGTGAGCCTACAGGTTGGCTCTGAAGCAGGTGACTCCGTGGGACGCCCAGAGTGGGACAATCAGAATTGCTTGGGGCAGGTGGGGTCTATCTGTCCTTCTACCTGGAACTGTTTGAGTCAGTTGCTGTCTTAAAATACTGCTTGGAGTTTGTTGTTTCTTACTTTTTTATTGTTAATAAAAAAGGAGTTAACTGTGAGGGCATCTATTTGCACCTTGCCATGGTGAGCTTGGTTGAATTGGAGCTGACCGAGTTGTGTGAGGAGCTTGTCACGTGAAGATTTATTTTTCATACAAATGAACCCTGCTTTTTTTTCAAGGCCTGCTTTTTTAATTCTTGCTGTCTTTGAAGACAGTAATGTGTCTGAATAAAAAACCCTCTTCTGCTGCTGTTTTCTTCTGTGGATGACTACCTGTAATAAACCTGAAGCAGAGCTTATACTGGACAAAGAGATTTAATTTAGCTGATTGTTTAGTCAGTTTTTTGGGTGTAGGTTTTTATTACCTTTATGAACTCTCATGTTTCACCAGGTTTTAGACTTTTCCAAAGACAGCTGCTTTATCTGAAAAGTGTTGCTTGAGTATGACTGCTCAAATCAGCTACTTTCTGTACTAAGAGAACTTCTGCATTGAAACAAGTTTTGCTGCTCCTAGAGGATGTGTGGACTGAATTAATATTGACTGAGTCCCCAAGATTTTTTAAGACTGTGTACTCAGCTGACATACATTGCTCCCTGATTGGCATTTTAACATGTTGTTCTTCATAATTAAATGTCATTCTCAAAAGTACTACAGAGATTCCACAATACTGCTTCATTAATGATAGAGGTATCAACAGCAGATTTGCAGTATATACATGATTAATCCTCAGTACTTCTTGTATTATGTTTTCTTTCAAACGGCATTGATAAACTCCTTCAAAACCAGATTAATGAATTGATAAAATGAATTGTCTTGCAGCCTACCTTTAGTATAAATGCATTTATTCCTGAAAACCTGGTAAATAAATACAGTGTCTACTATAAACATTAAACAACAGACTCTTAGAAAATATTTAGCAAAAGTTCAAGTATTTTGCTTCTTACCCATTCACTATTTCCATTGATAAAAATTTCTTAAATTCAAGACCTAACTTTTATGGCTGAATCCCCTCAAATCTACTCAAGTTACTTGAAAGACTGCAGTAGTAAATAGTCTTATATTGCCAATTCATTACTGTTTATAGTGTATTTGACCATTTGAAATGCTATGTACGTGGTTAGGATTTGTCAGGGCAGTATTTGTAAAAAGTCTCTCTTGGAATAAAGGAAAACAAAGTAATTTAGGGCTCAGTTCTTATTTAATTTATATCCATGCTTAGCAAATCCAGACCAACAGTGGAATCATTTCAATTTATAGCATGTGTAGTCAGGATTAAGCTCTTAGAGGTTTGTGGTAGTGAAAGTAGATGTGGTTGGATTTTTATGCTACATTATCAAAAGTGCTTTGGTCAGATTCCCAAGTATTAATAATCAGTTAATTTTTTTTACCATTATTTGAGAAGCTTCTTGCAGTTTAGTTTTCTGTTAAGAGTTACTGGTAGCACTTTTCAGATGGTATCTGAAGTGATGTCTCATTCCAATGGATATAATCACTATTTATTTTACAAATTACTCAATAGTTGCAACTGTTTTTCTTCTGAGGTTACATCTGTCTTTCCTAAAATTCTTCTATTTTCCTACTTCAGATATTGGTACTTTCATTAGCACTCCACATATTCTAACAGTAGGTCAAGCAAAGAAAGCTCAGCAATTATTCTTGGTTATCTTTTCCTGTCTCCAACAGAAACAACAAAAAAAAAAAGACAGTGGGAGTTGTAGAAGCAAAGGGAGTGTATAGTGTTTTTACTCTTTTTACTGTCTGTCGTTCCATTTTAGTGTTGTAAACTGGGTCTTAATCAGCTGTAAATAACTGATGTAAGTGAGAAAAGGGCCAATATCAAAATGTGGGAAACTTAAAAATGTTAAGTTCTGAGCTAACATGTATTTACCAAAGAAAAGGCCAGATTTCAATTACAGTTGTGCTGTTGGTGCTGTTACAGACACAGCAAAGACTGGTTAGCCTGTGTGTGCAACTCTAATATCGGTGGCTGACCAAGGAGTTTTCAAAATATCACTAGATATTGAAAAAATAAAATCAAAATAACAAAGGAAGAAAATCTTATAGTTGTTTTAGAATTGTTAATATGAAATAGGGGAAAAAAAAAAAAAACCAAAACACACGACAAAGTAGAAATTAACCATCTTTTAGCAAATCAGTTAACATTTACACAACTTGACCAGAGTTGAAAAAGCTCTTGAACCAAGGAAGTTGTTAAATGCTACTCACCATTCATTTTCTTCTCCTACCCAAACTATTTTGGGTTCTTTACAAAAGCGAATGAAAGTAATCTGCTTGTTCTCATCAAGGTAATCCTGAATACCATTTAATTATTGCTGGTTAGTTGTGGAATATTGCAGATAGAATTTGATTTATTATGTACTGATTAACCTACTTGGACTCTTGTGCAATAAGATTTATTAGCTAGGTTTTAATTTACAGACTCAAATTCCTTAACTCATTAGATTTTATTGTCAGCATTTCTTTTCTATTCTTTTGCTAAAGTTTCTAAAGTTTCTCTTTTTTCAGTATATATGATGTTCATTGATTTAACCAAGGCAGCACAGCAAGTAGATGTGAACTTTTCTAATATGAGCAATCTGAAGTCTGTAAATTCTGATCATAACAGGAGTGATTTCTGAGTGAGCACTGGTTTAATAAAACTTTTCAAATTAATTTGAAAAACACTATAACTAGAGACCAAGTGCTCACCATTCTCATTAAAAAAAGCCAAGTGGGCTGCTAAAACCAAACTCTTGCATAGATTTTCAAGTATATGCTTGCATATGAAACAAAAGTTTGGGTCTCAGGTAACCAAGCAACTTCTATTAATGCATCATTGAAATTAAATAGGTAATAAATGTTTGTGGAAGATTTTAAAATGCCTAGAAACTATTTGGTTGAAGAAGACATCTGAAAAATAAAGTCCAAGTACCAACATTATATCAAATCCAACATCTTTAAAAAAAAAAAAAAAAAAAAGGGAAAAAGAAAAAAGATAAAAAGAAAAAAAGGAAGAGATTCTACAGGCAGCTTTGTTTTACATTAAACTGTATTTAGTAAACTACCTGTGTATAGGGGCATGTAATACATTATAACCCATGGACTTCCAATCCCATTAAAAAGTAAGAGTAAAACTCATTTAGCCTCAGAGTCCATGTTTTCTGAATATATGTAAATAGAAAGGTGGTATTGGTTTACCTGACCAAGGGCCAGGAGACAGGGACATATAGTGATATAGAAGATAGGGACCTGCTTCCTATTTCCCATTTCCACACACTCAGCCATTGCTATAACCTGAAGAATAAAATATTTTCAGTTCTTCTGACTCCATAATCCTGGAGTCCCGGGGGAGATACAGTTGAATGGGTGTCCTGCTCCTGCCCACCTTCAGCCTATAGCTACCGAAATCCTTCATTCTGGGACACTAAAATCTCTCATCTCCACTATCCGCCGGTACCTCTCTTCATAATTCCCTGCCTCAAACACAGAAACACATACTGCTTAAGGAAGTTGCTTCATAAAGTCCTGAAGGTTGCTTGAACTCAGGCTACCATACTTTGTATTGCCCTTAATTTAGAAGATTAGTGTTGAACTTTTTAAACAATCATTCTCTATTATTAAATGAGAAAACTAATATCTGCCATCAAACATCATAAAAAAGAAACGATAAATTGGGGATTACAAGTTATAGCTGGTTGTGCTATTTACTATTTTTCCAGTCTAAAGTGCTCCTACCATGTCTCACTCTACTGCTTGCAGCAGTGTTTCCAAATATTGTTAGCTCCTGGAATTCACTAACACAGAGAGGGAGGAAGGGGAACTGTCCCATCATCAACAAAAGTTCTTACACCACTTGCTCATCAGAGCAGCATATGTCTTATATTTGTGCCTATGTTTTTAATTTTGTTTAAAACTGCCAGTTTTTCATCAAGACAAGATCCTCACCTTTGTAAGGACACCATGAAGGAGGCAATGAAAAGACACCACTTTCAAAGAAAGGTTCAGTCTGGATTCTGAATTCATGGGCACCAGATAGAGCATGCTCTAGAAAAACAAGCCTGAATGTGGAATTTTCATCAGCTTCATTTTGCTCAACCTTTGTAAGGACATTATTGTATTTCTGCACTGTTGGAATACTCTTTTCTAGAAATTCAGAATGGAGATGAACCAGGTGGCAGCTATTGAAAATACTTTCTGTCCTTTCTGTAGAAGTGTCAATTTTACTGTATATACCTTGAGACTTCATCTGAATGTTTTTCTTTGCTCATTCATAGTTGCTTACTGTGGTTGTCTTTATTATATCTGTATGAGAAATGTCTAGAACCCTATTCAAGACTATACAGACACAGCACAACTGTAAAGATACCTCTGTGTGTTGATATGTAGCTTAAACACTGCCTATATTTAGGAGCGATATCTGGAAATCATGCTCTTAGCCAAATCTTTACATAAATAGTACATCAGTGAAGTGATACTGATGTAGTGGTGGTGTGATGATTTTAACTGCAACTTAAGCTCAGGTGCTAATATAAATAAGAATGAACTTTGTTCTTTATCTGCTAAGAGTAAAATTGTATTGGTGTTTTATCTGAGCAATGTCTGGGAGTTCCTTAATCTTCTCATAAAGCAATTTCATGTTCACAGACTGTTAATGATTTACTTGCCTTGCTGAACTGTCTTCTGTATCTGCTTTTTGTTATATCACTAAGAGCTATAAAGTTTTGCACTGATTTCAACTCACAGGGTGGTACTTTTCCAGACTCGAACTCAGTATAAGGCTTGTCTGTGTGTTTTCATTTTATATTTGCTAAATGACTTGGTAATGATATTATGCAAACCTTTTAAAATCAAAAATTCATAAAAAATTGATAACTCCACTGTGTTACTCCATTTTGCTAAGTACAGCAGTGGATTCAGTATAAAAGCAGTGTAACATTGTGGTGAATCAGAAACCTTAGAAGACATCTGTAGCAGAGCAAAGTAAATAAGAAACTGAGATAATAAGATACATAGAAGTCAACAGAAACTAGGACTCCTGCAACACAGGCTTTTTGAAGACATTGCCAGAGATTTAAAATAATCTGTGCTTAAATGCTGAAGTTAAATATCTACTACTGCTTAACTTGCAGCCATGCAACCTTGGGCTCTAGTCCATGAACATCGCAAAAATTGAGTGACTTACTTTAGAGACTTTGAATGGGTGATTTCAAAGGGAAAATCTGGCTGTTGCAATATCGCTTCTCTGAGTATATGGGACTTCTCCAGAAATGGTGCAAAGTAGGTTATAAGGAATCTTTTATACGTTCTCTCTTACACAGCAGCTAGGTGTGAGCAGAACATGGGGGCAAGAAGTACTTCATTTCAGTGGTCTGTATTGCACTGATACGAGGAATAATTACAGTACAACTAGACATATTTGAAATAGTTAGAGGATAAGGATAAGAACATCTTGGAATGCATCTTCTGGCACGACATAAGAGCAGACTTCAGTGAAGGCTGGGTGACACAACATACTGTGACCCTTTTACCAGCATGACTGCAGCACTAGATAGAAATAATTTGCTTACATTTCCAGCATGCATTTCCAGTACAGTATAGTAATATTTAAAGATGCAGAATAAGGCGTTAAGGAGTCACAGTTGATAAGGGGCTGTCCAAATACACAGGAAGAAGTATGCCATGCCTTCGGAAGGATTAGAGTTGCATTTCTAGTTTGGGGGATGGAACTTAGCCTGAGGCAAAATTCCTGCTGGAGAGTTCTCCCCACGGCACTGCACTGGCTAATAAGGATTTTTTTGGCAAAAGAAAGAATGTCAGTCAAGGTACTGCTTTACCAAGGCAAAAGAAAGAAGAAAATCCTGCCTGGAGTCCTGACTGCTGGCTTGCTGGAATGCTCAGACTTCCATGGTCTGTATCTCCAAAACCCCTGTAAAAGCTGAGGTAAAATATGAAGCTGTTTAAAAATCTGAAAACTCTGGTCCTTGGGACTTCAGTCAGGAGGCTCAATATTTCTATTTAACTAACTTGGTGTGTAGAGAATTTGGAGGATTCCCACTCCTTCCTCTATTTTTCCCACCATCTACCATTTGTGTTTCACGGTTTACGCTGACCGAAGACAGAATGGAGTAATTCACACTATAGTTCTGAATGATACAATCCACAAATACCCAAACCTCCTTCTCCTAACCACCATACTATGTCATGACACCCTAAGTCAACTATTCCAGAGAAACCTTGGCCCCTGGGATTGAATGATATAGAGTGAGTTTTGACCACACTGCTTAAGACTAGCGCCTTTGAAGTGCAGAGGTGCTTGGGCCACACTGTGGATGGCTCCCCCATGCCCTTAAGGTGCCATTTCCTGTGTATGCAGTTTCAGGCCAGACTTCTTGAAACAAAGCGAAGCTGTTTTCCTCTTCTCCAAGAGTATCTGTGGCACAGATAGGTGGCATGAAGGAATGAAGCCTCCTAGAATTGTGCTGAAAGGGAATTTTCTTTAAAATTTACAAGGTTTTTCACTGAAGGATGTATTCTGGACCCCGCCTGGATTTTGTGTCAGAAGCAGCTCAGTAGTTTGCTTCAGAAGAGAAACTGAAAACAAACTAACACGTGCAGTGGCCCAGGATCTCCCAGAGAATGAGAGAGCTCTTTGGATGTGTAGTTGTACCCAAAGAGATTGCTTCTGGACCACCGGTATTCCCAAACTGAATTTACTTTAATAGGAACTGCATGTCTTTCCTACTTCACCACACATTTTTAAATGCAGTTTTTTTCATATGACAGAGAACTACTCATTTCCAAATATTGAACCCTTGCCTCAGAATTATTTAACTTTGAGGACTAGACTTTCCATGAAATGGTTAATCTATCGGGTTTCTCATCCTCCGTAACCTTTTAAAGAACTGATTGCCATTCACTCATTTAACTTTCATTGAGAAGCAAAAATTAGCATCTATTTGAACAGTCTGAAATATGATCACATTGCAAGTGCAAGGACTATTCAATAGCTAAAACTACCACTTACTTCCCCAGCCCTTTTTACTGAGTATGCCTGCGTAAGGGATGACGGGAGCCACCAGCAGCAGAAGGGGTACCTCTGCTGGTAGTTGCAGCTCCTAGCTCTGTGCAGGAAGGGGTATCGCTGAAGTGACATCCAGTGAGTGCCACTCCTCAGATAGGTCAGTGTGCTGGACGTGCTACATATCTCACTCAAGGCGATGCTTTTGGTGTTCATTTTTGAGTGGGGGAGCTGCAAGCAGATCCCTGAAAGACAGTAGCAGACGTTCTGTTTTGTTGTGGTGATCCTGTTGTTTTGAAGCTGAGATGTGAAGTACAAGCACAAATTGATCTTCACCTTTCTGCAAACATGTTATTTTCATTTTGGGGTAGCAAACGAACACAGGCATAGGCTGTTGGGGTGGCCTTTCTCTGCAGGACGAGATGATCACTGCGATGACTACTAGTGATTGTCTCCTTTAGGGAGTAGTTAAGGTTTGCACTGACTTTTAAGACAGATTCATCAGCTCCAGCTTGTGGTAAAACAAGTACAGGCAATAAGGAGGGATCCAGCATTACTACCTAGGTATAGAATAAATAAATAGTATCCATAATAGAAGTCTTTGGAGTGGTACTTATCATGGAAGGACAGGGAGCAAAATGCTACTTCTACAAGGGGTTAGGAGTTCAGTTCTTGTCCCTTCTTTACCAGAAAAATGACGATTTTTTTTGTTATGTCCAGGACATTACCTTAAAAATACAAATAAGAATTCACATTTCTTCTAAATACATTTTTGTCTTTTGAGGATAAGAAAATGAAAATTGCAACCAGCTATTCTCAAGGTTGTTTTTTTTTAAACCAACAAGATAAAATTTGAAAATAACAGAATACTATAAATTTGTTCCCATCATGGGACAATGAGTTAATAGAGTCTGTTAACCTCAGGAAGGTTAGTAATAAGCAAATTATGACAGATGCAAGGAACAAAAGCGAATATAGCTTTATGGTATTGAGTGAAAAGTCACAGGGCAACGTAATCATGCCTTTTGACACAGAGTAAATAGAAGCAACAATAAAGCTGAGTTGTGAGAACAGATAGCTGAAACAATGAAAGCCAGCACACATCAAACACATGGAGAGGTGTGAGCGGAAACTGAGTAACGTGGCCTAAACACTGATACAAAAATGCAATAGCTAAGGCACTGTTTAAGGTAGCTTTCGGGCAAAGATATCACCATCTGTCAGATTAGTCTTGTTAGTGTGTCTTTCAAAGGAAGAGCTAAAAGAAAGAGATTTAGGATAAAGCGCTGACCAAAAGAGGCAAGGGATGGTGAGCAGAAGAACAATGACTTAAATTCTAAAGGGAACAGCACATCCTTGCAGCTTTTGTAGACAGGCTCAAGGAATGGCTTTGTAGCAGTCCTGCTGATGTCTTCAGGTTTTCCACCTACTGGAAAACATGAGTGAAATAAAAAGTAATTGCTAAATCCTAAGGATCAGTTAACTGTTCAGATTAAAGAGAGGCAACACTTTTCCAGAGAAAAGAAATAGGAAGTGAGTTTAACAATCAAGATTCTTGGCAGTTAGCACAAGAAAGCTGAAGAAATAGCAACTGTGCATCAATATGAAAAGTTGTCTGTCAGTAACAGCACACCGTGCTCTGATATGATCTCATAGTCTGTAAAGTGTTTTGTGTACTTGTTGTCTTCAACTTTATCGATGTTGCTACCAGTAGCAAATATTTTGGGACATTATGTTTTGGCCTTGTGTTTTCCATATCCATAAAATCATGAGTGTTAGACAAAATTTGGGAAAGGAAATAAGTTTATTTTATTCCTGTCACATGAGATGTATTATAGAAATACAGTTAAATATAAATATGACTGATTTTGCGTGGCAGGTTACAACAATATTTTTACATATAAATACTGTTTAAACTTGCTAAATCAGACTAATAGTTGATTGCACTTGCATAACGTAGGTGATAAATACTACCAAGGTTGAACGGAAAGTATTTTTTATCTACTATATCAAAGAGCAAGACGGATGACAACTAATCCAAAATACATAATGCAGATTTTTATCAATAACTTCAACAGAACTGACATCCAGAAATGCTCTTCACACTGAACTAATACTCTTTCCTTACAGTGCAGAATTATCTCGTGAACTTCATCCTTTATTATTACTAATCCAACAGAATGGGACTTCCACACTTTCTAGAAGCAAAAAAATCTCAGTATCATGACAGTGGTTTGGGGATTTTCTCATGATCTATTTTTCTTCCTGCATCAGCACAAGCAGCACATAGGATGTGAGGTTAGCAAAGAAACCGAAACACTGATGAGAAAATAATGTAGCTGTGCTATCCAAGTAACACGTCACAGTTATCTTAGCGAAGAGCAAAAGAAGAGGAATATTGACTACGTACTGTTTTCATTTAAGGCCAAAAAGGAAATGTCAAAGAAAAACATCAAAGTTCACGGGACATTAATTGGCATTAAAAGCGTGGCAGGCCAAATTAAGACAAACAAAAAACCCCAAAAGGCAAAAAAAAAGATCAATTGCACCTCCTTGTGGTATACAAAAAAAGTGATCGGTCTTTGACACATGGCTGATTTTTCCTAAATTGAGACCATGCAGGTAATTCTGTTTTAATATACTCTAGAAATTACACAAGGAAAAAAGCCCCAAATGCATCGCTTCAGAGATGTATTTCTTGTTCTGTGTTTGTGCACAGGATCCTGAAGCAGATTACTGCAAAAATGACATTAAATAGGGGTTTATAATTTATTGGCTATTTGTGTAGGAATTGGGCTACAGGAGGCATGTTTTTTGATCAGTATCAATGCATCAAAATCAACAATTAAATATTGTCACTGTTACATAAAATTATGACCCAAAATCTGGCCACATCTCTACTCTGTCTAGTATTGACCCATTTCAAGGGCACCATGTCAGGTTCTTATTTTTTTCCCTTTCTTTTTCCTACTTTCAAATATCTTCTTGTAGTAGACCTTCTACTAGAGTGTGTTTCCACTATGCTGACAGCCACAGGGGACTGTAGAGCATTTAAGGTTATATTTGGGCCACGTATGCACCCACAGGATCTTCAAGGATCAAGTACTAATTGTACCTTGCTCTCCTTTAGAGACTATATTCCCTACATTCGTGCTTTTGCTACTGTTTCACCTTCCAAGCTTTGGACAAAACAAAGATGCAACAAGATGTTTCCAGACAACTTGTTTCCTTCCAATGAGGTGCAGAACCTGAGCAATATTCAGCAAACCAAGTATGGGTTTCCCTGGAGTTGTATGGGAGAATCTTTTAGTTGGAAGTCACTTCATGAAGTTAAATATCAAAGGCCTGTAAATTTATCAGAAAAAACCTCACCAAAACCCAACTAACTATCCCCCCAAATCCTCCTCAAAACCATTAAAAAAAAAAAAAAAAAAGAAACCCCAGCTGCTCTAAAGAGATATTAAAAAAAAAAAACAAACAACAAACCAACAAAACAAAGGAGTTTTAGGAGCTTGGAAGCTCAATTTTCCTGTATCCTAGGTTTGGGAGCCGCTAGGAGGACCACAGCAATTTTATCTGTGTGTTTCTATTTTCTGTTTGCTTATTCCACGCAAGACTGTGCCAGTTGCTTTGGTCTCAGACTCTTCTTTAAGAGCATTATCTCCATTTGAGATCATGTGTGTACACAAATATAGAGAGATTTAAAAATCTGTAATATATTCTTTGTTTGAGTAATCTCCTTATTGCCTGCTTTTTTTTTTTTAGCAGTAGAAGTATAAGCCAGGTGAAATCTATACCTCTAACAGAATTCATTAGATTTTCTGAAATTAATTTCTGTATTTATAGAAACTTTATTGCCTGAAAGTGAGTTCCATGGGCTGAGAAACAAATAAGATTCAGAAAGCAATCCAGGCAGTTTATTGTTCTTTCGTTATTGTTAAATATTGTTACTTGGAAAAGTAACTCAAAAATGCTGAAATACATTCCATATTTCAGAATATTCTTTCTGTTTTTCTGAACCATCACCTTATTTGTAAAATACTGTAAAATATATTCAGAAGGATTTTTCCAGTAGAAGTGAATAACATAGTTCCATTTTCATAAAACGCTTACATAGCATCTATATTCTCTTTAGTCTGGAATGTTTACTCTGAAAGTGATCTTTTCTGTCATTTCTCATTCCCTGATGAGAAAATCTGTGGGAAGTTTAATTTCCACAAACAGTACCCACTGCGAGCACGGCACAGCACTGCTTGCTTAACATAGAAGGTGGACAAGGGCTTGAGCTTCCCTGAATTATCAACCAGTGTCCAAAGTGGGAATGAAATGGCCTAGTGTTAAGAAACCTTCAAATAATGTTTGATGCTTGTAGCCACACTGTCGTTGTCAAATCACAGCCAGAGGATGCCAGTTTTTGCCATTGGGGACAATGAGATACAGAGAACGACTTGTTCTATGGAGGGGAAAACATACGTCCTTGCAGGTAGAGACGTTCGTACCCTTTTGTACCCCCTGGTTGTTACTATCCCAAAAGCTCTGGTCCCAGACTGTGGCAGTAATTATTTACATACGCTGACGCAACTTTGTTCATCCTTCCTGTAGCTGCCCAGAACTTCCCTGCAACAGTCATCAGGCTTCTCAGGAGCTGTGATGAAGGCAAAGCCCCTCATATCTTGCCTAGGCATGAGATTCAACTTGTGATGACCTGACATCGTTCCCAGAAGGGTCATGGCAGGGTTTGATACTCCAGTAGGCCTGGAAATGTAGCTTTCACCCTAGCAATCAAGAGGGGAGCTTTCAGTAGAAACACTGTGATGTTTAGGAATGCCTTAATTCAGAGTGGGCCCTTTATTTTGCCAAATTACTGCCTTGCTTTGTAAAGATCGAGGCAGCCATGCACTCTCTGTAGCATTTATTTCCATCTTTATGCGTGTGCAGCCCCTGTGTGATCTAGGTTGTGTGAGGAAAACCTGGGTTTGTTAGCTCCTCTGTTTATACATTAAGGAATTAAACACTTAGTTAAATATGTAAAAAAACCCTCTGCATTCAGAGTTCATCACACAAAATTTTGGGAAGAAAGTGGATGTCGTTTCACATTTTGAATATGTAATCTTAAATCCACTGGTAACAAGCCAATAAGATAATAAAGAATAACTTTGTGCATTTTATTAAAATCTCCAAAATGAAAGAAAAAAATTTTCTAGAAAGTCACATTTTTTCATACTTTTTACAGAATACCCAGTTTTTAAAATAATTCATTTTAGTATTTTTATTCTACAAAAGGAGATGTGTTCCAGTACAACAAATATGGAGTAAAACCCAGAAATGAACTAAATGCAAGTAAATTAAAATAAAAGTAGCTAGACTGAACAAAAATGATTGGAACTGGGAGTAGATTCCACATGTAAGAACCCTACAGTAAAACATCTTCATGGAGGAGAAGCCAACGATTTAACCTTTTAGATTAAAGAACCTTCTGCCATTGAGAAGGCAACCTGTGCACTTCAGAAAGCGAAGGAAGAAATGGTGTCTGCGAGATACACTTAGATACACATATCTGGGATTACAAACCCTAGAAAGTTATCGGGGTTATGTCTAGGATGCCTTTATGACCAGGATTCCTATTTTTATTAGGCTCTGAATTAAAGCAATGCCTGCTCTTTGCAACTAATAATTATTCTGCTGTTAAAAATTTATGCACCACACTAACAAGGGCTTGGGATTTGCTCAGTCTGCATTTCACAGGACTATTCAGAGACCTCATCAATGCACATTCTCAAGAGTCTCATCTCATCTTCTTACTTAGTGCTGTCAATTCCACTGATTTTATTGTGACCATAGTTTGCAATGAATTTTCCTGACTGAATAATCTTTTCTGAAAGTCTGGTATTTATAAAATCATGTTGTCATCAGGGAATATTAAGGCATTATAACTATGTCAACAAAGCAGAGAACGCTTGCAAAGTTAAACTTTCAAGTTTATGGAAATAGAAGACCAAAGCTTCCAGTAAAAATGGTTTGTGGTTTGTTTTTTTTTTTTGCTGTTTAAATGCCTCAGATTCTTGGGGAGGTCTGTCTCGGGGGTTTTCAATAGTTGCACCTGACAATACTGGATTTAGTTGCATCCAGTGGAATTTCAATTGCAATCAGAGAATTGCAGAATAACTTCAGTTTGAAAGCACCTCTGGAGGCCCAGTCCAACCCTTTACCCACAGGAGGGCCCGCTGAGGTACACAGGCCCCGTCTAACCGAGTTCAGAATATCTCCAAGGATGGAGATTGCACAGTGTCTGTGGGAGCCTGGTCACTGGCCACCTCCCTGTGAAATTTTGTCCTGAAATTTAGATGGAATTTCTTGTGTTCCTGTTGCCTCTCATCCTCTTGCTGTGTACCTGTGAGAAGGGTCTGGCTCCATTTTCTCTCTGACATCCATCAGATAGCTGAAGGCAGCAGGAGGATCTCTCCCTAACCTTCTCTTAGTCTCTCCTTTAGCTACCTCGATGGCGCTGCTCTGGGGTGATTTGTAATGTTCTTCATCAAAAGCACAGATGAATTGGTAGACCAGAGGCCAGAAGTCAGAGGTTCTAACCAGCGGTGCCTACTGCTGTGATAGGGAGCTGCTACAGGCATGAAAGGCTGTGTCAGCTGAACTCACCATTCAAGAATTTAATTGCTTGGTTACTGTTTAATTATTTATTAGTGTTTATCATTAGCCAAGACTTGGCTGGATGAGGTTGCTGGCCTTTTGCCAACCTTTCTGTTCTCTAAATGACACCTGGTGCAATATGAAGTGGGAAAGCAGTGGTACTGGGTTATGACAAGTAAAATTTATTTGCAAATGTCTCTCATTCAAAAAATGGATTTATTTGGTGTGCAAATATTGTTGGTGGTAAGCCAGAGTATAAATGGTGTGTGCAAACTAACTACAGAATCTCATAGCAAATGACTGAGTCTTCATTTGCTTTGGAAAGAGGTTCTCTATGTTTGCCCCAAATTGACTGTGCATGGGGACATGAGGACATTACTTATGCGGTGCTAACTCATGAGATTGAACACTGTCCCAGTCCCAGTGTCACAGACATCTTTTGGATGCAATCGTTCAGTGGACATAACTTGTTTTTTGACAATGGTTTGGACATAAAAGAAAAGAGTTGGAAGATTTCAACCGTGATTGACAGATCTTTCTGCAGCTTGATCAAAGTTTGCTCCTATTGACTCAGTGGTGATTTTTCCTGGAAGACTCTTCTGTATTTACAAACATCTGCACAAATGAAAACTGATGAGGGATTCAAGCTAGAAGAGCCCAGACTCCTCCTGTGGAGACATACATTTGCTATACAGTCAGAGTAGCTCCGCTGAAGAGGTTCTGTTGATTGTCAGTAGCAGTCTAAATGGCTCTAAATATAAGTGCTGATGGTGGTACTTTAGGCCTAAGGGAACCATTGAATTTGTGATGGTTTTCCTCAAATTGAGCAGCTTGAACAGCACCTTTTGCTTCTGGCTTAAGGAATGTCATCCTTGGCAGATTTTTCCCTCAATCAATGGATCAAGGTGGGTGATGTGTCATTCTTGGGTTTTTTTTAACAGAAAAGATTTTGGCACTTAGTGCAATATATGCACACAGACACCGGGTGAATGTGCTTAGTTTTAAACTCAAGTGGTTAAAATGTGAAGGTATGCACTACCCACTCTTTCCCAATGAAGTACAAAAAAACTGACATGAGAGGGAGCCATAGCCTTTCTGAACGTGGGGATTACTGCAGCTGGATGCACACGGGGTGATCCCAGCAGGAAGGGGCCGTGATTTAATTGGGCATCAAGCAGATGTTGAGGTCTACCTTACGGTTTGAAAGGTGGTTTTTTTTGGTTTAGACTCTCATTTCTGCCATAAAAGTAAACTACAAGCACAAATTTCACTTGTACCCAGTTTTAAAATCACCCCAAGTTCAGCGTCAAGAGTTTAAAACATCTATTCAGGCAGATAACTGCATTCAGACTGAGGGATCGTTTAGATGCTATAGGTTAGGCCACTTTCCTGTCCTCAGTGTCTCTTGGCACACTGACTTCAGCTCACATATGCTGTATATAGCTCTGTTGCTGCAAAGATCCCTGTGTCTTTGTGGCTCTTTTGGCATGCCCTGTTTTTGCATATGCTCCATGCCTGTAAATTGACTTATTAAGCATTTAGACTAGGGATTCTTGAAAATCAATTTTTTTTTAAATATAGAGTGGAAAAAATAAACAAACTAAACGAGGAAATATATTAGTCTATATTTTCATTCTTGCTGTGAGGGAAGGAAAGTTTAATATGGTTCACTTGTCTAGAACAATTTTGTAAAGCAGTATGTTGGTTAGACATGCATCCATTGGAGGTGAAGGCTGAACATGGCTCACACTACTGAGTGTACACTTAAGTCAAATAGATATAGTAAAGGCAGAAAAAATTCCCCATCTGTCATATTGCGTTCCAAAATTTTGGTAGCTCAGTTGCCGTTTTCCCTCAGTTAGACAGCAACAACATTTTCTAAAGAAAACCAGCAAGGTGTTACGTCTTTATGCTGCAAAATTTCTGACATATCCAGTTAGATTCCTGTTTTCAGGCCATATATATAACTTGTCTTTACTCTGATCTTTAACTGGGCAGACATGATACTGCACGGATCGTGCTATGCTTCCCCGGGGGCTGAAGGTCACAAAAAAGACAACAAATCAGACACAGAGGAAAAGGGATAGAAAAAGGTTAACTCTGATGCAAGCAAAATTTACTTATTGTGTCTCAGAAAAGAAAGTATGTAGAATAAATGCGGCACACAGGACAGATGATAATCACGCAGCCAATATGACCCCTGTGAGAAGAACCTTTTTCTATTTTGATAGTAGTTTAAACCATTCTTTGGAACTCTTTTTGCAAAACATATTTTTATTTTGCAAATAGATATCTGAATTACAGTCTGCATGCTCTGTAATTTACTGCTCTCTTCTATGGCTTCTCTGGCATCACCAGCTCCTCCCTTTTTCTCCTCCCCTAAAATTTAGGAGCAGAAGAGTGTTTGAAAGTTTTTCAGTCTAGCCTCAAACAGCTGCAGAAGCTCTGAAGGAACTGGCTGTAAATATCAAGGTACAACCTATTTCCATCAATGCAACAAGTCAATATGCCTTCTCACTCAAATCTTGAAAAGGAATTATTTCCTAACAGAGTCTAGCTCCATAAAAGAAGCGGAACAGAATCCAGGTTGACACATTTTCACTCTTTAAACATTAATAATCATAGTTTGCAAAGATAATACAGACTGTACTTAAAATACTGAATTTCTTCAGAGATTAGACTGGGTAAGACTAAACTGTTCATGTAAAGAATTGTGTATATATGCATAATCTATTCATATTTCTACAATTATTTGATTTTAATAACTTGTTTTGCTCTGGATAAACTATTGATCATAGTTCTCCAATGCTACACAGTTATATAATTTTATTTGTTGCATGATAGTATATTAATTAAGAAATATTTATACAAAAATTATTCATTCAGTTAGACAAAATGAGGTTTGAGGAACTTGTGTTTGTTTTAGGTTTGTTAAAACTTAAGTCTGTAATAGCATGTTATTTAAAAAGTTTCATGGTTTTCTTACTGAACTGTCATATAATAACACCAAAAAACTATACATCTAGCATATGCTGCGTATGTTTTTAATAAGCAAGATAATATGATGGTAATGAATAGCAATTTCAGCAGCACTGAGAGGAATAATAATTCGTTTAACTTAAAAAAAAATCAAAGAATATGTAGTATATCTTTTGGGGGGCAATTATCTATAGGAACAGACATGTGCTTCTGATGTGCATTTGAGAGTTATACAGTGAAAAAAGATTCAAGTAAATTGTTCATTATTTAATGAATATTATGTCTCATCAGCAACATCTTTAGATGTGAGGGCAGCTGAACATTCTTACAAATGTGTTACTGATTGAGGATCTCTTTTTCTCTTTGTGGTGCCTGTATAATCCTGTAGTTTTTCACCTGATAAAAATGAAAGAAGCAGATAATATCTGCAAGTCCAGCTCTTACTTGAAATCTGCAATACACCTGTATTTAATGGTAGCTTCTGTTACATGTCCTCTTCCAAAAACTTAAAGTTTACATTCACATGCAAAACTGTCCTTCCTTTATGGCAGCTCTTTTTTTTGTTGTTGTCGTTTTCTGTAGTCTAAAATAACAAAAAAAAAATCATAAAAAGAGCTAGATTTTTATTTAAGGCTGAATGAAGGAGATAGATTACATTTTTAGCTTCATAGCAATATAGAAAGTAAGTGGGACTTCAACGGCTTCATGCAGTGCATAAGACACCCTCTTAATGCAGGATGAGTTTTATTAAGTATAAGCAGAATCATAGTCAGTACTGGCAATAGCTAGGTTTTTCTTCTCATAGAAGCATGTGTGCTTCTTAGCTGGTCTGTATGTGCCATGACACACACTATGTTGAACACTTTTTTTACTTCAAAATCTATCGTACACAGAAGTATTGAGAGCACTGCTGCGCAGTTAGGAGATGATAGAGCTGCTTGTATTTGTAGATGTCTTTGTTGCTATAAAGTGGAAGAAGATAGGCCAGAAAAGGATGAAGAGCCCTCCGGGTCCAACCACTTGGCCGATTACTGGAAACTTGCTGCAACTTGAAGATCCTCATATAATACTAACAAAATCAAGAGAGAAATATGGAGACATGCTTCAAACAAAGCTGGGACCCTTGCCAGTGGTAGTTCTGCATTGACACATTTAAGCAGGCTTTAAAAATACAAGGAGGAAGCTCTGTTGGCAGATCAGATCTTTATAGTTTTTCTCTGACTGAAAATGAGGGATGTATGACTTTCAGTAAGAAATATGGACAAGGATGGAATGTCCATAAGGAGATTGTAAAAAATGCCCTCAGAAAGCTGTCACCGAGAGCAGACAAAAACCTCACATGCTCTTGTCTGCTACAAGAACAGATACACTTTGAAGTTTCAGAGATTGAGAGCATTTAGGGACCTCTCAGACACAGTGGGTAACTTTGATCTTGCTAGCTTCCTCACCAGATGTTTAGCAAGAGTCATCTGTAACCCGTGCTTTGGAAAAATGTACAACCAAAATGACACGGAGTTCCTCACAGTTCTTCAAGTCAGCCATAAGGTCGTGCAGATGTTCAGCTGCAGCAATGCTGCAGATCTTTTCCCTGCTTTTCATCATCTTCCTGACAATAAACTGAGATGTGTCTTCACTTGTGTTCAAAACAAGGAGACGTTTAATGAACAAAGATATTTAGGAACACTGTATCTCCTATGATCAGGTGAGAAGGTTTGTTATTCTTCATTCTTCAAGAATTCCTTTATTTCAAATAACAAAAATTACTATTTGTCACTTTTTTTTTTTGTCCTTCACTTTATCAAGGAGTTGTAGGGTTAGGGTACTGAAAAAATTTATCGTCTCCTACTTAAAATGCACTTTTTATATCTCCTTCCTATGTTAAATTCTGAAGAACATTTCTCTGTAGAACTGCATTTGAGGTGTTACTGATATTCTGACTGCACTATGTGAAGGCCAAAAAAGTCAAAGTGGCGAAGCTACGTTGACAAATGAGCAGATTGTTTCCACTGTCAGTGACATATTTGGGGCAGGTATGCTTATATTTCAGGAAGGTATGGTTTTCTTTACTACTTTATTAGTTATGGGGGTCTTCAGTTTCTTCCCCTATTTGTCCTGCTCTCACTATTAGAAAGCACAAGAAAGCGTAGTGGGAGCACTTTACTGTTTTATCACGTTCCAGTATCCTTAAATAGAGAACAAGTATCAAACAGAAAAAGGACAAGAAGTTATGATAACATATCCCAACCAGAACTATTCTTTTACAGCTAACACTAATGACAATTAATTCTTTTAAATACTTTAATAAATACTTTAAATACTCATCTTTAAAAATAAGTCAAAACTCATTTTAAGCATTTAGGTGGAAAAGGCAGACAAAACAGTGAATGGGTTGAGGGAATAGCAATCTTGGGACCATGGAGAGATCGTAAAACAGAAAAAGGATTCAAGTCAAGAAAAGTTGTCCTTCTAAGGGAATTGATATTTTTATTGTCAGTATTTGTCATATTGTCAACATTGTCAACACATTGTCAACATTCTTTTCCAAACCCCAAATATCTTCTAATTTTATCTTTTTGTTAAGTCTGTGTACTTGCTGAAGTATCTCCAAAGCTGCAAGTTGTTAGCTTTTCAACATATGGAATGCATCTTTTCTCTTGTTAAGAAAGCAATGTTTATCTTGAGCAAATTCAGAGGAATATAATATCAAATATGAAATTCTCCCTTCTTTGTCTGCTAGTTTGTGCAACATGCAGTACTATAGCCACAGTGGCAAAAATTAACATTTTATCTGTGGGCTAGAAGAAACTTGTAGTTCTGAATGTTTGGGTCTGATTACACAGCTCAGAAAAGATGTTTAGATTTGGGCTAAATGGAGCTCTCACCTCTTAACCCTGCTGACACAAAACAAGGAGACAGTAACACAGATTCTGTTCCTGGAGTTGGTAGACATCTTTCTGCAAAGTAGCGCTTACCAATATCGAAAAGCTCAATTTTGCAATATTACTGTGCAAACAGGGAAAGCAGAAGGCACACTGGGAAACAGGGGATATCTGGAACCACAGAGAGCTGGACGGTCCTGAGCTAGAAGAAATAACATCACAGAACAAAAGAGAATATATTTCATAAAAATGGATCTAGATTCTTTTTTAACTACCCCACGTTAGTTTAGCTCTTGTTTCAGATCTCAGTAGGTACAAATTTTCTGAGAGTATGTATTATGATTGAAACCCAATGCTTCTTCTTGAAGCTCAAAGTCTATAGGGTGAGTATACAGTCTGGACCCATTTACACACAGAACATAGGCAAAAAACCCTGTATGGTACACAATACATGAAATGCACTAACCCACTTAACAGGCATACTAATGACATATGCTTGTAGCTCCCGCCACAGCAATGAGAATTTCAGCTGAATTTTAGAACAGAACACATGCAATCCGAAAATGACACATAATTGGAAAGCTTTTGAAAGGCTCACAGAGGGGTTGATTGGGTCCCTGCATCCCTATTACCCTGTTAGATCTCAAAACTCCTGAGTTTACTATCCAATAACTGTCATATTCAATCAAAATTAAATCTATTCTAGCAGACATTAATTCACTATTTGGTTGACATGGGGAAAGGGAAAGATTCAAGTACCACTTAGGAGGCCTGTATCCTTCTTACATCGATATCAATGGCATAATTCCCAGCTACACTAATGAAAGTGCAATTGCTCATGTTAATGGTTGTTTCTGTGAGATTTTCTCTTAATTTGCAGCTCAAGAAAGTTCGGGGAGGGCAGAGAGGAGTGTGAATTTCCATTATCCTAACCGTTAAATATTTAACCCTGCACTGTTCTGCATCTGATTTTAACTTATCTCCATTTAAAAGAGAATTATCTTCAATGGAAATTGTGAATTTAAAGACTTCTAATCTGTTGTGTGTTTCAGCTTTTGAAAGATAGGATAAAGTAGAAGGCAATTAAATTATGGCAATCTCCACAAAATGCCTGGCAAAATTTGCCATGAAAATTGACTGCAGTGTTACTGTGTTTTATTATTAGCAACTGCTCTTTTAAAGATTGTGTGCAGTTTGACTCTTTAGTAAGTTAGTAATATTATGTGTCATGATATCGATAGCTTAGGATGTAAAGAAATGGTGAAATAAAAATGTTGACCTCATTTTAGTGCTAATTGATGGAAACTGCAGAAGTCTGGTATAATTCATACAGTGGTATAATTCACTCCTGAACATCTGATATGAGCTTTGTTTTAATCTTTTCTTGACTTTTCAATATATTTCTCATTACTAATTCATGAAATTACAATGATTACAAAATGTAAAGAAGAAATTACAATCCCTTTTTGTATTATACAGAAAGATAAATTTAATAAATTTACTTACTATGTTCTTGCCATCATATTTTTTAAAATATAAGCTGCCATTTTCATGTAATGTCAATGTCTATTTTTAAACAAAAGAAGAACACATGCAATCACAATCCTCTAAGCTCCAGTATGATTTTACATCACAAGGAATATTAAAAATCTTTTCCCTCACTTATACTATCATAAATCAAACATAATTGCTTTCAGTTGGTCTCTCTGTACTATAAAATACGTTTAAAAAATAAAATTCCCTCTTAACATATATCCTATTGCACTGTTTCTATGTACTCCAGTACATATTGTTTATTATAGCCATTAAAATGACATTTTAAAGCAAAAAATATTTGAAAATATTGTTTAAGAACTAGTTTCATAACTTGTATTCAATAGAGGTAGGTTGTTGTCTTTCACTGAAAAATGATATTTAATGCCATTTTAATTAATCATCAAAATCATAAATATGCTTATATCTGGAGTGGCATATAAAGTACTTATATAAGAGCTTATATAAGAGCTTTCTGCATTGCGATAAATTCAGCCAAATTATTTGCACGTAAAACATACAGACAGGTTTTGTATGCAAAATGCCACCAACTGCTCAACTATGCTGTTAATCATTAGAATTGCAAGTGTAATTCTAATGTAGTAGCAATATAGGAATCCATATCAAAGCCCCACTGTATGAGATACTTTTCATATACATACAACACTGTATCCCCTGTCAAGACTGTGCTTTCAATCTAAAGAGCTACCTACAGGTTAAATATCAAAGTTACTTAGTTATATTGACAAATTCAAATTTGGAGTAGCTAACACATAAATTCATTTAAAAGGTGAAACTTATCCTCTTCCTTTTCCCCTTCCCCTTCCCCTTTCCCTTCCTCTTCCTCCATATTTGCATTGCACAGCTGTAAGAGACTGAGGGGCTGAAAGAGTTAATGTCTCAAACACTTGGCAAAGAAGGACCTTGGAGAAACCGAGAAGTTAAAAGAGTTATTGTCTCCAACGCTGGAGGACTTGGTGTGACCACACTAATAAGATAAGGTGCAGCTGGAAGGGAGGATCTTGCGGAGGCAGGATAGCGCTTTTCTGGGCATTATCTTGAGTAATTGCTACAAGCCTGAAACAGCATCGCCCCTGCATTTCTGATGGGGGGGGGGGGGGGGGGCGGGCAGCACTAGCCTCAAACCCCCCAACCCCTCAAACCCCCCAACCCATTTTGAGAAGGTTCAAGAACAATAGACTATGCATGCGAAGTAATTAGCATATGCAGTGGGATTAGTCAATAAATGGCGCAACTCAGAGGGGCTGGGTGCGCGTGCCCACCACCCGACGGAACCGGACCAGAGACATCGCTGGAACCTAGGGTGGTGATCTTTCCTTTACCTCTATTTTTTCTCTGTCTCTATCTTCTAATTTAGACATAAACCGTTGACCAAGTCTGAGACTAGGACTGGACTCAGCCGCACCTAGACTCCTCTCTGAGAAGGAGTTTAGAAAGCAAGGGGGTCCTTTCTGAACCTCATGACTCAACGGGAGGACCTCCCTAACCACTGACCAGAGACCCCCGTTGGCTGGACCAACGCTGGACCCTGGACTGATGATTGATTCCTCTCTCTCTCTCTCTCTCTCCTTCTCTCTTCCTTTTTACTGAAAGGAGGGATTAGCAATTAGTGAACTTTCTGTTATTCAATGATAACTTGTATGCCCAGATATTGAATGACAACTTGTATGCCTAGTTACTGAATGAATAAATTGGCATAGTAACCCGAGTCACTCGTCCCTCACTCTGTCACTGACCCATAGCTGGGGTGCAGCATCGCTGCGGGCAGGGAAAGTTGGGACGTGACATTAAATCTGAATTGTGAACCTTAGCACCATCTGTGCTCAATTCCAACAAAGTAGACCAGCAAACCTGAGTCACTCCTCCCTCTTCTCTACCACCAATTGCTTATGACCCATAAACAGCTAATATAAATGTCTATAAAATTTTAAATGTTTTTATTTTTCTGTATGTGTGTTGGTCCTTGTTTACACTCATGAAACTGATTTCTGTCTCATTAGGCCAAAGGCAAGCACTATGGCAATTTAATCTTTTTTACAGGATAATTGTAATGACACATCTAAGGTAAAATATAATGCTTAATTTTATAGGTTTTGATACAGCTTTGCTCTGGTGTTTAACCTAATTTTCTTTCCCAAAGCCCAGAAAACCATACAACAAGAAACTGGCAAATGGTCTGAAAAGTTGTCTATATAAAAACATTTTACACATAGGTGAGATATGATCTGTTTAACTTAAGAACTTCACTTGGATGTAAGATCTAAATACACAGCAAAACAGTCCTTCTGAAGCACATGCTTCTTCTTTCTTATAGTCAGTGGAGAAAAGTTGGCAGTTTTAAAAGACTCCAGAGGGAGACCTAGTCCACCTAAGTGAGCTTTTATGTCTGTGTGGATCCCACCGACATTTCCAAAAACCTGATTCTCTTTTTTTTGTATTTATTCTGTAGGCAGATATGAAGAGAATCGTCAACATAAGTAAGGGAGTTAGACTATGGTCCAGTATTCCAGCTGGACCAGAATAAATAATCCAATCCATTCCCACACCCATCTGCAATTTCTTTTTTCTTCTGGCCACAGACAAATTGGAATTGTAAAGTGGAACATATGTTTAGTCTTATTTCTGTATAGTTTAAGTAAAACTGTAAGTTCTAAAATTGGACACCCAGAGCCAAAGATAGAAACCATCATAGTACAGACTTTGTATGCAAACATTCAGATTTTTGTGGTGCTTTATCATTTTTCATATACTCTGAATTTTAGACAAGGAAAGATTACATTTATTGAGGCAGCTCCTATGCTACAATTCTGCACGAGTTGTGCCAGATGTTTCCTAGCTGCAGTGCATGTGTTGTATGAACACATTTATGTCTCTTTCAGCAGTATTAATCTTTACTTCTGCACATCCAGATGAACATATCAGGCGGAGGCAGCTACCCAGATTTGAAGACAGGTCTTCAATGCCTTACATGGAAACCTTCATTTGTGAAGTGCTTGGGCATTCATCATATGTGACTTTCATGGTTCTTCATTCATAAGTGATTAGCCAAAGTTTTTCAAATCTTAATATAAAGAAAATGGGGATTCTTGAAGATATAGCACATTCAGATTTAATAAAGGCATGTTTTCAGAAGCTGAAGACTTAGGTTGTCCTACATTCCTGGTTATGAGACTAATTTCAGCAGTGGAGGAATCTGTCTGATTACTCATTTTTTCTTGCACCTGTAGCATGCATATTTCCTATAGTTGCAACTACACTTCATAAAGTAGATTTTTTATATTGTTTAAGAAGGCACAATAATAGTCTATATTCCAAATAAGCTTAAGGAAAAGAAAACCATTCTTGAATTTTCATTTTTCTCTTTGTAAGCAAACTACACTGTGCAATTTGACATACCAGTTACTTTAGTATTCTGAAAATGCTCAAGCATGAAGAGGAAGAGAAGAAATAAAAAAATGAGTTCTATTGAAAATTATTTTTATTTATTTTGAAATTAAACTTCTATAATTTAAAAAATGGAAAGGAATTAAACTAAATTTCCATTGGAAATTTCATTTGCCAATAACACTTTGCCTACCAAGGACATGTATGAATGGTAGATCAAGGTGAACATGAATGCCTCATTCTGTTGTTTCCTTTCTTGCTTAGTACTACTGAAGACACTATACTAGCTGCGTATTTTATTCCTAGAGATACCTGTGTTTTCATCAATCAGTCGACCATGGATGTAAGCTGGATTTTACTGGATGTTGTATTTAGTCATTACAGGCTTTGGGTGTTAACAGTATTGAATATTCAGAAACTCTGGTTTTCCATTGTAGTGGTACTGTTAATCTTCCTAATCAAAACTGAACAAATAATAGCTCTATTACTGTAGGCATATATTCTATGAATATAATTTTCATTTAATCTAAACCAAAATCATAGTAATGTACCCTTAAAAATTATAAGACTGGCAAACCATGTCCAGTTGGCACTCCTCCTCAAAATCTCAGTATCAGATATGCCACAGTTATTTTTGCCTACCTACCTGTACTGGGGTATATGGAAGCTTTCCTATGTTAAAAGAATGAAACTAGCAAAATTTCATTTTCTACTTCTTAGAAAAAAATTTCTATTAAGATAAAAGCAAGTGCCTCATGACCTAGATTCACCCATCATTCACAGTTCCTATTTTAGTTATTAATCCTGGATTTTCTTAGAAGCCACACTGAAGGAAAAATTATTCAGGGGTGAAGTTTAGGCTTCACTGTACTATACGTATGTTCTAAAAGTGTAAGTAGTTTCTAGACAGTAGCAGTTTTCCTGAACTAGCAGCCTGATATTACATCCTATCATAGCATTGGGAAATTAGACAGGCAAACACCCAGTCTTATTATATTTGTTTTTAGAACATTATGGACGAACCCAGGCCTCTTCAACCGTGGAAGATTTGTCTGTGACAACTGTCCAAAAAATGAAGACCTAACTGAAAAAGTAATGAGCTTTGGACTTGGCAAAGTAAGATGCTTGGGATACAGCTTTGCTCATGTTGAAATCTTCATCTTAACAATGTTGCTACATCGACTGAATATCAGCAGTTCACAGGATGAGAATTTAGGTCTCTCCCCAAATTTTGGACTAGCAATGAAACCTACACAGTTTAAAATTTCAGTCTCACTGAGAACATAAATTTCAGTATATTTTGGCCTAATTTTTTACATAGGCACATGTATCTTTGCAAATCTCTGACTCTGTGAGAACGAAGAGGCTTTTAACCTTTGCATCAAATGACCTTTTTTTTTCTTTTTTTCTGAGCAAAACTGTTTTAATTGCACTGTAGTTTGGTTTTATAATTTAAGGACAATTTGGTAAATGTAGCATCATAGAGAGTGTTGTATTTTGTCCTGACATTTTTCCAGTTTACTTTTACACAGTGCATAGGAGCTCACTTTCTGCAGCATAAATTGTAGTCCATAAACAGAAAAGTAAAAATAATTGGAATTCTAAAGTTAGTTTTTAGATGATCGCACAAAAGGTTGTCAAGCCTTTTTTTTAGAACTTGCCTGTGGCCTGTCCGTGGCTTTTGGTAAAATAAGATCATGTAAACAGAAGAAAAAGGGGGAATGAAATACATATCCTGTATATGATGCTGTGGATGTGGTCAAATGGTTATGCATTACTATGTTAGTATCTAAGTACCAAAGGATACAGCAAAAAAAGAGCTTTATTTGATGAAGCTGTGCATCTAGGAAAGGCAATCAAAGATACTTAAAAGAAGAGATAGTAAAAGTCATAAAAAAATGCAATTCTCAGAAAAAAAGCTTCTTGTTTTTTTCTGAAGAAACATTACATCATCATTCCTATGGCTAGGTAAACATGTTCATGGTCTGTCATTTGTACATTGTTTCATTTAGCTAAGATACACACCTGCTGAAGTACGAATCATTTCCTTTGTGTACTGAGAGAGGAACCAAATATATGTTACTAGTAATACTGTCTAACAAATTATTTCAATAATAGATTTCAAATCTATAAAACAACTTCAGTTTAAGTTCATTAGCAGGTATGTATGACATTTCAGAGTGTCCCGTGTAAAAATGGATAAGAATAGAGCACTTTGCACTCACTCTACGGGTATGCTTAATAATACGTTTTGCAAAGGCTAAGTATGGCTATTCTACTTGCATAAAATTTCAGAATTTGAGTCTAAATGTTAGGTGAGTAATTGGTATTGCATCTTCTGGTTTACAAGACAATAATGATGTACCTAGTAACATAGGGGATGGTAATCCCACTAAAGCTTTTAAAGATATAATTCACAATTTTTCTCTTTCTTTGCCCCCGAACTATTTGTCAGCATAAAAAGATTCAATCGTGCTGTCTCGTCAATAACAAAAATGCTTGTAAGGGTTTTTTTTCCCCCTTCTGATGAGAGTAGTTCCCTATGACCATACCTTTTACAAAGCAGCAGTATTTAGGGAAACACAACAGTTGTCCTGTCTCAGCATTAGCTAAAAGGAACTGTATTCATCCCTCTAGCCTCCTACAAATGCTGACTGTGATCAGTGAACCAAATCCACCACAAACTCCGCAATAAAAAGGACTTGTCACAGCAAGAGGCCCCTAATTCATCTGGCATTGCCAGCACATTGTAGAACTGAGGTATGCTATCTGCTGAAGCACCCAAGCAAGCAGTTTCACAAAGAATGCTCTGTTTGTCACGTGGGGGACTTGTTTGCCTTGCAGAGCATGCCGTTAATGTCCTCACAAGCTTATGGGACCAAAGAATGGGTTTAATTGCTGATTGCCTCTAGCCAACTTCAAATTATTGGGTTAAGTTTTGTGTATTTCAATGAGTTAAAGACGATTTATAGTGCCAAAGCTGCAGATGTGGATTTTGCCAAGGGGATAGTGAAATGGAGGAACAAAGGAATAACATGGCTGGTGGAAATGAAATGGAGTCAACAGTAGGAACTTGGTATGTAAGGAGAAGGCAAAGAGCTGAGACACTGAAATAATGAGGTTGAGGCAGAGGAGGTCACGGTGGGAGCAGAGGGCTCCAATGGGCTCAGTTTGCACTCATTGCACAGGTGAGGGCTGGGAGGACGCACCTCTGGTATTGTCCTTGCACATACCAAAAAAATTACCACAAGCGCAAGCATATAGTAATCCCTTGGGAAGCAGTAATCCTGCCTGCAATGAGGCCACAGAGACCTCTGAGACTGCCCCGTCGTCTAGACGCTGTGTTGGCTGGGGGACGGAGGTCATACTCCAGTCTCAGCCCACGGCCACGCTGTCTACACCTCTGTCACACCCTGCCGCTAGCAGAGAGGGAGCCGGCACAGGCAAACCTGAGCTGTGCCCCAAATGCAGTGGGGATGCAACTGGCTACTCTGTTAAACCTGAGCCTGATGCCCAGGGCACTGTAGAAATAGGCGGAGCCCACATCGTCAGGACCCTCACTGTCCGTGGGCACAAAGTGAGGCAAAAATTCCCGCTCACTTCAGGATTATGTTCGCAATAACGAAAATGTAATACATGCAGCATTTGGACAAAACAGTCTGTCTAATAATAATTTTCAGTCATGCTCCTACATCAACAGCTACCATTATGAGAGCAGACAAAGAAATAGTAGCGCAGGCGTACTGCGTTATGCGACCCTACTGAGAAACTACTGTGCTGAATGAAACAAAGGAGCTATGGTTTCTCATTTAATAGCAATTTGGCATTTCAGTATTTATTTCATAACATAACTAAGTAACAATTTAATAATTTATCTCTTTTTCTACCCTAAAAATACGTATTTACTAATGTATTCAGCTTAGAACATCCCACAAAGAGTAGAAAACCTCTAACATAGAAACAAAAAGTTTTCATAAGAGCAGAACTAAAGAAGACTAGAACTAGGCTATGTAGAGGATATATTAGTAAGAACAACCAGCAGTGTTATTATTCTTTCTTATGATGTGGAATTTGTGTCATATGATTAAATGAAAGAAAATACATCTAAATAATTTTTAAATATTTGTCTTAACCTGATTAGTTAATTTGTAAAAAAAAAAGTTCAATAAAAGAAAAAAAAAGTTGAAATGTCAATTACCAGAATAGTACTGTTCATTACTGATAGAAGGATATGAATATATAAAATATATTAAGGGATGTATTTCAGAAAATTAGCCAATGAAGTAAAAATCATCATTAGTAGTCACAGAAGAAAAAAAATTATTTATGACTTTTAAAAAGAAAAGCAAAGAAATGAAAAAAAGAGAAAAAAAAGCAAAGCAAAATGAAGAAAAAGAGGAATAAAGTAGGTACTGCAAAGTGGAGAAATATTTTCTGCCAGACTCTGAGTGTAAAGTTCCTCCAGGGATGCCAGTTTCAGTAGCAGCTGAAACTGCTTTACTTTAGCTCTGATTTACTTAAATGGAGGAAAGATAAATGCTTTAGAGTTTCCCCTAAAGAGTTAAATTTTAGAATGAATACTCTGAGGGCTTTCTTTGTCATTGACATTTCTGTCCAGAGCTGATCTATGCCATTTCCAACAGTTGCACACACACACCACACAGCACTTTGCTGTGCAACCAGGGGACCCAGTGTCGCTTGTCTGTTCACAACTTCATTTCTTCTGACTATTCACAGGCGAAAAGAGCAGTCCTGCCAATTCTCACCCTTTGGAGAGGCAGGGAGGGGAGGAGACCACTCATGCACCATGTAGATATGCAATCCTAGGTCCCCTGAGAGATTAAATCTAAAGCAGATTTCAAACCTGTTTGTCCCTGTTAACAGTAAAATATTTTGCAGTCTGTCGGAGAAGAAAAATTTAAAACCTCACTTGTATTGTAACAGGATGAAAAATCTTATTTATTAAAAATAGGTAATTCCATGAAGTCAATCTTAACTTTTTACAGTGAACAAGAAATCAGTATATTAATTTCTAATTGCCCAGCAAACAACGTGTGGGACGTGTGTCAACTGTCAACTGAGGAATTGCAAAGCAAGGACAACTTTCTCCCAAATTACTAGGGAAATTGAACAGACTAAAACTTGTGCCCAGGTAATGTTGAAAACATTCACTATTTAAATTTATGGTCATTAAAATATTTAAGTGGATAAATAGGAAAACCAGGCTCTTAACCAGACAAATTAGCCTGTGTCATGATTTTCTATGCTCTTGACCAAATCTTTAACCAGCAACAAGGAGAAAAACATCTCTCTGCAATTGGTTTTATCTGATTTCTGTACATTAAAGTGGGACCCAAACAAATAAACAGATGGGGAGCAGATATCAACAAAGTCCATGCTACCAGAAGTTATCACTGTATAGCTAATTGACTACATTTGATAGGAGAAGATCGCTGTTACCAGCAGTGTGGAATTCCACTGGGAATGTAAGACAAAATGTGCTCCAGAGCCCACCTACAGTTTCCTCAGACAGTGACCAGCATCTCTGAGGGCACATTCGTTCGACGGGGAGCTGAGAGCAGTGAGCTCTTCCTGTGCAGCCAGGCACGCCTCTGACCTTACGCTAGACTGTCAACATCAACAGAAACACGAATCACAGAACAGTCCAGGTTGGACGGGACCTTGAAAGACCACCTGCTCCAACCTTTCATGAGAAAGGAAGCCTAGATGAAATTATCCAGCACCCTGTCCCATCACATCTTGAAAACCTCCAGCGATGGGGACTCTGCCATGTTGCTGGGGAGGTTGTTCCGGTGATTGATTGTTCTCATTGTAAAAAAATTATTTCTTATTTTGAGAAGAAACATCTCCTAGTGCAACTTCTACCTGTTGCCTCTTGTCTTCTCCATGTGGCTCCTTTTGATAGAGAGCCTCTGCCCTCTTTGTAGCTGGCCTTTCAGTTCTGGAATACTGTGATGAGGCCTCCCTGAGTTTGCTCTTCTCCAGCAAGAAGAGATCTAACTCCTTCCGTCTTTCCTCATAGGGCAGGTTCTCCAGCCCTTTGATCATCTTCATGGCCCTCCTTTGACCCTTTCCAGTCTTTCTTGAACTGTGGGGACGAGAACTGGACATAGTACTCCAAGTGCAGCCTGACAAGTGCTAAGAAGAGTGACATGATCACATCTCTATCTCTACTAGTAATGCCCCTGCAGATGCAGCTCAGGATCCAGTTTGCCTCGGTTCCTGCAGCGGCGCGCTGCTGACTCATGTTCAGCTGCTTGTCCACCAGGACCCCCAGGTCCCTTTCAGCAGCACTGCTTCCCAGCCGTACAAATCCTAGCCTGTACTGAGCTCTTTGGTTATGTCGTTCCAGGTGCAGGACTTACACTTTGTTAAACTTCATGTGGTTCTTGCTAGCCCACTCTTCCGGCCTGCCCAGGTCTCTGAAAGATGGCTCTTCCTTCTGACGTGTCCACCTTACCGGCCAGGTTAGTGACATCAGCAGACTTGGTGAGGGTGCTTTTAGTCCCATCATCCAGATCATTTATGGAGATGTTGAACAACGTGGGGCCCAGTACTGATCCCTGGGGGACCCCACTTGTGACAGGCTGCCAATCTGTGTAAAAATGCTAGTTCTTTTAAACAGAAGTCTCTCCAGAATTTTTCCTCTCATTCGATGACTGCCTCAAAAAATATGGACTCAAGATCATGAGTTAAAATTGCACCAATTCTTCCTTTCCCTTGTCACTTGTATTACTCTGTCATATTCTGTATAGCTGAGGTATACAGAATATGACTTGTGTGTGGAAAATATGGTCTTGTACAGAAAACACTGAGGACCGTAACTTAAGATTAACAGTTCCACCTCTTCTGGTTTCATTTTCACATTAACAATATTAATTACACATTGCCCCACTTTTCCTTTGCTCTTAGAGTGTATTAGAGGGTTTACATTAGCTGACTGCTACTGTTAGTTTGCTTTCTAATTCTCTAAGATAGTTGTGGTCTTCAAGTAACCAAAAAAAAAAGTAAAATGCGACTTATTTTATTGCCAAATAAATTAGACATCAACAGTAAACTTCCATTTAGAGGACAACTTTTCTAGGGAGAAGGAAGCTATCATCATTTGTTTCAGGTGATGTCTATGGCATTCATTTTTGTTTCTGTGTGATGAACAAGGTGGCATTACCCCTGAATTGTCTAGTTGTTGAAAAGGTGCAAGACTTTCACATGGACTGCGAGCCAAAAGCTGGAGAAGATGAAGGGAAGCCAGAAGAAGAGGCCTCATTTCTTTTCTTGCACCAGAGTCAGGCCAAGTCGGGCCAGACCTGAGGGAAACGTGTTTCAGTAAAAAGCATCCAAGTGAAGGCATGTGTTTCCTCTAATGATGGCGACTGTTTCAGTTGAGGTTATTTTTAGTTTAGGTACTGTGAGATACATTTCTCTGGGAGAGGAACAGTTCTGCCACCAGACGAAGGCATGTTTTCTGTGGACCATGAGAAGGGACGAAAACTCTGTCAGAAATTTGCCTTTAATGTTTTAAAAATCATAAATGAAAGCCTTCACTGTCTGGAAAACCCGTGTCTGAATTTTGGCAGGCAAATTCATAGGCTTTTTCAGATAGATGCAATTTGACAACATTGATATTACTACTCATGTCATAGATAATCTCCCCCCCCCCCCTTTTGCAAAAAGTATGAGCACAGTGAAAAGGAGACTTTATCTAGCATAAGATTAAAAAACTCAACCCTCTCTAAATTAAAACTCACCTCCTATGTATATTCAGTCAATCCAGCTGACTTTACAACATGCTGCCACTGTCTTGCATTCCTACTGCGAAGCCTCTCCTTTTTTTTTATTATTATGATATCTTTTCCATCACACTATATGTGGAATAACGTTAAAACACATAAAAAAAGATGAAACTCCAAAACTATATACCTGAAACAAGCAATAGTCAGAGAGCTGTAAAACTAGGACTGGATTAGAAGTAGAACCTTAACGGTTCCTTTAAAGCAAAATATTCTTTTGTGTTAATTTTCATGAATGCTTTTTACATCTGCTCAAATGAGCGTAGTAGAAATGAATTTGTCTGATGATATTGAGATTTCCATGTTAGCTAAAAGTTAATTCAGTGGCAGATCTCACATGAGGGAGAAAACACCTGAGACTGAGAAGGGTTAATATGAGAGCTGCAGATACCTGAAAAACATGAAAGAATTGAGAACTGCACATAAGAATACTGCTTTTATCTTATATATAACCTGCCTTATGCAGAAGAGAGTCACGTCTGCAAAGCATCTCTGTGTTGTAATGATACAGAGTACGTCAAATTTCTGCTGGAACAGTGATATAAAAAAAGATATATAAAGTAATACCAGAGTTTCATCACTGTCTAAGATAATGAGATAGCCATTACCAAGGTGGACAAGCTCACCATCCTAGGAATTAGTGTGTTTCAGATCAGGTGTCCTGGAGAGCTAAAGAGCAGCCCCTGAATACACCCTAGATCAGAAACACTGTGCCTTTCAGGTTAGAACATGGCAGAAAGGTGCTGGTAAGATGCAAACTTAACTTTTTATTTCTTTCAGCTTTTTCTCCTAGTAAGAGAGCTAAATTACAAATGCTATGCTATGGTAATGAAGCTTATGAGTTCTTTGTACACAACTAGTTAATAAATCATGTAACCAAAAAGTGAATTTGACTATTACCTGTAAAAGTTAATTACAGACATTAGATTTTGTGACTAAGCTGATGTAAAAGACAAATATGTTTGAGAACTAATGCTTTTCTGATTCAGAACTTTTTTCTGCACACAACTACTGTCATAATCCTAAATATCAACAATAAAAATGTTTTACAAATTTTTGCTAATAATCTTCCCTTGTGAAAAGAATGACTTTTTTTGGTCAAATTTTATGTAATGAAGGCTTTGTGCTTGTAGCAGTCAGAGCTGTTTCTTCTGCCTTTCATACCGCTTTTAGATGGGGTCCAGATTTCTGAAGACTGGTAAAAACAGTATATGTAAAAATGGAAGATGCCTCATGGTATTTGCCTCAGGAAACCAAACATTCCTTACCCACTATTTTGAGGAGAACATGGGAACACCTTGAATATTTACTCATTTTGGGCTGTTGTCTGTGGAAATACTGTTCCAGGGTAATACAACAGTTTTGATACTGACATATTCTTCTGCTTACTCCTTGCAGAATCAGTAGTAATCATTACGGTTTTGCTCCCAGATCTCCTATGTCTTGTCTTTCGGTTACACCTCTTCCTGCTCTCACACTGGCTTTCACACTGGCAAACAAGAGATGCACACATTGGAAATGTACAGGTTTTGCCTTCATGTCTTTCAAACCAGAAATTTTCAAAGGCATGAAAAACCCGGTTGGGTCCATTTTATTCTATGAAAATTTAAAAGATAATAAACTCCTAACATCCGTTTGTATTTCTGCAAATCTGCCCTGAATTAGAAAGATTGGATTCTGTCGTGGGTTAACCCTAGATGGCAACTGAATACCACGCAGCCGCTCGCTCACTCCCTCCCTCCCCAGTGGGGTGGGGAGGAGAATCTGAAGGAAAGGAAAACTCGTGGGTTGAGATAAAAATGATTCACCAGGACAAGAAAGAAAAAAAATATATTATATATTAATAACAATAATAATAATAAAAAAATATAAAGATAACAGAAACAGAAAATATAAAATCAACAATGCACAATTTCTCACCGCCCGACGACCGATACAGCCTGTCCTGAGCAGCAGTCAGGGCACAGGAATATTCCCCGGCAGCGATCCCAGAACAGCAAGTTCCAGAGGGAGTGAGCGAGGGAACGAACCGCCAAATGAAAAGGCCCAAATGAAGGAAAAAGGGAAAAAAAAGGGAAGTCACCCACCAGCTGACCCTCACTAATACTGGGCCTGACGTCTATGGTATGGAATACTCTCTTTGGCCAGTTTGGATCAACTGTACCGGCTCTACCCCTCCCAAGCTTTTGCACCTGCACATTAGTAAAACCTGGGAAACTGTAAAATGTCCTTGATCATTTAGCAGTAACTAATAACATCAGTGTATTATCAACATTCTTCACATACTAAAACGAAAACACAGTAGCTGCTGGAAAGAAAATTAGCTCCGTCCCGGCCGAAACCAGGACGGATTCCTTACTGAACAAGGAAAGAACATTTTTAGCAGGAAAGCTGCTAAAGTAAACCTGGAAAAACTATGTGTGGCTGCTTCTCATTTTACCGAGTAGTTTGTAGCTTTGTGTCACAAAATCTGCATGAAACAACCTATTAAACAAATGTTCAGGCAGGTTAAATTGCCTATGCCTTTATATTTCCGTTGTGATGAAATGAGAGAACCATTTTGTTTCTGTTAGTGAAGAGCATTGCAGAAAATGATTGACAGAGAGATGTGTAGTTCTGATTTGTACTATAACACTGTATACATCTGTTGTTATTTGGGAGTCAATGGCTTTACTGTCTAGTTATGAAACACGAGTGAGATCAATCCCTAAACCATTGATCTCAGAATTTTTCTGAAGGTTGTCATCATTCCTTGCAGAAATGTACTGAGATTGATTCTCTTCTTATACAATTTACCATGAGTCAGGACACACCCTTAAGAAAATATTAATTGCACTTGCAAGAATAATTTTAGCAGGACTGTCTAATGTACTTGCAGCCATTCATCCCATATATCTCAGATTACTCTCAAGCCTATTACTTATGATACGTAAAATGTGTCATGCAAAAGATTTTTGGACAAAAATTTATCCCATTTTTTTGTTTCATTTTGAAACAATTTCAGAGACATTTCTAATGCTCTAAGTATAAGCAATACAAAAAAGAATTGATAGAAAAGCTCCAGACTTACCAACTGATAATATAATAAGTACCGGTAATGACATCTTTTGAGCTGGTTGGTATTAATAAAGCCATTCTAAGTTTTTAATTGGTATTCGTGGGAAGTTTCCGAGCATTTTAGAATAGGGGGTTGAAAATTATCACAGGCCTGCTTCTTTTTTCATATATGTCAGTGTTTGGTAATTCAACCTCATTGTCTTCCCTGGTAGATATTAGATAATGCACGTATCTACATTCTGAGAGTTTTATCTTATATTTTACCGCTGATTTTTTTTAGTTTGGTTTTGGTTTTTTGGTTTGTTGTTTTGTTTATTTTGTTTTGGTTTTGTCATCCGTGTCTTCCCCCCCCCCCCCCCCCCCCCCCCCCGCTTTCTTTAGGATCAATTTTTTTATTACAGTGGCTGTAGTGAATCTTTACCAGATGTTCAAATACAGTTTCAATAAGAAATTGATATTGTCATATTTTACTCAAAAGGAATTCAATATTTTATGAACTAGATTAAATATTTACATTTTATTGTTTGCAAGTCAAAAGATTAGATGTGCTAAATAACAGTTATGTTCTATAGAATTTTTCCTAAGGAGTACTTGACTTCAACAGCAAAGATTCTTCCCTGGTGAGAGAAAAGCATTTTTAAATGAAGCTTCTGAATAGTGTAAATTTTCTAAATAATTATTATTTGTTCTTTCAGTATACTGGCCTTTAATTTGATTACATTATTTTTTTATCTTTTTTTGTTTGTTTATTGCCATGTACCAGAGGAATAGTAAGATGAAACTACCAGGGATTTATAATGCTACTGTGATGTACCATGAGCATCCTTTAGAAGGGTAAACCAGGAGAAAATTTGCACATAATAGAAACAGTCATAATTCCTTGGAAATAAAGTGACCTTTTTTTTTTTTTTCATTTTTATCATATGATGATATGTACTCTTTTTATTAGCTTTGGTATTTAAGTCCTGATTTTGGTCTTGCTTAAACTAAAATTAATTTTTTTAGTGTACAAATGCACTAAAATATGTTAGTCTCTTCCAAACCACAATGTAGTTTGGGAGCTGATAAGGGAGAAACTGGTTTTCTTTTCAGTTTAGAAATAAAGTAGGAAAGTATGAGAATTACTAAAAAATACCCCAAATAACTAGTCATCAGTTCTCTAAGACATTAAGAACAAAAAATTACTGCAATTAGTAGAATTTTCATTCTTCTGTTCTTTCAATAAGATCTAGATATCTTAGCTGTCTCAGTCAGAGACATGTTTTTGTGTTTTTAACTTCAGAAATACAATTAAATATCTGACCCAAGGAGATGAGAAACAAATTGTCAATTCACTAATCTCAGTTAGTACATCCTTTACTTGAACGATTCTTATCAAAAACAAATCAAATTGTTTTCTTATTCTTATTTTTGTAACTTATGGTATATTGGTTAATTTAATTGAGTTTAAAGTATGTAACAGCTGCTATTTTAAATGCTATTTTAAAAGATGAATCTTTTAAATTAAATTTAACTCCCAGCCTTAACATTGAGTTTAAAGTATGTAACAGCTGCTATTTTAAATGCTATTTTAAAAGATGAATCTTTTAAATTAAATTTAACTCCCAGCCTTAACATTGACATTAACAGCGAGTAAAAATCAACTGCCTAGTAAAGAAATTAATCCTTTTCTATCTGTTGCAGAATTTAAAAAAAAAACCAAACAACAAAAAACCCCCAACATATAAAAGCTAGAAACTTGAACAATTGCATATGAAGCTGTGAAATGGCTTCAGTAAACTTGCATAGACATGAGATGAAGCAAAGGAAGGAGCTAAATTATAAGCTTTAGAGTCAGACATTCAGAAATGTCAGAAAAACAATGATAAGAATTGTGTCAAACCCTCTTCACAGATACAATCTTTTCACATGAGGACTTTGTTTAAATAGTTAACAAAGCTAACCAATAAAGTTAATAAAGAAGTTATTTCTTTTTGGACAGTTTATTTTATTTTATACTACTGTACATAAAATATGTAATTGCTTTACATTAGACAGGTCAACAGGTGCACCACAAAATCTCCTTTGACTTATAACGGAGCTCTGGCTTGTTACATGACTTCCATACTTTAAAGCTGATTTAAAACTGTCTTGCCACCAAATACATCAAGATTCTAACTGCAGCAGAAAATCAATCAATGGTCTATGTGTACATCCTCCATGTAGTTCATATATAGTTTTTACAAATATTTAGTTTTTTTCTCTGCCTGTGGTGGACTGGCACCAGTCCAGTCCTGTCTAATGCTTGGACTGATCATCAATGATGCTGCATCTTGGAGTAGTATGTTCAACACTAAACACTCACAATCAGCCTCTTCTTTACCCATTCCAGTTGTTTTTCTCTTGAGCGTCATCATCGTAATGCATCTACATTTTAGTTACATCTATGTCCTTGTTTCTTTTCTCTTGCATTCCTTTCCAATGGTCTTACCGCAGAAAAGTGGACTAACAGCTCTGTTGAAACAGGCCATAAATACATTAATGGCACTTGGGAATGGACATTGTGTTCCCAGCGGTATATATTTATAATACACCTATCAATTTGTTTGCATAAAAGCACTGTCCTAGAGTTATACTTCATCTGTAGAGAGTGTTCTTTTTGGATAGGTAATTCAAACTTAGAAGAAGCACATAATGAACAGACATGGAGTTAAAAAAAAATAAAGATTGTAGATGTTACCTTATGAATGCCAGGTCAGTGCTGCAATAAAACTTGTTTTTAGCTTAGCATATAGGCAGTAATATTAGGGACTTGACTCAGTTGGCTAGTGCAAATAAACCACTTATAGCACTAGGTACCTATGCTTGGCAGCTGAAAAAACCCCCAACCCCAAGAGTGCACATTTGGTATCTAAATTTGCAGTGTGCCTTTTCTTCCAGGAACTTAGCATTATTGTCTTCAACCACCATTTGTTAAATACAACAAATGGTTGTCTTCAACAGCAACAACCATCATCTTCACTTTCATTTGTTCTTTGATTGATTAGAACTATGATTTCAAAGTTCATATTTTAAGGTTTTCTTCATATCTATGATTTCTTCAATTTCATTTTTTATTTTTCAAAAAAAAGAGAGTGAAAAGTTAAAACACTTACTATGGTACAAAAGCTTGCACTTTAAAACAACCACTGAATAGCATTTTGAAGTGTAACAGAGTGAAGTTAATTTTGGAGGCTTGTGCTTCACAGAGGAAAATTGCCATTTGGAGCCACCTCTCTGCATATATTGTTTGTAGAGACAAGTTAAATGCCCCATTTTAGAGAGCAAAAGCTCAGTGAGATGCATCCCATCCACTCGCAAACAGATCTATACCTGTTTGACTCAAAGACTTCTTTGTTCAGTCATGGACTCTTTCAGGTCATCGTAATCTTGGGGGATTTTTTGGTTGTTTTAAAGATCTCTTAAAAATATTTCTTAAAAGGGGTAAAATTTTCAAAACACTTAAATGCCTGCATAAGTTTTCTGATACTTAGTGAACCACGGGCTTTTAATTCTTCCAAATAATTTTCCACTCCAGAGATACTGCAGAAAGTGCTTTTCTGCTTCAAGCTTTCTCTCCAATGTCCCTCTTAAAAAAACCAAAACCAAACAAAAAAATGCAACCAGTGGTATAATTAATAATTACCAACATAAATATTTTACAGTTTGTGTTTATTACTTATCCATGAAGAATTTCTGTTCATCAACTTGTGATGATGGTTGTTGTGTTAATGGCTATGTAGGGGAGATAATGATTTCAGGCAATTTGGGGGATATTCACTTTGAGATCCAACAACAGTAATATGGTAAGCGCATTATTGCACTCTGGTTTTCGTTGCATCACTAAAGTACGTGTTTGGGTCACTTTCAGCAGAGAAAATTCAATTCAAACAGTGACTTCTTTCAGTATTTACTCTGATGTAAGTGCAGATGAGACAATATTTCATTTGTAACCTACTATTAAACAGGAAATCTGTGCAACCCAAATTATTAGATATATGAACACACTGATGTACCTTTACTTGTAACAGGCATCCAGGCCCATCAAGATAAGTGAAAAGATTTGTATGTAAACAATAAAATGGATGAACAGATGTAAAAACAGAACATGGGAATCCTTTCATATACAGAAAGGCATGAACATACAATTCACTAGTTAGCAAAGGTATGTTATTCTTTAATATAAATGTGCTTAGGGGCTACAGGTATATAACTGTAGATCTCTGTATGTAATTCCCATTGAGACTTGGAATTTTTTTGGAAAAAGGTGCATGTACAGACATCACAGGATACAATCCACAGCAAATCTCAAATCCCTTAAGAATAGTTAGGAAAAGGAGGGTATTTTTTAATACCTTCTTTAAAACCATGTGGGATGATACATTGTAACATATTACCTTGATTTCCATTTTAAACTTCTGCATGAGTCCCTCTGGATGGTGGCTCTGTCTCCTCAGAGCACGTTGCAGGTTCTTCTGGAGAGTTCCAGTAATTATACAGTTACATATAATAAACATAAACCCCAGTAAATCTTGTAAATTAAAAATAGTCATTCTCTCAAACAGAAGTTCACAACTGCCTTCCTTTCCCTGCCTAAACCACCAAAACCAGGTTTTGTGCTGCAGAATCATAGAAAAAGCAAACCAAATATTTGCGAGAGGTTTTCTACTAGTCCTCTCAGAAGAGCACAATGTGTTAAATTCATGCAATGGATATTTTCAAGTTTTCCTCAAATGGGATTACTTCTTTCTGAATTCCATGTTTGCCGTTGCATTTGGTGTATGGTTACCAAATCTAGGGGGATTCTGTGTGTGTCTACCTTGGATACCCACTGAGATATTTAGACACAATATACAAGAGAGACCTGATTTTTCAAAATGACAGATACCAAAGAAAAGATGAACAGTGGGGTATAAATGTGGAAATCATGTGTTTACAAACCATGACCCAGTATTAAAATTCATATGGTAATTAATTAAAATACACATAACTGAATATGTTTCATGGGATACCTTACAGCATGGCAGCAGCATGCGTCTAGCTGCCTTTTACTGCTGTACTGTGTTTTCCTATATTCAAAAGTGAGTTGGCTGAGGATAATTAGGCTTCTCTGAATTGACAAGAGGATTTCTCACCTGTCAAGGCTACATAAAGACAATCCCTTTTAATCCAGTTGGGGATTTCCCCTGTCTGGATACAATCAAACACAATTTTCTCTGTTTCAACAAATTCTAATTCAGACTTTGCTTTCCCAAGATTTCTGAAAAGCTTCGTTAAGAGCTGTGTCCTGTCATTCAAAAAAAAAGAGTTTGTAAGGAACTGGTTACTTAAGCTGCAAGAAAGATGCAATTACCCAGAATAAGAGGACGAAACAACCTGTAAAAGTGTAGGAAGAAAAAGATGTTGATGTTGTAGCACAGGCTTCCCAAATAAGCTTATTTCAACATATTTTATAATATACTGGATAAAACCTGTGTAAGCTAGTTAAGCTGAAATGTTTTCCTGCTTTTTGTAGCTAGTGTTTCCAAGTTCCCTGATTTCTTTCTTAATATAAATGTAGACTCTACTGTGATCTGCCCCCCCCCCCCCCCCAACTATGCATGGAAATTATAATAACATTCTTTAAAATGTATTTTCTCTCTGTGAAAACAGCTCATTATTTTTCTGTATTATTTCTATCTTTGCTTTATTAACTATCTAATATACCTTTTGTCATCCATGGGTTCATTTCCATAAAATACTTCATAGGACAGAATGTCAGCCTGAGCGTTATTAAAGGCTTCTTTTTGATCAACCCTTTCATCCTCGTTCTTCCTGATAAGCTGACTGATGTACTGTTGTGCCCCAGGGACATCACAATATATGGTGTGAACCTACCATGGATTAAAAATTAGATCATATTTCCTGCAAAACTGGCACAACTGTTTGTAATTCTTGTAGTTCACATAACAACTGGAAGGACAGAAAAACATGTTTTTTCCATGATGCCATTCTCATGCTTCACTAATTTATCTTTTAAAATAATGTCAAGTAAGAAGTGTGCAAGTTGGTCTAATCAGTTTTCTGCAAGCTGACTTTCAGTGGGTATTTATGGTTCTCTAATTCCATGTGTTATTCTGAATATCTCACCTGTAGCCTTTAAATCAATGTATACAAAATAACTTTTCAATTTTCTAAGACAATAACAATAATAAATAAAACTGCACTTTTTTCCTTATTGAACTTTTTAGAAAACTCAGTAAATAACTTCTCATCTTTGCAGTAACCGAGTTCTTACCTTCTTGACAAGAGTTTTCAAGAATATTAGCACTGTGATTTGAGGTGTCATTGCCTTGTTATATCTTCTTTTACTTTGTAAGAGCTCAGTGACTTCTCTCTCTCGTTTCTGTAAAGACTCCTGTATCTTTTGCAGCATCGTGTGTGCTTGACAAAGATATTCCTTTTCCATTGACCATTCAGGCTTCTCTTCTTCATTAGCTACCTAGGGGGCAGCAAAGATAACTCTTATATGTTAAACCAGGATCTAGATTTTCATTTCTTTCATATGAAATTGCCAAGATTTTAATGAGCAAGGTTGAGCAAAAAGAAATATTGAATAAGGAGGGCTACTTGGTTCCAACATTCAGAATATAGTTTTTATAATCCAAAGAAGTAGATCTTTACAAGATTTTGTAGCACATTTTATACTATCTAATATAATGAGAACAATAGCACACTATCAGTGATTCCAGGAGAATAAGAATTCTTTTCATTATTGTGGTATTTTAATCATTCACCACAAATTTGTCATTCTCAAGCCATGTATATATTTGCACAGTTTTTACTATCAGTTAGTCCCATGGTTTACTTCAGCCTTTGCTAGAGTCAGCCTGACTGCCTGTGAAATACCTTCAATAGTCCTGAAAACAATCAGTTACATTTCCATTTTTGTGCTCACTTGTTCTGTTTTTAATTGTAAAACCACTGATATATCTGCTTTTTCTCCTTCTGTCTTTTCAGACTTCTGCTGAAGAATTTTTGTCTGGAAATTCATGAGGTCATGCACTCTTTCCACATACAGACTGATGTTGTGAAGTTCCTGCAAAGCTGAATTGAAAACAGTAGGAAAAACATGTAAGAACAACTTAAGTATTTCTAATATGCAGTTCCTAGAATATTGTCTAGGCAGACCAAATTATCTCCATTTAGAAATCAAGAATTTATAATGAACTAATAAATTTTAATAATCAAGAATTCCATTTATTTATTAAAACTCAAAGAATTTTAAAGGGGTCATACTTTGTTTTGTTTTAAAGTTCTAAAGAGAAAGCTATAAGTGCTGAAATAAACCTACTCAAAACCGATGCCGACTGTAAGAAGCCAGCTATGCTAAGGAATTTGGAGTCATGAAAGATGTTACTTGTAGCTTCGACATACCTTTATTATTCCACCTGTGACACAGTATTGCAATGGAAAAGCTTATATTGACTTCAGCTGGTATGCACCTCAGTGTAAATAGAAAAACAAACAGGAAATAAAATAGAGACATCAAGAAACTCTGTGTCTGAAATACAACACTTACTCAGTGTGTGCTCCGTATAAAGATAATCTAGGTTTTTACACAAATTTTCTAGAATCCAGACCTGCAATACAAGAAAAGAAGATACCAGGAAATCAATGTTACCAGTTTTCATTATATTTCTTTGGGGATGATAATCAATAGTAACAAATTAATGTTGTTGCCCCTTGTAGGCACAGCCTACACAAATGGGCTGTTGTGCAGTAACTGGCTGTTACTAGAAAAGAAAATACAGAAATGAACCGATGACTGCTCAGACTCTAGTGTTTTCACAAGAGCCTGTACCAAGATGTTCTATGCGTATATTTTCTTTAGCATTTGTCTACATTACTGAAATGCAATAAGAGACAAAAATTACAGAGAGTCCTGAAACAGTTGAAGAACAAAAACTTTTGGAAACACAGTCCTGAGGCAGCACTGAAGAAAAGGTGGTGTGTGTCAAATCTTGCCAGATTTCTTTGGTCTAATAGAAGGTATTCCTTCTTCCTACAGCCCTTAGAACGTTGTATCCACGTCACTTACTCTTTATTATAATATTTTTGCTACATTTCCTTGATACACAACAATGTGGTCAAAAGATTTGTAAAACTCGTGGTTTTTCACAGTTTATCAATCAGGAATAGGGTATTATTGTGGTAGACATTGTTGAATGTGTTTGAAAAGAGAAAACCTTAATTTTAAATACTGGTGCTATGCAAAATTTAATCCAAAGGTGGTGCTATATCATTTAAAAAAAAAACAAGCCACCTGTTCCCTGAGACCTCCACCCAGAAATCCTACAAAAAAATCCTTTCAGTTTCATAAATGCAAAAGAGAATCTGGCTCTGAGACTCCCCACCCACCCACCCCTGCCCCGCCACAGGGTTAGCTAAGATCTCCCTGAATACGTGTCTTGGAGTAGTGCAATGAAAACTGGCTTTTATAAAGCAACGTTGAAGATTTGCAAAATTACAAAAAGACTTGCATATATTACATGGACTAGAACACTTCGCAGAAAATAACAATTATCAGACCACGCTCACAGATGCTATCTATAAAAAGCCAACAAATTTCTTTCTTTTTCCACCTCTGCAGCCATCTCACATCTTCAGTAAACTGAAGTTGCATTATTACAGAGAAATTTGCAAAACCTGAGGAATTTTAAGCACATCCTTCTTTCCTGGGAACTACCAAGTGAGGTAGTTTTGCTGCTAGGTCAACCAGTTGCACTGCAGTGTTGTAGTAGCTTAGATGAGGTGAAGTTTTTGTTGATTTTTAATGTTAATTGCTAAATAAAAAATAACCAATGTGATTTACTATCATTTAAAAATTCTTCAAAAGACACGAAATGTGAAATGAGAGAGAGAAATGACAATCTAATAATTTTTCGTGGAAAGAATAATATCACAGAATCACAGAATCACAGGATGGCAGGGGTTGGAAGGGACCTCTGGAGATCATCCAGTCCAACACCCTGCTAAAGCAGGTTCACCTAGAGCAGGCTGCACAGGACCGAGTCCAGGTGGCTTTTGAATATCTCGAGAGAAGGAGAATCCACACTCTCCCTGGGCACCCTGTGCCAGGGCTCTGTCACCCTCACAGTGAAGAAGTTTTTCCTCATGTTCAGGCAGAACTTCCTGTGTTCCAGTTTGTGCCCGTTGCCCCTTGTCCTGTCATTGGGCACCACTGAAAAGAGTCTGACCCCATCCTCTCGACACCAGCCCTTGAGGTATTTATAAGCGTTGATGAGGTCCTCTCTCAGTCTTCTCTTCCTCAGGCTGAACAGCCCCAGCTCCCTCAGCCTTTCCCCGTAGGAGTGATGCTCCAGTCCCCTCATCATCTTCGTAGCCCTCTGCTGGACTCTCTCCAGTAGTTCCTTGTCTTTCTTGAACTGGGGAGCCCAGAACTGGACACAGGACTCCAGATGGGGCCTCACTAGGGCAGAGTAGAGGGGGAGGAGAGCCTCCCTCGACCTGCTGGCCTCACTCTTCCGAATGCACCCCAGGCTGCTGTTGGCCTTCCTGGCCGCAGGGCACATTGCTGGCTCATGGTGAATTGTCATCTACCAGGACTCCGAGGTCCTTCTCCGCAGAGCTGCTTTCCAGCAAGTCAACCCCTAACCTGTACTGGTGCATGGGGTTATTCCTCCCCAGGTGCAGAACCCTGCACTTGCCTGCGTTGAACTTTATGAGGTTCCTCTCCGCCCAATCCTCCAGCCTGTCCAGATCATAGTGCGACAAAAAAATGTATGTCATATTCATTGGTGTTTAAAGGCTGAAAAACTACTTGAGTGCTCTGAGAAAAAGGAAGACAGATGTATAGCAGTTCAATCTTAGCTGATTTAGATGTACATATCCAAAGGCAGACACTGTGGTTTCCACATCCCTTAGGCTCCTGGAAACAGCATACACTGGAAATGGTAACAAGAACTCTGTTTAACTCCAAAAAGAAAACCCAGAGTAGCTTTATTTACCTTTTCTTCTTCCCATTTCTCTGTTTGTTGCTTCTTTTGGTGAAGGAGATCTTCCTTCTCTTGGATCAGTTGCCTGTTTCTTTCAATCAGGCTCTGAAGGCAGTAGAATAAGGCAAAAGAGATGACAATTTCAACACCAGTGCTTCATTTTTCAAGAAGGCCTATAGTTTGGGGGTTTTTGTTCCACACACGTTAAGAAGTCATAACATTTGGACCAGGCTGCTAAGCCCTGGGGATCTTGCACTAAAATAATAGAAATTGACCAAATTACAATGACCACATGTGACCAGAGGTGGTCTGATTCTAAAGACCCTCCCTAAAGGCATGAATGTGCTGAACCTTTTCCTTAAGGAAAGGATAAACCTTAATATCTGTTCATCACCAGGAAAGCATTACACATCCTATATATTCTGTGAATATCTTTACACTTTTTTTTTTTTTTCATAAAAACAAAGCTATTTCCAAGTGTGTAAGCATAGACAGTACGGGAGAATCCCACACTGAGTTTTCATCAGGGGCGTGAAGATAGGCCAAGCTATGAAAACTGTTTTGGAAACATACTGTATAAGGCTTTATTCATCTCCAGAAGGAGACTGACATAGTTTTGTATTAATTTCACAAACTGCATGTCTTCATTTGACCGTCTGTCCCTAAGAAGAAACCATTGCTTATACAGCCTGTCCCTGCAACCTCTGGAAGTACCTGCCATTATTACCGCCATGTAAAAATTGTACTTCTTGGTTACCTTAACTGTATCTTGCCAGTGTGCGTTGCTCTTGTTCATCAGCTCTCGGTAAACTGCTAACTGGGATTTCAGACTCCTCATTTTCTCACCATAATGTTTCTTTATAGTAGTTATAGTCTGCTCCTGTATTACAAAAGATTATTGAGAAAATGAATAGTGAATGAAAATACGAAAGCCAAGCATGATAAAGAGAACAGTGTCCACAACAGGTAATGCTAAGTTGTCTTTCTTCAATGCTTTTTATTTTCTGCAAACATTTCTTATTGATCATAGGAGGTTTGTATTTTCACCCACTGCAGATTTTGAGCAAAACTTACTGCTGAAGTAATTCATCTTTTCTCTGCTTTTCTGCAGAAGTAAACCCCAAAGCCTTTGCAAGAGCAGACCAGAATAAATTCACTCTAAGCATAGCTAAGCCATTTTAAAGAAATTAGATTTTGCTCAGAAAACAAAAGCTTGGAAGTATAAGTAGCACAAAAATACCACCTCTCAGCAACAGGAAACATCTAAATAAGACAATAAAATTTTATGAGAAATACAAACAAATCAGAAACTTTAAAAAACATGGATATTTCCAGTGCTTCTAGGAATGATTTTTATTTCAGAGATTTTAATTAATAGCACCTTACAGCAGCCAAAATGAAAGAGGTTCTGTGAAGAAAGATCGTTACAGTCCCTGTGTTTGCATCTGTGCCCAGCAGGCAATTCTCTCTTACTGTGCATCTCTGTTCTTCCTGTTTCTCTCTTTCTCTTCCCTTAGTGATCTACAGAGTCAATTGAAAGTGTAAGATGTGACTGTGCAAGGGTTATATTCCTACCGAAGCACAGAAATGCATTTACACAGGTATTGCAATGCTTATGCAGATGTGATAACCTGAGAATAAGGTGAAGTCTTGTTCCCTACCAAAGGATACCAAGCCTACATACAGGGAACTCTCTCAAGTTTGCTTGACAGTCTGAAGAGTTCACTTCCCCTTGGAGGTTCCAGAGGAATATCTGAATCTCTTCTCTCTGTTCACCCAGAATACACTTTAATTGTATGGAAAACATACATCTGCATAGGAACTAAGTGTCTGTTTTACTCTGGATTGGAAAAGGAAAATGATGTGACAAATAAGCAGAAAGATGAAGCAGTGACTGCAAGAAAAGGTTTCAGAACAGTGTAGTCAAAGATATGTAGGCAATTTCATATTTTGGGAGAATTACAGACTAATGGAATGCAAAAATGCTTCCACCAAGGAAAGTGAGGCACTGTGGGGTTATGGTCACAGGACTGGCAGCCCTGGATCCTCATTGTTACCTTGCAGCAGTTTACAGGTGGAGGGATTCTGCTATTCTGTAAGCCATACTGACAAAATATTGCAAGGCTAAAGCAAAGCTAAGCGCAAAGTAGAGGAGAAACTACTCACAGAGGAAAAGGCCATAAAATTTTCCACTGTGGCAATGAGGGAAGGCAGTACAGCTTTGCACAGCCCTTTACAATAATATCATTCTTGAGAGGCACAACCTACATAAGTGCAAATGTTCTAACCATGGTGTCAGTCATTAGAGGAAGGTGGCATTTAACAGAAAAGTTTAGTAACAAACAAAGTTTAGAAAAATCTCTGCAACTGTGCCAGACAAAAATTAAAGCCAGCTTTCACAAAGTTGTAAGATGAAATACAATTAAAGATACATTATTTCTGGAGACTTAGAATGGGTACCTGAATGCAGACGTAAATGTAAATGAAGTACATTTTATTCCTCTGTGTTATTTTGACTAATGATATGACACAACAACAATGCTAACGCTCCAGAATAATTACCTGGTTTTCTTTCCTTATACCATCCAGTTGTCTGATTATCTTCATGTGTTTGTTTTTCATTTCCTGCATGTCTTTTACAATCTGTAGAGGATGAAGGAAATTATCAACTCAGACCACTAGCAACTCCAGTTATAATGAACCATCAAACCATTTTGAGCTACATTTCTCAAAATGACAGATACAGTACAGTGAAGAGTTTGGTCTTGAAAACAGATAAATAGCCAACAGGACTGCAGACCAAAGCTTTTAGTCTTCAACAACTAGAAAATATGTTATGTTATTGAATAAAAATCTGTATGACTTGAAATGGATTTTCTTTTCTAGTCCTAGTATTGCATCTCCACCTCTTCCTTTTTACTGTAATGATCTGAATTGAATACGGAAGACATAGTCATTACAATTATTCTAAAGTTCTTGAAGAAGAAAAACAGCATTGTGAAGCTTATTACTGAGAAAAAAGTAAAAATAAAAAAGGTAGGCAGTGGAGAAGATTCAATTTTTGCATTTAAGAGTTAGATAACACAAACTGGTTACAGAATACGCTAAATTTTATTTTGCATTCCATTAAAATAATTTGAAAACCTGCAAAATTGATGTAACTTTAAGGTGTACCATGGGAATTTTTCATGACTAATAAAAACAGATGTGTACGTAAAGGACTGGCAAAGTGACCTTTTTCCTGTTTGAAAATGAGTCATTTAAGCTTAAAATTGCAGCAGGATCCTTAGTGACTCCATTTTATTCATTTTGTTTCTAATCCAATTCATAACAGTCACAAAAGGAAAATTCCACTGTCTCCCATCCCAGTTTCTGCTGTCCACTTTTCTTTTGACATACTTGTCTGGTAAGTGCAATGTCAAATTACACAACACTGATACTTGTGTATATTAAATGAGGTTAACAGATACTGCTGATGAATTACAGCAATAATGAACATGATTATATGTAAATTATAAAAATCTAGGGCTTTTCCAGAGATTTCCCTGGTTTCAGTTCTTCATTTAAGCTTATTATGATGCAAATTCTGCTGACAGTGAGCAGCTCAGCCAAAATAAAACTGAAAAAGAAAATAATCTCAGATTTTTTTGTGGTGGCTGATGCATTATTTTTAAACAGTTGCAGTTGTTAGCATTGATCTACAATGACAGATTAAATCTTTGTCAGTATTTACATCTGACACTGTCACAGTTCAAATGATATAAAAGTATCAAAACAGCAACATGGTATTGAAATATACTGTCCTATTTACCCCCCATCAAAAACACTATTGTAAAAGTAGAGGAATTTTAAAGAGATGGAATTAAAAGGTTAAGACACAAGAAAAGCCTTTTCTAGGAGAAGACTGAAAAGATCCAGACAGGTTTATCCCTTTTATCACCCACAGATCTCTGAGTCATCTTAACTACATTGCTTCAGGTATTTGAACTTCTTTCTTACAGCTAGCTCAGGGGTCTGTAGCCTGTGCCACAGAAGTCACCATAGAACTTTTTTGATGCATAATAAAAGAACAAAAGTACAAGAGTATATTTAATTGAATAAATAAACCCATGAAACCAATAAACCAGGAAATATATATATATACATGGACATATATATATACACAGAGATTGCATAATATAAAATGAACTGGCTAAGCAGAAAATCCAAAGTTATGGTTCCAGTTTCTGGTACCAGAAATATTGCAATAGCAACAAAACCTCACAGTGCAAGTCAAAAGCCACTTCCAACAATCAAGAAACACGATGAGAAATATATGGGAAGGCAAGAGTTTTCTCCATATACAGTTAAAAGGGAGTTTTTTATCTTTAGGCACCTACCTGGAACAGGCAAATTTAAGCAACTGAATAGCTGATCTTAACTTAAGACGGCATTTCCATTTTAATGTTTGTATTTTTATGTCAATATTCAAAATTTAAGTGCAGGCTTCCAAATGTGAAGAGGAAACCTACTGAGCAATAAGATTGTGTGAATTGAATTCGTATGATGAAAACTATTATCACAATTCATTTAGTATATCCTATGAAAAGAGACACTTAATTCAATTGGCAATTTTTGATATTGTAAATTATTCATTCACACTGGGGCTTTTTTTTGGAGGGATGGGGTGTTGTTTGGTTGGTTGTTGGTTTTTTTGTTTGTTTGGTTGTTTTTTCACCTTGGTGATGTATAATGTAGCTAACTTGTATGGAATATATGGCACTTCTTCTTTGGTTGTACATTCCTCCAACTCAGTTGTTTTGTGGTCAGCATCAGAATAAACTTCAGATGTGTTCAGATGATCTATTATATAACAAAAATGACTTTATCAAGTTGAAGTATGGAAATAAAATGCACAGCAACTCCAGATGTATATAGTACATTAAAAAATTTTTATTAGAGCCACCAAGTACAGTTTTAAAACATATCTTTTTTTCTGATCACAAATTCTGATTTGGGAGAAGCATTTTAGCAACCCTGACTTGTCAGCTTTGATCTATGGACACCAACACACATGGTTATGTGGTTTGACAGTTCTTGTCCATGACTACTCTGCTGTTAATTACTTCCATATATTTATGTCATTAAAATTAAAAATGAAAACCTAGGTAAAAAAAAAATAAATCATGCAGAAATATGCTGCCTCTTAAGAAAACTAGCTTTTATCACAGCTAGGAAGAGAACATTTTAAACCCTCCTTCAAAACTACTTTTTACAAGTTGTTTGATAGACCTAGTTTATAGCAGAGTATGATATAAAATTTTAAAATTTCTTTTTATTTTTTTTTTGTTGATTAAAAACATATCACCACATTTTTTTTTTCCAATCAGATCTCTCTGGCTCAACACAGTAGGTGACTTCCTATTGGAAAATTACTTTGAGTATCATAATCCTTAACTATCATAATTAACTAACAGGTGTATAAGGTCAAAAGAGACTGATCTGATTACTTAGAATGGTGACTTGTATAAATCCAAGCTATATAACTTCATTCAGAAAGCCAAGCTACACAACTTCATTCAACCAAAGCTCACATAAAAAAAAAGAACCCTCTCCATTTATATAATGTAACATGTGTTCCAGAAAATAAGAATAATATTTGCTATACAAATATACCTTTTTCTAGAGCTCTGTTTTCACTCCATCCGACCAAGGAATTCAGAAATGACCACTTATTTATATTCATTCCAAGCTTGTGCAGCCATGAGTTTCCCTCTCCATCTGTTAACAAAATTCAGGTGCTAAAATCAGATGAAAAGCATTGCAATTCTCTGAACTGTCTTGATTCTCTAATTCATTGGATTTAAATGTGGTATGCACTAATTCTGTTGGGACCAAAAGAATCTTAAATAAGTAAAAGGGATACAAAAGAATGAGAGATTGCAAAGTCATTGCGAGAGCTACAAGCATAAGAAGGATATAATATTTGTTTGATGCTTGAATTGTTCCATTTGATCCTGAAAATAGAGATATATTGAATCCAAAGGCTGTACTGCAGATTTGTTTCTCATCTTATGTCAAAATCTTTTCAAAATATAATTTTGAAAAATTACAAAACAAACTGGATTTTGCCCAATATCTTTGAAAATAGTTGTACATGTGTGTAGGGGTGGGGATGCATTGCATTGTTAGATGAGATTAATGAGCACTCTGGATGGTTGCAATACTCCTGCTGAGAGAAAACCAAGCCACAACACCCAACATGAGCAACTTCCTCAAGTGTTCTGGTGTGAAAGGGAGAACGATGTCTGAAAGAAGTCTTCTGACTCTTTGAATTGATTGAAACAATTATCAGAAATTAAGAATTTTTGTCCACTGGGGAAATCCAAATGTATAGCTACATTTCCTTTCCTAAGATCCTGAAGCAATATTAAATTTACTTCCATGGTGCAGTGATTTTCTACAACCAAATATCTGTTTCTTTGCATTGCTTTTATTGGACATATTATAACAGAATGTACTGTTTTAAAATATAGTCTCTCCAGCTACTAGATAGAATCACCAGATCCTATTCCCATACAGCCATAGCAGTTTTGTTTTTCAAAAGCCAGTTTTGCTAATTTATAAAATATGTAACTAAATAAATATGTGTCGAGATGAATACCCTCAGCTCAATTTATTCTTCTTTCTGAATTCATTATTTTCATCACTCTATATTACTTATATATATATATATCATCTTTTGTTCTGTGAATTATGTCAGTGCATGACACATGTTAAATTATATATAGAATAGCTACTTCTTAAAGGACTTTGACCGCTCACATCTACATCATTTTGGTTCATATTTGGCTTTCTTTCCACCACCTTGGAGACTATTTGAAGCTACAGTTTTGTTCTTGAAAAAGCCCTCCACTTTACATAACCCTACTTTTGGCAAAATCAGCCACTAGAGCATCACTGCTTGCAGGCCAAGAGCGTAGGGTCTATATTTCCACCTAGGATAAAGATTAATCTTAAACCCTTAATGAAAACAGACATACAGATATTGTTTCCTACTGGAAAAAATATATTACTATATCACCTGCTGAAATGACTGCAAAGTTCCCCTTCAGTCTATAGCAGTCCATTGGGAAGAAAGATATTTGCAACTCCCATAAGTTTAATTTATGAATGCTAAAAATCAGTCTACATGTTTTCTCTTTAGCCTAGCATCTCATAGACAACGTGGCTCCCAAACCTACTGACTGTATCTTTTCACACCACTCTTGTGTGTTAACTCATGCAGAACTCTGTGGTATGGCAGGGACAAGATATCTCTAACAGCTCTTTCTCTTTCTTTTCCATGCCGTCAGTCAGACTGGCTCTCAAAATGCATTTAAACCACCACTGTACCTTGCAGTTTAATCGCTTTAGAATGTAAGCTTCCTCAAACCTGAAGTCTTTCCTTTTTCACTTTACAATTAGAACCAAAGCATATGGCACAGACTAGGTAGCCACACTGCTGTTTCTGAAGAACTACAGCTGTATTTTTTGACAGTCTTTAGAGAGTCTAGTAGGTTGCACACCTTGTTTTAGAAGTAACAGCTACAGAACACGTAATAAATGTAGTCCTGTTCTGCTGGCTTTGGTTTTAATGGGTATAAAGCCAATAAGCATCTCTTGTACATGAGGAGCTTGAGGACCACTTCCATTATGTATATGCTGAATCATGACAGGAACTCTCCCGCTTAGTCCATACTCACATTCATCCATATCCAAGCTATCAGCACTGATGTGCAATATGGACTATAATGCTTATGCAGTTCTGCTTCTGTGAGACTACAATAAGGTAGTAGGGTACCAATCTGCCCTTTTGTGGAAAACAATGAAGTACACTCTCATTCTGAACACCTGAGGCACAAAGTAATGCTTACCCTCCTCAGGTGTGTCTTCAATCATAACACTTTTAATCACACATGAAGGATGTTCGTGTATCTCCTCTGAATAATCAATAACGCTGCCTGGTAAAGGAACAGATGAGTGAATGGTAGTCTGTGGTTTAGTTTCAGGATCAATTCTTACGGAATCTTCAGGGACTTGAGAGCCTGAAGGGATAACTGTTTGCACCCATGCTTCTGGAAAAACAAGCAAAGTGATTGTTGTTAATAAAATACTAGGAAGAAGTATTCAGTTGAGAGGCTTGAGAACAGATATCATGAAACAAGACTACATTTGTAAGATCACACCCCAAAATGAATTTAACATAGAAATAATACATACTGTCAACCAATTTAGAAGTAAAGCTGGATGAGTTTCTTAGAAATTGATCACAGCAAACCCGTAGTTTTGGGTCTTTTCTTTTTATTTCATTTGAAATCTAACATGATTTGGTGATTTAATCTTGATTTGACTGTCAGATTTAGCTGAATTGGCAAACTCATCAGGGTCCATGAAACAAAGGTTCCAGAATTCACCACCTTCTACCCTGAATAAAACCTGCCAAGCCTCATGCAGCTTCCACCCAAAAGTACATCTCAAACACATTCCTCCATGTGTAACTCTTGGTCAGCTTCTGTCTCTGGATCTCTTTAACAGGTTTGCTTTCTTGTTATGATCAATTTCCACTGTCTCTACACAAAATGTTTTTCTTTTTGCGGAATTTCAAATAAACCAAAAAGATCTATTAGTAGAACGCCTTTTTTTTTTTTTTTTTTTTTTTTTTTTTTTGCCTTGCCAGTCTTATAACTTCCATAGAGGAAGACACTGGTTTTCCAGCTCTTCATGGTGTATGGAACAGCTAGACATAAACTCCCATATGAGGAAGAAAATAAATGCTTGATTCTGAACCTGAAATACAAAAGATAGGCTTTTCATGAAACAATCAGAGCACATGCACAGGAATTAAAATCTAGGTGGCTATAAGTTCAGCAACTGAACTCATGTCATTACAGAGTTTCCAGCTATCTAGCTATGGGTCTCACCATTAGTACTTGCTTGCTGCCTGTCAACATTGCACTAAAAAGCCTAAAGCCTTTGAAAACTTGGCTTATGCACACTGACAAGGTCTTAAAATTACGCTTCCAGAAGTAATAGAGGTCATCAAGAATTATGATGTTAGCAAAGTAACTACTGAAAGTAATGTGAATTGGTTGAAGTTGTATATATCTAATGAAGCTGACAGAATGTTTTCATACGGCAGATTAAGAAATGCAGCTTGAGCAGGGATTGTGCTTTCTAAGGATAAAGGATACTCACCTGACCTTCTCAGCCAGAATGGGTAATAACATTCATGGCAAGGCTCAATACTCTGTTCTTTTTAATGCTCTCTTCAAAGTATTCTTGAGTTCCCTTCCCATAGAAAAAAATCATAAGAAATTTAATTATGTTCTTCCTTGCCTGGGTGCTTTTCTTTTCAGAGTGGAATCTATTGCAAATGACTACAGAACACTGAAATATAGCACATCAGAGCAGTTGTTAAAAGTACCACTCCCTACTCCATCTTGCAAAGAGCTTCTCAGATGATTGCCATTTTACCCTCATGCCTCAGTGTAACCTGTAATGACTACAGCTCTCCATTTTATACAGAAGGTGTAGCTTAAACTTGGATTTACCTGTAGCCTGCACAGCAGGCTCCAAGACCAACAGACTTTTAATTTCATTTTTTATGCTTTATCAGGGTAAATAAGCAGTTATTCCTCTCTTTGTATCCCTTTCCTGTAATATATACTTTTTTCTTCTTTATGCATAAGTGGTAGAAATGAAGACCTTTTTGAGACATGAAAACAGTTTATCACTGTTGACCAAGATTCCCAGGGAGAAAATTTTTGTCTCTCAGGGTTTCATTACAAGATTTTATTGCTTTCCCTAGACAGACTAAGTTCAGCAGTGAATTTCTTGCCCCTCTGCTATTTTGTCTCCTTAGTTACCTTCACACTTCTAGAGAATCATATAGGATTTTCATCAATAACAAAAAAGAAACAGACTTTGCTGTATTCTGTTAGATATATTTTTTTTTCCTGGTGATTTTGGGCCACCAAAAACTCAAGATAATTGTATAATGTTTCAGTTTAATATATTTAATAACAATAATTGCACTGTAACAAAGATCAAGCTGGTTTCACTAATCCTTCCCTCCCGCAGTCATCACAGTTGGGAACTATTTTTGTGTTTCTCCGATCAATTTGCTCAGTAGCACTAGCCAAAGAAACAGCACAAGAGTATGTTCCTATGTAGATACCAGCTTCTGTTGCGGTTCAAGCCCTGCCCCACCAGCAGGTAGGCTGGAGGGTCACAAGCAGTTGGGAAGGGACACAGCTGGGACAGCTGACCTCAACTGACTTGCTGCTGGGGCACTGTGAGAAACAGAGAAGGCCTTGACACTGTGTAAGCACTGCTCAGCGATAACTACAACATTGTGTGTTATCAGCAGTGTTTTGGTCACAAATCCATAGCACCATACAGGTTGCTATGAAGAAAATTAACTCTATCCCAGCCCAAACCAGTACAGCTTCCAAGTAGCCTGAAATGTAGGTGATACTAGGCTGGGAGTTGAGCAAAAACTTATTGAAGCTGAAAGGATAACAAAGTTTTTCACCCAAGTTAAATGTAATAAGCACTTAAACTTATCTGTACAATAAGAAAGTTGAAGCATAAAAACTCTGTCCAGAAAGCAAACTTACGTAAGCTCTAGTGCTATCTGAGTAGGAAGGTTTGATGAAGGCTGCACACAAATACAGTATTGTTTGATGGTACTGGCTATGAGAGAGAGACCGAGAAGCACTCTCACACACAGCACTGTCAGAAAGGTGAAGGAAGCACCAGAGAAATATTCATAAATACATTCTAAGCTAAGATTAAAGATGAGAGCAGCTTTTGAGTATAGCATTTACTAGTAAGAGGCTTGTATCTGTAAAGAGAAAGCTATGAGATGTTTAATTCTACTGTGGTTGGGACACAAACAAGGACTTTTCACACTCCCTTTTAATAAATAAGATTACATTATAGAAAACCTTAATCTATCATCAGTTTCAGTTCTGTACCTCAAATAACAGTAATTTAGAAGGAAAGGACTACATCTAATAGGCTGTGACAATCATTCATGCAATCAGGATGCTACCTATTTTGACTGAGGCTGAAAGTCCTCCTTTCTTTATGGCCAGGCTAGCTGGTCTGCAATCGAATGGAAGTAATTCCTAGAAAACTTCATCTCGTGATCAGAACTCAGTCTAAATGAAAGTTCTTTCACAATTCAAGAAGGTATCTAGTACAATTCTTTCAGACTGTAAGATCTTTATTAGATAAGTGTCTTCCTTTTTACTTGGAAAGAGCCTCACCATATAAAATAAATACAAACCCACATAGTTTTACTGACAGTGGACTCTACCTCGACCTTTCCTTTGTGAGTAGGGGGTTCCATCAAAGAGTTCTGGAGCAAAATATCTATGCTTAATCTTCCAGAGCAGGACTTTTGATAGTGGATGCTTCTAATGAGCAGTGAGAAAATACCTGCTTCATCTGTATAGTAAGAGTGCAGACAGTAATCAATAATACAATATTAGAAGTAGTTTGGAATTTTATTTAACCTGCAGTCATTTCTTTAATAGTATTTTAGACATAGCATAACTAGCTTTAGGGTTTGGAGTGGAGGATTGGATCATTCTACAAACCTACATTTTTCCAACCCTTCCTTCACTGAGATACTGTCTATTTCTGCCTAGCATTATTTACGATGTGAAAGGAAAGACTTATAATTTGAGAAAGGGAGGCCAACAGATTCCTTGGGGTACAACCTGAATAGATTTGTTTTCTATTAAAAAGGTTTAATAGAACCCCTCATGGCAGGGGATCGGACTAGATGATCTTCAAAGGTCCCTTCCAAACCAAACAATTCCATGATTCTACAACTAATTTTCATGTCACCCTCACTCCCCAAAGTGGATCTTAATATGTTATTTCTTTTCAGCTTTAACTCCCTGATCAGACTGTTTCCATGTCCAAGACTATTTTTGAAATGTAGAGGAGTATCATTTTCACATAACAGTTTTAATTTTCCTGTAAAGTTTTAGTTCCTCTGTCAAGACAGGAACTTCCTTCACGTCTTCTGTCCATGGAAATTTAGCACACAGCACTCTTGTCACTCATTCTCTCAAGTGTTAGCTGGTTGTTGTCCTGTGTGTACATACAACTGCTAAACGTTTGATGAGAAACACAAAATGTTCTCACATTCACAATCCTCACACTGAAGTGTAAACAAACGCCTTGTGCAGTCTGCATGGAAAACATGATCAATCATCCTCAGTGCGGATCATCAATGCATAACCAGCTATCTCAGGAAGGAAACTGAACAGCTGTCTGTGGCTACATCTCCACTGGGATGGTTAGGGGACCTAGACTGCAGGCTGTGCTGAGAAACATATCTGCTTGGTTGGGATAAAATCTTAATTTACACTTTAAAACTGATGCCTACGAAAAACAGAGGGATTTTTTCTTATTAGTTAAAAATCACAATTTAAAATAGGGGCAGTCAGTCTCCTGGTTTATAACATGCTTGGTTTATAGCTAGGCCACTCCCTGCTGACATTTTATGCTTAAGAATTAACAATGCACTTCAGATGCAGTTGTAGCTGAAAATGGTTGATCTCCTATCACGTTACTTCTGTGCTGTTTCATGCCAACTCCAATAAAATCTACTGCTTTAACATCTAGAGGTATCCCGCATAAATTCTGAGGTCTGTCTTGTAGCTTTATCACGTCTCACACGTTTCACCATTTAGCTACTTTTTTTGCTATAGTGACTTCTATTTTATGCCTTGCACCAGCATATACTGCTTTGTGACAGCGGGGTGTTTTCTTTTTATAAACGTGGCCAGTAACAATTCTGAAAGACTTGAAAGACTTCTGAAAGAGAAATAAAGAGAAATTTCTTCATAATAGTGCTTAGAACAGGCAAACAAGAGGGAAGAGGACCACTTATTTTGGGGGACATAACTCCAAAGTCTCATAGCTTTTATCTTTTGTTTTCCCAGTGCCAGAGAATTTTTCCCTAAAACAATAAAGACATCAAAGCATACCAGCATGGAAAAACATGATTCTATTATATCATTACTAAAATAGTATTATTATATTGCCTTCTAAGGGCATACATTCCTCATGCTGTAAAAATATTTGCATATTAGGATCTGCATTTTTAAGTGATCAAAACAAAGTAAAACATAAAAAAAGTCATTGCACTGCACTCTCAATTTCCTCTTTCCTCGTACCAAATCCCTCCTGAAAACAAATGAGAGAAAAGACAAAGCAGATGTGCCATGTTGTGTGTTGTTATAGAAAAAGAACGTTTCAGAAGATCTCAGAGCAAAGGCAACTGGCCTGGCACTTGTTTTCTTTGCAGTCATGAAATGTTCCTTATGTTTTGCATCCTTAGTAGTAACTTAGTTGAAAGGCATAAATGCTGCTATTGTAGTTAGAGGAATATTTTACCAAAAGGAAAAGGCAATTTATGACAAGCGAGTTGTGATTCCTGATTACTCTTGTTAGGTAAAGGAATGGTATTTTTAGTACAGAATTACAGGCAACAGTACAGTTTTGCTACAAAATTTCATTTCATATTGACTAATAATCAGCTTTTTTGTGCCAGGAGCAACCATCCAGCAGTACTTAGCTATTGGAGAAAATATACGGATTTAAACCTCAAAGCTGTGTGTCCTGCAAAACTTCTAAGATAATAGCAATCAGTCTAAATGAAACACAAAATACAAATTGTAGTTCTTTCATTGTACCAAAAGTACAACCTGGATAATTCATGTATGCACATGAACCCTGTATATTTAAAATCTATTTTTTAATTATAAGATCAAAATCTTCAAGATAACATTGACTAATATTCTGAAGAGGAGACCTTCATGTGTTGTGCTCTTCCAGCAACCACCTCCTTTTGTGAGACAGAAGAAGGGAAAAAGATGGGAAAAAGATGGAAAAAAGATGGAAGGTGGAAACCTTTTTTTGTCTGTATTGGGAATATTTTCAATCCAGTAGCTGTCCTAAGGCATTGTAACATAAATTTATTTTCTCTTACTGTATCTAATTGCTTGCAGCTATGGTTTGAGGGAAAACAGAAAGGGCTATGTGAAGGGCATAACTTGTATGCAGAAAAGATTGATATCCGTTAAGACTAATTATTTAATATATTTTTTCCCCTGTACAATAGATGTGAAAACTAAGAATTTAGTACAAGTTGGTCACAAAGTCCAGATACAATAATTAATATGATTTTATTTGTCCACATTAGCATCATCTCAAGATATACTGCTACCTTTTGAGAAAATCACCATCACCATCAACTTAAATATTTATGAGTGCATCTTTATATCATCTGTTTTACTTCTCAGGAAATTCTTTCCTTTTTAGTCAGGAAAAATTAGCCTATGCCAAAAATTCTCATTCTCTACGGGTAAGATATTTCCATTGCCTATTGAATTGTGCAATATATTTACAGAGTTCAAGAAAACCAGAGGTGGATGGTAATCCAGTCTTTACATTTAACTCCAGGTTTATCTGTGAGTTTACTGAATGGAAAAGGTGTTGGATTAGATGACCAGTTCTCATATAATTACAGGCACATTAGAGAAATCTCCTCAAAAATGCTGCTATGCTCAGGATATCAATAACAATGGACATTTCACAGGATCAGACCTTGTGAAATGGGAGCCTCATGCCCAGAAATGCCGCATGCCAACTTTATCACTGAAACAAGCTTTGATTTAAAGGCATAGAGGCTTTGGGGTTAGATAGCGTATATAAAGCTAGGGAGGTCTGCACTTTCCTTGAGGTAAGAGTAGCTGTAATTTGAGGCAACATGTACACAGGTAGTCCTCATATAGTTACAAGTTTTGTATTTTTAATGATCACAAGCAGTACACAAAAAGCACTGGCGAGTCAAACGTCATGTGGTGTGGTTGCCCCACGATACAAACACCTGAGCAGCAGTCATGAGAACCTGCCTCAGGCCTATGTACGTCTTGCATTATTGCAACTAGCTTCAGAAAATTTCATAGACAGACCTATGCTGCATTGTAGTAAGGAAATTGGCTCACGGGTAAGCAGAACAACATGGAAAGTTTTAGCATGAGAAGCAATGGAGAAAGGGGTGTCATGGGGCTGAGCTTTCCTACGTGTGCTAATTCACTGAAGCATAACCTGATATTCAACTTCTTAATCTCCAGTGGAACGAGAACATAAGTGCTTGCCTTAACTTTTTGAGTAACGCACATTTTGAAGCAGATATCTCTTTGGTGCCGATAACAATTTCTGTTCTAGGTCCACTCTGAACTCTGTTATGTGTTTAATATCCCAGTATCCCATGGTGAGATTCCGATTTTGGTAAACTGACACTCTCCTTGTACATTTTCTGGTGAAAATTTTGTCAGAAGAGTCAATTCTAATTTCACATGTTTTTTTTTTCCCGATTTCATTCTGGATTAGATAGCAGAAGTAATCAGAATAACAAGAATCACTGTTCCAACAGCCTAATGTGATTGTATCTAAATGACAGACACCCCCCCCCCCCCAAGTAAAGCAGTAACAAAATATCTTTCTTTGGTCCCTGATTTTGGATCATTGGGAGATTTTACTTAAATTTCCTAAAGAATTAAAAGTTTAGCTGTCAATACCCTGAGTAACTTCCGTTCTCATTGACTTCAGTAGGAGCTGAATTTATCTAGTTCTCTCCTGGCATCTCGTCTCTGAGATTCTTATGCAGCTGACATTGTTGAATCTTGCAAAGTTTATGGGCAATTATTTCTTGAGTGCTGAAATTTGCTAACCACAAAGTAAAGAAGATTGTATTTTGAATCAGTTACTTCTACCGAATGCAGTATCAGTTTGAGACCTATAAAACCTCTTGTGTCTCCCTCTTCTCACCTTTGGAAGAGAAAATGAAAAGTGATGCAAGGATTGTTTCTTTACTACTATGTACTTAAGTCTAGTTTCATGGCATTAGTTACAATATGGCAAAGCCTCGTGAAAATGTCTCTGTTCTAGTTTTTGAAACAGTAGTATGGCTTGTTAACAGAGGTATGATGTCTTCCTCTTTAAACTATTCTGAACCTTATGGATCAGTCACAGTCACTTTTCCACAGCTGGAGCCACTGAATTGTTAGGTCTCAAACTAACCTTGGGGGAAGGTGGAGCCATGTGTTTAACAGGTGTGTTATTTATGGTTTTAAGGCTACTGCAGTGTTATTACTGATGTTCACATAGGTGGCAGGTATATTCATGTTACGTCCCAAAACTACCTAGGGACCCACCTAGATTGGCTAGTTGCAGCAAGTTGAGCATTTAGTCACTGAAACAGATATTATTTCATACAGTGTCATAATTTTCCACTCAAGTGGCACAATGACTCCTACCACACAATTGTCTGACCATAATACACAAAGATTTAGCTGGAACATGACAACAACTGGGCCAGGGACTATTGTAGTATTTGCTAAGACCCTGGATGGAAAGACAAGTTACCCTATTAGTCTTCCAATCTCAAAGATACTTGTTCTATCACAATGACAATGTGCCAGTCAGTGTCATTCTAAGGTCATGTCTGAAACTAGCTGTTGGTATGACACAGCTAGAGACTACTCTTCCAAACGCTCTTTCCTCTTTCCCTCTCACCCACACATTGGAATATAAAAAGAAAATGGTTGATAATTTGCTTGGACCCCTGGACTTAAACTGGGACAGAATAGATTAGCTTTGTAACAAAGCTAGACTGGTATTGGCAATGTTCCAAAAGTCAAATATGTGCTGCTGGCTCAGCCACACTACCTCCAGTCTAAGTGACAAGAGACCTCAAACCCACAGTCCCATTTTTGTGGCCTATCAAAGGTTTCCAATCTGCTCTAAGATGGTGCTCCCAGCTCCGCATGTGTTATACCTGCAATTAGAGTAAACAGCTACTACAGTTTGGCTGCTGAAAGGAGTAATTCAGACCATCAGCCAAGTGGGACAGCTTGACATCTTTTTCTCAGGCTGCGCTTCAATGGGTTATATGTTATTGCTTAAAAAATTTGGTGGATAATTAATAAAACTCCACACCTCCATTATAGTTGTGTCATACGCCTTTTAATAGTTTTCTAACCATTTGGTGTGTGCAAATGTTTGCAAATAAAAGAGGCCAACGTTACCTGTTTTGTCTTGGCTTTTAGCAGCAGGAGAAACATAATTCTTCTTCTTCCAGAACCAGGATTGTGACGACAGGGGGATACCTTCTTCAGAACAGGAATATTGGTCTAGGTAAAAGTGCAAACCCCACCCCCCCAAAAAAACAGGAACAGAAAAAAAAAACACCAAATCACATATTCTGAAAAAGTAGTTCTTATTGCAGTGATTAATGGAGCTTTTTGTTAAAAAAATAAAACAGAGCAAAAAATATATTCCGTTAATATGCATAGTACAGACAGCAATGCATCTAAGACCATTTAGGAAAGACCATCAGGAACTCCTATTTATCATATGTTATAGTAAAAGGAGAAAGTCACAGGAGAAAATCTCCATAGAGACAGATTAAGATCAGTCATTTTATTCTGATAGAGCGTCTTCTTGATCATGCATATGGTCAAGAAAAAATTAGTATTGTAACGTCACATAGAGCTTTTATATCTTTGGGCCAGTTTTGATATAATATCTCAGTATTCAGTCCACAGTGTGGGATGTTTTAGACAGAGTATTGCCAGTTACATCATTAATTAATTTAATGCCTTTCAGATGAAAAAAATCACTATAGAAATTCTTAGGATATTAGGGATTAAGAGTCGTCTCACAGATTTATAGGGTTGCTCCTCTGGAGGTTCTCTACACAGCAAATTCTAATGAATCTTGGTACTTTAATGCTAACTGCAATACCAATGTTGTATGCTAAGTGTCATATAAGATACAGGGAAACAGCAAAAACAGTGCTGTGCTCTCAAAATCAGAGCGAGCTTTCTTTGACTTCTGGTTACACTTAAAGCCAATCCAGACCAGCTCTGATAATGGGGCTTCGAGTCTCTGTAAATCGTCAGATATGTAATTCATTCACATTGCAAGTCTTGCAAGCATGTTACATGGCTGGGAACTGCTGGAACACAAAGCACAGCTTATTCTACTGAGAGGTGCTTCAGACATCAAAGAAAGGATGCTGTAAAGGGGTGGAGAAATCAGCCAGGTTTGTATGACATCTTTCCTTGACGCTGCAAATGCAGTATTTAAATCTAATAATGCACACAGTTAATTTATTTATGCATTTCACTATATGAGTATGATAAACCCCACACAGATTAATTTCTCTATGCAATAAACAGACACTTCAAGGCTGTGGCAGAAAAAGAATACGGAAAAGCAAAAATATCTTTGTGTCTGTTTCTTGTTAACAGTATTTAACAGTCATTATGTGTCATCTTATATGACCCATTGTATGTCAAGGTATAGAACACTCCAATTTTCATCAAAATGGCAAAATAGTAGAGTGACTTTTAGCATTCACAGCAATTTCTCAAACCTCACCAGGACAGGAATTTGTTGAAATCTGTGATTTGTGAAGAGCAGTTGGGGTAAATTAACTTGGTGCTGGGTCTGGGCCCCAACCCTGTGTTGTGAGTATTACCTCTAATTTTACCTACTCATTTTTAGGGAGGTAGCAGTATCTCACAAAAAACAGTTGTCTGCAATGACAGAAGAATATATCTAATATATAAAACAAATGTGCTTTTAATAACTTTGTATAGAGGGGCTAAGAGTAAGCTTCTTTATTGATCCTTCTTACAGGACTGTTCTACCAATGCACAAACTCTCTGCTATTCAGTATTATCCATAATGCAAGTGCATACACTAGGCTTGCTTACAAAAGCATCAACAGGGTGAATGGAACCTGTCCTACCCTCTGTGCTCTGATGCAAGACAAGGAAGAGCAGTGAGAATGAGGACTTTCAGGGTTGGTAGGAGTGTCTTTAAAGAATAGTTCAATAGAAGAGCCATAGTGAAAGAGAAGACGACTGCTTCTTTGACTTGGGCAGCCATACAGAGTGTTTCCCCCTTTATTATGTGGAAAATAAGGCATGAAACTTGATGTGGATAAAGAATAACTGTTCTCCCAATGCCTTGAACAAATGGGCACTGATAATCAAGATCACATTGTTTCTCTTTGTTGCTCACAAAAAAGCAGAAAATGTCATACAAGCAGCCAAGTAACAGAATGTATTTGCAATATTCAGCATAGCTGGGTGGTTGCAAATGGGCCTTTTGGAGCCTTATCTCTTGTTTGTGAATGGAATAGTAGCTGCCTCTCTTATTTATGTACAGGCTGGATGGTCTTAGTAGACGGGTCCTTCTTTCTCATTGAGCGCTGCATCACATTGATATCCGCTTGTTCTATGACATTTAAGCCCGCATTTATAGCAACGATTGTTGTTATACAAATTCATCCTTTGTGTGGTTAATATGAAGATTCATCCTCTGAGAAGGATACCTTTTATAACTCCATCCCATGCTCTGAAAGTAACTTCACAATGAACTCTGACAGTATTCTATAGGTAGGGGTTTGTTTACATTGTCACAAGCTATAATTCAGATTTTTTCCAGATGAAAATGTGTTATGCAATCATTTTCTTATTCATTCTGGCCAAACTGCATTTTTTTCTCTAACATTCTCAGGTTAAACTGCCTTAAGCAACAGCCTTGCCCAATAACATTGCCTAACAGAGTTGACAATCAACGGTGTTGTTTAACTTGTTACTCTTAACTTCTGGTGTGAGAAAAGGTTACACAGTCAGTCAGTTGACTTCTCCTTATGACATTAAAAATTCTTAATGATCCTAATATAGTACGTTGGCATGAAGAAGAACATATACAGAACTTATCAACTAGTAAGTTGTTGATTTGGAACAAAACTTTGATGTTAACAGTTAATATTACAGCTTGTTATCACAGAGAGCAAGGCTTTTTCTTGCTGTATTTTGTCAATGTTATCACTATTTTCCTCTTGAAAATCAAAGACACGTGTTTCATACTATAAGCCACTGAGGTACCGGAGCAAAGATAACAATCGAGCTTTAACTTTCCTTGGAAAATGATGTACATTTGTATGTTTATTTATAGACATAGCTATTCCATTCATATTGCTTAGACTTGATATTCGACGATATTCCCAATCTTTGCTCATTCATTAGTCAGCTGCCTGAGAATATAAACAGGTCACAATGCCCCACTAATGGAGTGCTATTCAGCTCTAAATCAGCCATGGCAATCTTCCTTTAATTATAATCTTTAGTAATGCATATTTATTTTAAGCATAATGCTTGAGAAGTATATTTGACATCTGAGAAAAAAAATTACTTTTATTAATATGTGTGGGAAGGTTTAAAATATGCTCATTAATGTTAGGTAAGAGCAGACTGTTCCCTTGTGATTTATGGACAAGATCTGCAAGTTGCATAGAAAAAGCCACAAATCTTCCTCATCTTTCCCTCACACAGCTTTTCAGCAGCCTGCTCCCTAAGGTGGGGCAAGGTAAACCATCCTGCTTTCATTATAGGCTTTGCATAACTGTTCATTTATTCTTTAATTACACACCCCTGAAAAGCACTCACAGAATCTGTCCTTCTGCTTTCACTTATCCAAACCTCTAAATGCGTATGCAATAAAAGTCAAACTAAAAATGACTGTCGATGCTGAATATTTTAATTTTTGAGGCCCAACCTTGGTTACCTGCTAGCCCCCAAATGTGGCCACCTCAGGATGCATAACAAAAAAAAAGAAATTTGAACACTCACGATAGTATCTTGTAAGAGATATTCTATACAACAAAAATTATTTTAAGAGTATAGGTGCAATTTAATGGCAATTTTAAGATGTCACAGTTAAGATACATGTGATCTCTGTGGAAAATTTAGTAGGTAAAGCACAAAATTTGGCAATATGCACTTTTTATCCTTTTGTTGTGTCATTATCTTCTCTTCTTTGAGGCAGAATCCTCTGGTAAAATTATTTGCCCTGTAAATGTTTTTTTTTTCAGCAAATAGAAGTTAAGATTTCAGGGAACAAATAAGCAGCAGGGACAGGACAATTTGAGCAGAGGTCTAAGCTTTAAAAAAAATACTCCTAAATAAAATACATCATAGAAAGAAAGTAGGACTAACTACTTAACCCATTTTTTATCACTTATGTAATATCTTGTTAAATGTCCTCTTAGTATAGCATATTTTTTGCTTAAAGTCCAACTGAAATTCCTTCCCCTTAAATTTAAGTTCATTGCTTCTTGTCCTACAACCAAATTGAAGACTTTTGAAGACTTCTGAACTCACTTTTCTGAGAAAGAACTTAAAGGTCCTTACATTATTAGACCACCAAACCTACTTTTCAGTCATTCACCAGAAGCCACTTTCATTAGCCCTTTGATCATTCCCTTGTACAATCTTTCTTGTTCATTTTCTAACATTGTATTTCTGGATATGCCATGCCTAAAGAGAGACACAGTACATAAACATGAGCACACATGGTCACTTGCCGTGGCTGAAATAATACTCAATGACTTGTTGAGCTGTGGCAACTCAATCCTGTTTTTCTAAAAATTCACAAAATATTTGTAAATCTCAGAGTGGCTTTACTTAGAAGACCTTCATTTATCACACTTTTCTAAACGTTTATGAACGTGACATGCACACAACTTTCCAACTAGTCACTAGCATTTGAACATACATTTTCCCAGGTTAGCAAGACAGCTTTTGAAAAATAATTAGCTGTATTCAAAACTATCCTCATTCCTTTGTGGATCTTTTTGCCACGTAAACAACTTAGCTCTTTTAGCATGTCTTTCATATCAGTCGGTTCTTTTTTCCCTCGACTTTTGTTGACAGCTCAGAAGCTTAAAAGTAGACAGTTACCCTCTTCACACTTTTCACTCAGCTTGTTTAATATAATACTGGCCTGGCTCCACCGTTCCACTCTCAAACTGTATACCATAATATAACATAGATGAACTTTTTTTTTTTCTTACTAAATAAACATTATATCCTAAAAAATTACCTTCATCCATTGTAATTGGTCTGTTTCTCAGGGTCGGTGTCTCCACAGAGGTGAGAGTTAATTTCTGGTATTTTCTGACAGCCTCCCACACTGTGTACATAAATATTTGATCTGTAGAAATGCAAGAGCTTCACTAGGCAACAAGATACCTGCAGAAAGTAAAATGGGAGATACGGATCAGGTTTCTCCTCACTGTTTCCTGTGGCTAGCAATGTCTGTTTTGCCAGCAGACTAACACTTACCAGGTGAAACTCAAAGCTGTAGAAGACTTAACTATAACTGAAAAAAATACCAGCAGATGTTATATACTTGAAAGCACAAATACTCACAAGATTAGAAGGGTTTCAGTAGAATATTTTACAAATGTCCACACTTTCTTGTTTCAGCTAAAAGAATGTGAATTATGATACTGGTGCTGCATTTCCAGTAGTGGTGAAACTAGTAAAGCTATAAGGGGTGTTTTATGCAATTTCCGCCCTGATTTCATACAAACAGAGTTATCAAATGCTTCCAGATGAAGCTGTTACTACATTAGAGCAAAGTTTGCCCTGCTTTGGAGGATTGCTTCATGGAAGTCTATTGCTGTCTTCCTTCTCTGCTAATTAAAGGTAAAAAATCACATTTATCATTGCCAATACCATTATTCTGAGACTGGTCTCAGCTAATGAGACAGGCAGGTTGCTTTGAACTGTAGGTCAACTATGCTGTTCTCTTGGAATAACTCCAGGCACACAACTTGTGATATATCCCTGTAGTAATATAAACAATACAGCAGCAGGAACTGGGAGAAGCAAGTGGTTCTCACCATTTGCAAAAGCAAATACAGAATAAACTGTTTGCAGGCTGGTGTGGTCCGGCTCAGGCAGGTGAGACCGGTGGCTCAGGATTTCTACTTCACTGCTATTGTTCTGCACCCCACCCTTATGTCAAAAAGGATTAAAAACAGGAGCCTGCCTTTAGATTGTAGTCCAAAAGAAAGGCTTTTGGTGTCACTAACTCAACAAGCAGTTTCACTGTGGGTTTACAGGAGGCAGCTTCACTGGGAATCTTCTTCCAAATAATCAACAACTAATTAATTTGTATGACTAGTTTCTCTAGTGTTCTATTTTGAATATGCTATAGCTTCACTGGGATGTGAACAATACGGCATGATATGGGACCTAGACGAAAGGCTTCTCTGAAAGAGTACTTTCCTTATATAAAAGGAATTTTTTTTGTGATTATTCTTTTTATGAAAACAAAAATATAAAGGTGCACTTTGTCCTTTTTTTCCCCTCTTTTGCCTCTTGTGACAGGGTGGGGGGAAAGAAGAATGGAAAAGGAGAAAAAACAAGAGAAAAGTAACTATCTGAACAACTGAGGGTGTTTGACTTTTTAAAATTGCAGTCTTATAAAAATAGAAACATTTTTCACAGATCCTGTTTCCAAATTTTTTTACAGCAATAAAATGATGTATGACATAGAATTAGCACTACAAAAGGACTTGACTGTAAGTTATATTTAACTGTAGTACCTTAAGTTTCTACTTCCATTTTTCAATATTCACTGTAATATTTCTTGCTTTACTTAATCTTTTAATGGACTTGTAGCAGCCCCTGTCCTGAACTAGAACCTGACTGTGCTAGCTATTAAACGAACACAATAAAACAGATTGGCTGTGCCACAGGTGTCTTGAGATCCCTCCTTTCAGTACTTTTGTTCTGGCTGGCGTTCTTGCTGACCTTATGTTAGGAAGAATCTTTACATGACAACCTTCTTTACATTTTTACTTAAAACACCCTTCAAAAAATCCCTTTAGTAGTCAATTACACTATATGTCTTTTTCTTAGATCACCATCATCTTGGAACTCACTATTCCATTCTTGCCTGTGGTATTTTGTTATCAATAATATTTCATGCATAATTATGAGAAGGCAAATTTCTAGAGCTAGCAATCTCATGTTCCTCTTTGTATATTCCAAACCACTTTGATTCTCTTGAAAACCTTGTAGCAGCTCCAGGGATAAATAATTTATTGTAGTATAGAATTGGGCCACATTTGAAATGTCACATCTGTACCTTTCCCCTTTGAGGAAACTCAGATGCAAATCAAGCTCTGAGTTATATACCTTCAGGCAGTTCTATAATGGGACAAATTACAACAAATACAAACATGCCTTGAAGTTTCTTCTCTTTGAAATAGGAACAAGCCCAAACCCTTTAAAATTTCTCATGAATAACTATGACTTGCACCGTGTCATCTATTGTACTCTATGTGGTATTTCTTCCCAAGCAGCAACAGCCTTGAAGCAACCCACTCTAGCGTAAAACTGAAACACAAAACCAGGAGTTTTCTGGGGTTTTAGTGGGAAACACAACAAACAATTGCTGTTCAGCATCTCAAGACAGAAGTCTGTAACATATCTACCAGATGCAAATTCTTTTGCTGAAAGTCAATAATAAGCTTATATTTAAATTGAGGAGAAAACACATAAAATGGAGGAGGCTAGAAAAAGTACATCTTCAAATGGAATACTGCAGTTTAAATTTTTCTTTATCTGTACAGTGGTTTTGTGACGGTTTGAGGGACAAGCACATGAAGAGCTTCATTTTGTCTGAGGTGAAACTATTCTAATGTTCCATTGAAGCAAATCAGTTTTGCAGTCACTGACTAATTGTGAATTACTTCTGTCTGTTCTGCACAGAAATTTCACTCCTAATTTTGGCAGGTGAGCAACTCAGTGAAATAGTAACAGTTAGGGTCAGGTATTACAAGAGAAAATGGAATGTCTAGTTTCCTCAATTTTTTCTGACTGTTCTTATCACACCCTGAATGTGGACAATGAGCAAAACATAATTTATTATTATTCATTTATTATGCAACTCTTGTTTCTGTGTGGTAGTGGGAGCCAAGCCAGGGCTATGCCACTCCAAACAGGTCTCAGCTTGACTGAAGTGATTCTGAAGCTTCAGAATATGATACTCACTCCTCATTGTAGATAGGGAGTAAGACATGCTCTATGGTTTTAACCTGGATGCTTATTGTCAATAGATCTTCTCACTGGTATTCATTTCAACATACAGAAACAAGCAAAGTGGCACAGTTTGCTAAGGAGATATTTGGAAATACTTAATAGATTGATTTTCTTTAAAGGAAGAAGAGAACTCGGAAATCACAGTAGATGTAAAGCTACTTTGGAGAATCAAATCAATTTCAGAACATCAAATAAGCTTTAAAAACCCAGATAGCTAAATTTAACATACATATTGCAACACCACAGGTGGTTCATCTGCTCATTAACTTTTTGCTAGTTAGTGTTGTCTCTTATTTCTTGCAAGTTACGACAACGTAATTCTGCAGCAGGGTTCAGTCTATTTTGAGATACAAAGGACTGCTCATCCTGCTTTTTGGTCTCACCGGAAGACACTGCCCAGTTCCACTCCTCCTAGGATCAGTTGCGACACGCCACCGGTTCTCCTGTTTTGTTTGGGTTTTTTTGTTTTCACAAGACTTTTATCCATTAAGGGCACTGAGCTTTCCACAGCAGTCATACATTGTTCAATTGTTTAAAGTAAAGCTCTGTCATTTGTGTTCCCTTCTCTTGAATGTCACTTCTGTTATTATATACACCCTCTGATTAGCATTATAGACTGTATAGGAGAGTAAAAAGCTTATGCGTTCCTACTTCTTTGTCTTCTCCCCTTAGTACTTCCCACTGCATGTGCACTGAGTTCTGCCTTCCCCAGTGATTTACTATTTTTGTCACAACTCCATCATTGTACAGGTCTGGTTTGCTCTACTGCGATTTGGAGGAGGATTTGTGTAACCAGGGTTTCCAAAGCTTTTTTCCTAGAGGCTTCCTAGAAGGTCCAGATTTTCCTCATTTAAATTACTTTGCCACACAACCATAGTGGAGTCAGGGCTTATGCCTGGAAGGCAGTCTGACAAGTTGAAAAAGGTTCTGGAAGCATTTCTCAATCTGCATCCCTAAAATGAATTCCTGGTTCCATTAAAACGAGTGACAAAACTTGAGCTCACTTAAGCTGAATAGGACTTCTAATTCTTAAAACAATGGCATCTTGACATGACTTCACACACAGGTACTCTGCCTGTTTCTAGTACAGCATGGGCTATTTTTATTTCTTTATGTAGGGGGCAGTTCACTAACATTTTATATCTTCTGGATAGCCAAGCCTTGGTTTACTATGAGACTCAGAAAATCCCTTTACACTTCTAGAAATCTCTGGAGCTACAGAAAGGTATTTACTGCAACTAAGTGAATAGTAACTATTTTTAGAGCTAATTATAGAGGCAGGTGCATGTTTGATTATAGCATGGAGTTCCTGTTGCCAGAGGATCAATGCCAATTCAGTATTTCATGAGGCATTAACAAAGTATTGGCTAATCCATGATGAAAGAGAGAGGTGAATGATAAATATTTTGTATGATGCAAAACCAAATACAATTAATCCCAGTTAGAAAATTCCCCCAAAATATTTATAAACTATTTTGAGTCAGTATCAAGACACAAATGCATGTTGTCCAATCTTTTCCCTGTTTGCAAGCTTGCAAAGAGGTCCCCAGCTGAAACATGACCTAAATTGGAAAGAATATATTAATGAAAATACATCCTTTAACAGAGAAGCCATAAGAGATATTACAGTTTTGATTATGTGTCTTATGAATATGTGTACTTTTTTTTTTTTCCCCCCTTTATGAATGAAACTAAAAAAGAATTTGTGTGTCAAGATTTGAAGCTCTATGCCACCCAGCCCATGGTACAGGATCATGGGGATACCCATGATCACAACCTGACTCTAGGTGGACCTATCTGGAATCATGCAGATTAGGTGCAAATGAATAGATAGCATAGCTGTTTTCATTGAAACTGAAATCTAATCTGTTTTAATGTCAAAGGAAGAGACGAAGGTCTGAGTAGGCACTATACTTCAGTATACAGAAAAGATATTTTTCTGAATAATGTAACTGAGATATGCTTCCTAAAACAGGAATTTGTAGAGGAATTGATAAACATGTGTTAGTGGAAGAAGTACTGGGTTTGCTCTGGAATGTCTTGTTGGAAGTATTACTACCTTCAGTAGGACTGGTGTAACTCATACAGTGGTAACATTACATGCTCTTAGGTCTGTATCATCTATATCACTGTCTCTATTACTTGAAATCTGAGTACAGCTGGTTACGCTGCAGGTTCTGGCTGTCTAAGGAAATGGAGTAACGTATTTCTCCTCAGTTTTGTAGGATGCGGATAAAAGCTACTGAAGATAACTGAAGTCACAAGGGGCAGAAGATGAGAGAGGCAGATTCCAGGTGGCTCTGGCTTGCTATCAGCTGGCTCAAAGTGGACGACTGTCCTGGTGGGAAATAGGCAGAGCTCTGCTTTATAACTTATTGTCTGACTTAGTATACTCAGGATCTTCTGCAAGATAATGCTATTTCATAACAATGCCATTTGTTAACATGAATTTCCACTTAATGTTTATTTCACAGGTCACTTGTAGAACGGGGTTCTTTGACTGAGTGTGAGTAGAACAGTCCTCTCCAAAATACCCCCAAACTTAAGTCTTCTTTAAGGCATCCCAGGTAGAACAAACACAGAGCTGCAGCAGGGGAGGCATCAGCCTCTGAAACAGATGTGAGGGTTGCTGAGATTTCGCCCAACATCAACAAAATTCCCGACTCATTTTGCTATCATCTTGTGTAGGATGAATTGGTTGGGGAAACTCCATTTGCCCACTCAAGCTGCTATCACCAGCCTCAAGAGAAATATTTGGCAAGGCCAAATCTGGCAGTTTACCAAAAGCGACTATTTTCTATTTTTACCCAGCAGCAACTGTATTCCATACTATGTTGACTATTGTATCAAAACAGTGATACTAGCAGTATCTATCTGAGAAATGTCACACTGAGTATAAAAGTAAAGAAAAGCATTTCTTTTTGTCTCATTTATACTATGTCAGTAGCTGCATGCTTTGCCACTTCTGAATAAACAATACCAGGTCAACAATAAACAATACACAAACTGTTACAACTTTGTGAAACAAATGATGGAGTTACAGTTAAAAACTTAACAATAAACACTAAAGCTTCCTGCAATTAAACTGCATTTTTTAAGTGTAAGCCCTTTGTACAATAAAGCTCTCTAGCTGAGGTGGTGACTCACTCCAGCTTCAGGAAGACGATGAGTCAACATCTCCCCGCCCATTAAGAAGGAGGAAAAGCAAATGCAAACAGCTCCTGCGATGAGTTGTAGCACAATCCCTTCATGTCAGATCACTCTGAAAGTAGAAACACAGGCCTGAAAGACAATACAATAATAATAATAAAAAAAAGAGGTGAAAAACTACTATGATGAAAATGGGATAATAGTCCAATTATTGAGAAACCCTATTAGAAAAAAAAGTTGACGTGCAAGAGTGTCTTACTAAATACTTGTAACACACTGATTCCTACCCTTATAGGCCTGCAGTAAACACTGCTGTGCTATTTTCTTTACTGAGAAAATGTCAAAAACTTATAAAGATGCTCTGAGCCTGGGTAACCCAGCTTTCTAGGTTATTTCATTACTTCAAAAGACTCAGCTAGATGCACCAGGGATATGCACAGATCTCCAGCTTTTCAGTATAAAAAGATTGTAATTAGCCATGCTCATTAATAGACAAGGAAGACTGTCCCAGAAAGATGGTAAACAGAGGTTTTGGACAATATCTGACACTAGTGAAGTAAGACTGGTAGTGTCGTACTGACATGGAGAAGGCCAGGAGGGCAGGAGTAATCTGAACTTCACACATCATAATTAAATAAACAAAACCAATACAACCTGACAGCTTGCTCGTAATATCGCTGTCAGATAGTAGGCCCTTTCAATTATTCAGCTTACTGAAAATGTCTGAAATACCTTTCTCAAATAACGTGTGAAATGTGCAGGAAAAAAGGAAAGAACAATGTGCAAGGGAAAATTGCTACCAAAGAGTTGGGGGAGCTGGGGGTTCCTTGGGGTCCAGGACTTGGGGGGGCGGGGGGGGGGGTGGTGTCCCCATGGGGGTTGGGAACTCAGGGCCTGGCAGCACCTCCTGTCCCACCACCCCAGTGGGGAGCACTGGGGGCAGCCCCAGCCCCAGGCATTGGGCACCTCCCTGGGGATGGAGAAGGGGATGGGACGGGACAGGACGCCAGACCGCAGCTTGAGCCCAACCCAGGTCCCACAGCCAGTCCCAGCCTGGCTGCAAGGCAGTGGGGTGGGGGCTCAGGTGCAGACCAAGCGCTGGGGCTGCAGCTGAAGGCAGGTCCCAGGGCTGGGGTGACCTGGCCACTGACTCCCACTTCACTACTGGGGGCTCTTCCCTTTGCCCAGTGGGATGAGAACCCCCTTGTCTGTGCTGATGCTGAGCTGACCCCCAGCACCTGCAAGCAAACCCTGTTGGGGAGACACGTTTAGGGCCCCAACAGTTTCTACAGAGCTATTTTAAACAGAGGAAGGAGTAAGCAATGCTGGGTGGTGTATGCAATGATGTGCCACGTTTGAGGAATTTGTGAGTGCCCCTTCTAATGCTACCTAGCAGTCTGTACCCCTTCTTCCTCATTTTATTAATTGCTACACTTGGGTTTCAAGGGCAGACTGCTTTTTATGTATGTTCATGAGAGGCAGATCAGCCATACTTCGTCGTTCTGGAGGTACCAGTGTGTTGCAGCAGGTCCAGGTCAGCAGAAAGCAGCCATCAGGGAGGTCAATCTGCTAGCTGCAAATGCTTCTGGTTCAGGAAGTGGTATTTCTTCACTGGGCATCACGTTCCAGGCCAATCTGAGATGTTAGTGATACGCTGCGTGGTGCTGTGCCGGACGTGCTCTGGAAAATGTGTTTGGCTGGCTTGGTGAGGAAGTGCTTGCAGAAAACCGCTTCTAGCAGGGTGGCGAAATCCCTCATCTTGGGCAAACCACTCTCACTTTGAACTTCAGAGTTTAATCTGAATGTTTCAACCTCTTTCTAATTATGTAGGTGCCAGTTATTGCCCTTCTATTAAGCCTACCAGTTTCCAGGTGTTTTCTTTCAAAAAAAAAAAAAAAAATATATATAGGGTATCCATATTAAGTTTTACACGTCTTATTCCTGGACCATTTCTACCACGGGCTCATATGCAGAAAAAGCAGAGTTAATAGCTATCAGAGCTCAGTGAGACATGGAATCCACACTGACTGTTTTCCACTCTTTTATACCTCAAAGTTTCACTGAGCAAAGATATATCTTAATATACTCACTTTGAAGTAGTATTAGACATGTCAAAATGTGTCAAAGAGGGAGTAACTCAAGTTTAGTTTTTTAACATTTTTAATCTTACGATCCTGAAAGATTTATGGCAGTTTACTACCGTGGGGAATGTGGCCATGGCAGGGGAGGAGAGCTACCAAGCCATGCTCATTCGTTGTCTTTTCCTTTCTGAAATCTGCTCCTGCTTTCTCCAGAACATAGTTTTGCAATGACTTTTTTTGTGTGGTTCTGTGTTTTGGACAGTATCCAGATATAGCTGCTGCAAAGAGCAGCCGGTTGCTGGGGCTGTGCAAACACGCTGGTTGCTGGGTGGGGTCTTCTGCGCTGCACTATAAAAGCATCACGAGCCCTCTGCTCTCTTACTCCTGACTGTGCCGCCCTGAAAAGTGGTATTCGTGAGGAAGAAGGTAGGTTTTTGTCGTTCTTTGCTGCTCTCTGTAGACTGACAAACTTTAAGAATTGTACACTAAACTTGTCAAGTGACCTGGTGCAATTTTCTGTGGGTTGGATTTGCTGACACGAGAAAAGATGGGTGTGGACAGGAGAAATTATTTCAGTTTTGAAATGTTTCATATACATGGAAGGGCTTGGACAATTACTGCTTTTATTTAATGTATGTAAGGAATTGAAAAAAAAAAAGCGAGCTTGAAAGATTAAAAGCAAACTTATTTGGAGTTGAGTGTTTCCTATGCTTTCTCTTTGACTTTGTAGTAGGCTGCTGTAGAAATCTGCAGTAAAACTGGAGTTACTGAAAAACTAATGTGCTTTGTATAGAAACTTAAAAAAAGAAACAGCTGGTTTTACTTCAACAGCAGTTTGCTACTTTTGAACTGTAGAGGGGTCTTTGCTTACGAAAGTGATGAAAATGAAGCAAAGGATTCTTTTAGAAACATAAGAGCAGAACCCTGGTTTTGTGACTAAGAACTTGAGGCAAAGCCACGTAAGTAAGGGCTATATCATCTGGGGTTTGTTCTGCTAAAACTTTCCACTGAATTTTCCAAGGATGAGATTGTTTTTCTCTCTGATGTTTTCATTCGTATTCAGTAGACTTTCCCACTGTAAAATAAGCTATTGAGTTAGATCTACCACTGTGTTTTTCTGATAGGGTGTAATGACCTTAATTTACATCAAGATCTTGGTAACTAGCATTGGATGGTAACTAGAGATGATATAGCTGATACGGTTCATGATATGGTTAAATAAGCATGGAGAAATGGTGTCGTTTGACACAAACTGTAGTGTAAAAGTCTAGTTTGTGTCTTGAAATGTTTTCAATAAATATTGAGTATTTTCTCAAACCTTTTAAAAATTTATGTATGTCCAGTTCAAGGTTGCTTCCTCTGGGGATTGGGAGCCAGACAGAAAGCAACATTGCAGTAATTCTTGTGAAGCAACAGTTAGGGCTTTCAGTCTGGATCTCTGTTTGATTTTTTTATTCCAATTGTAATGTTGATCATTCCAATTGGGAATGACAAAATGCATAAAAATCACAATATTTTTTTAAACTGAGAAATTTTAAGTTCTTGATCCTCTTTCCTTTTAAAGGGGATGTCTACACCTTCCAATTTGGGAAGTGGGACACATGACCTGGACAATATTTTATTAAACAGAATAACTCTCAAATAAGTATTTGGTATGGAGTAACCAGAAAGAAGTGTCACACTTTTCTACAGTGCCTTCTGTCTCCACCACTCCGTAGGTATTTTTTCATCTCCTTGTTCATAGACTTTGTCCTGAGCTCAAAAGTACAGGAAAATATATGGCAGAAAGCCACCAGTTCTTCCAGTCCTTTTCACACTGAATTAATATTTGACTGAATTTATTCCTCCTGGATCTAGGTGTTTACATGAATTGTTTGCATTTTAGAGTGGTGTGAGTCCAAGCATTGGGAAAGGCCTCTACTCTGTCAGGGGGCTGTCTGTCTTCCTACATTCCAGTCTTCTTTTTTCTTATTAGCCATAGTTTCTTATAAAGCAGGAAACAGTTTTAGATGAAAGGTGGTTTCTTAACTTTCTGAGTCAATTCAAGCAGAGTAAGGTCTTTCGCCCCTCTGAAGAGCCATTGCCTACTTTGACTTCTATTAAAATTATGTTATTTGTTTACTAGATGGAAATAGAGGGATCCGCATGCTAAAGTGTCTTTATTTAAAAAGGAGGGGAAAAAAAGACTTAGTTTTTGAGGTACAGATTTTTTTTACTGTATCTCTAATTTAAATTAGGATAGCCATAAAGGTTTAGAGGCTTAATAAACCCAATTTAATGTAGGCTAGCGGCCTTCTGCTTTAGTCATCCCCAAGAGCAGCAAAACCTCTAGAGGAGGGTGTGAGGGGTGGGGATGGGGACAGGCAGAAGAAATGGAGATGTTAGCAGTTCTCCCTGGACCCAGCTCTGCCAGCTTTGTTCCTGAGCAGTGTTACTCTATCAACCAAAATGCAGTTTTGGTCCCACCTTTTCTCAGATCTGCTGCTGTGAGACTGAACCTTTTTTCTTAGTTTTAAACGATTACACACCCCGTGACTCTATTAGTCGACAGACATATCTGTACATGTCGCTGTGGGTGACTCAGTGCACCTAGTATGGAGACTTTAAAATGTTTTCATCCTGCTGCATATGGCCTTTATGTGTGCTGTTATAAAATGCAGTAGAACTTTAGACACTGTAGCACTTCATTTGGCCTCATATACTTCTCTCAATACAAGAAGGGCACAGGAGTCACTATAACAATAAAATAGAGTTTTTAGTAGCAACGTAAGTATGTTTTTCTGATTCTCAATAAAAGACGTGCAATAGAGTTGATTCTTACAACTTACACAATATTCTGACCATTATTTACCCAGATGAGACCTACTCTAAGTAACATATAACACAGATTCAGAGTCAGTTTCAGTTTTTCTAACAGTGCAGGCAGAGCTGCATTTTGTGCCCTCAGGGCTGAGGGAAGGGTACAAAAGCAAGAGTTTTCTGAGGGAGTGTCGGTGGCTTCTGCCTTGGAGTGAGGAGGGAAGGGTGGAGCTGGGCGGGAGAGCTGGAGGAGGGCCGTGGGAGGTAGCCGCCGCTTTGTTGGCAGCTGAACGTGGAAGTAAGTTTTACAGTTTTGGTATGAGGGAAAGAAGCAGCTGGGCTGCAGCTACACTGCCTGGTCCTAGGTGTGTGTCGACTTAAATGGTTGCTCTTTGCCCTTCCTGCGGGACACAGGGCGTAAGTAAGGCAAGTGTATTTGCAGCATAAGCAACCATTTTTTATACTTGTGTATATGATCTACATTATATGATCTGTATCTTAAAACCGTGAATTGTCTCTTCACATTAGATTCAAAGACACTCTAGCTTACCCAGCAACATTACCTTTAGTTTATTGTTTATATGTATGCTGTAAAACCAAGCCTTCCCTAGAGTTTGCTATGGAAGTGTGTTTTGGGGAAAAAAAAAAATCTATTTTGAGCAGACCAAAAATACTTTATTGGCAAGACATTAATTTCTGCTCTTTGTTCCTCACTGTTTCTATTAGCAAACAGAATATTCCTCACGCCAAAGTTGTTATGAAGCAACCTATTCATTATTTTTGGGTGCTCAATGTCAAATCACATCATGAATGCTCTTTTTTCCCATTCTGCGTGCTATCTTATGGAAACGCTAGACTGATGTTCTTTTTGAGTGGTAAAAAGCAAAAATTACTTTTTTTTTCCCTTCTTAAATGAGTAATGCTCTATTCTTTTGCAGAAATTGGAGGAAATATGTAAGAAGTAAGGAACAGTGTAGGTGAAACTGTCTGATTTTACTCATCTTCCTTGGGAAGGGGCTAGTCGAAGAAATTATGTAAGAATATATTTAACAAGGGAATATCTTTTGTCTTAATATAACACACAAGAGCTTCAACCTCAGTAAATTATCAGACAAGAATACTTGTTTACCATTGGATTTGAACAGAATCAAGTATTTGGTAAGCTAAATGGGCATAGCTGATACCATAAATAATGGGGAAAGACAGACTTTAATTAGTTTCTGGTAACTTCCCTTTGTAAGTCAATGCTAATGCTCAGATATTGCCATAGTAAATAAGCAAATAGTCCAGCTAGTTTACTGTTCTATTTCTAATCTGAAACTTCTGCAAGTAGCTAGGGGTGTAGGGGTGAGCAAGCAATTGTGGAGCATTGCGTCACCTGCCAAACATAAACAAAAGTTAACTGCTTCCAACAGCACAGGCCAATTACTGCTTGGGAAACTAACCCCTGCATATCATAGTTCAAGAGAAAGGATTTTGAGAGTGGGAAACATTGAGTTGCACTGGTGCTGAAAATGACAAAAAATGGTTTCTAACTTGATGAAAAATGGTTTGTAACTTGATGCATCTCTTCCCAGAAACTGTCAACATGGCTATGGTACAGGAATTTCTGAAACAGGCATGGTTCATCGAAAATCAGGAGCAGGAATGTATTGTAAGTATTGTCACCTTTTGAGAGCATCATGCTTATTTTCAAGTACTTTTAGAAGTGATTTAAAGGCATAGGCCACCAAACGTCTTTCATATATTCCAAGGGAGGAAAACGAATGGCAAAACTCCAGCTAATTAGAACTGGAACACAACCTTGTTGCAGTATATAATCTAATATAATCTAATAATTTAGTAAGTCTGCTATTAAATGAAAAATCGCTCTTATTTGCACATATAGAACTAGTTACTGTAAAGAAACTGTAATTCACAGTGGTCAATCACTGATTCACTCAAGTTGTCCTCTTTAAAGTAGTAATCTGATGCACAGGTGCATGAATGTGTAAGAACATGTTCAGACACATACATGAGAAAAACAGGGACTCTTAAACTGAGGTACAGGAAGCCATGAGCTGGAGCCCAGGAATGTAAAGGAGGAACTGAAGTCACTAGTATATGTCCTGGTTCTTGTATCACATGTTGTGCTTATGGTTGAAAGAGTCACAGTATATATCTCAGACAATCAGTACTGATACTGATTAGAAGGGAGGCTTATGGTGAGAAGTTAAGAGTCATTGCACTAGGATGATGTGGAGAGCCTTTATGATAATGAAGTTGATTAAGATACTGAAATGACTGTCAGCAAAGGTAAAGCAAAACACTGTGAAGTCACAGGAGATCCTGAAAGAATCTTCAACTTGAAAAAAATTGAACGTTGGGGAAATGTCAGTAAATAAAGTTTTCTGCTCTAGACCTTTGTGGATTTTGTAATTTTGACTCCACAACATTTAGTGCGTAAACCTTTGGCTCCACCATCCCATCCTCCTTGCACTCCCAGAGTCTTGAGTCATTCTGGTTGTGTCTGTTACAGACAGTTTTTTATTGCTAGTAGATAAGTTTGTCATGGAAACCAGTATACAAAGACTAACCTGGCATGCCTGGGAAACAGGTGAGAAATGAGTCCCATTCCTCTGTTGGCTTATCACAAAAGTCACAGTGATTTTTTCAAAAGTATGCAAGACACTGCTTTAAGTACGCAGTCCCTCTGCTCTCATACAACTCCTAGTGATAAAATTGTGTAGGGACTTGAATATTTAATTATCAGATGTTAGAAGTGTACAAAGTTCAATACAGAATGCTGTATGTAAAACATGTATCCATAAGACCTTGCCATTTGTCTTGTGCTATTTAACTTTCGTGGCAAAGTATTTAAAAAAATCAAAATAGTGAGTTATTGAAACAGGACAAAGAGTACAGGTGATTCTGAAAAAGTCTAGCTAAACTACTCTTTTTTAAAATAAAAAATCTCGCTATATATCATACCAAGGGGAATTTTATATTAATATTTTATCCAAGAATCTTGGGGCATTTTATCGTTTCTGTAAAAAAAGGTAACGAGTATGGCATCAGTTAGATAGTGCTCTTGGGTTATAGGCCCTACCCATAACTTAATTTGTCAAGTTGCTGATTTAGAGCAAGCCACGTAATCTGTCACGTAGTGGAATTCATCATCCCTAGTTATTCCCAGAGCACTTTAGATGTTGACTAGGGAGTGCCCATCTAGGAGTGGATTCACCAAAGGCAGCCGGTAGATAATGCCTATGAAGAAAGTGTGGCTCATGTCTCAGGTTTCAAAGATGTTGACTAACAGTTCTCCACTTCCTTGTAGGATTAGATTTGAGCTCTTCTCCAAGATCTGGTATGCAAGAAGGGCTTGTAGGCTTAGATATGAGTCAGCTGACAAGTCACGTAATGTGGTGCACAGTTAGTTTGCATAAGATGAGTAAGGAAATCCTAATGACAGTGCCAGCAGGTTTTAATTGTGGTTTTAGGGCCTTTAAAATTTGGACATAATTGCCTAACATGGCAGTTAAGAAGTATTTTCCTGTGGAATCCAACTTACTAAGAGGTGTGAAAGTGATAGATCCAATGCATATTCTTTAATGAGTCCATTTAGTTCTCTGTAGTTAGAGAACTCTGTATTTTACTTGATAGTCTTATAACAGGCAATCCCAAATACAGGGTTTATTTAGGCATCTAAAACTGCTTCTTTGCAAAAATATTCTTTGGAATGAGCAATTTTTATTTGTGTTTTTTTTTCCTCTGCAGAAAAGTTCAAAAGGTGGCCCTGGAGTACACACATACCCTAACTTTGATCCATCAGCTGATGTTGCTGCTTTGGATAAAGCTATTACTGTAAAGGGTAAGAGGAGTAAATATTTAACCTACTACATTAGACTCTTCCTTAGGAAATTTTGAGAATAACACTGAATAAAATACCAGAGTGAAAGGCAATGGCAAACAGGAGATGTGGCTCTGCTTTTAAAAGCTTGGCAACACATTAAATTATGCCACTTGGTAAAGAATCTCAACTCTTTAATATCCCGATGTTGTATTACAATTTCAGACCTTAATACTACATTGAAGTTCTTGAGTATGTTGAAGGAAGGGTTGTAAAATTTTAATTTCTAGAGAATCAAAAAATGTTATAAGATACCATACTAATACTTTTTGATTTGATTTCCATAAAATGTCTGCAAGAGATAGCGAATATGCTGATAACGTAGTGTACGCTTCTATTGCGCTTCTCTCTTTTACTGAAATTCACATTTGGCAATTGCCTGTACTTTGAAACGTTTTTTCAATTTGACTTACTGAGATTAAATGAGTATGCCATCTGATTCTTTTTTTTTTTTTTAATTATTCTGTAGTGTAAGTCCTGCACTCAAAACACTAAGACTTTCTACATGAAATTGTAGAAACATAGGTTTCTGTGTTCTATGGGAATCTATTTATTGGGTTTCTTCACTATGTCAGTAGTTTTAAGTCGGTAGAAGACTACAGTTTTTCCTTTGGTTAAACTTCAGTGTGTCAAGAAATCAAAATATGACATAAATCAAATAATAAAATGTAAAAATTGCTATTTGGCTAAATGACACTCTAGAGACTGTTACAGTATTTCCAATATATTAGACATGTTGTTTTTTGGTGACTTCTAGGTGTGGATGAAGCCACCATCATTGAAATCTTGACTAAAAGAACAAATGCTCAGCGTCAGCAGATCAAATCTGCCTATCAGCAGGCTAAAGGAAAGGTAAAGTATATTCAAGCCAAGCTTAAATTTACACCCAGAATATCAATGTTGCTCCTAGCTCAGATGTTACATATAGCGTTAGCTTCATAGAACAAGAAGTATTCTGCCTTCTGTAGTTTGTGAAAACCATGACAGAATGATAATACCCTGCAACTACATTGCCTGTGCTGACCCTTTGAATACAGTGGCCACTATTTTGAAATAAAAAGAAAAATTCTGACTTTCCAGCTTTTTGAATGCCCTAGAGATCCTTTAAATCACTAAATTGCTGAGAATGCAGAGATTTCACTACCTCCTGGGAGTCAGTCTGCTAAGAGGAAGGGAGAGATGAGAAGGGGACTTGGAGGCATCTCTCTGAGTATTTAAGTCCAGACAGAATACTGAATAGGACAGGACCATAGTGCTGTTCCACACGCATACCAACATTCGTATGGGGATGGGTGTACAGGGGGCAGTGTGCTTCTACCTCTGAGTGGTAAAACTGCTAGTTCCTGGAACCGAGAAGCTTGGAAATTACTGTATGTTTCTGGAAAAGGTTTTAATTGCTCTTACTTTTCTCTATAAGAAATTTTGTCCAGTTGAGCCTGTAACTTTAAATTGAAATTACAATTGCACAGTTGGCATACCAGGGTTACTGAGAGTTTACTCCTTGGAAACTGGTTCCTTTGAGTTTTTTGCTTTGTAACTCTAAGTGTAACTTTTAAGGGCCAACATAGAAAATAAGTCTAATATCGCTTTTTAGCCTAGATTTCCTGTTTCTGTTCAGGAAACCTCACTTGTGGTTTTCACAGCCCTCTCCCCCCTCAGAGGAAGCTTCCCCCTTGCAATTATATTTTTTAAGGACCTAAATTAAAGTATAACTTCAAAGACACAGGGAGACTAATGCTGTTAGATTATTAGATACCCTGGTTCCTGGTACACCATCAAAAGCAGAATAGAACTAACCATCGACATAGTGGTCCGTGGTTCCGAAGTAATCTGGTTGGCTTAGGTATCCTGACAAAGCAGGTTGACCTTCTCACTCTTACAGCCACAGCCTTGACACATACTTGGTGGAGAACAGGTCTGTAACTTTTAATGTAACAAAATAGAGCACTGAACATTTCCAGATAGGAGGCAGAATAAATCAGATTTTTTTTTTGAACTTAAATGTAGGTCAAATTACAATAGAACCCAAATCTTAACTTCAGGACTTGCAGTTTTGTGTAGGGCATTATTACAGTATATCCACAGAGTTTCCACTGCAAATTCTGTGTCCTTTATGCAATAAATGGATGAATTAAAATGTTATCCAGATAAGCAACTCAGTCATAATCATAACAGCAATATAGTATTACTTTGCCTTAAAAAACAAGCAGCCTGGTTTGAGTCTTCTTCTGATGCTGTAAATGGGTGAATATGGCTGAACTACAATGTATGAAAGCGCTCCTGAATACGTACTGAAAAACCCTGACATTCTGATTAACATAAAGGTGACAAATTAAAAATTTCAAGTAGGGCTTCATAATTCTTTCTCGTAGCTAAAAAAATGATGTAGACTAAGATTCATCAGAGATCAGACTTAATTTTTGGACTGCAGCTGAACAGCAGCTTTTTACCATCCACTAGCTTAGTGTGTTTCTTATTCTTCCTGTCACAGAGTCTGGAAGAAGCTTTGAAAAAAGTTCTGAAAGGCCGCCTGGAAGATGTTGCTGTGGCTCTGCTCAAAACTCCAGCTCAGTTTGATGCTGAAGAATTAAGAGCCTCTATGAAGGTAAGGCAAAAGCTTCTGAGAAAAACTTTCCTTAAGAGAGTAAATAATTATCAGAGCCTGTAAATAACACTGGACTTGGTTTTCAAACCTTGTGTATTGTCTTCATTTTAACCCCATTTTATAAAATAATTCTGTACTGGTAATCCAGGTTCCAAGAACAAGACCCAGCAATCTCTGCTGAATTTCAGGGTTGGAGGACATTGGCTGCAAACAGTATTCCTTTGTGAGAATGAACTCTTTCTGCCTTCTGAAAACTGGTTGCTGATGTAGTGGTAGAAAGCTATAGTGTTTACATACATACTTATGTAAGAGAAAACAAAAAGGGAAGGGGGTATTTTTCTTCATCAATTTTACATTCCTATCTTTTATGTGCACTGCTTGGTCCCTTTTGCGCTTCTTTTGGGTACCAGTGATATTAGATGTGATAAAAAATTAGTTCCAAAAGAGCTGAAATAACAATATTTTATGGAAGCACAATGTTCTTCATTTTTCTTTTTTGTTCCACATGGGGCCTTCAAAGCCAAGTCCATGCTTTTCATCTTATTTCTGGTCTTCTAAATTTTAAGTTTCTTGTATCAAATAACATTTCTAAAAATTCAACCATTTTTATCAGGGGCTTGGAACTGATGAAGATACCTTAATCGAGATTCTGGCCTCAAGAAACAACAGGGAGATCAGAGATGCCAGCAGATACTACAAAGAAGGTAATTCAGAGCAAGAAAGAAGTATTAATGGTATAACTCTATAGCAGACACATTACAATCACAGCCCCAGTTCTCCATATGAGAAAGTGAGATGACATTGTAGGAGGCAAGTGAAGCTTCACATAAGATTGAAGGAGTTGCAGGGGAGGGAGGTCATACTGACTTTTTCTGACCTATGTAGATCCCAATACAGAAGGAAAAAGCACACCGTCACTGCCAGAACTGCCGAGGCCAATTGTATGAGGTTCAACAAGGCCAAGTGCCGGGTCCTGCACCTGGGTCACAACAACCCCAGGCAACGCTACAGGCTTGGAGGGGAGTGGCTGGAAAGCTGCCCGGCAGAAAAGGACCTGGGGGTGTTGGTCGACAGCCGGCTGAGTATGAGCCAGCAGTGTGCCCAGGTGGCCAAGAAGGCCAACGGCATCCTGGCCTGTATCAGAAATAGTGTGGCCAGCAGGAGTAGGGAGGTGATTGTCCCCCTGTACTCGGCCCTGGTGAGGCCGCACCTCGAGTACTGTGTTCAGTTTTGGGCCCCTCACTACAAGAAAGACCTTGAGGTGCTGGAGCGTGTCCAGAGACGGGCAACGAGGCTGGTGAAGGGTCTGGAACACAAGTCCTATGAGGAGCGGCTGAGGGAACTGGGGTTATTTAGCCTGGAGAAAAGGAGGCTGAGGGGAGACCTTATCACTCTCTACAACTACCTGAAAGGAGGTTGTAGAGAGATGGGGGTCGGTCTCTTCTCCCTAGTAACAGGCGACAGAACAAGAGGAAATGGCCTCAAGTTGCGCCAGGGGAGGTTTAGATTGGACATTCGTAAAAATTTCTTTACCGAAAGGGTTGTCAGGCATTGGAACAGGCTGCCCAGGGAGGTGGTGGAGTCCCCATCTCTGGGGGTATTCAAAAGACGTTTAGATGAGGCCCTAAGGGATATGATTTAGTGGGGGACTTGGCAGTGATAGGTTAACAGTTGGACCCAATGATCTCGGAGGTCTCTTCCAACCAGAACAATTCTATGATTCTATGATTCTATCTCTCATGAAATGGGCCATGAATTTAGATGCTTTCTAGGATGCAAGCAAAACCCAGCTGGTTTTCTTTTGTAACTAAGCCTTGGCTGACCTCTTAAGATCTCACTAGGCTTGAAAAAAAAGCTTATTGAGTTAGCAACACAGATAACATAAGCAGTAGGAGCAACCAGTTAACTAAAGGGGGACAATCTTTGAAGAAATAACTAAAACATAATGTGGTATCTCTCATATATGTAGAGTTTACTGCAGTCATTCAGTGTTGTCTAATTAAATCATGTTTTCTGAGATTATGGGCCAAATTTTCCAAGAGATTTCCATTCAAATAGTCTCAGCTAGAAGCTCAAATTAATAGTTTGATTTTTCAGAAGACTTTTGTGATTGAGTTCAGTGCTGATATGAGCAACCAGAAATAAGAAAGAGACAAATGGCTCAGAAAAAGTTTCAAGCTCTCTTTGTACTTCATAAGCAAGAGCCCAAGACAATGCCACCCACAAGACCTTAGAGAAGGACTTTTTTGGCAGATTTTGGGTTTAGCCTCCAATTTCACAGCATGTCTCAGGGACTAGAGGACATGTTACAAATATAGCCTTCTCTCGAAGCTAAATGAGAGAAAGTAAGAAAACTGCATTTCTGGTAAGCATATTTAAGTGGGAAATTAAGAAAAGGCTGAAAAAATTATAGAATTATAGAACGGTTTGGGTTGGAAGGGACCTTTAAAGATCATCTAGTCAACCTAGTTGATAACTTTAAAACAAACTATGAATCCTTTTTCTTTTGATTTCAGTGCTGAAGAGAGATCTGATACAAGACATTATCTCTGATACATCTGGAGACTTTCAGAAGGCTTTGGTTTCTCTAGCCAAGGTATGCTGTGATTAAGCATTTCAGGTGACATTACCTGTAATAAAATTCTATGTTGTCAAGACTATTTTAGAGAAACATATACAATAAATAAGGATTTAGGTAATATTTACTTCCTTGCATTATTTTTTATTTACATATCTTAGACCATATGAAATTGTTCTTAAACAAGCTATAATGAGATTTTTATCTCAAATCCATTTTAAAAACTAGTGATATTTATTATTGTTTATCAGTTATGTTTTTAAGAATTTTTTTTGTGGTAACGGTCTGTAAGCACTTGAAAAAAACCCAGGAATAATGTCATGTCAGTTGACTAGAAATAGAAAAAGAAGAAATGCTTACAATTAGAGAAATTAACTTTTTGACGTGCTGTTGAGACATGTTTCTAGCAATTAGACAATGGGACAGGGTCAGGGAGCTAACAAGTGGACGAAGTGTTCTGTGAATTTATGTTCAAAAGCAGATGAGTCTAAACACTGGAACTGCCCAATAAAAAGACACTTTTAAAATGCATAAGTATTTGATTCCGTGATTGTTGAGTACATGTATATGAAGCTTGTACATGCACGTGGGATTATTTTTTGGTACGTCCGTGTGCATTGTTTTGATTTTCAGTATTTGGTTTCAAACCAACTTGAAAGGAGTCTATTGAATGGTCATCAGGGAGCAAATCACAGCTTCTAAGCCTGTAACTTCACATTAAGGAACAATATTTCTTGTGCATTGTAATGTAGGACTTCAGAAACTAGTTGCTGATTGCCTTAGAAATGTGAACTCTGATTGACTAACAAATACAACAGCTTTATTCACAGAATGATTGACATAACTATATCTATCTCCAATTATGGATTAAGTTATGTTATAAGAATGGTAGGGCAGAACTCTAAAATGGTGAGTTTTGGTGAACTGAATGAGTACCAGTGAAATGTTATTTATTTATTTATGTAGGCTGACCGATGTGAAGATTCTCATGTGAATGATGATCTTGCTGACAATGATGCCAGGGTAAGATCATACTTGACACTCTGCAGAGCTTCTTTCGTCTGACTTACTTGAAATTACAAACTCTGGCTGTGGATGTTCTACCTAAATCTTGTGCATTGCAGATCTAACAGAGATTTATATGTTAGGTAGCAATCTTTTCTGAGGGGATACTATTTTACAAAGTTCATGTAAGCTTTGCTATCTGAAGGAAATTAAATCTTCACTCTAATATCTAGCTTCAGAAACATTTCTGCAAGACCTCTTCTAGTTCATGTAAAGCATGCAGACCATTTGAAGTAGAAGTCAACAATTGGAGAAGTTACACAAAATCTTCCTTCTGTTTATAACACAGTTCTTGAATTGAGGGACAAGGGTGTGATCAAGTATGTGCAGAACGAGCTACCATACCTTGACCAGTGTGAACTCTGCAGTATGTTAGCTATAGCTATTTCTTTACAGTGATGAACCTTTCAAGATTATTGGGTAAACCTCACAGTCATTTTCTGAATAATTCTAAAATAAGCGACTGATCTTTCCCTTATTTCTTCCCCCATTAGTGTGACTATTTTTGTTAAAATCTTGGTAAACCTTATCAGTCTTTCCTGAGTTTTCACCTATAAAATCTTACACCACTGTCACAATTTAAATGTAGATTGACTTTAAATTGATTTTTAAAAAATCCAACCAAGAAAAGGCCGTTGAGCAATACTGCTTTTATTCCTGCTACATAAGGAGTTTGTCATCAGCCCTAGATATGAAAGGTCAGTAAATGAATACTCTGTCTAAGGTCAAAAGTTCAGTACTGTATCTCTTGGTGCAGAGAGAGTGTTCTTAAGTCTTCTTTACTGCCATGTGAAGGTCTTTAATTATTACTTCTAGAGAGGTTTTAGGAAGTGACGAAAATGTAGGAGACTGATTTGTTTCTTACTTTCCATTAAAGTGACTCCTGAAAAGAAAAGGAGTACTTGGTGAATAGGCTGCTCCTTCACATTTGTCCAGTCAAGATAATTTTGTTTGTCCGAAAAAAGTTTGCCAGTCCTAAACTCCCATGCAGACTGTAAGCACATCACGATATCTGAAAAATGTCTTCATTCAAGAATGTAGTGTACCCAGGAGAGCTAGATGGTGATCGTAAAATGTCTGAAAATACGTCTTGTAGCTGCATGGTGTTCTCTAGATAATACTATGACATAAGTGAAGTATGAAGTATTGGTAGAGTTAGAGTTAGTTTGAGGGTGTGCAGAGTTTTGTTATAGATTGCATCAAAGGCTAGAGTTCATTACTGACAAGCAATGGTCTACCTTTGGCAGGCAGCCTCAGAAGTCCAGTATTTCTGTTTGGGTTTTACTATACTGATGTCAACTTTACTACTTTTTTTTCCTTTGTGACAGGCCTTGTATGAAGCAGGAGAGAAAAGGAAAGGAACAGATATTAATGTGTTTGTTACTGTTCTTACTGCAAGAAGCTACCCACATCTCCGAAGGGGTAGGTTGGACAAAACTTTGTGCTTCACAGGAATTGTATTTTGAATATGGCTTGCTCATGAACTCAGAGAAGATATAGATTATCAAGACGTGGCTCTGACTGCTGAAAAGGTTTTTGTGATAGGACACATGCTTGCTGACTAAGGGTGCAGTTGGTAGGTTGGCGGTTCTTTCCATACTAGTGATAAGCAATATCATTTAGGTTGTTAACAAAATTGTTACCATGAAGTCTCACATGGCTAGTGATCAAAAGAACAAGGGATCAGTGTGGCAGGGGTTCTGAATGCTCCCCAACCTGGCCTTACTCCTCAGCCAGTTTGCCCTGGGTAGAGGGATATCATCTAATGTCACAGGCTCCAGTGGAGTCATTGGACCACCTCTATCCCTACCAATGGGAACATGAACCTTACCGTCCTAACAAGGTCCTATTCCTTATGCTGACTCCACCAGTCCATGCAGTAACACTGCTCTGTACACTGTGCTGGCTGAAGAAAATGAGAAAGATGGCCTACACTCAGTCATCTGTGTGCACTGCTGTAGCAGTGAGGGCAGAATAAGGCAGAGGCAATGCAGGGACAATACTGTATTTTCATCACCATTCACTGAGTTTTCTTCTCTTATTTAGTCTTTCAGAAGTACACCAAATACAGCAAACATGACATGAACAAGGTACTGGATTTGGAGCTGAAAGGTGATATTGAGAACTGCCTGACTGCCCTTGGTAAGTGGTTCTGCAGATTGCAGCCTAGTATGTATACTAACCACGTGAAAACCTACTTTTTACTTCCATCATACTTGCTCTGATAGCAAGCCCTTCTGGGCTTACCCTGCTTTGTTGAGGAACCTGCTAAATAATACTTTGGAATATCTAGTCCAAACAGTGATTTAATTGAGTTATTTGAAGTCAGTTAAAGTTGATGAATGAGTAGAAATACCTCTCCTGATATGTAGAGAGGTCTTTTAAGGAGAACAGATGTGTCATCGATACAGGAAGATCTTTACAGGAAGTCAATATGCCCAAAAGAGCTGTCAGAGCAGGCATAATATATATCAAAAATCCAATATTTTTGAACCTGTCTTCAAAAAACAAAAACCAAACCCACTCTTCTCTAAATTTTGTTTTTCAAAGACATTTATAACATGTGATTATTAAAAACATAACAAACTTCCTTCTGCGATTTTGTTCAAGAAAATATTCTTATAAGGTTTGTGATGAAGGTGTGTATTAGGACCCTTAACATTACTCTTTCTCGTGAACAATAAAGTGAGGAAGTGACTCACTTAAATCACTCTTATCAGGGGACCAGGAATGGAATCAGAAGCCAGACACCCATCTTGTTCTCAGCTTTTTTATCACAGTCAAGCGTACTTTGGACAAAAGAATGAGTCACACCAGATCCCTCTTAATATCAGAAGTGGAGGGCAAGCACTTAGTATAAGTTGGTTTACAAAACATCAGATCATAACCTCCAGCTCTACTGTAGAAGACATAAATGCTTTCACATTTTTCTTCTTCGGAACTGCAACATCTTTCTTAATTTTGTGGCAGTGAACTAGGGAGCACAGTTTTGTAACTATTCTCCCCTGACTGAATTGCTTTCTGAGTAGATAGAGGAAAGGAACTGCTACTTCTCCCATATTTTAGAGACGAGTAACAAAGAAGTAGATAAATAGGATATGCTGGTAGGAACACCGAGACTGCTTTAAAGTGTTTTCTTTCCAAACTTTTGCCTTTTGTTACTCGGTACCTGTATAACAGGTGCGACCTTATCTCATTGTTTCATTGCAGTGAAGTGTGCCACGAGCAAGCCAGCTTTCTTTGCTGAAAAACTCCACTCGTCAATGAAGGTAATGTAAAGAAAGGACTTCTCTTTGTAAATGAGGGGTGCTTTGTAATTGGAAAAATAACAAGCTGGCTAGAGCTGCCTAAGCCCTTTTTGATAAAAAAGGACTGCAGAAGGAAATTCAGTATATTTCTCTCTCGCCTTCTGTTCTTTGCTTTGAAACCTCTGAGTATCTTTCCATAGGAGGAGCTGTCTGTTTGCTATAGTGTGTTAAGGAAGGCATCTATCCATCCACACATATATCTTTTACTCTAGACAGTGACAGAAAGCTAACTGGAACTCTTCTTATTTATGAAACCACAAAAATATTAGTGAAAAGTAAACAAGAAAGCAATTACAGATCTGGACAAGAACCTTGTAGAAGCCTCATCTTTGACAAGACATCCATGGCCTTTCTAGCAAATTTGGAACCTGAGTTGAGTGAGGCAGCTGGAGATCCTGAAACAGTCTAGTTTGCAGGTATTTTCATAAGTCCTGTGATTTGGTTAGGATCAGTACATGAAAAATTGAATGAATCGTTATGAAAGTACAGTTCATTCCACTCTTAAAAAAAAGGCAGTGAAGTCTATGTTGTCTCTGGTGTCTAGCAAGCACAGTGAAGGACATGCCTTTTTTCAGGAAACAGCTAAAAGAAATGTGTAAAAAGGAAATCTGGGGTGGAGTCAGCTTGTCAGAACTCAGTTGTGCTCACAGGGAACAGAAAAGGGATATGAGAGGACCCCCTCATGAGAGATGTTAAATGAATAAGATGTGGGCTCTGTACAGCCACAAAGAAGTCTGATGGATTAACATACAGAACCTTGATTTAAGATGTTTCAATGACATAAGTAGCCTCTTTTTTTTTCTTTTTTTCTCTTTTCTTTTTTCTTTCTTCCCCCCCCCCTTTTTTCTTTTTCCTTTTTTCTTTCTTTTTTTTTTTTTTTAAATCTTTCTTTTTAAATTTTTTTTCTTTATTTTTCCTTTTCTTCTTTTAACAGGGCTTTGGGACACGGGACAAAGATCTCATCAGAATCATGGTTTCGCGTCATGAAGTGGATTTGAATGAGATCAAAGGCTATTACAAGAAGCTGTATGGCATCTCTCTCCGCCAAGCCATTATGGTAGGTTTTCTCTCAGGTGACATATGAAATGCAAAACAACCAAATGATTTTGGAAGTTCAGTAAGGGTTTGTTAACTCTTCTGCTCCTCAGTCATGAGTTCATCCTGATTAACTCATTGTAGCTGAGTAGCTCATGTTCCCAATGATCCACATGCTGGTAGAACTAATCCATTTTCTGGGGCAACGTTTTTTGTCACGAAAGCTATAGCAATTTGTTAGTAGTGGCACATGTCTCAGGATATCATCTTACAGTAGAAGCCAAAAGTTGAACGGAGACTACAGTATCCCCAAGTTCCTGTGCTTGGGCAGACATACGGTACATTGGCAGGAGAGTAGAGATGATTGCACTGACAGCTCTATGGGAGACATTTGATGCAACTGGCTATGGATTTTTAACATTTGAGGTACTCCTGCAAATACCTTGTTAACTTGACATTTATTTGGCCTACTTTCCAGATGACTTAACGTAAAAATATCTTCTTAAAGGGGACAGGCCACCCAATGTATTTTCCAGAAAATTCAAACCAAGGAGGGACTTGAAAAAAGATAAACTTGCAAAGCAGCTTTGTGGAGACTAGTAGACAACACTAAAAAAAAAGTCTTGATTGGAGTAGAAACATACTCCCTACATATATCAAAATCTCTTTTTGATTTTTATTGATGTCTGCTACTTTTTCAGTTAGGTGCCAAAGATCACTTTTATTCTTCCATGATGAGTGTGTGTGAACTCTAATTTAGTATGTAATTACATCACCTCATCATGTGATGATTGTGTCCAAATGGCTTGAGGCCTAGCTTGGCTACACTAAACAATTCACATGTCTCTGCAAAATAGATTCAAATTTGAGAAAACATAGCGTGTAATAATTACAGTGCATATTTAATGCATATTATCCATTTTTCCAAGCTGAATAAGTAATCCTATGGTGAATTGAGTATCACTATACTGTTAGCCTGTGTTTGAGATAATCCTAGCTACAATGTGCATAGTGTTTTAATATTAATGAACATTGGACATCACTGGTCAGGGAAGGCATTTTCACTTTATCTGGAGGAGAAAAGCTTAATCTCCTGGGTGGATAGAAATCTCCTGTGCTTCTCTTCTTTATTTAAGCCATGAGATCTCTCAGGATTTTTATTGGCCTTGTCTACCTCTACTCCACTCTAGAAATGCATCTGTTATTTCTAGGTCATATGAATAACTTCAGGGAGGGTACTCAGTTCAGGCTCAGTCTGTGACTATCACATATATATTATCAAGTGATTAATTTATTTAAGTGAAGAATTGATGTTTGGTATATGTATATTGAATGCTACTGAAATTTATTTCACTTGAGACTATTATCCTAACAATTGTGATTTTTTGTACTTAAATTGACAGGATGAACTGAAAGGGGATTATGAAAACATCCTGGTGGCTTTATGCGGAACTGATGACTAAGTTTCATGTTCCTGCAATGCACTCAAACCCTGTTGCTGAAGGTTTTGATATGTGCCTCAGCTGTCTATATGAAATACAGGCTTTACACAGTGAGGTTTCTCTGGAATGGCACTTAGTCCATATGTGTTATGTCGAAAACCTGTAACCTGGAATGTATTTTTTCAGTATCTTTACTCTGAATGGCATTAATATCTTTTGTTGCCACTATTTATCCAAAGTCAAAGAATGCTGCCCCCAAGTTTCTATTTACTTGATTAATCATGAAAAAGGTAAAGTTTTCATCTATGCAAATCAAATAAACTTTTAAAAATAAAATTAACCCGTGTGGAACTTTATATGTCCTTTGTTGCTTTTCTGCATTTCATTTCAAGTTTTCTATGTGCAGTACACGAGAGAAAAATCAGTAAATAACTTAAATAATCAAAAAAGAATGTAACAATATCACACAGTATAGCTGAGCCTATACCTTTCCATTTCACTTCAGCTAGGGTTTAGGTAAGCCAAATGTAAGAAAAATAACTAAAGATAACTTATTAAAAAAGTTTAACAATATTAAAAAAGCTAACAATATCTCTGTCTTGTTCTTTTTCATTTAAATTCCAGAGCAAATAAACCTGTTATATTTTGTAAATAGGAAAAAAAAAAAAAGAAAACAAAAAGAACTGAAAAAACTCTTCATAGCCCATGTAGGACTTTTATCTTTTTCCTGATGAGTTGTGTAAATTTTTTATATTAACTCCAAAGTGAAAACACTACTATCACTACCTCTATTTGGCAGAGTTCATGCTTGGCATTACTGTCCTGATTGCGCCAGATGCTGTAGAAATGAGTTATTACAGCCTTCAGGTGCACTGGTGGAGTTAAGCATTGCTTGTTGGTTCTTCATTACATGCAAACACTGCTGGTCTTTGTTGTGGTGGTCTCCAATTACTCGTTTGAGCAACAGCATGCTAAACTATTAGGGAATCACAGGTCATCTTGGCTAATTTGTGTTAAACATTGCAGGCCCTCTTCACTTCATATTGGGATGGTCTAGATAACAGAACAAGGTGTGTGGAAAAGGAGAAGTTTTATTCTAGAGGAAACATTGGCATTGCTAGAGCTGGAGAGAAAATTCCCATGTGCCTTCCAGAGGGCCAAGTTTTGATCTACTCCAATTTTTTTCCAAGATCTATAGTTCCCACCCTACCATAGTTTACTTTGTTGGTAATCCTTATTGTCCTCATAGGATAAGTAGAAGAGAGAAATTTCAACCAAAGAAGTTTATGGGACATATACATGATAGTTGACAATTAAAACAGAAAAACAAACAAACAAGCAGATATATGCACAGAGATCATGTGCTGAGGGATCTGTTTGATCAAAAGACAAGCTTCAGAGAAAACAAAACCAAACCACCTTGTATGTTTTAAGCGTGGCACTAGCAAAAGATATATTTTCTTAAGAGGCAGATGTCAGGAGAACACAATTCCCCAATCCTTTAGTCCATACAACGGTAAGCTGGAAAGATTGATTGTGACAGTAAAAGCTGATTGGAAGGGAAGACTAACTTTAATGAATATCAAATAAAAATTGTATCTTGATTCTTTACCAGAACCCCCTTGCTTTCTTTCTCACTAAAGAAAATGCATAGAAGGGAATGATTAGTTGCAGCTGTGGTTTCCTTTTGAACTGGTCATGTGGTTTTGATTATATGCATATAAATATATATATGCACATCATAGAATCCTAGAATCGTTTTGGTTGGAAGAGACCTCCAAGATGATCGAGTCCAACCGTTAACCTGTCACTGCCAAGTCCACCACTAAACCATGTCCCTAAGCACCACATCTACACGTCTTTTAAATACCTCCAGGGATGGTGCCTCAACCACTTCCCTCGGCAGCCTGTTCCAATGCCCGACAACCCGTTCAGTGAAGAAATGTTTCCGAATATCCAATCTAAACCTCCCCTGGCACAACTTGACGCCATTTCCTCTAGTCCTATTACCTGTTACTTGGGAGAAGAGAATGACACCCATCTCTCTACAATCTCCTTTCAGGTAGCTGTAGAGAGCAACAAGGTCTCCCCTCAGCCTCCTTTTCTCCAGGCTAAACATCCCCAGTTCCCTCAGCTGCTCCTCTTAGGACTTGTGCTCTAGACCCTTCACCAGATCCATTGCCCTTCTTTGGACACGCCTGAGCTACCTGGGCAAATATAAAGCATATATGCTTTGATAACCTATTTGGCATCGGTAAAAACCTATTAAAAGTGAAGAAACTTCAATGAATGGATTTTGAGATACTAACTGTGTTGCTGGACGGACCCTTGGAGAGACAAAAAAACCAGAGCAAACCTGTACTCAGTGGATGGGTCATAACTAATTAACTTGTAACCAGTAGATTATTATGCCTAATCGTGAAACTCTTGTTTCAACATTTCAGTCATTGTGAAATTGAGAGGTGCTGTAGCAAAGGGAAAGAATCTGATTTCATCAGCATATGAAAGAGTTGTTTTTCAAGAGCTATGTTCACCAGAAAAGCCAAAAGATGCAAAAAATCCATCAAAAACATCTATAGCAAGTTTTAAAAAATTGCGTCCAGTTAAAGCTGAAGGAATGATCGAAAATTCAAATTTATTTGAAGCGCATCTTTCTTTTTGGCTGAGTTCAAGAGGGGCTCAGCAGCAGCATGTGCTTTGTAACAGCCCAGCCTAACTATTCAACTTCAAAATGTGAACAAGTGAGCACCTAGAATGTTCATTTAGACTAAAAAAGGAGACAGTATGAAGTTAAACATGTTATTAATAGAAAAATGATTGTTATCTGATTACGAGTCTTGCAGGACTGTGCAACAAAAGGAAATGATTACTGTACATTGTTGCATTCTAAACAGCTCTCCTAATTTTAAGATATTTCATTATAATTCTATGTGTATCCTTGCCAGAGGCAAGAGTGGCTGCATTTTGATTGCATTCTGTTTGTGTCTATTTCTACAAATGCAAATGATCCTTGTTTTGAAGAGGAAGGATTGGTGGAGGTCTGTGTAGTGGTGTATCAATGAGGAGTCACAGGTTTACTACCACTGCAAGCCAGCTAAATCCCCCTAGGCATTCACTTCTGTCTGAGCAGTGCACATTCTGTACAGTGAGGGTACTACTTCCCTACATGCATTTAAAAAACCAGATTTTTTTAAAAAAAGTTCTGCTTATGTGGCCATTTCACAAGTGTCTTCGATGTTATGATGTATTTATATGACTCCTTATTTCCATGGGAAATTTGCAGCCAACTATTCAAGTACTGCAAGAAATAGGGCTTAGGTTAATAGTTGTGGAACAGAGTGATTGCACCATCCATTTCACTGCCAGAAGGCTCCCCTGATGGCCTGAGTGGAAGGGGAGGATATTTCTAAACAAATGAAAAATATGGTTTTCAGTTATAGCAGCACCTACATGGCAAGGTGGATTCCTGGCACTAAGAAAGGGCAGTCCTTGTCCCAAAGAGCTATACTGCACAATCAAGGGAGGAGAGAGAGAATTAAATGGACCAGCACAAATAAGGCAGTGTTTTCTATGCAAATTAATAAGAGCATCAACAGAGCCATATAAGTGAAGCTTTAAGTATAAGCCACTCTAGTCAGAATATTGTTGAGAGCAGCTGGGTTACCACAGAAGACAAGTAAACAAAGGTCATTTGGATCTTGTTAGCTTTTACCTTTCTGCCTATCAAAGGACAAAATGGCACATAAAATCACTGCAAACGAGTTTGAAATGTAAGTCCCTAAGGACTCCATTCAATAGCATGCTTCTCTCTGTGCTAAGCTTCAAGCATGGGATGAGTCCACAGATTTCCACCAAGGAGGGATTTTTGCAGCTGTTTTCCTCATCAATATTAGAAATTAAGCACCAGTACGAAGAAAAATAAAAGGGGGAAAATAAAAAGGTATTTTCAAGTCTTTCTAAACTTATCTCAAAACCAAACAAAAAGTCCATCACAGCAAAGTTAGACTGTAAAGAACTGTTCGGTACTCACTCCTCACAAGAGGAAGGCTTGCTTGCGCATAGTCAGTGTACTGCAATTTTCACCACTATTTTAGTGAAACACAACATATTAATTTTACAATCCCTCTTTTGAGGTGGGTAAAGTCATTCATGCCAGCCTACAAAAATAAAGAATTCTTTAATCAAGTGTGAACAGGAGATAGAAGGAAAGTAGCCTGTCATGTTTTGGAGACAGTCAGGTGTGGTTTTTTGGAAAGACATACATTAGAATTGCAGTAGGGTGGGGCTTTTTGCATTCAGCTAAGACTTCTGAGGAATGGTAGCCCACCCACTTAATGGGGAACGGCCATCCAGCCATTTAAAGCTTATGAAGTCATACACTTGTAACCTATAAGCAGGAAAGTACTGTGAGGACACAGCTTCAAAGTAACCCTGTAAATGAAAGAATCACCCTTCATCTTCAGTGATGCAAGACAGGAAAAGCTTTCTTAAGGGATGGTTATTTTTTAATCGGTTAGAAAGTATCGGAAAACTATGTCTTCAAGTAGCACTAATTCTTTCACTACTGTTTCAAAAAAATGGACTGAAATGCTAAATTTGTCACATTTAGCTTATTATTACTTTCTCATCAGCTGTCTCCTGCACCAGTTGAACAGGTTCTCCCGTTTCTCTTTCTCTGTGAATGCTCTTCTGGTCCTTTTGGCTTTGCCCTGACAAATTTGCAGGAGGCTAGAAAAGGCATCCGGAGTTTCTGAAAGGTGTTTCCAAAAATTTGAGCTCTGGTGCCACCTAGTGAGTAAATTAAGAACAAGCACAAGGAAATCTATGAGCGTAAAAATTCAGTCGCAAATAAGTGAAGATCTTATCTGGGCACTGTTTTCCAGGCTGTTGGAATGATAAGAACTAAAACAGTTCAGCTTATTATGGAAAATGGGTCTTTTTCTTTCTCTCTCTCTCTTTTTTTTTTTTTCCTTCCAGTATGTTTTTTTGACGCTCTGGTTTCAAAAGGAAACAGCAGAGGAAAAATGAACTAGGACTAGCTGATGTATTCTTCAGGGGAGATACAAAGAGGTTTCTCAGAGCACTGTGACAGACAGTTGTAGAATAAGAAAAAAAAAAACCCATAACACCCCCCCACCCCCAAACGCATCAAACGTGTATGGGTGCTTACACAAACCCCTGCACTTGAAAGAGAGACTCACCCACTCCCACAACTTGCCTTTCTGTCTCTTGTGTGATCCACAGGAGGCTCTGACCAGTGGTGTTTATGAGATTAGCAGATTTGGGCAAGTAAGAGTGAACTTCTAAGATACCATAGCAGAAGGTGCTATGGCACGGTGATATAGCTAAGCAGCCCTGTGCTTTTACCAAGCATAAAGATAAAAGGACATCAATTTGGTTTTGGAAACTGAACCGGTTTTCAATCTCCATTCTGGAGGTGACCTGTACAGAATGTTTTCAATTGCTTTTTGCATTTATTAAATGCTTCTTTTTGTTAAAATCATTGGCATAAAGTACAGCAAAAGGCCTTTGAAAAATTAAATTCAATGTCTTTTTTGCAATCTATTGAAGTACCTCCTTCATTCGGTTGGACCAAATACAGAAAAGCTAAAGCAACTGCTTGTAAGGAATTCAGATATTACACCAGTGGTGACAACTTATCACAGCTGGAGAAGGTGACCATCACCATGTTTAGTATTGTTTTTCTATGCTATTCTTTACACATCAATGGATCAGGATGTTTCTGGCTTTGTCTGAATAAAGAAGGGCAGAAATTATACCTTGTATGTTCTTTGATCGTACTATGCAGAGACTTTCATTAAATTGTTCACTGTGATACTAATCTAGGTTTCCTGAACAGTTGCAGTTAAATAGTATTGTCTAATATGCATTTGTATGACTCTAGCAATAACAACCTGTGTCTGCAATTGAATTCACTACACTTAGTTCAAACTCTGCTTAGTCCTTCCTTCCTATCCATGTTAAATGATTGTGGATCATTATCAAAAATTGCCATCTGAGTTTTCCAAATAGCTGATGAATGTAAATTGGTCAATGAATAGAAAATTTCACCACCTCTTACCATATTCTAACCTATGACAGAACTTGTCTGGTAAGCTACTGACAAATTTCTTATAAGCTTCCTGGGAGGCTATGTCAGACTTCAATAAGTCCAATTGAATTGTGAAGCTTCTTCCACTATTTTTGCAATTTTACAGCAAAACACTTCACTCTGTGGAGTCATAAATGTTTAACTACAAGGATGATTAGGTGATTTTTAATTAATTTTTCTAAGTGTTTCGCATTTCAGTTGGTGTGAAGCTATTGACAAATAAATACTTTTGATTTATGAATTGATAATTTTATTTCCAGGGTTATTTATTCCAAATAATAAGTGGATATGAATAATTACCATACATTGTTTATTATTCCTGCAAACACTATTCTGTTGTTCAGAAAAGTGGGTGGGGGCGGTTTGTGTGTGCAGTATTTGTTGCATTATCTGGAATTATCCGTATGTGTCATTGTTTGAAATGTATCAGGCTTGCCTCTATTGGATTGAGATGAATACTTCTGGAATGTATAAAAACCATTACACTTGGTCTTATGGAAAATTGAAGATTTTGTTAATCCATGGTACAATAACCAGGCCTGAAAACAATGCTATGGTTAGGTGTTTTTTCCTTTTGTCAAATGCATATACAAACATGTGGAAAATTACTTGAACTTGCTTAGTCTCACTCCCCAAAATGTAAATCTTAGAATTCGGAATTCGGAATTCCAAGCTCATTTCATCTACATATGTATTTATCGTATTAGTAAGGAAAATACACAAATGTAGTATATTAAACTCTTACAAATACACAACTCAAAACTTAGAATGACAAAGAAATCCCAGTCTCCATAGATCAATTTGCACAAGATAAACTAAAAAAAAAATGAAGTCGCTTGAGTGAGGCATCAGTGCTGGTAGTTAAATATCTTTACACTGCAGAATATTTTTACCTTTCCCATTAATGCAGAATACTAAATGCTTTCCTAAGATATGGCTTGGCTGTAGGAGAAATTGTCTGTACTGCCTAAAAACACTAGATGTAGCTGTTGACACTTGCAGGAGAAAGGCCCCCCCCCCCCCCCCCCCCCCCCCGCCCCCGCCTCGGAAGTAGGTATTTTGTTGGGTTTTGTGTGTGGTGTTCTGGATTATTTTTTTTTTTAAAACAAATCTTCATATTGTGGCTTTGCTTAAAATATTAGGGAGCCTCTTTCACAGTCCCTGGATTTGTCAGTTCCTCTTCCATTACGTGTTATACAGAAAGTTAAAGTATAACATTTAAACACGACATGAGTTTTCATGAATTAATTATAAAGTAATGATGTTTGAAAATAAATTAGGATATACGCTTCCAGCAGTAGGCCTGACATTGCAACTAGAGTGGTGTATTGCAGGTTTCTCTTGCAGCATCAATGGATTTTACATAGCTAGTATATAGAAGTAATCCGATCAGCTGCAATTGCCGCAATACCAGACGGATCCCTAAAAATAGAAGTCCTCTAGTAATCTGTCTAGATTATTGAATGCAGTGACCACTTGGCAATATAGCAGGGAATGCTTGCAGAACTGAATTAAAATATATCATGAGGGGTTTTTTTCAGTGACGTCTAGAAATCTTCCATATTCTGTTCTACCATTTTCATGGGAAATAAGTTTATAAGGATACCCAATTTGCTATACTGCTTTTTAAGGTTTTTTTCCAGCTACTAGTACCATAGTAAAATTCAAAACAGATTGAGAGTGCCACTTTGTAATATTTTATTGGAATAATTTAATTAAAAAAATACAATGTAGAAATATGAATTTCTTTATCCACAAAAATAAAGTATAAGTGTAAGCATACACAAAACTTCCAGTATCATTTTCCTCTGCAATGGTTAAGAGAAGTATGTTTGCAGGCACATGTATTTGTATTTAGATGATTTTCTAATGTATAATTGCAAAGTGTGCATTTAGGGAGGGAGGGAGAGACAGAAAGGATGAATATGGTGGTGGACAGTGTCGTACATTTTCCTGGTTTTCATGTTTCATTTATGTCCCGTGAATGAAAAAGAACTGAAGCCAGGGGTCTGGTGTTCCATTTCATTTCTAGCTGATAAATGCAAACAAATAGTTGATATAATAAAGTGGTAGCTACAGGACAGTGTTTATGACAGACTGTTAACAAGCACATGTACCAGTACATCTATGAATGTTATATTACTGGGAAAAATGCATGAAGATTTGGGTTTTGTTTACTGTTAGTGAAAATGTTTTATTTGTTATTAACATGAGTTGTGTCAGACATACAAACTTCTGGTAGGAGAATGGCACCTACACCACTATCTGAATGAAAATAAATATCCTGGTGGTACAATAACCTGTCACATAACAGTGTCATCCACTCCCTTGTGCGTTTGTCCTTTGAGCTCATCTCCTGTTCTCAGTTACGCTTCTATGACTTTGTACAGTTTTTAGTGGAATTACTGCTCTCTCCTGCTCTCTCCTCCTCTTCTCTCTCCTCTTTTCCTTTCTCTGCCACCTTCTTACACTTCCCCCCCTCATTTCTGGCTTTTTCCCAATTCCGTATCCTAAGGATATAGGAGGAGAAGTCCAGGCCTGAAGTTGTTGTAGCAGAAATCTGGTGCAAATTCAGATCTCATATGAAGACTCTTCTTGCCATTCATGGCAGTATCTACCCTACTTTGGTTTCTAACATCATACCTGTCCCCTTTTTCCTTTTCCTCCATTTATGGGTATCTCTAGAACAATCACTTCTCTCTTGGAAATAATTTCGCTCTATGTGCTTAGTTCCTGAGTCTCTGAGGAACAGAGAAGAATATCCCTTCCTTCAGCACTGCCTCTGAAGCCACTTGCACGTGGAGAATCCATCTATCTCTTGTCCCTTCCTACATCAAAAATCAAGGATCTTTGGCTTAGTCTCCTTTCCCCTGTCACTTCTATCCCTTCTTTCCCTTTTCAATCCTTTTCATTTTTTGAAAGACATTTCTGCATTTGGCTGTACTTCATTGACATAGTACTGCCATATGTTATCTGTTTACTCTCTTTGTGTTAGCTTTCCTTTCAGACATCGACTTCTGGATCTCTCTTTATCATTGGAGTCTTCTCTTTTTCTCTCTGAGGACTTCATCTTCATGCTGATGACTCTCTTATGGCCTTACCCTCATAAATCTTTAGTCTCATCTCTCCAGCTGACTTGCAGCTCTGGCTTCACTCACTCAGCTGAAAGGCTAGTGATTTGTTTTGCCTTTTGTACTGCACAGTTTTCTTGCTGATCTTCCTGTTACTTCTTTGACACTGACTGGTGCTTTTCATCATTGCCTGTTTGCCCTCTCTGATACTGTTCACTAGGACTTTCACCAGCAGTGATGCATCTTCTCTCTCCTCTCTTCCTTCCTACTTTGATATAGCTTTGTTTCTTTTCCTCTTCACCTTGTTTTCCTACCTAGACTTGTTGTCCTCCTGCCCCACTGCAAGGCTGGCAGTTGTACAGCGAACCTTCGTTTCCCCTTCTGCATCTGCTTTTACAGTTTTTCCTCTGGAACTGTGAAGACTACAGTGACACATAGCCAGCCAACTCTTTCCACTACTAAGTCATACTCTCCCCCTCATGTCTGCTTCTTCAATGCTGTCCATTAGCAGGAGATTGCTCCTGCCTGATTTCATATTTTATGATGAACTAGGTGCAGGTACATGAGGGCACACTGTGTACACACTTACAGTACAAATGAAACAGACAGATGAAAGATGGACAGACAGAAGTTATCTGTCATTACTGTCTATCGTCCACCAGGTGGTCATTAATCCCTAAGGACAACATTGTACTTGGATATTTATTCTTATATCACCGTAACTTTCTTTTTCTAATTAATTTTGTTTTTCTGTATCTGCATACCTCTTCTCCCCAGGCAGGTGCAGGATGAATGAGCTGTCACTTAACAAATTACAAGAGCTGATGTAAGAAGAGGTACTTTATTATGAATAGTAGTTCTGCATCTCTGTTTCAAAACTTCTCCTTCCTCTTAGGGGTAAATAAATTGTGGGTTGTACATTCAGGCTAAGCTTTTCAGCTGATATTGAGTCATAGGAGTCCAAAGAGGGTTTTTTTAAGATAGATTTTTGTGTACCTCTGTTGTGGTTTAACCCTAGCCAGCAACTAAGCACCACACAGCCACTCTCTCACTCCACCCCAGTGGGATGGGGGAGAGAATTGGAAGAGTAGAAGTGAGAAAACTCGTGAGTTGAGATAAAGACAGTTTAATAGGTAAAGCAAAAGCCACGCATGCAAGTAAAGCAAAACAAGGAATTCATTCACTGCTTCCCATCAGCAGGTAGGTGTTCAGCCTTCTCCAGGAAAGCAGGGCTCCATCATGCATAACCATTACTTGGGAAGACAAACACCATCACTCCAAATGTCCCCTCCTTCCTTCTTCTTCCCCCAAATTTACAGGCTGAGCATGACGTCGTATGGTGTGGAATATCCCTTTGGTCAGTTGGGGTCAGCTGTCCCAGCTGTGTCCCCTCCTAACTTCTTGTGCACCCCCAGCCCACTCGCTGGTGGGGTGGGTGAGAAGCAGAAAAGGCCTTGACTCTGTGTAAGCCCTGCTCAGCGACAGCTGAAACATCTCTGTGTTATCAACACTGTTACCAGCACAAATCCAAAACATAGCCCCATACAAGCTACTGTGAAGAAAATTAACTCTGTCCCAGTCAAAAGCAGCACAATCTCCAAAGCCTTAAATTGTGCATACAAATTGGAGAAATTTCCAGATATTTCTACTTGCAAAATTCTGCAGAACTGAGTTAAATTCTGTGCAATTCTGTAGGCTGCATGAAAATTGTCTTTCAAATGCATGGAATTTGTCAAACATGGATCTGTTAGATCTGTCTAAATCCATTGTGGCATGTATGTATGCCAGAAATAATACACTTTTTTGTCTTTTCAGACAAAGAAAGGAGCTGTTTCTGTAGGTTTTTGCCAGCCAAGAATTCTCTTTATGCATACTCTTTAAGGAAACAGTTAAGCTAACAAAGCTACAGGTGAAAATCTGGTTTGTTATATCTAATTGGTAATTGTGTGAAGTGGAGACTAAATATTGGTACTATAAGAGAAACAAGTATATCTGCACCATTGACTTACTGAGGATCAAAGCCTTGTTCAAATTGGGTGTATTTTCACTGAATGTATTCATATTTATGTATAACTTTTGGTATTCTTTTGTCATATTCATTGTCATGTACATGGAAAATATGAAATTGCATTAGGAAGTATGGAAAAGTAAATTCTTAAATCCTAGTTGTTGGTGGTTTGTTTGTTTGTTTATTTGTTTTTAAAAAAAAATGAAATATAACTTGGCACTACGTAGGAAGCTACTTTTTAATTCTCAGTAGTTCCACATGTTATGGGGATTTTTTTTTTCCCCTCGCCTACCTTGTTTTGCTACTTGTATTAACACGGCTGGAGGGCTATTAATCTCCTGTACAGAGATGGTAACTAGTCATATGATTTTCACAGCTAAAATCATACTCAGGATAGCTGCTGCCATTGGAAAGTCTAGGTCTGAGAAGGCAAGAGCTGCATTACAAAACTTGTGCACAGGCTCGAGAAAGAGTGTACCAAAACTATGTCAGAAATATCTGTCAAGCAAAAGTTGTGAAGCACGGCAGGAAAAGTAATTTTTTGCTTCTGTTTCCCACACTGTACCTAATCTGTGCTTCATAACAGGGGTCTGCTTTCCTTGAGCCATGAACCCTGTGCTGCCCTTCTCAGAGGTACAACAAAACAGTTTTACTTTGTATGTTTGTGGTACAGAGGGGCATGAAAACAAGCACTCTGTGTACATACCATTTTTGTATAATCAACAGGAAGATTTAAAGTCTAGGGTGGCTAATTTGCACATTTTCATCAGGTACTTGCAAATGCAATCAAAACAAACCACTACAGTTTAAAAGTCCCAGCAATGACTCAGTCATTTGATATAAAAAAGGAAAAAAATCCAAACCCCAAACCTGATGTCATCCATTTTACACTAAAAGAAGTTATATTTTAGCCAACCCCATCCATTTTTTTTTTCCCCTGCTGAAGTATCTGCATTATGGAATCAGAAATGCATTGTCAGATATTATAAAGATGATTCTGAAACTGAGTTTCTTGCTGCCATACAAAGGTGGTCACTTGTAAAAGAAATGCAAATACAATGCACTACGAGCATTCTTGATTTGTTTAAACTGTCTGCTTTCACTCTGACTAAAGATGTCTGTAACCTTTTTAGCCTGCTGTCTATGGTTACAACGAATAGGTCGATCCAGTTCAAAGCAGGCTTTGCACTGCATTTCACGCACCTAGAAACAGGGAAAATTCGTTCTGTGTATGTAAACAATTACTAAACATCAGAGAATGTGGCTAAAGGTCTGCTCTGCCCGTTGCTGTTTTTCTAGTCCTTGGACCAGAGTAGGTAACCCTTTCCTTCATGGCATCTGCAAAGCATATTAGGATATCTGGATGTACGCACAGCACTTGCGGCCACTGCTTTGGACTGCTGGTGGAAACAAGTAGGATGCAGGTAGTGTGATACTCTCTTTACAGCTGCCACGGCTTAATAGAAGGGCAGCTGCATCCAGCATCAGAGCTTTCAATAGCTTTTTGAGGATATTGTAGAGAGTACCAAAGTGATTTGGTCTAAAAGTTACATGTGCCTGACCCACTGTGGTGAGCCTGACCCTTGATGAAAAGCTTGTCAGATACAGATCAATATAAACGCTTTCAATCAGGAGAACCAAATGGAAATATTAGAAGAGTCCAGGTTCAAAAAGCAGTCCTAAATTACAAACCTAGACTAACCCTTTCAATAACAGGGACAGGAGCTATCCTTGTTATAGTCTCAAATACCCTGTTGCCACATACATCCCTTTTGGTTAGACCTAATAATCTTCAGGCAGGTGAAGTGCCTTTTAAACCTTGGAAATTTTTAAATGCCTCACAAGACAAAAAAATTAATAAGAGCACAAGGCTGCTGGTGTTCAGCATGGACTCATCTGCCTGTACACATGTGCTTAATGTAGATCACAATGACAAGAGGGCTGATGAGTTTTAAGTAAAATAAAAATTAATCGTGTTCTTTATATGCGATTTTTCACAAATGCTAGTATTCGTTGTCAGAACTGAAAGTACCATGTTCTGTTAAATGAGTATTATCAAGAATAAATTTTCACAGTCCAGGTTATAGTGTTCCTGCATTGAAATAGGCAAATCCAATAAACAAGCTGAAAGATGAGCACATCTGTATCAAGATGTCTTAATATTACATCTAAGCATGTACTCATATGCAGTAGTTATTCCAATGACTGTATATTACAGATCGCATCCTCGCAATGACTGTTAATCATCATTTAACACAGGAAGGAAACATTCACAAAGATACAACTGAAAGAGCACATTTGGCCAAACTTCCTCAGAGGTCCCCGGAGGACGTGTCTTGCCAGCCCATTGGCTCCCATTAGCCTTCATAGAATGTACTGCAAAACATCTCACAGTTTTAATAATAAAGCACTTTAGCACATTGCTTGCCGTGTGAAGTAAAAAGTGTAATTGTTTTCATTTTACTAGAAATGTTCATGAAAGCAGGAGAACACACTCAAATCCAGAAAACATAAAAGAGTGACACCACATGCTCTTTAGTCCTGCGAAGGGCCGATGCCAAGGCCAATGCTGCAAGTAAGCGCAGCTGCTGAGGAAAGGCCAGCATGGCTGTTGATACGTCTTTCACCTTCCTGTTTCACTTACCTTTTCAAACAGATTTCTAGTTCCACTGACAGTTTTGGAGCACGTGCTGAAGCCATTTGAAGCTATTTCCAAGGTAGGGGCTGCATTTTCACGCTTGTTTCTGGATTTATGGGAAATCCTCCTTGAATCCTTGCACTCTTACAGTGCCCAGCCTTTACTTTGGAATACACACTCCTTCCAGTGAATCACCTTCTAGATATCACATCAGAGTTAAAGAGCTAATTTCTGTTGCATGCATACGCTCCAGAGACAACAGGTGTATTATGATTTTTTAAATGAAGCTGTATATTTTGCCACTGAAGAAATATGACTACTCCCATAACTCATTCAGCAGGTGCTAATGAATAGGGAAGATGTTCCAGATTCATTTTAATTTAATTCTGTCCCTCTAGCTAAGAACCTTAACTCTATGGTCTTTTAGCAACAGAAACAACAAATGAACAAAATCGTGATACTGAATATGGTTACTTATGAAACGTATCTGACGAGATTTGATTTCTCTTTTCAGAAGAAAAAAAAAATAATAAAAATGACCTAATGGAGACAAGAACTGCCAGAAGGGACCTCTGTCATTTTACAGCTTTCCTGCATTCTTGAAGGCAGGCCGATAAAGCCCATAGGAAATCTGGACCTAACATTACTACTGCCCTTATGAGAAAGGTACGCTGCTTTATCTGGCTGCTCTTCAATACAGGCAATACTCTGTTGTCTCCCCCTGCAAAAAGATAGGTGATAAGATGTTTCAAAACACTTGTAAGCAAGTCTCTTTTGAGGTCATCCAGGTCTTTTTTTGAATTTTACATTGGTGTGAGAAAGTCAACATAACTATTTGTAATGCATCTTCAGATATTGTGTGTAACATATTGGTGAACAAACACATGCTTCTACAAGTTAAAGTGTATTTAATGATTGACTGTCTGGAAGGAAAAATGAAAAAAAACAGATACCAAACTCAAGATTTTTCCCAATGTCTCAAATTCCATCTGTTCTTTCAAGTCAGCTACTTTTTCTAATCCAATGGTGAGCCATAATGGCAATTAATTTGTAACGGGTAAGTACCAGAGAAATCTCCACTGTGACGTCTGCAGAGATAAAACAGGCAACTCTGTTTTTAAAGCTGAAATTCCCAGTTCTGTTCCCACTTCCTCTGAGCTCACTGACGTCAACAGAATTGTATTTGCACAACTCTGCTGTTACTAAAAAAGCACTAGGCTCCACACTCTGGCCTGTGGTGGGTTTTAGTTCATTTGGTTATTACCCTTCTACGGTGTGCTCAGGGTAACACTGTACTGCGCTGTACTGAGTTTTGTCTGGGCTGCTACCTTCACAGAGATAAAAGTGGGGGTACTCATAAGGAAACGAAATACCAGAGTTTGCAGAAGCTGTTAATAGCATAATACAACAGCCAGTAACAGGTAAGCCTGTCACTACTACGTTGTTTTCAGCCACAGCAACAGAAATATTTGCAAACCAGGGGAGCAGCAGGTTGCAATGTGACAACTCGGGGGAGGCGGGGAGGGGGAAGTTGTGGGTTTTCTCAGGTGTCTGTGTAGAAAGTCCTTGTTAGTATCTGTTTGGAGGCAAGGCTGTCTTTTTTTTTTTTTTTTTTTTAGCTTGTAATTACGGTGACATAAAATAAGCAAAGACAGTGGTAGTCAGTCAGTACCCACAAATCTATTAAAACACCCTGAATATCTTTGATCTGCATTCTTGACATTGGCAAAATGTTAGAAGTCTGCATAAAGTGACAAGACAACAAAAAATACGAGCAACAAAGAATTACCGTGTTATTCTTTTGTGTCAAATCAGAGTCCTGGCTGCAGTAAGGGATGGTCTAATCAGCAAGGGAAAAAAATGGTTTGAGGTCAGTCTCAGTGAATGACAACCTGGCAGAAAAGACATTTCAGCATCTTCCTACCATTTCCTGCAGCTGATTGTAATGGCTGTTGATTGTAATGTAGTTTGAGCCATTTTATATTATGGGAATTGTCAAAATCTGTATTGTACAAGGACTCACAGGTTTACAAAAATACTCGTTAGGAATTGCAGCTAATGCAATCTATAGCCTTCCTAAATACTAGATGGAAGCAATCTCTTACCATACTTTCCCCCTCATTTCTGCATTTCTCTGTCTTTTGTTGTGCTATTTTAGTAATTATTTGCTTCGCACTGTTTTATTCTGAGGACCATCATGCGGGTTCCGGGATGGTCCCTGGTAGGAGTAAATACTGTTATAACCTAAGAGCAGAGTCTCCTGATGTTATGTAAATCACATTCACCAAAGCTTATGCAAGAATCAGACTTTTGACCTCCAGATGACACATCATTACAAAAGAAGCATTTGAAAATTGCTGCTGTTTGTACGGCCACTTCCAGGCTGCTGCTTTTTCAGCTGAAACTTTACATTATTTTATAGCTGAGAGAAAATACTACAAAGCAATCTAAAAAAAGATTTTTCTCCACCTTCCTCATGTCCTGTTTCTCTCCATCACTATGTCCTTCTGTTTCTTTCCCTGCTAGAACAACAGAGAAAGTTGTCCTTTACCTTTACTTTTCTCTAGCATACAGTACACACTTCTAACTCTACCAGCATTTCTTAAGTTTGTGTTCCTGACTATGACGGTACAACCAGCCTGAAAGCTCATGGTGCTGTTGAATCCCAATTTACTATAGTGGACTTTTCCCATATATTTTTTGTAAATAAAGTTGAAAAATAATCTAGCTTTAAAACCACAGGAATTCCCACCCTGTCCTTGAATGCAGCTTTTTAGCCTATTGAATATCTACAGATGTGGTTTCCAAATGTTTTTTTAACTTTTGACCATCATTTTACTCAAATAATCTGTCTTGGGAAAGATCAAAATGCATACCACGGTGAAGAGAAATAAGGTGAAATTGAAGATCCTTCATCCGTAAGGGGTATATCTGGTAGATACAAGTCAGTAAAAAAGGAGGGTTGTGAATCCAGAAAAGAGGTATTTATGAAGGAGGGAGTTAATTGTTCTGAAAGTGAGAGGTTGTAACTGTAAACTGAAGATTTGTCTTTTTAATTTTGCTGTTTGAAGCAATGAATTGCATCATCCTTATCTACTCCCTCTCTCCCACCAGCCTGCATAAGTTTTACTGGTTCTGTTCCAACCTTCTAACACCAGATCCTGAGAGGTCTGTCTTAGTTTTTCTACATTTGTTCATCTTCAAGTATTAACATTGTGATAAAGAGCCAGAGAGCTTTCTAACAATGTTCTTTGTCACCACTTATATTTGTCTTTCTGCCACATATAATACTGATGTAATTTTAAGAATCCAGCTACTTTCTCTGTTTTAACATTAAAAAACAAGCAATCAAAAACCCTAAACCCTAAACAAAACCGAACCCAAAATGGACTCCTTTGTCCTCCCCTCAGCTTCTCTCTCCCCTCTGTGATGACTGATAACTACCTGTGCTCTGCATGCGGTGGCTTTTCTTGTACAACAGCAGCATATAATCGAAGCTGACAGTTGAACCCCCAAACAAAATTCTTTTCCGTTCAAGCCCAGAAAGAATTGGAAAAACATAGGGAGAAACATGTAGCTAGCACAGAGCCTAAAGAAATACTGTATTATGCTTTCTCACTATTGAAAAAGCACTTACTGTAAGAGACTGTTATAAAGGAAAGAACCCCAAATAATCTTTTCCAAAGCTTCTTTCTTTCAAAAAGTATCTAAAAGAAAGAGGAAGTTCTTTCTTTTTTTTTTCCCCCTCTCTCTTCTTCTTCTTCTTCTTTTTTTTTTTTTTTTACCTTTTCCTTTTTTTTTTGTGACAGTGTACATTTTGATCTGATTTGAAAGTAGTCAAGGGCAAGAACAGAAGGAAAAAGAACTTTTTATTTTAGGTCTACACCAAAGCTCAGCGACTACGCTAGAAGACGACTCAGGAGCCTAAAAGGAAATCAGAGAAAGAGAAAATTGGCCACAACCAACATGTAAAACCCCACACAGACTTCTAAAACATCAAGAAAATCTGAAATAGAATTTGATTCCACTGTGCTTCCTGCTGCTGCTCTTACTGTTGAACTCAGTGGTACTGAGAAAACCAAAATTACAATGCTGTGTTCACCCCTAAATCAAATGCCACGACTGCCTGATTTAGAAAAATTCTGAATCTACTTTCTTACCACACCTACCTAAAATAACCAAAAAAAAAAAAAAAAAAAGAAAAAAAAAGTAAAAAGGTATGTGATTGTAGCCCTTACACTATATAAGGGGTAGAGTTTCCCATCAGGAAACATTAGAAAATTATCACTTTCTACATAGTAGCATCCTACTGGGTCAAGCCTGGAAGAATCTAACTCTAAAGGCTTTTGTTCAGGTCACTTTACTCGAGTAAATCAATTTTTAAGCAATATCTACCTAAATCTCCTAATGATTTATAATGGCTTAGTCCTGGCTACAGGAGGACCCTCTCTTAAAACAGATGCTGTTTTACCTCTAATCCATGAAATTTAGGGACATCAAGGACTTGCTTATGTTTCAACACAAAGTGGATTAAAATGATCCTAGCTTTGTAACTTTGGGAAAAACTTTATAAAGTCCTGTATGCTAACCAAAATAGAGAGTAGTCTAGTATTTTTTTTTTCCCAGTCTGACACATTCTTACAATGTCTTTTGAACTTCATTTACACTTACAGAAAAATACTCTGATTTTTTTTTCACCAGGAATGTACTTTTGCCTGTATGCATGGGCATGTTATTTTATCTTTATTCAGGGGCACTGGATTCTGGATATTAATATTTGATATTCTGAGGGGAGAAAAATGCATGTTTTAGCATTAAAACACAGATAAACAAGAAAAACTGTGGGACTAGGTTTGTAAACATATGAGAATTAGGACCAGCTTTAGGTACCACAATACTACATACAATTATACCAGTACTTGAGAGTGGACTTTAGCTTTTCTCTGCTGAAGGAATCAGAGGATAGTGATGAAGAATATGAGAGTTCAGTAAATAATTTCAGCAAGAGCCATGGAGCATAATTCCCATTCAGTTCCCCATTTGATGAGCAAAGATTAATAGAACAGTTATTGTTCATTCCTGCTTTTAGGCATGGTATTGTGACTAGGTAACACTGTTCTTTCTGTGAAATGATAACTGACCCCAGTAATCTTTATGGTTGATCTTTGTTTCCGAGATTCACTTAAGAGGTCTGCATAGAGCTACTTCAAACAGCTATGAAGAACCCGGACAGAGCATCTACCTCATAGCTTGGCTCTGCTGCAATGTCCTCTAGGAGGTGTTCCTTTCTTACTCTCATATTATGAAGATGAGGTAGGTGATTCTCTCAGGTTCCTCCACTCTGCCTCTCTGAATATCACACAATCACAACGTGTCCTTTGAGTCCTTAATATTTCTCTGTTTTACAAATTGGAAATTCCTCCAAGAAGAGGCACAGAATTTTGTTCACTTAATCGAAAATTATTTGTGTTAATTTAATTGTAAAAAAATTCAGGTTTGTAAGGATTTAGGGATAGGACATAGTATCAACTTGGGAAGCGTCATTCTTAAAGTGAAAACACATGAGAAGCTGTAACCAGATCCTATATATGTGAGGCTAAATTAATTCCTGGTCTATGCTGGTATTCAGTAGTGGGAATCCCTAGGGAGGACTAGGAGTGCAGATCTTATTCAGGAGGGTTGCGACAACTCCAGACAAACATGAATCCCATTTTATAGTGAAGGTCTCCAGGTAGCCAGCATAATACAGCTAAAGTGTTTTCTGTGCCCCAAACCAGATTTAGTTCCCTTTCCTCCCTTTTCTATGAGGATAAAATCAAGAGTTTTCATCAAAGAAAACAAAAAAGAAAATTCTGCTAACAGCTTTGTATGATTCACATCCAGATCAGGAAACAGAGACTGTATTCAAGACAAGGGATAGTGTCTCTAACGCAAATTATACCAGTAATGTGTATAACTCAGCAACAAAGTTATATGCACAGTAACATCCATCTGACTTTCTATTCCATGGTGCTTCTGGCCTGTCATAAGCATTGAGCTACCCGTAAATCAATAGAAGGACCTAACTCTTAGGCAGTTATTTATTCTAAGGGAACAGTGATTCTGTCTTTTCATCAGAAACCAAGGCCTGAGAAACCTTTCCTGATGTTTTTATTTTAACAGTAAATGCAAACACTTAGAACCAAGGAATAGTTTAGACTGGAAGGGAGCTCTGGAGTTATCTGGTCCAAATCCTTCTCAACACAAACCCAGTTAATATACCTTGCTCATGGTTGTGTCCAGTTGAGTTTTGAATTATCTGTAAGGAAGGTGATTTCATACCCTCTCTGAGCAATCTCTTCCACTGATTGACCATATTCATGATGAAAAAGTTTTTCTTAGGATGCAGCCTGCATTTCCTAACAAAGCTTCCAGCTTTGTTCTCCTTAGGTCCTCTTCATTAGGTATCTGTGGACAGCCATCAATTCTCTTCTCAGCCTTTTTTTCTTTTTTTGCTGAGGCCAAGCAAACCTAGCTCTCGGACACTCCTTGCATGTCCTGTGCTCCGGCATCCTGACCAACTTGGGAGCTTCTGCTGGTCTCACTCCAGTATATCCGTGTCTTCCACTGGGGAGCCCAAAACATGATACAGCCGTCCAAATATGGTCTCCCAATTGCCAAATAAGCTGGAAGAATCACTTTCCTTGACTTGTTTGCTACACTTTTGCTACCACATGAAGCAATGTATGCAATTATCCTGCAGACTTTTAAACTCAACTGTTTGCCAGCTTTTAAATGTGCAAGTTTTTAACATACACTTTTCCCTTTTTGGCTAAGAATTTGGAAAGGCCAGTGTTCAATAACACAGGATATTTGTCAGTTAGGCATTACTTTTCACTAGTGACAATTAGACTCTGTTAGTGTTTATTGTTGACTGGAGGAACAAATACAGAAACAGAGTAGTAGTTTAGCATGCTTGAGATCTTGGTAATGATGCCATGACCGCACTCTGACATGTATTCTGTTTTAATGTTTCAGGAAGTGATACTTCTCTTTTAGCCAAGCCCCTTTCTTTTACTAGCAATGTATTTGAAACTGAACCTGAACATTTTAACTTGATATTTACTATCACATAGATAAGCACTGGCCTTGTTTTTTTTTAATCACTGAAAAGGTGGCATATCAACGTTTTATTTTCTTTTTTGTATCTCCAGTGTACATAAATATTTGCCATTTTCACAGCAGTGAGGAAACATGTTGTTTCCTCTTAAATGGTGAGGCAGAACAACATGCAGAGGACTATTTAATCTTCCTTAAGACGGCATTGATTCCCACTGTCCAGTTCCACACTCATAACAATGTTTACCTGCTACCCTGTGCATTCACTTTTACTTCCCACTACCTAAGATTGAGCTTCTTATTCATTCATTAAGTTACCTAAGTTTCACGTTGCTAAAAGCAAATTGGGACATGGATCCAGCAGAATTTGATATACATATCTGTCAACAGATGACCCCCTCACAGGACTCTTCTATCAAATGACATAATTTAAAACTTGTGTGTTGCTTCAAGTTTGGTTTTCCTCATTTGAAAATACAGCTGGGGAAATGCAATCAATCAAAACAAAGCATGTTAGCTGCAAAAGTACAGGTCATTTATATAGTACACTTTCCTTTATATTTAAAACAAAAAAGGAGAGAGACTTCAAGCACACATTTTCTGCTAATTATTTTAATTTAACTTATTGGAAGTATTACTGTGCCAGGCTGCTGCCAAAGAAGATTTACTCTGGCACTTGAAACATTAGTGAGACTGTTGTGGTTTAACCCTAGCTGGCCACTAAGTACCACGCAGCCACTCGCTCACTCCCTCCTACCTCCAATGCGATCAGGAGGAGAACTGGAAAGAAAGGAAAACTCATGGGTTGAGATAAAGACAGTTTACTAGGACAGCAAAGGAAAAGATAATAATAATGTTATTATATATTAATAATGATAATAAGAATAAAATATAATGATAAAAGAATATACAAAATGAACAATGCAGAATTTCTCAGCACCTGATGACTGATACAGCCCATCCCAAGCAGCGATCGTGGAGTGAAACCAAGAGCAATCTCTGAACGATCTTGAGCAGCGACCTCGGAACAGCCATTTCCCCAGCAGCCATCTCAGAACCTCAAGTTCTGGACAGAGAGAGAGAGACTGAGAGAGAGGGAGGGAGGGAGCCCAGCCCACTGGCCGACCCCCACTTATATACTGTGCGTGACATCTATGGTATGGAATACTCTCTTTGGCCAGTTTGGGTCAACTGTACTGGCTATACCCCTCCCAGCTTTTCCACCTACACATTAGCAAAACCTGGGAAGCTGAAAAAAGTCCTTGATCTCTAATAACATCAGTGTATTATCAACATTCTTCATGTACCAAATCCCATACTAAATCGAAAACATAGTAACTACTGGGAAGAAAATTAGCTCTGTCCCAGCCGAAACCAGGACAGACACAAAGATGTTAGTTCTGTCACTGGGTAGAAGCATTTTTCTGTCTTCCTTCTTGTATCAATAAGGATGTGATCCTGGAACATAACTTTTTCTGTAATATATATGTATATATACTTATTATCTTTGTTAAGTCTTCAGACAAAAGTTTCTGGATTGAAAATGAATTTTACAGAAACTTCTATCTAATGAGGTGTTGAAAAATACTTATAATGTAAATATATTTGTTTGGAATCTTAAAACAGATTAAATAAAGATGCTTTTGCTGAAGATTAGCCATGGTAAAGGTGATTTGAACAGTCTGTGCTGTGGCAGTGGCAGCTGGAATAGCTGCTATTGACCATTTAGTTCTGAGAAAACAAGGCCTTGAGCTGTCTGCACAAAAGTGATTTTGACCTTGGTGAGAATTTGGCAGAAGGGCCAGTCCTTAAATATCTAATATTTTACCTGTGCTAAGAGATTTATGGGGGAATCAGACAGGTTTGAAATGAACACATTCACTGCAACTGCAATCTTTTAGAGAGAATCCCCTTCCACATTGTTCATTTATATTTTTGAGTAGTGCTATTGCTTTACTTGTCTTTTTGTTTTTGTTTTTTTTTTCCCCCTGGGGAGTCTTACATTTCCTCTGTTTCCCACATACCTGTTTCTACTGCTATCCAGTGACCGTCCGTCACATTAAAGGTGTGATTATGATTTTCTTGGCAACTGTCGATGGAGATAACCCTTCATTTACTGTGCAGGTACAGAAAACACACCCACAGCTGCAGCTGCTGCAGGCAGGCTTTCAAACCCGCTGCCCTTTTAAGGGGTGTCCTAGCATCAGACTCCAGAGTTTTGTTTGTCAGGTTACTCAGCCCAGCAAAATGTGTGGCCTTGAAACCCGAGGAATGTTTAATATGAAGTTTCTGGTGGTACCACTCCTCAGAGATACTCAGAATTTTACTATAGTGTTTTTCAAAGCCTACGGCCAAATCCTTAACCAGGATCTTTTCTGTTTTAATAAGGTGTTAGAATGACAAACTCAAACATTACCAGGAGAACTGTTACAGGGAAGATGGGGAAGGCATTCTTAGGTTAAGAGAAAGAAAGCTGAGTCAGGTTGACAAGTGATAAATTCAGCCAGGCTGAATTGGACTTTGGGCTTGTTTTGAGACCATTTATATTTATCTTTTTGTCATCCCCATGTTCTTAGTCCTACACTCAAGCTGAATTTGCTTGTTCCCATTTCCTCAAGCGTGAAAGGACTAGGCCCAAGCCTAGTTCAAACTCATGCTCTGTCTGCAAAGCTGAGACAGTGAAAAAAACCCCAGGCATTTTGCCACGGATCCTTTCTGATTTCAAATTGTGAGGCATAGGATCCTCTTGGCTGGAAAACAAAGTGGGGAACAATTTCACACACAAGAAAAGAAAGGTTTTCTATTTTTCACATTGAAACCCAGAACATTATTGCACAAATCTTTCAAAACTTTAACAGAGTTCATGTTTTCTCTTTTTCTTCACAAAATGAATCTTATTCCCGTTCTCTTTTTCATTTTTATTGATGCCAAAATATTCTTGATTTTCTGTAAGTTTTGAAATATCCAAACAAATTGGAAAGGCATTAGGAAGCACTAGACCACCTCTATGACTGCATAGCTTTCTAAAAATAAAAGAACACACATGGATAAAGTTGCTTGATTGATTTTTTTGCCTTTTTGCTATTTTTGCAAAGTTGAGAAAACTGTGCTTTTTGTTACCAATTCTTTGTTACTGAAAAAGAAATTCCAGGAGATCTCTGGTAGATAACTAGACAACATATTATTTTTAGAAATTAACAGTACTTGTAGATAAATTATTTAGAAACAAGGAAAAAAACTTCTAATTTCTTATATGTTTCAAAACTAGCTGATTAGTAGATTATTTTCCTTTTTTTTTTTCTTGCACTTATTCATTAGAGGATATATTCTGCTATAGTTCATTTGTAATGAATTAGATTAAATGATAAAAAGATGATTCAGAAAGTGTTAGATGAGTTAGTATAGATGAGAGGATAAAGGACACCCAGCCTGTTCATTTTGTCTGGGAAGGTTAGGCTATAAATAGCTGTCTTTTGCCCTCCAATATACACATTCAACTCCCATTGAAGTCAGCAGCACAGAAATCAATGGGAACTCTGTGTGTATGTATCAGAGTAGATTTTTTGTTCAACTGAATGCTTTGTACTTAGTATAGGAAGACCTAGAGATTATAAGAAATCTGAAATATTCAGAATAGTGTTATAATCTATAAATCCACCTAATCCTGCTGTGTATATTTGACTGTACTGGGGCATTCTTAACACATATATACAATACACATCGGAACAGGTTTAAAATAGGCACGTCTATAAATGCACACAGTATATTTCACCTATCTTATACGTGTTATACTTTATAGCAGAAAATAGAGGATGAGTTTCTACTATTCCTTTCTGATATGATTATTTTTCGTATTTTTGAAATCTTGTACTTACAGTAGAGAGCATTATTCCTCTCACTTGGTCTAAGTTCTTTAGACTTTGCTGACGAGTTTTGCTTGCACAGCGACACAAGATTCAGCCTTATTTAGATATGTTAGAATGTCTGGAAAATAACCCTAAGAGATACCACATCAGAAAACATATTAAAAAATGCTTACTATATTTGTGTCTGCCTTCTTCACATCAATCTTCAGAACACAGAAAGAGTTCATGTAAGGCTCGTTTTGGCAAGGAATGAGTAGTACCAGAATAAACTGGTGCCAAAAGAGTGGATTTGAATAAGCAGATAATTTAAACTGGAATAAATTGCTAGGCTATTTGGGAGTCTCTGTGTTTTCCTTTATGGATTCTGTCTGTAATTATGAATGCCGTCTGTGAATGTGTTCCTAAATCTATTTACTGTTAAAGCCACAAGCTGCTCTTTGCCTTCATTTTTTATTTTCACCCTATTTTACCCCATGACTGAGGGGCCTGCTGGTCAGGCTACCAGTAAGCTATTATTATACAGAGGTGACTCTCTCTCAGATGCAAACATTTATCCAGACTGGAAGCTGTCTCTCACCATGAAAAACTGGCTTGTCCAGAGAGAAGTCTGCAAAGTCCTGTTGTAGGTGACAAAAAAGGGTATATCCTCCCAAAGGAGGAAGAGAAAGACAAGGCATTTCTTAGTATCTTAAGGTGATGGGAAAGATGCGCAGGAAGTTTCGGTAAGGGAGAGGAAAAAATTTATGGGCAAAAGAGTACAGTTTGGCAGCACCCCTGACGAAAACCAGGGAAGATAAAGCTTCCTGCCCCTGCAGACTTCCACGGGAATTAGGAAACACTGTGGTTAGGGAAGAATTCTGCTCCTCCGTGTCGTGATAAAAGGCACTGGTAACGCCCACCCGTGTACTCAGCTACATGTTTCCTTGTACCTCCCCTTCACTCCTGAGCATTTACACTTTTGTTGACATTTTGAGGGAGGAAGTGTGTTTCCAGCACAAGAAGAGTCTTAAAAGTCAAGGCTAGATTCTGAATGAAATAGGCAGCATGAATTCAGGAGTGAAATTTAGAAGAGGTATTTGGCAGAGGGTGCACCATTCAAAATCAAAGCATAGGAAAAGAATTCATATTGTTAAATTTCCAGAAATGTCAAATACCAAGTACTCCAATAGCTGAGTCCTCCTACCAACATCTTGTGACAGGCCAAACTCTGTCCCAGGATTAGCACTAGGTAAATGTTCTGCAAAGGTGCCTGGACTTGGAAGGGAAAGTGACTACCTATTGTTAAAATAGGTGTTCTAGTGTTACTGCTGTCTCAGTGCTTCTTGGGCTATATACAAATGAATGGAAGTAATAAATGAAGAAAACCATTGGATAAAAATCGAGATGAACAACACACAAAAAGAATGTTAAGCCTAGCCTCTGCAGCTGGAAAGGTTGGTAAAGGGGAACGAAGGGAGGATCCTTGTGATGGGAGAAAGATTCCTTTTCTGTGGTGGCTTCCAGTTTTGCAGTCTGTTGGACAAGGTGAGAATTCACTCAGGAAATTTCCTAAAGCAGAAATCCAGCCCTGTGTTAGTCTGCATGGAGCATTGCTATCTATCCTTTTAAAGTCAGCCTGTAATGTATTCAAGGTGCATGAAAGAAATACCATAGTGGCAAAGTTTATGAGGGCAAGGAATATGGGGAGTGGGGGGTGGGCGTCTGCTGATATAGTTGGGAATAACTGTTCATAAGTTTTTGTGCCAAACATCTTGACTGTTGATTTTTTCCAGCTTTATTGGTGGATGTGAAAGATTTTACATTTCCTTACATGTCTTGCCTCACTTGTATGACAGCTAAAACATTGCTGCAAAAAGGAATACTACAAATGCTCACCATAACCAATCTAATTCCCTTGGTTTGGACTGAAGAACCTCCTTTTTTTTTTTTTTTTTTCAGGCAACAGCCAAATCTTTAGGATAGTGCTAGCTGAGACTCTCTTCTGGGATGTAAGACCAGCACATTTGTGTGTATGAGATGCTACTTTTAAATGATGCACAGGCCAGTGAAGAATTTAGCAGTAATACTTAGCTTGTTAGAAAACACAGACCATATTTATTCCTTTCTTCACAGCCTTATTTACGGTACACTGGGACTTTTGAGTGAAGGAATGGCAAACAGTTAATAAAACATTTGATGGGTATTAATTACTTTCCACTTAATTACCTGCCATGTGGATCTTGTTGAGCTATTGATTACTGGCAAACGTACATCCCACTGGGGATAGTGTGATTTAACTTCATCCGAGGAGTCAATTAGCCCTAGTAACAATGGGAGAGCTGGTGCTCTGCCTCAGTAGTTGGGGTTTCTTGCCAAGAATGGTAGATAAGCCATTTATTTGTTCATTAAAACACAGTACTACTGTCAACAGGAGGCACTTACCAGGTGTTATTGAGATTGGTAAAATGTCACTGTTTCATCAACGATTTGTGGCAGTTTGTAGCTGTGAGGTGGGTGAAAATACCCTCTCTGATTTGAGAGCACAGATGAATGGATGAGGTCAAGATGTTAACCCCTGTTTGCTTCTCATTTGTGAGAACTTTGGTTACAAATTTGCATCAGCTCTCCCAAGTGCAAAACATCTTTTGCTGTCATTAATTCAGAGGCTGTGGGACAACAGACCCTGAACTGTGGCATGTGACATTCAATTAATATCACCAAGAGTGAAACACATGGCATGACCTCCAACTTACCACAACTAAATACTTCTCTGTTCCTCAGTGAGGATGATCTTCCCAGCTGAAAAGAATAGCCTGCTGTCTTCCCATGAATTAATCTGAGAATGAAAATATCTTTTTTATTTTTTCTTTCCTGCGTTGTGATTTAAAGTACAGATCCAATAAACCATTATTCATATTGATAATTCCCCTAGTATGTAACTGAAGGTATAAAAAAAAGCCTCTTGGCTGGAAACTAAAGTTCTATTAAAAAAAACCAAAACAAAAAAACCTCAACAAATGAAAACCAACAAAACAAGAGAATATAGGTGGAGAATTAAGTTTGTTCAAGGAATTCTTTAAGTAGACCATACATGGATTTGTCTAAAGAAAAAAAATGGATATTGTAACCAGAAGATGTCTTAAAAAATTACTTTTATTTTAAATATGAAGGTTTGATTAAAATACAATTCAGAGATGATGATATATACTATACTTGAAAGATGGGATAAATTGTCTTAGTCATGGGTTAAAAAGTCATTCTAAAATGAGAATCTTCTAGGAAAACTGAACAACAAATGAATAAATGACTGACCACAAGTACTTGATTACATTAGATTAAATTAGATATATACAAATGTATAAGCCAAAAAATTGTCATGGGGACACATCCTTCAGTTTTTTCTTTTAGAAGAGTCATGAGACTGTCTTGCGAGATGCTTTATCTGACAGTGACCTGCACAAGGATATTTTCCAAATCCACAGAAAATATTGAGGAAAAGATTTACGTTCTGTCATCTGCCATAAATGAATGATACAATTTACCTATGCTATGTTTTGTTTTGCTCACTAGAATGCATTAATTTCCATTTTACCGTTCCCTTTATATCCATAAGATGAGAAAATAACTTTTAAATAATACTTCAGATAACACTGAGAAATGTCAGAGATTTGCTCTATGTTCATCTTGAGAAACTAAGTTTTTCATGTGCTCTGCAAGAGAGGATCGCTGGCTTTTGGTGGTGTAACGATATTATTATTGCAACATAAGGAAAACCAAATAAATTCAACAGATATTTGTCTTGGAATAAGACAGTTTGTTTTTAAGGCTGGATCAAGTATAAAATTGAAAAATAGAAAAAGAAATATTTAATTAAATCAAGTTTTGGTTCCTTTAAGGTTAAGTGCAATTTATGAAGACATTGCACACTATGAAAACAAAGTGGTTCATTAAAATTATACTTACATTTGCAACTGGGAAAATAGCTGTGTAAGAACGGAAACAGCAAGGGAAATTTCTGAATGCTGCTGAGATCTCCTTTTAGATGAGTTTCGACTTTACAGCCTTGTGAATCAAATTCAAGAAAATATGGATTTTTTTTCAAGTGTGTTTTCCATGTTTCTAGAACGTTACAAGGTTGTAGTAAGTTTCTATAAAACTAGCTATGTAAGTTACATTATGCTCTTGTAAGTTACCTTAGTTGCGCACGCTGATGTATAACCTTATTTATGTCAGTAAAATAACTTTGGATTGTTACAAGCAGATGAGAAGGATCAGGCTCCAAATTGTTGCTAAAAAGAAACATACTTTATGATAATATTCAACAGTGCCCTGGGTCCGGCTGGGATGGAGTTAACTTTCCTTGTAGCAGCCCATACAGTGCTGCGCTTTGCATTGGCGGCTAGAATGGTGTTGATAACGCACCAGTGGTTTTGCTATTGCTAAGCAGTGCTCACACAGCATCAAGGCTGGGTCACCAATGGCCCTTCTCTCCCCTACAAGGCTAGTAGGCTTGGGGGTGGGCAAGAGGCTGGGAGGGACCGCAACTGACCAAAGGGATATCCTGTGCCATATGACGTCATGCTCAGCAATAAAAGCTGGGGCTAAGCAAGGGGGAAGAGGAGGACTTAGGAGTTAATAGTGTTTGTCTTCCCAAGCAACTATAATGCATGTTGAGGCCTCACTTCCCGGGAAGTTGCTGGACATCTGCCTGATGATAAGTAGAGACTAAATCGCCTCTTTTTGCTTTGATTCCACGCGTGGGTTTTGCTTTTGTTATTAAGCAGCCTTTATGTCAACCAACGAGCTTGTCCCTCTTAGTGTCTCCTCCTGTGATGTTGAGGAGAGGGAGTGAGAGAGCACCTGGGTGGGGGTCTGGCAGCCAGCCAACATCAAACCACCACAAATGGTCACAATTGTAATTGGCTTTTGGAGAGTTTGTACACCCGGTGTGAGGGCACAGTGTATATATTTATGTACACAGCTCTCATTTTTTGTTTAAAGCTATTGGAGTACATTAGGATGTGCTGGTTGATTCGGTCATAGCCTTCACTGCAATAAAACAAAGAAAGCACAACTCGAAAGAAAAACATGGTCAATAAAATATTGGATTAACTGCGGTAAATCTCTCTGACATATTCAAGGCATGAAGACAAGAGAGGAAGTTCTTAAAATTTCTATTCTTATGTAATTTTTTAATGCAGTATAGATGTCACTGTATCTTACCATAAAGCTTTGGGAAGCTGTGAAATAACATAGGTAAGCAGCCGGGCATGGGGCAGAAATTACTGTAAAACATTCTTGTCTTTCCCAGTAACAGGTTTCTGTGGGGGTAAATTAGCATGCTAAAATGAAAGCAGTTGACCTATTTTAGATGGTGGTGCAGTTTGTGTGTATGTTGTGGAAGAATTATTTAGTGGAGTGTTGTGCTTTAATGTGGCTAATGGTAGTACAAAAGGAGAGAGGGACCTTGTTTTTCTGCTTATGCTGTAAACAAGGTTTCAGGGGAAATTCTTTGAAGTATGGAGATCTAAGCTGGCCGGTTTTGAATCCCCCCTGAGGTACTACAGAGGAACAGTAGGTATCTGATAATGTTTGCACTTCGAGTAAATCTTTTTGGGCATCAAACACAGTGTTGACAAACAAGATAAAAAGTGGATTATTTAAAAGCGCTGCTTAAGATAAATAGGATACTCATATGATCTGTGGCGTTGAAGTTTTTACTGTCTCTCTCCAGACTTAGAAAAAAGAATTTAAAGCAGTAAAGGACTAGCTTTTCAAAGGATCTCTGCTCAGCTCGTGTTCTTACACCAAGATCCACAGCTGAGTTTTCGAAGAGACTAGGACCCAGGCCACAGTGAAATCTGGAGGTGTACTGCTGTCATCATCATAGGGATTTCATCCCTAGTGCGTTCATCTCTTTGGAAAAAATGGGTATGAGAAGCACAGTGACGTCCCCTGACTCTTGAGTATTTCCAAAGATCTGGTCTAAATGCCAGTTTTTCTTCCAACAATCCTGACATCTGCCCTTGTTGGACTGAGCCCGTCTGTCTATTTAAATGCACAGAGAAATATACGAGCTACAGCACTGTGGTGTTGAGTCAAAATGGTACACTAAGACGTAAGCAGTGCTGACAGAAGCCAGCAGGGAACACCGTGGTTTAAATATAGCATCTCGGGACTTCAGAAGGGGTTACAAATTCTGCTACAAACAAGGATAACTTGCACCATGTTATGATAAGCCCATTGTCTTTTCGTGTTTAAGTACGGTTTTATTTTCTTTTCCATTAGCTCTGAAAAAGAAAATGGTAAGAAAACATTGCCATAAAGAGTCGTGAAATATTAGGTTTGATTATAGTTATTATTATGTAGTTTGTAAAGTATTTTTATGAATATATTTGGATTCACTCTATTTGCAGGATCACACTGGTACCCATTTGTAACACAGGAATAAGGTTCTCATCTGGACTGTTAAAAATTGGTCTCCAAAGTTGACCCGTTTATTGACAAGACTATGAAGTTCTCATTACACCTTCCATAAAGCTTTCTTGAGATAGACTCTGGTTAGTATATCTAAGATGCTATATTTGACCTGTTAATCCAGTAGCATCACTGGAGACCAGAGAAGCTGAAAATTATGGAAATTTGAGCTACTGAAAAATTTAAAAGCCTTCTAGAGGATAGGTTTACAATATTGCTCCAAACAGCAAGTACTGGCTTAGTCGAACTGCTGGTAGAGACTATGGCCCAACAGTGCATGCAACAGCATGCACTGTTTCAGCAAAACAAATTTTTTGTTGCTTTTTTGTTGTGGTGGGTTTTTTTTTTATATAGCGGTGGTGCCACTTGTATTCACAAAAAAAGGCTGTGAAACATAGGAGTGTATTCTCAACTTCCTTTGATTGCAGCAAGACACAGGACCCCATGTGCAAGAACGCAAGTGCTGAGTGTGCTAGGACCAAATCCTCACCATGTTGAAACCAATATGTAACAGCTTGTTACAGTGTGCAAGAACTGTAAGAGACTGGAGGGTAAGGCTTGGGTTTAGGCCTTGACCTTCCTCACAAGCAGCAATGTGACAGAGGAGCTTTGAAATGGAGATGGCAGTGGCAAGCTAGATGGGACATAGCTGTGGAGGACTCATTGAAACAGGGCCAGTTCTCAGCTTTCAAGGATTGCCGTGAGAAGAAGGAGGGTTTCTAAAGAAGAGATTTTTCTTCAAATACATAACCAATCTCTTATGTAACAGGACTGACCATCCTTGGCAGAAAAATCCCCATAATGCTACAGGCAAAACCTCCGTTACACGTCTATCATCCACCTGGACGTGAAGACAGAAGAGTCATCATGAAATGGCCAGAATGTTGCAAAGCTACAAAAAGCTCACTCTCTTCAGCAACACCTGTCTCTTCGGACCCTTCAACAAGCATGGAGGTAATAAGTGAAAATTTATGCTGTCACTTGGTTCTTTCCAAATGCAATGGACAGAGATTTATAACTCCCAATGGGATTTACAGAGCCATGTGAATTACATTCTCTAACCCTGCAGCACATTGGCCTACACGCTGGATAAGGCTTTCCGTTCCTTCATTGGTGTTGGGGGAAAAAACCCAAAGGTACAACCATTGACCAACACAGTTCTGGCCTTAGTGATCTGTCCTACCTCATCTGGAACAGGAATAAAATCTCCTCCTGGACTGGTAATGTAAGTTGTCTGTAATGATTTGGATTGATGCAAACAGGTGCTATCGTTGCACCTCTTCCCAGAGACGTGACCAAGGAAGAATGACAGGTGACCTCAGAAGTTCAAACCTGTGAACTGATCTAGGATCCTAAAAGACTTAATGCATCAAGAGCTATTCCTCCTTAGTGTGGATGGATGTTGAAAGAAATTTACATTGTTATTTCATGAGTCACACATAAGGGCAACCAGTTCCCTTGCAAGAACTGAGAATATCAAAGCCCCATCTTAAGAGAAATATTTCCCAGTCTTATACAATTCTTGTAAAAAACACACAGGCAGATAAACGGATGCTATATGCTTTTAGGAATTATTGAAGAACTCCTTGCTTGGTTGCAAGCTGCACTCCTTCTACATGGTTAAGCACTACTAAAGATGTTCACTTTCAAGTTGTATATCACTATCTACAGCCTAACTAAATGTACCTTGTGGCTTTTATGAGACCAGGAAGACTTTCAGGGTGAAATGATCATGACCACCTACTCCATTCTGTCTGGCATCTGGAAATACCAGACCGCAGAACTTTAACCAGCCTGTAGCTTGTTCACGGTCCTAGAATGAAGCACTGGCTTGCAGTGTATTTGGGATTGCTTCATTACTTCTTTTCTCTCTCATTTCTTCTTTCTCTCTCTTTCCTTTTCTTGTTTTTGTGATTTTTCTGCTTGGGCCAGTTTATAGCAATTACTTTGACCTTGATGATAAGAACTGGATGTGTAAATGTTCTTCATCAAATACTATGTATCTGATGGAGAACCAAAGTCCTTAGAAAGGCCTTTTAATAGCAACAGAAACATTTGAATACATTTGGAAGTTATCCAGAATATAACCAGGACATTTTGGAATGGATCAGGAGTGGTAAAACGTGGTTGTTTTAAAAACCGGAGGATGAAAATCCTCCTGATACTTTCATACTGCCTCATTGAGAAGTTAAGCTTTTTATCAAGGAGATTATTGCTCTTTTTCTTGCTTAAAAGCATACTGGAAATAAAGTGGGATTTCAATATTCAGTAAAAAATTCCCTCAATAAAATTCCTCAAAAGTGTTTTCATATATTCAAAATCAGTTTTGCTAAAGAAAACTATGATAAAGTCAAGTATTTAAGATTTAAAGTTTTGAATATTTGAAAGTGATCTACAAATATACAAATAAATACAGAAATATAAATTTATCACTTTCAATTAAAACTGTCTATATTACATAGATAAAATTTTAAAATCCTAGAGAGCAGCTGTTAATAGCTAGCTTTGTCTTTACCTTAAAAGTATACAAAGATGAGAATTAGTGTAAATGAAATGTAGAGTTCTATAAAAGATTTTATTAGTTTGACTTTGAAATAACTGACATATTTCATCAAAGCTTAGCCACTATACAATACCAATAGACTTTTAACACATTATGTATAGTACATTTGTTTATGCTCAGTACTTCATGACAAAATATTTCAGAAAATTTTCAGAGTTTATGCTTTTAATGGGTTCTCCTTCTTATATCTTTCTGCCTGCCAAAAAGCAGGCTCCATGACCATTATAAGCTGAGCTGTCTTCACTGCAGAGGGCATGAAAATTATGATGAAGATGCTTCACAATGATTTGAGGAAGCTTTCTCTAAGTTACAGTGCTTGCTAAATATATCAGATGTGTACGATTAAAAATAGTATATCAGCTGCCTCTTTTGGAAAGGAGGCACTGCCAAACTGCTTCCATTGGAGTCATCCTGGCTATGGCTTCCACACAAATTCCCCTTCAAGTTACCCCCCCAAATGAAAACCTTAAAGAAAGCAGCCATCTCTCTGCAGGAATTTGCTCAAGGCTGGCAAGATGACAGCAGCCTGGCTCTCCCCACTACCCAAGGCTTTTGGCTCCCTTTGGAAAAGGGCCATAGCCTTATTGGTCTCATCGCATTTTGCAGACCTCTAAGAAAACTGCTGCAGGGTGGGCACTTTGGGCTTTTCATTTGCAATCGCTTGTGCCGTATGTTCCACACCTTTTGTAGTTCGGTTTTGTACCATGTTGGAATGGGGGAGAGATGTGGCCCTTTTGCAATGAAAACCATTTTATTGTATACATCTAATCCTAGTAGAGTTATTCTGATTTATACAGCTGAAGAACTGTCCCACAGTATATAAATCATCCCTATTCACATAGATAGACTCACAGAAATTAAAAATACTCTATCTTGGAAGACAGCCTATGTAAAATGCAGCCTTTGACAAAAAAATGCTTGTTGTTTAAAACAAAGACAAGTGCTATTAACAGATAGAAGTTATCTGCTCTAAATAGTGGGTCAACAGGACACAGTATATTTGCAAGAAATATACAATTCCCATTTGTGACCGTAAACACTGTGGGGTCCACATCTCTATGGGTGAAAACCAAAGTGTGTTAGCATACAGATGTGTGATACCTTTTAAAATCCCTGCAGTATCTTCCTACCTGCTGTGCTTAATTTCAGATTCAAGTGCTGTCATTAAAGGAAAAAAACCCCACAAAACTGTTTTCGCCTTTATCTGTGCCCTACATTGCATTGGCTTTTCCTCAAATATTTTCCTGGTGCCACAGCTCCCCAAACATTTTTTGAATACTTGATCTTTAGGCCCCCAACTCCCACTTTTCTTTTTCAAGTTAGCACATGTCTGTCTGACATGTAAAATAACAACTTTTTAATTGTTTTCTTGCAAACAAATTTCTTGCAAGCCTATCTTGGCAACATTCCATAAGAAAAAAATCTCTACTGTAAAGTTTGTATTTAGAATTGTAAAAAACTCTGTTACAATCTGGCAAGCCATAAACTCCCTTCAAAGATCGGTTGCACTAAGCCTAATTCTCATTTTGATTTATTTGACTTTGGATATAATGGTATTAAATTAGCAAAGACAAGCAATGAACAAAACCCTGGAGATGAATTAGCCATTGTATCCAGTCCATTAATCTCTTCTTCAATTCTTGAGAATTGTGGCTCACCCAGACCCAGAGATCAAATAAAATGCCTAATTGGGAAAATCCTAAACAAGAGTATCCTGGGGAGCTTGAATTTATTTGTCAACTGTTCAAACAACTATGTTGTTTATATGTCTTTAAAACCCTGATACTTTTCCACCACTATATCTTAATCCAGATACTTTAAACACAGGAGGGTGATTGAGAATTGTTTTCAATTAACTGGAATAGGGAGAGACACTTATTCTAAAAACAGATAGTTGTGTTGTGAACATTCTGCCAAACATGCTGAGAATTTTAGATCTAAACATCAGGTTTGAGGGATGCTCTGAAAACTCTTCGAGGGTAGTAGTAAACACGGCTAATGGATACTCTCTTCTTTCCGTGTCATTTGTATTAAGCACTGTGATTCGATATGAGAAAGAAATACGATATGAATGAATGATGCTTTTTAAAAAAGAAGTTCAATAACATTTTTAAAGACATGTGAGAGGGAACAAATATAGGAATCTTTTCAGCTTGTGAGTACCCCAGAGTTGTCTACAGATTTTCCTAGAGGTCCAGGAACACAACCAACAAGACTGAACTCCACCTGCCCTTGAAGCAGAAATGCAGAGGACAGTTAAAAGTCCATACCTGGTTCCGAGTCTGATAACATCACATATTCCCATCAGCACTAAAAGAATAGGTAACCTTTAGTCACCTAATATGAAATAATAAATTTTCTGATGGCATTGCGACTCATCAGTAACCTACCTCTGATCTCTCTTTTGGGGAAAAACGGCTATGGAAAAATCTGTGGCCAGGAAACACAGGCTGAAGTTGTTGGTTTTTTCCCCCCACTTACGTTTTGCGGTCCTAATCACCAGTTCAGATTTGAAAGAGCACAGAGACCACAAGCGCTACATGAATTGGTGCCTCTTTCTTGCTACAGACTGTCTCCTGTTCTCAATTGCAGTAACAGTGATCATGATATTGCCTTAATTTTCTTACAGGGTGTACAAAATAGCTCTGGCATGACTGTATTACATATTTTGATGGCATCCACAGTGCTGTTATTGGCAATAGTTTCTCTAACCTAAAGGTGTTTTTGTTTAAGTTGCCACAGAGATCTGTGTATGACAACCCCCTTGTTCAAGTTTATAAAGCTTCCAGAGAGGTTACTTTAAAACAAACACATTAATGAAAATCTGTACTACAGGACAGAACAAAATCTGTCAGGGATGGCATAAGTATAGTTGGGCACAGATTAGATGACTTCTCGAAGCCTCTTCCTTCATACCTATTCTTTAATGATTGTACATCTTTGTCTACATCAAGTACCAGTGGAGCAATGAAATAATAAATCTAATAGGAACTTCCCAGAAAGGCAAAGGGACAGTTGGACCACATAAGACTGATAAAATACATTTTGTCCACAAATTTTGCCTCTTTTTGTTTCACAGGACTAAAAACTAACAGCTTCTTGATGAAGGAGAATCAGAGGGAGAAAGCCAGATAGATTAGGGTTATAAAAATCTTGACTTGAAAAGACTATAGTGTATAAATATTTTTTTTTTCAATCTAATATAAAGGATTTGATGTTTCTGAAGTTTTTCTTCCAACATGGATTCACCAAGGGGAAATCATGCTTGACCAATCTGATAACCTTCTGTGATGGCATGACTGCCTAGGTAGATGAGAGGTGAGCAGTGGATGTTGTCTATCTTGACTTCAGCAAGGCGTTTGACACTGTCTCCCATAACATCCTCATAGGTAAGCTCAGGAAATGTGGGTTAGATGAGTGGACAGTGAGGTGGATTGACAACTGGCTGAATGGCAGAGCTCAGAGGGTTGTGATCAGCGGCACAGAGTCTGGTTGGAGGCCTGTGGCTGGTGGTGTTCCCCAGTGGTCAGTACTGGGTCCAGTCTTGTTCAATTTATTCATCAATGACCTGGATGAAGGGACAGAATGTACCCTCAGCAAGTTTGCTGATGACATGAAACTGGGAGGAGTGGCTGATACACCAGAAGGCTGTGCTGCCATTCAGCGAGACCTGGACAGGATGGAGCGTTGGGCAGAGAGGAACCTCATGAGGTTTAACAAGGGCAAGTGCAGGGTCCTGCATCTGGGGAGGAACAACCCCATGCACCGGTACAGGTTAGGAGTTGACCTCCTGGAAAGCAGCTCTGTGGAGAAGGACCTGGGAGTCCTGGTGGATGACAACTTCACCATGAGCCAGCAATGTACCCTCATGGCCAGGAAGGCCAACGGCATCCTGGGGTACATTAAGAAGAGTGTGGCCAGCAGGTTGAGGGAGGTTCTCCTCCCTCTCTACTCTGCCCTAGTGAGGCCCCATCTGCAGTACTGTGTCCAGTTCTGGGATCCCCAGTTGAAGAAAGATGAGGAACTACTGGAGAGAGTTCAGTGGAGGGCTACAAAGATGATGAGGGGATTGGAGCACCTCTCCTATGGGGAAAGGCTGAGGGAGCTGGGGCTGTTCAGCCTGAGGAAGAGAAGACTGAGAGGGGACCTCATCAATGCTTATAAATATTTTAAGGGTGAGCATCAAGAGGATGGGGCCAAACTCTTTTCAATGGTGCCCAGCGACAGGACAAGGGGCAACAGGCACAAACTGGAACACAGGAAGTTTCTTTCCTGTGAGGATGACAGAGCACTGGAACAGGCTGCCCAGGGAGGTTGTGCAGTCTCCTTCTCTGGAGATATTCAAACCCACCTGCATGCAGTCCTGTGCAACCTGCTCTAGGTGAACCTGCTTTAGCAGGGTGTTGGACTAGATGATCTCCAGAGGTCCCTTCCAACCTGTAGTATTCTGTGATTCTGTGAAATGTTAAGAAGAAATTAAAATCTTTCTCTTTTTTTTTTTTTTTAAATTTGTCTATTTGTATTCATTTCACATTGAGTTTACTTTCATCCTCAAAAAAAGAGAGTAAAATAAACATATGCACAAATGATTTGTTCTTCTTCAGTGTACACCATAAATATTGCTTCCTCTGGTCTGATTTGAAGTGCTAAAATACTCTGTTGTATACTAAGACGAATATATTTTGACTTTCATGATGACTGGGCTGTATTTATACTGATATTCAGGCATTTGGAGGACAGCAAAAAGAATTCAGAAGTTGTTTGCCAATAGAAAAAGAGTTAAAGTTCTCAATGTCAAGTACAGTTCATATTTTTGTACAAGTGATGCTCTCTTGTTTCCCGCATTAGTAAATTTTTCTTTGTCAGTCTGTGACTCTTTTGCATTTGCCATTGCTTCCATTTCCTCACTTATGAGAAAAAGCATAGATCTGTTTCCTCCCATCTTATCTTCATAATTAGCTGGACACAGATGCCTTTGATGACTTTTAAATCTTCTACTGAATCACCCACAGAAAGACTTATTTGATACCACTTTTAATAACTTGCCATTATTTATCTGTGCAGACAGAGATATCTCCACCATCTATTTGACTTTAAAGGAATTCTTTTTCCATTTCAAAACATCCAAATCCTCAAATTACTCACTGATGTTGCATATCTTACTAGTACATATTGTTTATTTCTTTGCACTTTTTTGTTTTTCATTTTTCAATTCAGTTTCTCTCTTAGCCCTTGTCTTTCTCTCATGGCTTCAGAGACTACTGTTAATCTCACACAGACAATTTTAGTCAAAGATTATTTTCTGAGCTGTGATGTCAGAAGAAGGACAGATAGGATGCTGATCAATCAAAACCACCAGTCTGTACCAACTCTTCTTCCTTGCTAGAAAAATTTCTTTCTATTCCTTGGGTTACTCTTGAGGAACTCTTCCTACATTCAATGTTTATCTTCCTCCCACTTGTGAATACTTGATCTCCTTTGTGTCAAGACACTTTCACTTCATTAGTCTTGGTGAATGGATGACCTCAATCCAGTGCAGAGCATCTTGTTCTTCTGATCTCCTTCTACAACATGGTGACCTGCTTAGTGGATGAGGGAAAGGCTGTGGACGTTGTGTACCTGGACTTTAGTAAAGCCTTTGACACCATCTCCCACAGTATCCTCATGGAGAAACTGGCTACCCATGGCTTGGATGGGCGTACTCTGCGCTGGGTAGGAAACTGGCTGGATGGCCGGGCCCAAAGAGTTGTGGTGAATGGAGTTAAATCCGGTTGGAGGCCGGTCACAAGTGGTGTTCCCCAGGGCTCAGTACTGGGGCCAGTTCTGTTCAATATCTTTATCAATGATCTGGACGAGGGGATCGAGTGCACCCTCAGTAAGTTTGCAGATGACACCAAATTGGGAGGGAGTGTTGATCTGCTGGAGGGCAGGCAGGTGCTACAGCAGGACCTGGACAGGCTGGATCGATGGGCCGAGGCCAATTGTATGAGGTTCAACAAGGCCAAGTGCCGGGTCCTGCACTTGGGTCACAACAACCCCAGGCAACGCTACAGGCTTGGGGGGGAGTGGCTGGAAAGTTGCCCAGCAGAAAAGGACCTGGGGGTGTTGGTTGACGGCCGGCTGAATATGAGCCAGCAGTGTGCCCAGGTGGCCAAGAAGGCCAACGGCATCCTGGCTTGTATCAGAAATAGTGTGGCCAGCAGGAGTAGGGAGGTGATTGTCCCCCTGTACTCGGCCCTGGTGAGGCCGCACCTCGAGTACTGTGTTCAGTTTTGGGCCCCTCACTACAAGAAAGACATTGAGGTGCTGGAGCGTGTCCAGAGACGGGCAACGAGGCTGGTGAAGGGTCTGGAACACAAGTCCTATGAGGAGCGGCTGAGGGAACTGGGGATGTTTAGTCTGGAGAAAAGGAGGCTGAGGGGAGACCTTATCGCTCTCTACAACTACCTGAAAGGAGGATGTAGAGAGATGGGGGTCGGACTCTTCTCCCTAGTAACAGGTGACAGAACAAGAGGAAATGGCCTCAAGTTGCGCCAGGGGAGGTTTAGATTGGACATTCGTAAAAATTTCTTCACCGAAAGGGTTGTCGGGCACTGGAACAGGCTGCCCAGGGAGGTGGTGGAGTCCCCATCTCTGGGGGTATTCAAAAGACGTTTAGATGAGGCCCTAAGGGATATGATTTAGTGGGGGACTCGGTAGTGATAGGTTAATGGTTGGACCCGATGATCTCGGAGGTCTCTTCCAACCAGAACAATTCTATGATTCTATGATTCTAAGTGCCTTATGCTTGAGTCCCTGGTGCTCTGGAGCCCTCCAAGTGAAGGAACAGCAAACAAGTCTGCTTCTCCCACAAATCACGATCAGTTTTGTCAAGTATGTGCTATGAAGTCTGGTTTTGAAATTTCACTTTAACCATTATGTGGGAAAGATAATTTGGAACAGCTCAGTGCTTCTGCCTGGAAAGTTGCTGTCTGCTGGCTACCTACCTCTATAAGTCATCAGCAGTCTCCTTCACAGAGGGTTACCTATGATTCTTCCTATGTCTTAGTCACTTTAGGTCATCAAAAGCTGAATAAGCCCTGGACAAAAACACTCTATTTCTCTGCAGACAGTCCATCTTTGAGCATTACAAAGCACCTTGGTAGGCAGAATGGAGAACAAACTTAGACCTCTGCTATCCATGCTGTACCTGTGCTGTGGATAATTAGTTGAATTCAGTCACTTCCACTGTCAATCTGCCACCCTTCATGATCAGTGAAATTCTCATTAAAACATGCTTTTTGCTGACAAACCTGATACTGGCAGACTTCATTAAGTAATTAACTCAGATACTGAACACCAATCCATAATGTTGGGCATAATTAACAGATCAGGTTATCTGTCAGAGGCAGGTAATTTTCCCTTAGCCTTGGGATGCAGTCAGTGGAGAGGCTTGCAAACTTGCACATAGTATGGCACAACATCTGTGATTTACACATAAGAGAGCCATTGTGTTGCTGTGTGATGGGAATGCCTATTACATGGAAGTGCAGTAGAAATCCGCGACCTTTCTGCAAAGGGAATATGAAATATTAGTACAATATATGGACAATCTTTTCTTCCATGAAGAACGTTAACCTTCTCCTACAGGAAGATTATGTAATACAAGAGTAACACAATCAAATCAAGATTTAATTGCAATAAATGTAGCCTTAGCCAGACATGGAAATATCAAGAGCAAACCAATGATCTTTGATTTACCATGTATTAGGTGAGCCTGAATAGTTCTTAAGATGGTAACTGTCCCCATGGCAGTTTGGTAAATGAAAGAGATTTGGTTCTGACCATTGAATGATAAGCAGAATATGGCTGTTAACAGTTGGATAGAAAATTGTTCACCACTCAAGTTTTGTCTGTAACACAAGGCATCGAGCATTACAGGGCTCTTCAGTTCCTTCTCAGAAGTCTAAATGAATCCCTGGACTACATTCTAGAATGAAGTTAGCCAAATACTATCTTTGAACTTGAATCTGATTAGGGAGTAAATCAGGCCTTTCTGTTTAGGCTCGAATGAGAGGTGCTTCATAATCACTCTGCTAAAGACAGTCTCAGAAAGAAGACTGATAGATCATTATTTTTTTCTTGCAGCCAGTGTTGTTGAGGGCAGATCGAGCTGCAGTTCTGTGAAAATGTGCTTCTCCTTGCAGATGGGAAGGTAAAAAGTAGGTGGTTTGGAGCCTCTGAAACACAGAATCTGTCTACGGCAGATACCTGACAGAAACCTAATCTCAGAGTGATTACTCAATATCATGTCAAAGCTGGTAATCTGCTATAGCTGGTATGAAGTAAAAGCTGTAAAAACACAGAAACAAACTCAAAAATCCTGAAAAGAAGGATGGTGCAATTCAGAGCTCCAGCAGTCTCAAAACTGTGGAAAAGTGGAAGATGACCAGAGAATGCTGAAGCAACATTTCATTCTGCATCTGTAAGCTGTTGGGTCCTGTGAAAAGGATGACATTCAGAGTAATAAGATTCTTCACAGTGAGTAGGTCTGAAGCAGTTGCTGTGCTTAATAGTTTTCAATTAGTACAGCCAGGAGTAGCTGACCGTAAAATCATACGGAAAAAAATGAATAATTTAAATCAGAAGGATGGAATAGTTTATGACTGATCTGAAGCTAAATTTGAATCCACTTTTATAACTGTTACACACTTTTGCAATTTTTACAGCTGCAAGTTTGGAATTTGATTAAAGAACAAAAACTACCGTGCAGGAGAAGCTACACAATTAACTACACACAGACAATCTACAGTTTGCCAAGTCACTCAGAAAAGTTCACCAGAGATAGAAAGTTTGCTGATACCCTCATAAAAAACTGAAAAAGGCAATCTTTTAAGACTGTACCTAACAACTTTAAACTACCATGTCCAGTTGTCTTTCTCCCTGCTCAGGCATGATTTCCCCAAGTCCTGTATCCCTATCCTAGCAGAGTTTCACCTTTTCAACCAGCAAGGTTTAAAGGAAGAGGAAGACTAAAATTTTAGATAATTTCTGACTATTATTGCTGTCCTCCATTTTTTTGTGACAGCTCTGTCCTTGTATGTTCCTTATATATCTGCAAAAGATACAGAGAAAAAACTATTTCATTTTCATACCCTCTCAAATGTTTATCAATTAAAACAATTACATTATCAAGTTTTAGGACAAAAATGTTTCATATGATTAATCATAACTTTTTATCATACAGATTTATCATAGTAGTCACCACTTTGAATGTATTAGTAACATTTCTATCCTGTATAGTCCTTTATTGCACCTTGGACGGTTAAATTATTTGCCTCCATCTGACTTCCCTTTCCAATTTAGTTTTACTAGTCACAAATATAAAATGTATATTCTAACTACATTTTTCTACTGAAAAGGCAAGAATTAATTGCATCTGTTATCAACGACAGTGCAGATATATAATTCGTCATTCCAGAGAAGTATCTTGCAGTTCATCCCAGGTGAATACCACAGATCAGAGTCAATATTTATCCTTATATGAGAGAGCAGAAACCTATCTCGTTCTTCTGTGTCTCAAATTAATTGTAAGCATGCCAAGAAATAGAATTTATCTAGACAGGTAAAAATCTCTGGCAAAATATGCTTTGTGAAGACTTCATTTTCACCAAAACAAACAAAAAAACCCCACCAACCTCGTCCCCCAACCAAACCAAAACCAATAACAAAAACCCCCAAAATAACAACAACAAAAATATAAAACAAACAAACAAACACAAAAAACAACCAATAGTAAAGAGATAAAGGATATTTATTTTTGCTTGGTATTGGTTTAGACATGCTCTTGTGGATCCTAAGATAGCATTTTTAGAGAAGATGAAATAAATGACACGTTTTGTCTCTACTGCTAGCACTTACAAGGAGATGTGCAACTGCAACCAAGCTGTATCTCTGTTTTTTTGGAACCAGCTGTTTTCAACAGCATGCATCAAGTTCTCTTTTTGTATTTGTAGGTAGAGTATGAAAGTAGGTTCTCATTGGTGTTCTGCCACATGACTTTCACTACATACTTACTCTTTCGAAGGCTGTTGCCAAATTGTTTTCTATGCTTATTAAAGCTCAGTTTGCCTTGTACATTTATGAGATATACAGTGAAAAGTTTGGTAGGTTTACTCTGCACCCTCTGCATTTCAAAGAACATGTATATTTTTTTGGCTTGGAATATCAAAAGAAGGAAAATGAAATATTAGGAAACAGCTAATGGTTCTTCACCTATCCTAAAGACACAGTATACGGGTCAAAGCTTTGCATTGGAGAAAATCTGCAAGAAGCATCTTGCAACAAAAAAGAAAAAGTCAAATAAATTATTTGCTTTTCAGAGGTTCTTGGTGTCTTTTATTCCCCCCCCCCCCCCGAGTTTTTGTTAAATTTTACGTGTATACAAGGTAGAAAGATCCAGACTGAGCATACAAGAACTCTGTACAAGAAATTACTTTCAACTGCATGGATTCCCATTTCTCTGCTTGATATTATTTTATCCTAACTACAGATTGAGTACAAAATGTGCTTTAATGAGAAGCAAAGAGAAATGAGTTAATTAAAGAAATAGTATATCTCCAGATGGAATAGAATGACAGAATCATAGAATCATTTAGGTTGGCCAAGACCCTTAATATCATCGAGTCCAACTGTTAGCCTAACACTACCAAGTCCACCACTAAACCATGTCCCTAAGCCCATGATCCACACAAGAATAAGAGTACATAGAATCATAGAATGGTTTGGGTTGGAAGGGATCTTTAAAGATCATCTAGTTCAACCCACCTGCAACATGCAGGAATATCTTTCACTAGATCAGGTTGCTCAAAGCCCTATCCAATGTGACCTTGAACACTTCCAATGACGAATCATCTACAATTTATCTGTGTTCCAGTGTCTCACCACCCTCATCATAAAAAAATTCTTCCTTATGTCCAATCTAAAGCTACCCTCTTTTAGTTTAAAGCTGTTTCTCCTTGTTCTGTCACTACAGGCCTTGGTAAAAAGTCTTTCTCCATCTTTCTTGTAAGCCCCCTTTATATATCGAAAGGCTGCAATAAGGTCTCCCCAGAGCTTTTTCTTCACCAGGCTAAACAACCCCACTCTCTCAGCTTTTCTTCATAGGAGAGGTATTTATTTATCAAGAAATTCCCATTTATCAAGAAATTCCCATTCCTTACCTCAGTCAGGCTAGCAAGTGTTTTTTTCCTGTTAGCAAGGAATTAATTCCAGAATCAGAAATGTTACAGAACAGTCAAAGATCTAGAAGGGAAGGAGGGAGTTATCTACTCCAGCAGTGCTAGATTGTCTCTCTCTTAGGGTTAACTCTGGTCAAATAAAAAGTTTGTTAAGATGATGTAGACCTCTGATTTCGACCCTCTGTGTCTGTGCCTGTTGATTAGGAGTTAATTTTCTCTGAATAACACTGAACTGTGTCTCACTGCATTCATTTTCTAGCTCCCAAAGAGAGAACAAAACTTCAGTGATGTTACTAAAATGAACCTCAAAAAGCAGCAGTGATACAGAAAACCTGCATGATATATCTTTGGAGTTATAAGATTTTCTATCGAGTAGGTGGCAGCCCCAAACTTATCTTTATCATGTGTGTATCCACAAAAGACTGTAAAGATAGGCAAGTAGAATATGCTTCCTTTGGTACTTTCAAAGGCGCTATACGTTGGAGAGAGACAAATAAACAGTAGTTCAAGACTTCTGCACTTTGTTCATGGGTAGGGTGTAGCAACAATGCAGATTAAAAAGAAGACAACACTCCATGTATCATTTCGCATTTTGGAGACTGATTTAGCATTTTAAAGGTTATTTATAGCAAGATAGATATATGAAAAAGGTATTCTGTAGGGTTCTAGTCATTATGAAAGGATATAGATATCTACTTTTCAGTTTTGATTACTTGAATGTCTTCTGGTAAATAAGCTAGATAACTCTCAGAAGTAATTGTCTCACTGTATCTCATGCCTATATAATCTCTTCCTAAAGTAGTACAAATAATGATATTTTGATGCACAGTTAATAATACTAGCATCTTTGTTCTAGAGCCATCAGAGAAATTCACAAATATTTGTAAATCCTCACTATGCACATTAAATAAATGATATATGAAGAAATAGTTTAATGGAATACTAAAAAGAAGTAATTTTGTGAAATGAAAGTGTGTTAGCTTTATATCAATTATAGTTTACCTATCATTGTAAGAGGAATAACAGAATCAATTTCTGGTTTTTCGTAAAGAAAGCATGAACTCAGTCTATTCAGACCTCAAGAGATTGTTTACAGATCAAAATTCTGATTTCGCTCTCACTGTGTTATCTCATTTCTAGGCTGAAGTGGTTAACTCTTAGTGAGTCCTTCACTGATATGAAATATTTCTTTTACAATCTATCTTAATACTAATTTATCTCCTACAGGGTGTAGGCAAGTGGAATGAACTCTGGATCTCTGAACAATAGCAAACTGGCAACTACAAGTACAAGTTATTAAATATAATGGAAGAACTATTTGGGCTGCTAGATGTGATAACTGAGATGTCAGGGATAATCACCTTAAAACGGTTAGTCTCTGCTTTAGTGGTCACAGAACTGAAAATATAAAGCCTTATACCTGTGTTTCTGAATAAAATGTTGCTTTTCAGGTTTATATTCACAATAATTTACTCATTTACATACCTCTTTTGGACATGAGTAAACTACGTTAATGTAGAAAGTTTACGTATCACTGAATAGTTTTAGGGTAGATGAAGAAATTGACAATATTCAATAAGAGAAGAAACACAAGTAGATAGTACTTATTTCTCTGCTGCTACCAGTAACATTTTAGTGCAAAAAATTAAATGTTACTCCTTTTTTGAAATATAATTATACAGCTTTTAACTGAACTCCCAAACTACTTTTAAAATGACTTATCACTGCAGTACACCCTGAGGACTGGTGCCTCAGTCATCTATATCCGTGACCTAACGGCACACAGCATGGCTGTTATGCATCCCACGTGCCCTGCCTTCCTTTCTCCTGAAACCAAGATGTGTGGTCTTGCCCTGCTTGTGGAGCCACGACGTGGCAAAGGCACATACCCTAGAAGCTTGCAGTCTCTTTGGGCTGTCCATTCAGGCGCAGCCTTGGTTTTCAAAGGCAACTGGGATTCTTCTCATGGCATTCATTTCTTACACAAATTGAGATTTTATCCTGAGATTTATAAATCTAATAAGATCTCAAACTAACTACAGTTTAATGAGTAAAATATAAGTGTTATCTTGAGATAGTCCCATGCTTTATTGCAGAAAAGGAAGAAAATAAACTTATCCCTGCATTGTATGCATCTATCCCTTCCCTCTCTTTTAACCTTACCTCTCTTTTAATGATGTTCTTTCTGCTTTTCACATTGCCTAACTGTGTGCAAAGAAGTGCATACTAATTTTATATTTTCTGAGAAAATCATATGGAGGAGGGTCATAGAACAATCATTCATGAAGAGAAATCCAAACTTTAAAGATGTCTCATTGCCTAGCATTTCCTCATTTTAAGTTGTATGGGAAGTCAGGATTAAATATTAGATAATTGAGTTACTTGCTTATTGATCCTATATTCACAGCATGGTTTCCCTACGTGAATGACAGGTATGAGGAACACAGTCAGGAACACACAAGCCTGGTTCAAGATCACTCTTGTGACATGAACAGAGAAAGAAGCAGTTCTATGAGTAGATCTTGCATGAGATCTTGCAGTCTCAAGATTTCTAATACATATTATAAGTGCAACAACACAAGCAGACATTAGTTACTCTGTGTGCTGATGAAAAGTACCACCCTGGAATTTATTTTTATGATTGTTGCCCACTCTAGTCTCAGTGGCTATTTCTAGGAACAACAGATTTCATTGCACTCAGAAACCTGCATAAGATTAGCAATTCATCTTTTTCAGTTCTTTAACTCTATTTTGTATTGTTCTGCCTGATAAAGACCACTGGTTATGTTACTCTATTTCTCCTGTCAAAAACTGAAACATACCCCAAGTCTCATGGTCTGCTTATGAAAACAAACACAATTGTTTCCTAACGCAAAGGAAACTGCTATTCTAAAAGTGTTCTGACCACCATGTTGCAGTTACTACAGTAATATTTGACACGGACTTGTGTAAGTACTGTTACCTCAATTGCACCACGAAAGTATTGCACTTCTGACAAAGGCACTTCACCTAGCATACACTGAATAATATTCCTGATGTTTCATGATTTTTCCTCACAAACATTTCTCCCACATATCTCAATCCATCAGCGCACTTCATAGACTGCAAAAAAACACATACAATGGCAATGTGGCCATGTGTAACCAGATACCTAAAATTCATGTATTTTCAATCATCTGATACAAAATAAATAAATATATAAAAAGTAATCCTTGTCAGCTTGCACATATTTTAGTCAGGAAAATTGCACAAAACAGGTCACATTGTAATGAAGGAAATTGTACCATTAACAGTTATAAGAGATCTCTGTATTTTTTTCTGCAGCAGAAAAGCCCTTGGTCTCACTAACAGCAATTGCTTCAATCTAAATCTTTGATCTTGCTTGGAGGACAAGTACTGTGTAAGTACTTTGCCAACCTCTGCATCCCCTCTGCTATTTGAACTTGTGCATTGTCAATCAGAACTTGGGTCAACTTTGAAATAAGACAAGCCCAGTAACTACAACTATACTTATTTTATATAAAAGAGGCAACCTTTAAAATCACATCATTTGGTTGCCAAGACTAGCGTTTTCCCTGGAAAGCTGCCTGTGCATGTTGTAAGACCGTGGAGAAATGTGACTATCAGGGCACCACAGGGTCTGAGGGCTGCAGTGCAGCTTAGGCAGGGCCAAGAGCAAGGGGCTCATGTTAAAAGCGGCTCCCAGGGCAGGAGAGGGCAGCCCTTCAAGGAATCATCACAGAATCACAGGATGGTAGGGGTTGGAAGGGACCGTGAGATCATCTAGTCCACCCCCCCTGGCTAGAGCAGGGTCACCCAGAGCAGGCTGCACAGGACTGCGTCCAGGTGGGTTTTGAATATCTCCAGAGAAGGAGACTCCGCACCCTCCCTGGGCAGCCTGTCCCAGGGCTCTGTCACCCTCACAGTGAAGAAGTTTTTCCTCATGTTCAGGCAGAACTTCCTGTGTTCCTGTTTGTGCCCGTTGCCCCTTGTCCTGTCGTTGGGCACCACTGAAAAGAGTTTGGCCCCGTCCTCTTGACACCCGCCCTTGAGATATTTGTAAATGTTAATGAGATCCCCTCTCAATCTTCTCTTCCTCAGGCTAAACAGGCCCAGCTCCCTCAGCGTTTCCCTGTGGGAGAGATGCTCCAGTCCCTTAATCATCTTTGTAGCCCTCTTGTGAGGTCCATCCCAGCCCCTCCATCACCACTGCTCTCACTAGCTGCTGTTGAGCTGTCTGGTGAGGTCCATGGCCTGGACATCCAACTGCCTATCCCGCAGGAAAGACTGACTTACTTGGGGCCCTGACTGGTGTTGCCATATTGCTAGAAAGAAAAGTCTGATTTTTTTAAAAAGTTTGTTTACTTATACTTCACAAGCACTGAAGCAGTTTTCAAGCAGAGTTTTGTGTCAGAATTTCACACCCAATTTTTTGGGGGTATGATGCGTACAATGCAGAAATCTTCCTAGGGCAGACTTACAGTACTTGTCCATAATAACACTGTGCAATCCGCTTAACTGTTCCCTTGGCAAGAATCGTATTGTTTTAATTGGAAACACTGGCCCAAACAGATTCAGAGCAATGTTTTCCAGTGTCTCTAAACAACGGTTAAATGGCTCAACTAATCTGTCTAAATGGCACACCTGTATTGCCTTATAGCTCTTTACAGTACTTTTCAAATGGTATTTTTTAAAACACACTTCCTACTGCATGCCCTTTGCTCGCTTCATGCTGTGTGCTCTTTATGATTGCTAAATGAGATCTTTCCTTAATATAGTTTAATGTAACTCCTCCATTCATCTCCTGCTTCTTCCCTGCCTTTCCCAAACATAGCAAAATCCAGTGATTCACTGTTTAACATATTGTTTGTAATCAAGAATTACTTTTTAAATCAAGAATTAACAATTGTATGATAACTTACATAATTAGTTCCTGAACACGTTTGGTTTTAGCACATTGTATTAAGCAGAGACAATAAGGTGGTTTTAGACACAGATTCATCTCAAAGCTACGGCAAATGAAGAGCTGTCTATCTGATTACTTTGAGCTTACATGCAAGACCAAAAGTTTCACTGAGAATGACCCTGCTGAAAATTATATTGGTGTTTTGAACTTCCATTTCATGAGGTGAGCTCTTCAACTTATGTACAGGAAAATATGTGTACTTGTGCTCTACTGCGTCTTCTAACGATTGTTTCCCAATAAGAACTGATCTGCGTTTCTGCTTTCCAGTTCTCTTTCTAAGTTAAGAAAGAGAACAAAACATCCAAAAACATTTAAAAATATGTTTGCTTTTAGTGAATGCTATTACTACCAAAATGCACATCCTTTCAAAGCGTATTAAACAATGCAGGTGAAAATATTTTTTTTCCTTGTGGTAGGAAATATAATTTTGTGGCTTTTAGAAATTCAGCTTACACTTGTTAATGTAACCCCTCTAATCCTCACAGCTTGTTCCTAAAATGAAAAAAATTAGGCATTGAAGAGCTATTTTATTATTTTCCTTTAACACCTTTCAAGATAAACTGGCATACAACATGATCAACATTGCCTCCTTCCCTCCCTCTATAAAAAAGAGAGAGAAAAAAAATCATGAATGCTCTAACATATAGAAATCTTTGGATTTAAATGCAAGTATTTTGGAAACTGAAATTCCACAGTAAAACATACTAAATAAAATGTTTTGAAGATACTTTCAAATTATGTAAAAATATTGTGTTTAACTTGAGTAGGGCAGAAAACAAGTCATACTCACATATTCACTGTGAGTGTAGATTCGCAAGTCTCTTCTGAGGCTTCCTGAAGGATACATGACTGCTCTGGAATCTGCAGGGTACTCCTGTGAGCAAATGAACATCCTGCCCCAAAGCAGTAATGCAGACAAGAGCAGTGACAAGCTCTTACTAGAGTCAGCAGCTTGAAGTGGTGAGAACCTTGAAGGTCTGAAAAGTGTTCACCGACCTTTGCAATATAAGGAGTTTCTGAACCAGTTGCTCTCCAGAGCAATGTGGAGAGCCGTTTTGCTGTGAGGTTGTGGAGATCACATCAGGCTCTGAATAATGGATTTGTGTGAAAGGTAATCTGCGTCTGCCAGGGTCACTCTGAAAGTGTTTGAGCAAGCAGTTTTCTCAAATCAGAATCAGCATCCCGTCTCTAAGTACATTTGTAGTTTCAGACTTCCATAAGTCGTCTTTCTCTGAAGCCATTTATCTAGGGCTGTGAGAATATGTAGCAATTTATATTAATTTCATTACTTGTCCGCATGACTCAACTGAGATACTTCTAATGTGCAGACGTTTGGGAAGGTGTTAGAAGAGCAGCTCCTCATCCAAACTAATCTTAGACGTCTTGTCTAGGATCAGATGTTGCCATTTTCAAGCTTCTATGTATTCCTCACTCAATTGATATTTCTCACTTTAATTAAATGTATAGGGAAGGAATGCTGTCTTGACCTACTCCCAAGTATATGAAAGACTAGACTTTAAAATGAACAATAGAAAACCCAAATAAGACATGTAGCAAGCTAATTAGAAAGCAAATTCTCTTACTTCCACATACATTCATCTTAATTATTTTGTTTGAAGATTTTCCTCTTCTAGTGTTGTTAATTAATCAATCTCTTCAGCTATAGCTTCATCAAAAGAAGTAATGCCAGGATTGTGTGTAGCTGAGGAATTTTCACAAAAAGGAAACATCCACCTGAATGGGTCTTTCAAGCCGTTAATGCACAGTCTCAGGGACACTTACCTGCCTACCCTACTCAGAGGGTCAGGAAATCAATCTGTTGATTATGGCACACTATTTTGGTAATGTGTCCTTTCCTTTGTTGTTCTCTCACTTTTATGACTTCTCTCCAGGTTTCTTACCTTTTACTTTCTGTGCTATACTGCCAAAACACAGTGAGTAAAAAAAATCTTTCTCTGCCTTTCTCACCACACTCTGGCCATGTTGCCTGCTCTTGGAATCCTTTTATTAACGAGTAATATCAAATAAAACTCTTTGTTATGAGCTTTTTACACATTCCTACACTCATGCTTGCTTTCTTCTTTTTTTTTTTTTCTCCCTTTTGTCATATTCATCCTACCGTTTCCTCCTCACAAGCTTGTTTTCCTTTTGTCAGTCTTTCTGTCTTCTCTGTTTTAAACAATTTGCTCTGATCATTCAGTTTTATTTTGATTCTACCTGCCAGAACTGTGAATTTGCCATTTAAATGAAGATTCAAGAGGTGAGATTCCTTGCTTTGACGACTTTGTGCAAAACTACCATAAGCCAGCCAAAAATTCCTACAGAGACATTCTCATTCTGTAGGTGGATTTTACATCATCCAAAACCTAGTGTAGATCCCACCTGTTCCCTTTTGCAAGCACACAAGGATGGGTGGCTGAAAGTAAATGTATCAAGGGAGGCTGAACGGTGCCCATTTCTCTGGGAGGTGTGGAATGAAGCATCAGAAAGATAGAAGAGGTGTCCACTGTGTTCATAAGCACAGATGAGAACTAAGTCCCATGTTCATGTGTATAATAGGAAATTATTGATATATAGGTTTAGTTATGTGTGTTTAAAAGGGACTGGGCTAATACATGTGAAGACCGAGCTTCTAGCCTCTGAGCAAGGCTCAATGGACAAACAAGTGAGTGGTTTCTCACTCTCAAAGGAGTGAAGCAGAAGCCTCTGTTTTCTTCTGGGGTATCTATATTATGACAGACAGGTTTTTCCATTTCATTAATTGTTCTAGAAAGGAATTATTTTGTGACCAGAAAAACGATCAGAAGCTATGCACTCAGTGGATAGGGTAAAAAATAATCTCAGGGAACAGTAAGCAGAAAGAGAAATGAAGGGGGTAGGGAACATATGTTAGCAAGAAAAAGGAGCAAAGGTCAAGGTAAAAATCCCCTCAGGCTATTGTTTCATATGTGTTAATGTGAGCATCATAGTAACATTTATGTGTGTGCAACCGAAACAGACAGTTGAATGAAAGAGACGTCCTAATGTGAACAAAGTGGCAAGGCACAGGACGCAGTATACAGCAAACTGAAGATTCATTTAATGAGTAGGAGAAAGGTCGCTGTCTAATGCATTCAAGAGCTATGGCTCTTGGCTTTGCAGTTCCAGTGCTAGGGAAAAGCAAAAGGGAACAAAAATTTCACCCGAATTACATGTAATTTAACAACACGATGGTGTTTGTAGAACTGCATTTTGCTGTCTTTTTATCTGTTGTATGTGGTTCAAGATGAGCTGCTCCAGAGAATTGTTTTAGTGCTAGCCGGTCATTCTAGCTGATACCAAAGAGCCTTCAATCAGAGCAAGGGAAAGCTCTTTTTGATCATCTCCAAAGACAAAACATGCAGCTAGATTTTTCTGTGTTGCCTTTTCCCTCTATACTCACAACAGTAATCTCTGAACATCTGGCATGTCTGCTTTACTTACAACAATGAACATGCTCAGTGACTTAGTTTATCATGTATTTCAGCTTTGTTTTTTACTCTATACTAAAAAACTACATTAAAACACAATTACAGGGCAAGATTAAACCAAACTAAACCAGAGTGAAGGATTATGTTTCATCCTCAGCCCATCCTACCGATGAATCTTTATATTGCATGTTTCTATGCACTGGAGGTTTGTAACATCTTCTTGGTGCCTTTCATCTTGTTGAATTTATTTTGTTCATTTCTTTCACTTCATCTCCTCTTCCACTATGTTTCCTCAGAAAGAGAAGGGAAGAGGCGTCTACAGAGATGGAGCAAATCAGACACTACTGGAGCAGTGACGCACTCCTCTTGTACTTTGAGTATCTGCATTTCCTCTCCACCTTGCTCCTTGCAGGCAAAGGAATGCAGAGGGGCTTGAAAGAGAAAAGCAGGGTCATATTACGATGAGATCCAATTACTTTACAAGAGCAAAGGTCAAGGATTCTAAATCAGAGAGAAAATATGAGTGGAATACAATTTGAGGAATAAAAACAAATACTGAGTTTCTGTGCTCTGAAATTTTGTCACTGCACTGTATTTACATTCAGAAAAAAATGTCCGAAGTACAGAGGGAATACAAGTTTTTATTCAAGGGAAAGCTTCTGAATTCTTTGTCAAGTAAGGCAGGGTGACAGAAAATTGGAAACTCGCTGGCAGGGGTTGTTACCCAGTCTGGCAGGTTATTAAAAACTGCATGTACCAAGAGGGAAAAACACATTAAGTCAGAATAACAAGATCCAAAGTTTCTTCTTAAAGGAAACTAGTTAAAAGACAAATTAATAAATCTAGTACATCATGTTATCTAATAAAGTAATTTAAAAAGCTACTCATCTGCTAAACCAGAAAAGTTTTCATGTTCCTAGGACACCATGGTCTCATTATGCTAAGCATGCTCTAAGAAACTCATACGAGCTCAGCTTCCTACCATGGCTAAAACAAAAGGACCAGTAAGTATGGTGAACTGTGCTTGAAGCAGCACTGAGAGGAGAAAGGAACACAGGCAAGTAAATCTTATCTTATTTGTGCCTAAACTGTAGGGCTAGATGAAGGCACTGCAAGGAGTCATTTGTTCGTTCCCCTGCCTAATACTGGATGAATTATACTTGGGGCAGTCCTGAAAGGTAGTTGTGTGCTATTCCCTATGCTAGAGTTTTTGTTGAAATCCTACAATTTCCTTAGGCATTCTATTTCCAGTTAAGTTTGGCGTCAAATGCAATCAGGTCATTGCTGCCACAAGGATTTTTTTTATCTAGCACACCATATCTAGAGAGAGATTACTCGCATTCTCTTTTGGTATTTTCACTTGTTTGTTGATGCCTCCTCAGATGACACTGAACATCCTCTGAGCCCTAAGAAGTAAAGGTTAACATTGGACTAGAAATATAGCCCATATCTCTTCCTCATCCACTGTCCTGAGGACTGGGATCTGGGGGAATGACTCAGTTTGCTTTGCAAGTCAGTCTAGTAAGCACAACCTGTTACTAA